>CAXAJV010000008.1:4477825-5145351 GCA_963969225.1 Xylocopa violacea
ACCTAACCTAACCCATCTAGCCGCTCGCTGGTAATGTTATACAGAATCCCGGGCGCGTCGGCCCGTACCTCTCCGTGGGAACATTATATACGTCTATAACGTTATCTATCCTAACGTAAGGCAACCTCACTCCTCGGATGTAGTATTTTACATCATTCCTGGCGGGCCGGCCCCTAATTCTCGGTGGGAACATTATATAGGTCTATAACGTAATATAACCTAACCTAACGCATCTGGCCCCTGGCTGGTAATGCTTTACAGAATCCCGGTTGTGACGGCCCGTACCTCTTCGTGGGAACATTATATACGTCTATAACGTTATATATCCTAACCTAAGGCAACCTCACACCTCGGATGTAGTATTTTACAACATACCTGGCGGGCCGGTCCCTACTTCTCGATGGGAACGTTATATAGGTCTATAACATAATATAACCTAACCTAACCCATCTAGCCCCTGGCTGGTAATGTTATACAGAATCCCGGTGGTGACGGCCCGAACCTCTTCGTGGGAACATTATATACGTCTATAACGTTATATATCCTAACCTAAGGCAACCTCACACCTCGGATGTAGTATTTTACAACATTCCTGGCGGTTCGGCCCCTACATCTCGGTGGGAACGTTATATACGTCTATAACGTAATATAACCTAACCTAACACATCTAACCCCTCGCTGGTAATGTGTTACAGAATCCCGGTCATGTCGGCCCGTACCTCTCCGTGGGAACATTATATACGTCTATAACGTTATATATCCTAACCTAAGGCAACCTCACACCTCGGATGTAGTATTTTCAAACATAGCTGGCGGGCCGGCCCCTACTTCTCGATGGGAACGTTATATACGTCTATAACGAAATATAACCTAACCTAACCCATCTAGCCCCTCGCTGGTAATGTTTTACAGAATCCCTGTCCTGTCGGCCCGTACCTCTTCGTGGGAACATTATATACGTCTATAACGCTATATCCTAACCTAAGGCAACCTCACACCTCGGATGTAGTATTTTACAACATACCTGGGGGGTCGGCCCCTACTTCTCGATGGGAACGTTATATACGTCTATAACGTAATATAACCTAACCTAACCCGTCTGGCCCCTCGCTGGTAATGTTTTACAGAATCCCGATCGCGTCGGTCCGTGCCTCTCCGTGGGAACATTATAAACGTCTATAGCATATATATCCTAACCTAAGGCAGCCTAACATTTCGGATGTCGTATTTTACAACATTCCTGGCGGGTCGGCCACTATTTCTCGGTGGGAACGTTATATACGTCTATAACGAAATATAACCTAACCTAACCCATCTAGCCCCTCGCTGGTAATGTTTTACAGAATCCCTGTCCTGTCGGCCCGTACCTCTTCGTGGGAACATTATATACGTCTATAACACTATATCCTAACCTAAGGCAACCTCACACCTCGGATGTAGTATTTTACAACATACCTGGGGGGTCGGCCCCTACTTCTCGATGGGAACGTTATATACGTCTATAACGTAATATAACCTAACCTAACCCATCTAGCCCATCGCTGGTAATGTTTTACAGAATCCCGGTACTGTCGGCACGTACCACTCCGTGGGAACATTATATACGTCTATAACGTTATATATCATAACCTAAGGCAACCTCACACCTCGGATGTAGTATTCTACAACATTCCTGGCGGGTTGGACCCTACTTCTCCGTGGGAACGTTATATGCGTCTATAACGTAATATAACCTAACCTAACCCGTCTGGCCCCTCGCTGGTAATGTTTTACAGAATCCCGATCGCGTCGGTCCGTGCCTCTCCGTGGGAACATTATAAACGTCTATAGCATATATGTCCTAACCTAAGGCAGCCTAACATTTCGGATGTCGTATTTTACAACATTCCTGGCGGTTCGGCCCCTACATCTCGGTGGGAACGTTATATACGTCTATAACGTAATATAACCTAACCTAACACATCTAACCCCTCGCTGGTAATGTGTTACAGAATCCCCGTCATGTCGGCCCGTACCTCTCCGTGGGAACATTATATACGTCTATAACGTTATATATCCTAACCTAAGGCAACCTCACACCTCGGATGTAGTATTTTCAAACATAGCTTGCGGGCCGGCCCCTACTTCTCGATGGGAACGTTATATACGTCTATAACGTAATATAACCTAACCGAACCCATCTAGCCCCTCGCTGGTAATGTTTTACAGAATCCCGGGCGTGTCGGCTCGTACCTCTCCGTGGGAACATTATATACGTCTATAACGTTATCTATCCTAACGTAAGGCAACCTCACTCCTCGGATGTAGTATTTTACATCATTCCTGGCGGGCCGGCCCCTAATTCTCGGTGGGAACATTATATAGGTCTATAACGTAATATAACCTAACCTAACCCATCTAGCCCCTGGCTGGTAATGCTTAAAAGAATCCCGGTTGTGACGGACCGTACCTCTTCGTGGGAACATTATATACGTCTATAACGTTATATATCCCAACCTAAGGCAATCTCACACCTCGGATGTAGTATTTTACAACATTCCTGGCGGGTCGGACCCTACTTCTCCGTGGGAACGTTATATACGTCTATAACGTAATATAACCTAACCTAACCCATCTAGCCCCTCGCTGGTAATGTTTTACAGAATCCCGGTACTGTCGGCACGTACCACTCCGTGGGAACATTATATACGTCTATATCGTTATATATCATAACCTAAGGCAACCTCACACCTCGGATGTAGTATTCTACAACATTCCTGGCGGGTTGGACCCTACTTCTCCGTGGGAACGTTATATGCGTCTATAACGTAATATAACCTAACCTAACCCGTCTGGCCCCTCGCTGGTAATGTTTTACAGAATCCCGATCGCGTCGGTCCGTGCCTCTCCGTGGGAACATTATAAACGTCTATAGCATATATGTCCTAACGTAAGGCAGCCTAACATTTCGGATGTCGTATTTTACAACATTCCTGGCGGTTCGGCCCCTACATCTCGGTGGGAACGTTATATACGTCTATAACGTAATATAACCTAACCTAACACATCTAACCCCTCGCTGGTAATGTGTTACAGAATCCCCGTCATGTCGGCCCGTACCTCTCCGTGGGAACATTATATACGTCTATAACGTTATATATCCTAACCTAAGGCAACCTCACACCTCGGATGTAGTATTTTCAAACATAGCTGGCGGGCCGGCCCCTACTTCTCGATGGGAACGTTATATACGTCCATAACGTAATATAACCTAACCTAACCCATCTAGCCCCTCGCTGGTAATGTTTTACAGAATCCCGGGCGTGTCGGCCCGTACCTCTCCGTGGGAACATTATATACGTCTATAACGTTATCTATCCTAACGTAAGGCAACCTCACTCCTCGGATGTAGTATTTTACATCATTCCTGGCGGGCCGGCCCCTAATTCTCGGTGGGAACATTATATAGGTCTATAACGTAATATAACCTAACCTAACCCATCTAGCCCCTGGCTGGTAATGCTTAACAGAATCCCGGTTGTGACGGACCGTACCTCTTCGTGGGAACATTATATACGTCTATAACGTTATATATCCCAACCTAAGGCAACCTCACACCTCGGATGTAGTATTTTACAACATTCCTGGCGGGTCGGACCCTACTTCTCCGTGGGAACGTTATATACGTCTATAACGTAATATAACCTAACCTAACCCGTCTGGCCCCTCGCTGGTAATGTTTTACAGAATCCCGATCGCGTCGGTCCGTGCCTCTCCGTGGGAACATTATAAACGTCTATAGCATATATATCCTAACCTAAGGCAGCCTAACATTTCGGATGTCGTATTTTACAACATTCCTGGCGGGTCGGCCACTATTTCTCGGTGGGAACGTTATATACGTCTATAACGAAATATAACCTAACCTAACCCATCTAGCCCCTCGCTGGGAATTTTTTACAGAATCCCGTTCGTGGAGCCCCGTACCTCTTCGTGGGAACATTATATACGTCTATAACGTTATATATCCTAACCTAAGGCAACCTCACACCTCGGATGTAGTATTTTACAACATACCTGGGGGGTCGGCCCCTACTTCTCGATGGGAACGTTATATACGTCTATAACGTAATATAACCTAACCTAACCCATCTAGCCCCTCGCTGGTAATGTTTTACAGAATCCCGGTACTGTCGGCCCGTACCACTCCGTGGGAACATTATATACGTCTATAACGTTATATATCATAACCTAAGGCAACCTCACACCTCGGATGTAGTATTCTACAACATTTATGGCGGGTCGGCCACTATTTCTCGGTGGGAACGTTATATACGTCTATAACGAAATATAACCTAGCCTAACCCATCTAGCCCCTCGCTGGTAATGTTTTACAGAATCCCGGTCGGGTCGGCCCGTACCTCTCCGTGGGAACATTATAAACGTCTATAGCGTTATATATCCTAACCTAAGGCAGCCTAACATTTCGGATGTAGAATATTACAACATTCCTGGCGGGTCGGCCACTATTTCTCGGTGGGAACATTATATACGTCTATAACGTAATATAGCCTAACCTAATCCATCTAGCCACTCGCTGGTAATGTTTTACAGAATCCCGGTCGTGTCGGCCCGTGCCTCTCCGTGGGAAGATTATAAACGTCTATAACGTTATATATCCTAACCTAAGGCAACCTCACTCCTCGGATGTAGTATTTTAGAACATTCCTGGCTGGTCGTCCCCTACTTCTCGGTGGGAACGTTATATACGTCTGTAACGTAATATAACCTAACCTAACCCATCTAGCACCTCACTGGTAATGTTTTACAGAATCCCGGTCGTGTCGGTCCGTGCCTCTCCGTGGGAACATTATAAACGTCTATAAAGTTATATATCCTAACCTAAAGCAACCTAACATCTCGGATGTAGTATTTTACAACATACCTGGCGGGTCGGCCCCTACTCCTCGGTTTGAACATTATATAGGTCTATAACGTAATATAACCTAACCTAACCCATCTGGCCCCTCGCTGGTAATGTTTTACAGAATCCCGGTCGTGTCGGTCCGTACATCTCCGTGGGAACATTATATACGTCTATAACGTTATATATCCTAACCTAAGGCAATCTCACTCCTAGGATGTAGTATTTTACAACATTCGTGGCGGGTCGGCCCCTACTTCTCGATGGGAACGTTATGTACGTCTATAACGTAATATAACCTATCCTAACCCATCTAGCCTCTCGCTGGTAATGTTTTACAGAATCCCGGTCCTGTCGGCCCGTACTTCTCCGTGGGAACATTATATACGTCTGTAACGTTATATATCCTAACCTAAGGCAATCTAACTTCTCGGATGTACTATTTTACAACAATTCTGGCTTGTTGGCCCCTACTTCTCGGTGGGAACAGTATATACGTCCATAACGTAATATAACCTAACCTAACCCATCCAGACCCTCGCTCGTAATGTTTTACAGAATCCCGGTCGGGTCGGCCCGTACCTCTCCGTGGGAACATTATAAACATCTATAGCGTTATATATCCTAACCTAAGGCAGCCTAATATTTCGGATGTAGTATATTACAACATTCCTGGCGGGTCGGGCACTATTTCTCGGTTGGAACATTATATACGTCTATAACGTAATATAACCTAACCTAACCCTTCTAGCTCCCGGCTAGTAATGTTTTACAGAATCCCGGTCGTCACGGTCCGTACCTCTTCGTGGGAACATTATATGCGTCTATAACGTTATATATCCTAACCTTATTCAACCTCACTCCTCGGATGTAGTATTTTACAACATTCCTGGCGGGCCGGCCGCTACGTCTCTGTGGGAACATTATATACGTCTATAACGTAATATAACCCAACCTAACCCATCTAGCCCTTGGCTGGTAATGTTTTGCAGAATCCCGGTCGCGACGGCCCGTACACTTTCGCGGGAACATTATATACGTCTATAACGTTATATATGCTAACCTAAGGCAACCTCACACCTCCGATGTAGTATTGTACAACATTCCTTGCGGGCCGGCCCCTACTTCTCGGTGGGAACATTATAAACGTCTATAACGTAATATAACCTAACCTAAGGCAACCTCACTCCTAGGATGTAGTATTTTACAACATTCCTGGCGGGACGGCCCCTACATCTCGGCGGGAGCATTATATACGTCTTTAACGTAATATAACCTAACCTAACCCATCTAGCCCCTGGCTGGTAATGTTTTACAGAATCCCGGTCGTGACGGTCCGTACCTCTTCGTGGGAACATTATATACGTCTATAACGTTATATATCCTAACCTAAGGCAACCTCACACCTCGGATGTAGTATTTTACAACATTCCTGGCGGGCCGACCCCTGCTTCTCGGTGGGAACATTATATACGTCTATAACGTAATATAACCTAACCTAACCCTTCTAGCCCCCGGCTAGTAATGTTTTACGGAATCCCGGTCCTGTCGGCCCGTACCTCTCCGTGGGAACATTATATACGTCTGTAACGTTATATATCCTAACCTAAGGCAATCTAACATCTCGGATGTACTATTTTACAACAATTCTGGCTTGTTGGCCCCTACTTCTCGGTGTGAACAATATATACGTCCATAACGTAATATAACCTAACCTAACCCATCCAGACCCTCGCTCGTAATGTTTTACAGAATCCCGGTCGGGTCGGCCAGTACCTCTCCGTGGGAACATTATAAACGTCTATAGCGTTATATATTCTAGCCTAAGGCAGCCTAATATTTCGGATGTAGTATATTACAACATTCCTGGCGGGTCGGGCACTATTTCTCGGTTGGAACATTATATACGTCTATAACGTAATATAACCTAACCTAACCCTTCTAGCCCCCGGCTAGTAATGTTTTACAGAATCCCTGTCGTCACGGTCCGTACCTCTTCGTGGGAACATTATATGCGTCTATAACGTTATATATCCTAACCTAAGGCAACCTCACACCTCCGATGTAGTATTTTACAACATTCCTTGCGCGCCGGCCCCTACTTCTCGGTGGGAACATTATATACGTCTATAACGTAATATAACCTAACCTAACCCATCTAGCCCCCCGCTGGGAATTTTTTACAGAATCCCGTTCGTGGAGCCCCGTACCTGTTCGTGGGAACATTATATACGTCTATAACTTTATATATCCTAACCTAAGGCAACCTCACTCCTAGGATGTAGTATTTTACAACATTCCTGGCGGGCCGGCCCCTACATCTCGGTGGGAGCATTATATACGTCTTTAACGTAATATAACCTAACCTAACCCATGTAGCCCCTGGCTGGTAATGTTTTACAGAATCCCGGTCGTGACGGTCCGTACCTCTTCGTGGGAACATTATATGCGTCTATAACGTTATATATCCTAACCTAAGGCAACCTCACACCTCGGATGTAGTATTTTACAACATTCCTGGCGGTTCGGACCCTACTTCTCCGTGGGAACGTTATATACGTCTATAACGTAATATAACCTAACCTAACCCGTCTGGCCCCTCGCTGGTAATGTTTTACAGAATCACGGTCGTGTCGGACCGTACCTCTCCGTGGGAACATTATATTCGTCTATACCGTTATATATCCTAACCTAAGGCAACCTAACATCTCGGATGTAGTATTTTACAACATACCTGGCGGGTCGGCCCCTACTTCTCGGTTCGAACATTATATACGTCTATAACGTAATATAGCCTAACCTAATCCATCTAGCCACTCGCTGGTACTGTTTTACAGAATCCCGGTCGTGTCGGCCCGTGCCTCTCCGTGGGAAGATTATAAACGTCTATAACGTTATATATCCTAACCTAAGGCAACCTCACTCCTCGGATGTAGTATTTTAGAACATTCCTGGCTGGTCGTCCCCTACTTCTCGGTGGGAACGTTATATACGTCTGTAACGTAATATAACCTATCCTAACCCATCTAGCCTCTCGCTGGTAATGTTTTACAGAATCCCGGTCCTGTCGGCCCGTACTTCTCCGTGGGAACATTATATACGTCTGTAACGTTATATATCCTAACCTAAGGCAATCTAACATCTCGGATGTACTATTTTACAACAATTCTGGCTTGTTGGCCCCTACTTCTCGGTGGGAACAATATATACGTCCATAACGTAATATAACCTAACCTAACCCATCCAGACCCTCGCTCGTAATGTTTTACAGAATCCCGGTCGGGTCGGCCCGTACCTCTCCGTGGGAACATTATAAACGTCTATAGCGTTATATATCCTAACCTAAGGCAGCCTAATATTTCGGATGTAGTATATTACAACATTCCTGGCGGGTCGGGCACTATTTCTCGGTTGGAACATTATATACGTCTATAACGTAATATAACCTAACCTAACCCTTCTAGCTCCCGGCTAGTAATGTTTTACAGAATCCCGGTCGTCACGGTCCGTACCTCTTCGTGGGAACATTATATGCGTCTATAACGTTATATATCCTAACCTTATTCAACCTCACTCCTCGGATGTAGTATTTTACAACATTCCTGGCGGGTCGGCCCCAACTTCTCGGTTGGAACATTATTAATGTCTATAACGTAATATAACCTAACGTAACCCATCTAGCCCCTGGGTGGTAATGTTTTACAGAATCCCGGTCGTGACAGTCCGTACCTCTCCGTGGGAACATTATATACGTCTATAACGTTATATATCCTAACCTAAAGCAACCTCACACCTCGGATGTAGTATTTTACAACATACCAGGCGGGTCGGCCCCTACTTCTCGGTTGGAGCATTATATAGGTCTATAACGTAATATAACCCAACCTAACGCATCTAGCCCCTGGCTGGTAATGTTTTGCTGAATCCCGGTCGTGACGGCCCGTACACCTTCGCGGGAACATTATATACGTCTATAACGTTATATATCCTATCCTAAGGCAACCCCACACCTCGGATGTAGTATTTTACAACATTCCTTGCGGGCCGGCCCCTACTTCTCGGTGGGAACATTATATACGTCTATAACGTAATATAACCTAACCTAACCCATCTAGCCCCTCGCTGGGAATTTTTTACAGAATCCCGTTCGTGGAGCCGCGTACCTCTTCGTGGGAACATTATATACGTCTATAACGTTATATATCCTAACCTAAGGCAACCTCACACCTCGGATGTAGTATTTTACAACATTCCTGGCGGGCCGGCCCCTGCTTCTCGGTGGGAACATTATATACGTCTATAACGTAATATAACCTAACCTAACCCTTCTAGCCCCCGGCTAGTAATGTTTTACAGAATCCCGGTCCTGTCGGCCCGTACTTCTCCGTGGGAACATTATATACGTCTGTAACGTTATATATCCTAACCTAAGGCAATCTAACATCTCGGATGTACTATTTTACAACAATTCTGGCTTGTTGGCCCCTACTTCTCGGTGTGAACAATATATACGTCCATAACGTAATATAACCTAACCTAACCCATCCAGACCCTCGCTCGTAATGTTTTACAGAATCCCGGTCGGGTCGGCCAGTACCTCTCCGTGGGAACATTATAAACGTCTATAGCGTTATATATTCTAGCCTAAGGCAGCCTAATATTTCGGATGTAGTATATTACAACATTCCTGGCGGGTCGGGCACTATTTCTCGGTTGGAACATTATATACGTCTATAACGTAATATAACCTAACCTAACCCTTCTAGCCCCCGGCTAGTAATGTTTTACAGAATCCCTGTCGTCACGGTCCGTACCTCTTCGTGGGAACATTATATGCGTCTATAACGTTATATATCCTAACCTAAGGCAACCTCACACCTCCGATGTAGTATTTTACAACATTCCTTGCGCGCCGGCCCCTACTTCTCGGTGGGAACATTATATACGTCTATAACGTAATATAACCTAACCTAACCCATCTAGCCCCCCGCTGGGAATTTTTTACAGAATCCCGTTCGTGGAGCCCCGTACCTGTTCGTGGGAACATTATATACGTCTATAACTTTATATATCCTAACCTAAGGCAACCTCACTCCTAGGATGTAGTATTTTACAACATTCCTGGCGGGCCGGCCCCTACATCTCGGTGGGAGCATTATATACGTCTTTAACGTAATATAACCTAACCTAACCCATGTAGCCCCTGGCTGGTAATGTTTTACAGAATCCCGGTCGTGACGGTCCGTACCTCTTCGTGGGAACATTATATGCGTCTATAACGTTATATATCCTAACCTAAGGCAACCTCACACCTCGGATGTAGTATTTTACAACATTCCTGGCGGTTCGGACCCTACTTCTCCGTGGGAACGTTATATACGTCTATAACGTAATATAACCTAACCTAACCCGTCTGGCCCCTCGCTGGTAATGTTTTGCAGAATCACGGTCGTGTCGGACCGTACCTCTCCGTGGGAACATTATATTCGTCTATACCGTTATATATCCTAACCTAAGGCAACCTAACATCTCGGATGTAGTATTTTACAACATACCTGGCGGGTCGGCCCCTACTTCTCGGTTCGAACATTATATACGTCTATAACGTAATATAACCTAACCTAACCCATCTAGCCCCTCGCTGGTAATGTTTTACAGAATCCCGGTCGTGTCGGCCCGTATCTCTCCGTGGAGACATTAGATACGTCTATAACGCTATATATCCTAACCTAAGGCAACCTCACACCTCGGATGTAGTATTTTACAACATACCTGAAGGGTCGGCCCCTACTTCTCGATGGGAACGTTACATACGTCTATATCGTAATATAACCTAACCTAACCCATCTAGCCCCTGGCTGGTAATTTTTTACAGAATCCCGGTCGTGACGGCCCGTATCTCTTCGTGGGAACGTTATATACGTCTATAACATTATATATCCTAACCTAAGGCAACCTCACACATCGGATGTAGTATTTTACAACATTCCTGGCCGGCCGGCCCCTACTTCTCGGTGGGAACATTATATACGTCTATAACGTAATATAACCTAACCTAACCCATCTAGCCCCTCGCTGGGAATTTTTTACAGAATCCCGTTCGTGGAGCCCCGTACCTCTTCGTGGGAGCATTAATACGTCTATAACGTTATATATCATAACCTAAGGCAACCTCACACCTCGGATGTAGTATTTTACAACATTCCTTGCGGGCCGGCCCCTACTTCTCGGTGGGAACATTATATACGTCTATAACGTAATATAACCTAACCTAACCCATCTAGCCCGTCGCTGGGAATTTTTTACAGAATCCCGTTCGTGGAGCCCCGTACCTCTTCGTGGGAACATTATATACGTCTATAACGTTATATATCCTAACCTAAGGCAACCTCACACATCGGATGTAGTATTTTACAACATTCCTGGCCGGCCGGCCCCTACTTCTCGGTGGGAACATTATATACGTCTGTAACGTAATATAACCTATCCTAACCCATCTAGCCCCTCGCTGGGAATGTTTTACAGTATCCCGTTCGTGTAGCCCCGTAAGTCTCGGTGGGAACATTATATACTTCTGTAACGTTATATATCCTAACCTAAGGCAACCTCACACCTCGGATGTAGTATTTTACAACATACCTGGCGGGTCGGCCCCCACTTCTCGGTTCGAACATTATATACGTCTATAACGTAATATAACCTAACCTAACCCATCTAGCCCCTCGCTGGTAATGTTTTACAGAATCCCGGTCCTGTCGGCCCGTATCTGTACGTGGAGACATTAGATACGTCTATAACGCTATATATCCTAACCTAAGGCAACCTCACACCTCGGATGTAGTATTCTACAACATTCCTGGCGGGCCGGCCCCTACATCTCGGTGGGAACATTATATACGTCTATAACGTAATATAACCTAACCTAACCCACCTAGCTCCTCGCTGGTAATCTTTTACAGAATCGCGGTACTGTCGGCCCGTACCTCTCCGTGGGAACATTATATACATCTATAAAGTTATATATCCTAACCTAAGGCAATCTCACACCTCGGATGTAGTATTTTACAACATTCCTGGCGGGTCGGACCCTACTTCTACCTGGGAATGTTATATACGTCTATAACGTAATATAACCTAACCTAACCCGTCTGGCCCCTCGCTGGTAATGTTTTACAGAATCCCGATCGCGTCGGTCCGTGCCTCTCCGTGGGAACATTATAAACGTCTATAGCATATATGTCCTAACCTAAGGCAGCCTAACATTTCGGATGTCGTATTCTACAACATTTATGGCGGGTCG
Organism: Xylocopa violacea; assembly: GCA_963969225.1. Lineage (NCBI taxonomy): Eukaryota > Metazoa > Arthropoda > Insecta > Hymenoptera > Apidae > Xylocopa > Xylocopa violacea. The sequence goes on from CAXAJV010000008.1 coordinate 4,490,029, forward strand.
GCCACTATTTCTCGGTGGGAACGTTATATACGTCTATAACGGAATATAACCAAACCTAACCCATCCAGACCCTCGCTCGTAATGTTTTACAGAATCCCGGTCGGGTCGGCCAGTACCTCTCCGTGGGAACATTATAAACGTCTATAGCGTTATATATTCTAGCCTAAGGCAGCCTAATATTTCGGATGTAGTATATTACAACATTCCTGGCGGGTCGGGCACTATTTCTCGGTTGGAACATTATATACGTCTATAACGTAATATAACCTAACCTAACCCTTCTAGCCCCCGGCTAGTAATGTTTTACAGAATCCCTGTCGTCACGGTCCGTACCTCTTCGTGGGAACATTATATGCGTCTATAACGTTATATATCCTAACCTAAGGCAACCTCACACCTCCGATGTAGTATTTTACAACATTCCTTGCGCGCCGGCCCCTACTTCTCGGTGGGAACATTATATACGTCTATAACGTAATATAACCTAACCTAACCCATCTAGCCCCCCGCTGGGAATTTTTTACAGAATCCCGTTCGTGGAGCCCCGTACCTGTTCGTGGGAACATTATATACGTCTATAACTTTATATATCCTAACCTAAGGCAACCTCACTCCTAGGATGTAGTATTTTACAACATTCCTGGCGGGCCGGCCCCTACATCTCGGTGGGAGCATTATATACGTCTTTAACGTAATATAACCTAACCTAACCCATGTAGCCCCTGGCTGGTAATGTTTTACAGAATCCCGGTCGTGACGGTCCGTACCTCTTCGTGGGAACATTATATGCGTCTATAACGTTATATATCCTAACCTAAGGCAACCTCACACCTCGGATGTAGTATTTTACAACATTCCTGGCGGTTCGGACCCTACTTCTCCGTGGGAACGTTATATACGTCTATAACGTAATATAACCTAACCTAACCCGTCTGGCCCCTCGCTGGTAATGTTTTACAGAATCACGGTCGTGTCGGACCGTACCTCTCCGTGGGAACATTATATCCGTCTATACCGTTATATATCCTAACCTAAGGCAACCTAACATCTCGGATGTAGTATTTTACAACATACCTGGCGGGTCGGCCCCTACTTCTCGGTTCGAAAATTATATACGTCTATAACGTAATATAGCCTAACCTAATCCATCTAGCCACTCGCTGGTACTGTTTTACAGAATCCCGGTCGTGTCGGCCCGTGCCTCTCCGTGGGAAGATTATAAACGTCTATAACGTTATATATCCTAACCTAAGGCAACCTCACTCCTCGGATGTAGTATTTTAGAACATTCCTGGCTGGTCGTCCCCTACTTCTCGGTGGGAACGTTATATACGTCTGTAACGTAATATAACCTATCCTAACCCATCTAGCCTCTCGCTGGTAATGTTTTACAGAATCCCGGTCCTGTCGGCCCGTACTTCTCCGTGGGAACATTATATACGTCTGTAACGTTATATATCCTAACCTAAGGCAATCTAACATCTCGGATGTACTATTTTACAACAATTCTGGCTTGTTGGCCCCTACTTCTCGGTGGGAACAATATATACGTCCATAACGTAATATAACCTAACCTAACCCATCCAGACCCTCGCTCGTAATGTTTTACAGAATCCCGGTCGGGTCGGCCCGTACCTCTCCGTGGGAACATTATAAACGTCTATAGCGTTATATATCCTAACCTAAGGCAGCCTAATATTTCGGATGTAGTATATTACAACATTCCTGGCGGGTCGGGCACTATTTCTCGGTTGGAACATTATATACGTCTATAACGTAATATAACCTAACCTAACCCTTCTAGCTCCCGGCTAGTAATGTTTTACAGAATCCCGGTCGTCACGGTCCGTACCTCTTCGTGGGAACATTATATGCGTCTATAACGTTATATATCCTAACCTTATTCAACCTCACTCCTCGGATGTAGTATTTTACAACATTCCTGGCGGGTCGGCCCCAACTTCTCGGTTGGAACATTATTAATGTCTATAACGTAATATAACCTAACGTAACCCATCTAGCCCCTGGGTGGTAATGTTTTACAGAATCCCGGTCGTGACAGTCCGTACCTCTCCGTGGGAACATTATATACGTCTATAACGTTATATATCCTAACCTAAAGCAACCTCACACCTCGGATGTAGTATTTTACAACATACCAGGCGGGTCGGCCCCTACTTCTCGGTTGGAGCATTATATAGGTCTATAACGTAATATAACCCAACCTAACGCATCTAGCCCCTGGCTGGTAATGTTTTGCTGAATCCCGGTCGTGACGGCCCGTACACCTTCGCGGGAACATTATATACGTCTATAACGTTATATATCCTATCCTAAGGCAACCCCACACCTCGGATGTAGTATTTTACAACATTCCTTGCGGGCCGGCCCCTACTTCTCGGTGGGAACATTATATACGTCTATAACGTAATATAACCTAACCTAACCCATCTAGCCCCTCGCTGGGAATTTTTTACAGAATCCCGTTCGTGGAGCCGCGTACCTCTTCGTGGGAACATTATATACGTCTATAACGTTATATATCCTAACCTAAGGCAACCTCACACCTCGGATGTAGTATTTTACAACATTCCTGGCGGGCCGGCCCCTGCTTCTCGGTGGGAACATTATATACGTCTATAACGTAATATAACCTAACCTAACCCTTCTAGCCCCCGGCTAGTAATGTTTTACAGAATCCCGGTCCTGTCGGCCCGTACTTCTCCGTGGGAACATTATATACGTCTGTAACGTTATATATCCTAACCTAAGGCAATCTAACATCTCGGATGTACTATTTTACAACAATTCTGGCTTGTTGGCCCCTACTTCTCGGTGTGAACAATATATACGTCCATAACGTAATATAACCTAACCTAACCCATCCAGACCCTCGCTCGTAATGTTTTACAGAATCCCGGTCGGGTCGGCCAGTACCTCTCCGTGGGAACATTATAAACGTCTATAGCGTTATATATTCTAGCCTAAGGCAGCCTAATATTTCGGATGTAGTATATTACAACATTCCTGGCGGGTCGGGCACTATTTCTCGGTTGGAACATTATATACGTCTATAACGTAATATAACCTAACCTAACCCTTCTAGCCCCCGGCTAGTAATGTTTTACAGAATCCCTGTCGTCACGGTCCGTACCTCTTCGTGGGAACATTATATGCGTCTATAACGTTATATATCCTAACCTAAGGCAACCTCACACCTCCGATGTAGTATTTTACAACATTCCTTGCGCGCCGGCCCCTACTTCTCGGTGGGAACATTATATACGTCTATAACGTAATATAACCTAACCTAACCCATCTAGCCCCCCGCTGGGAATTTTTTACAGAATCCCGTTCGTGGAGCCCCGTACCTGTTCGTGGGAACATTATATACGTCTATAACTTTATATATCCTAACCTAAGGCAACCTCACTCCTAGGATGTAGTATTTTACAACATTCCTGGCGGGCCGGCCCCTACATCTCGGTGGGAGCATTATATACGTCTTTAACGTAATATAACCTAACCTAACCCATGTAGCCCCTGGCTGGTAATGTTTTACAGAATCCCGGTCGTGACGGTCCGTACCTCTTCGTGGGAACATTATATGCGTCTATAACGTTATATATCCTAACCTAAGGCAACCTCACACCTCGGATGTAGTATTTTACAACATTCCTGGCGGTTCGGACCCTACTTCTCCGTGGGAACGTTATATACGTCTATAACGTAATATAACCTAACCTAACCCGTCTGGCCCCTCGCTGGTAATGTTTTACAGAATCACGGTCGTGTCGGACCGTACCTCTCCGTGGGAACATTATATTCGTCTATACCGTTATATATCCTAACCTAAGGCAACCTAACATCTCGGATGTAGTATTTTACAACATACCTGGCGGGTCGGCCCCTACTTCTCGGTTCGAACATTATATACGTCTATAACGTAATATAACCTAACCTAACCCATCTAGCCCCTCGCTGGTAATGTTTTACAGAATCCCGGTCGTGTCGGCCCGTATCTCTACGTGGAGACATTAGATACGTCTATAACGCTATATATCCTAACCTAAGGCAACCTCACACCTCGGATGTAGTATTTTACAACATACCTGGAGGGTCGGCCCCTACTTCTCGATGGGAACGTTACATACGTCTATATCGTAATATAACCTAACCTAACCCATCTAGCCCCTGGCTGGTAATTTTTTACAGAATCCCGGTCGTGACGGCCCGTATCTCTTCGTGGGAACGTTATATACGTCTATAACATTATATATCCTAACCTAAGGCAACCTCACACATCGGATGTAGTATTTTACAACATTCCTGGCCGGCCGGCCCCTACTTCTCGGTGGGAACATTATATACGTCTATAACGTAATATAACCTAACCTAACCCATCTAGCCCCTCGCTGGGAATTTTTTACAGAATCCCGTTCGTGGAGCCCCGTACCTCTTCGTGGGAACATTAATACGTCTATAACGTTATATATCATAACCTAAGGCAACCTCACACCTCGGATGTAGTATTTTACAACATTCCTTGCGGGCCGGCCCCTACTTCTCGGTGGGAACATTATATACGTCTATAACGTAATATAACCTAACCTAACCCATCTAGCCCGTCGCTGGGAATTTTTTACAGAATCCCGTTCGTGGAGCCCCGTACCTCTTCGTGGGAACATTATATACGTCTATAACGTTATATATCCTAACCTAAGGCAACCTCACACATCGGATGTAGTATTTTACAACATTCCTGGCCGGCCGGCCCCTACTTCTCGGTGGGAACATTATATACGTCTGTAACGTAATATAACCTATCCTAACCCATCTAGCCCCTCGCTGGGAATGTTTTACAGTATCCCGTTCGTGTAGCCCCGTAAGTCTCGGTGGGAACATTATATACTTCTGTAACGTTATATATCCTAACCTAAGGCAACCTCACACCTCGGATGTAGTATTTTACAACATACCTGGCGGGTCGGCCCCCACTTCTCGGTTCGAACATTATATACGTCTATAACGTAATATAACCTAACCTAACCCATCTAGCCCCTCGCTGGTAATGTTTTACAGAATCCCGGTCCTGTCGGCCCGTATCTGTACGTGGAGACATTAGATACGTCTATAACGCTATATATCCTAACCTAAGGCAACCTCACACCTCGGATGTAGTATTCTACAACATTCCTGGCGGGCCGGCCCCTACTTCTCGGTGGGAACATTATATACGTCTATAACGTAATATAACCTAACCTAACCCACCTAGCTCCTCGCTGGTAATCTTTTACAGAATCGCGGTACTGTCGGCCCGTACCTCTCCGTGGGAACATTATATACATCTATAAAGTTATATATCCTAACCTAAGGCAATCTCACACCTCGGATGTAGTATTTTACAACATTCCTGGCGGGTCGGACCCTACTTCTACCTGGGAATGTTATATACGTCTATAACGTAATATAACCTAACCTAACCCGTCTGGCCCCTCGCTGGTAATGTTTTACAGAATCCCGATCGCGTCGGTCCGTGCCTCTCCGTGGGAACATTATAAACGTCTATAGCATATATGTCCTAACCTAAGGCAGCCTAACATTTCGGATGTCGTATTCTACAACATTTATGGCGGGTCGGCCACTATTTCTCGGTGGGAACGTTATATACGTCTATAACGGAATATAACCAAACCTAACCCATCTAGCCCCTCGCTGGTAATGTTTTACAGAATCCCTGTCGTGACGGCCCGTAACTCTCCGTGGGAACATTATATACGTCTATAACGCTATATCCTAACCTAAGGCAACCTCACACCTCGGATGTAGTATTTTACAACATACCTGGCGGGTCGGCCCCTACTTCTCGGTTGGAACATTATATAGGTCTATAACGTAAAATAAACTAACCTAACCCATCTAGCCCCTCGCTGGTAATGTTTTACAGAATCCCTGTCCTGTCGGCCCGTACCTCTCCGTGGGAACATTATATACGTCTATAACGTTATCTATCCTAACGTAAGACAACCTCACTCCTCGGATGTAGTATTTTACAACATTCCTGGCGGGCCGGCCCCTAATTCTCGGTGGGAACATTATATAGGTCTATAACGTAATATAACCTAACCTAACGCATCTGGCCCCTGGCTGGTAATGCTTTACAGAATCCCGGTTGTGACGGCCCGTACCTCTTCGTGGGAACATTATATACGTCTATAACGTTATATATCCTAACCTAAGGCAACCTCACACCTCGGATGCAGTATTTTACAACATACCTGGGCGGTCGGCCCCTACTTCTCGATGGGAACGTTATATACGTCTATAACGTAATATAACCTAACCTAACCCATCTAGCCCCTCGCTGGTAATGTTTTACAGAATCCCGGTACTGTCGGCCCGTACCTCTCCGTGGGAACATTATATACGTCTATAACGTTATATATCATAACCTAAGGCAACCTCACACCTCGGATGTAGTATTCTACATCATTCCTGGCGGGTTGGACCCTACTTCTCCGTGGGAACGTTATATACGTCTATAACGTAATATAACCTAACCTAATCCGTCTGGCCCCTCGCTGGTAATGTTTCACAGAATCCCGATCGCGTCGGTCCGTGCTTCTCCGTGGAAACATTATAAACGTCTATAGCATATATATCCTAACCTAAGGCAGCCTAACATTTCGGATGTTGTATTTTACAACATTCCTGGCGGGTCGGCCACTATTTCTCGGTGGGAGCGTTATATACGTCTATAACGAAATATCACATAACCTAACCCATGCAGCCCCTCGCTGGTAATGTTTTACAGAATCCCGGTCGTGACGGCCCGTACCTCTCCGTGGGAACATTATATACGTGTATAACCTTATATATCCTAACCTAAGGCAACCTCACACCTCGGATGTAGTATTTTACATCATTCCTGGCGGGCCGGCCCCTAATTCTCGGTGGGAACATTATATAGGTCTATAACGTAATATAACCTAACCTAACCCATCTAGCCCCTGGCTGGTAATGCTTAACAGAATCCCGGTTGTGACGGACCGTACCTCTTCGTGGGAACATTATAAACGTCTATAACGTTATATATCCTAACCTAAGGCAACCTCACTCCTCGGATGTAGTATTTTAGAACATTCCTGGCTGGTCGTCCCCTACTTCTCGGTGGGAACGTTATATACGTCTGTAACGTAATATAACCTAACCTAACCCATCTAGCACCTCACTGGTAATGTTTTACAGAATCCCGGTCGTGTCGGTCCGTGCCTCTCCGTGGGAACATTATAAACGTCTATAAAGTTATATATCCTAACCTAAAGCAACCTAACATCTCGGATGTAGTATTTTACAACATACCTGGCGGGTCGGCCCCTACTCCTCGGTTTGAACATTATATAGGTCTATAACGTAATATAACCTAACCTAACCCATCTGGCCCCTCGCTGGTAATGTTTTACAGAATCCCGGTCGTGTCGGTCCGTACATCTCCGTGGGAACATTATATACGTCTATAACGTTATATATCCTAACCTAAGGCAATCTCACTCCTCGGATGTAGTATTTTACAACATTCGTGGCGGGTCGGCCCCTACTTCTCGATGGGAACGTTATGTACGTCTATAACGTAATATAACCTATCCTAACCCATCTAACCTCTCGCTGGTAATGTTTTACAGAATCCCGGTCGGGTCGGCCCGTACCTCTCCGTGGGAACATTATAAACGTCTATAGCGTTATATATCCTAACGTAAGGCAGCCTAATATTTCGGATGTAGTACATTACAACATTCCTGGCAGGTCGGGCACTATTTCTCGGCTGGAACATTATATACGTCTATAACGTAATATAACCTAACCTAACCCTTCTAGCTCCCGGCTAGTAATGTTTTACAGAATCCCGGTCGTCACGGTCCGTACCTCCTCGTGGGAACATTATATGCGTCTATAACGTTATATATCCTAACCTTATTCAACCTCACTTCTCGGATGTAGTATTTTACAACATTCCTGGCGGGCCGGCCGCTACGTCTCTGTGGGAACATTATATACGTCTATAACGTAATATAACCCAACCTAACCCATCTAGCCCTTGGCTGGTAATGTTTTGCAGAATCCCGGTCGCGACGGCCCGTACACTTTCGCGGGAACATTATATACGTCTATAACGTTATATATGCTAACCTAAGGCAACCTCACACCTCCGATGTAGTATTGTACAACATTCCTTGCGGGCCGGCCCCTACTTCTCGGTGGGAACATTATAAACGTCTATAACGTAATATAACCTAACCTAAGGCAACCTCACTCCTAGGATGTAGTATTTTACAACATTCCTGGCGGGCCGGCCCCTACATCTCGGCGGGAGCATTATATACGTCTTTAACGTAATATAACCTAACCTAACCCATCTAGCCCCTGGCTGGTAATGTTTTACAGAATCCCGGTCGTGACGGTCCGTACCTCTTCGTGGGAACATTATATGCGTCTATAACGTTATATATCCTAAGCTAAGGCAACCTCACACCTCGGATGTAGTATTTTACAACATTCCTGGCGGTTCGGACCCTACTTCTCCGTGGGAACGTTATATACGTCTATAACTTAATATAACCTAACCTAACCCGTCTGGCCCCTCGCTGGTAATGTTTTACAGAATCACGGTCGTGACGGCCCGTACCTCTTCGTGGGAACATTATATACGTCTGTAACGTTATATATCCTAACCTAAGGCAACCTCACTCCTCGGATGTAGTATTTTACAATATTCCTGGCGGGCCGGCCGCTACGTCTCTGTGGGAACATTATATACGTCTATAACGTAATATAACCCAACCTAACCCATCTAGCCCTTGGCTGGTAATGTTTTGCAGAATCCCGGTCGCGACGGCCCGTACACTTTCGCGGGAACATTATATACGTCTATAACGTTATATATCCTAACCTAAGGCAACCTCACACCTCCGATGTAGTATTTTACAACGTTCCTTGCGGGCCGGCCCCTACTTCTCGGTGGGAACATTATATACGTCTATAACGTAATATAACCTAACCTAACCCATCCAGCCCCTCGCTCGTAATGTTTTACAGAATCCCGGTCGGGTCGGCCCGTACCTCTCGGTGGGAACATTATATACGTCTATAACGTTATATATCCTAACCTAAAGCAACCTCACACCTCGGATGTAGTATTTTACAACATACCAGGCGGGTCGGCCCCTACTTCTCGGTTGGAGCATTATATAGGCCTATAACGTAATATAACCCAACCTAACGCATCTAGCCCCTGGCTGGTAATGTTTTGCTGAATCCCGGTCGTGACGGCCCGTACACCTTCGCGGGAACATTATATACGTCTATAACGTTATATATCCTATCCTAAGGCAACCTCACACCTCGGATGTAGTATTTTACAACATTCCTTGCGGGCCGGCCCCTACATCTCGGTGGGAACATTATATACGTCTATAACGTAATATAACCTAACCTAACCCATCTAGCCCCTCGCTGGGAATTTTTTACAGAATCCCGTTCGTGGAGCCCCGTACCTCTTCGTGGGAACATTATATACGTCTATAACGTTATATATCCTAACCTAAGGCAACCTCACACCTCGGATGTAGTATTTTACAGCATTCCTGGCGGGCCGGCCCCTGCTTCTCGGTGGGAACATTATATACGTCTATAACGTAATATAACCTAACCTAACCCTTCTAGCCCCCGGCTAGTAATGTTTTACAGAATCCCGGTCCTGTCGGCCCGTACCTCTCCGTGGGAACATTATATACGTCTGTAACGTTATATATCCTAACCTAAGGCAATCTAACATCTCGGATGTACTATTTTACAACAATTCTGTCTTGTTGGCCCCTACTTCTCGGTGTGAACAATATATACGTCCATAACGTAATATAACCTAACCTAACCCATCCAGACCCTCGCTCGTAATGTTTTACAGAATCCCGGTCGGGTCGGCCCGTACCTCTCCGTGGGAACATTATAAACGTCTATAGCGTTATATATCCTAACCTAAGGCAACCTCACACCTCCGATGTAGTATTTTACAACATTCCTTGCGCGCCGGCCCCTACTTCTCGGTGGGAACATTATATACGTCTATAACGTAATATAACCTAACCTAACCCATCTAGCCCCCCGCTGGGAATTTTTTACAGAATCCCGTTCGTGGAGCCCCGTACCTCTTCGTGGGAACATAATATACGTCTATAACGTTATATATCCTAACCTAAGGCAACCTCACTCCTAGGATGTAGTATTTTACAACATTCCTGGCGGGCCGGCCCCTACATCTCGGTGGGAGCATTATATACGTCTTTAACGTAATATAACCTAACCTAACCCATGTAGCCCCTGGCTGGTAATGTTTTACAGAATCCCGGTCGTGACGGTCCGTACCTCTTCGTGGGAACATTATATGCGTCTATAACGTTATATATCCTAACCTAAGGCAACCTCACACCTCGGATGTAGTATTTTACAACATTCCTGGCGGTTCGGACCCTACTTCTCCGTGGGAACGTTATATACGTCTATAACGTAATATAACCTAACCCAACCCATCTAGCCCCTCGCTGGTAATGTTTTACAGAATCCCGGTACTGTCGGCCCGTACCTCTCCGTGGGAACATTATATACGTCTATAACGTTATATATCATAACCTAAGGCAACCTCACACCTCGGATGTAGAATTCTACATCATTCCTGGCGGGTTGGACCCTACTTCTCCGTGGGAACGTTATATACGTCTATAACGTAATATAACCTAACCTAATCCGTCTGGCCCCTCGCTGGTAATGTTTTACAGAATCCCGATCGCGTCGGTCCGTGCTTCTCCGTGGAAACATTATAAACGTCTATAGCATATATATCCTAACCTAAGGCAGCCTAACATTTCGGATGTTGTATTTTACAACATTCCTGGCGGGTCGGCCACTATTTCTCGGTGGGAGCGTTATATACGTCTATAACGAAATATCACATAACCTAACCCATCTAGCCGCTCGCTGGTAATGTTTTACAGAATCCCGGGCGCGTCGGCCCGTACCTCTCCGTGGGAACATTATATACGTCTATAACGTTATCTATCCTAACGTAAGGCAACCTCACTCCTCGGATGTAGTATTTTACATCATTCCTGGCGGGCCGGCCCCTAATTCTCGGTGGGAACATTATATAGGTCTATAACGTAATATAACCTAACCTAACGCATCTGGCCCCTGGCTGGTAATGCTTTACAGAATCCCGGTTGTGACGGCCCGTACCTCTTCGTGGGAACATTATATACGTCTATAACGCTATATATCCTAACCTAAGGCAACCTCACACCTCGGATGTAGCATTTTACAACATACCTGGAGGGTCGGCCCCTACTTCTCGATGGGAACGTTACATACGTCTATAACGTAATATAACCTAACCTAACCCATCTAGCCACTGGCTGGTAATTTTTAATAGAATCCCGGTCGTGACGGCCCGTACCTCTTCGTGGGAACATTATATACGTCTGTAACGTTATATATCCTAACCTAAGGCAACCTCACTCCTCGGATGTAGTATTTTACAATATTCCTGGCGGGCCGGCCGCTACGTCTCTGTGGGAACATTATATACGTCTATAACGTAATATAACCCAACCTAACCCATCTAGCCCTTGGCTGGTAATGTTTTGCAGAATCCCGGTCGCGACGGCCCGTACACTTTCGCGGGAACATTATATACGTCTATAACGTTATATATCCTAACCTAAGGCAACCTCACACCTCCGATGTAGTATTTTACAACGTTCCTTGCGGGCCGGCCCCTACTTCTCGGTGGGAACATTATATACGTCTATAACGTAATATAACCTAACCTAACCCATCCAGCCCCTCGCTCGTAATGTTTTACAGAATCCCGGTCGGGTCGGCCCGTACCTCTCGGTGGGAACATTATATACGTCTATAACGTTATATATCCTAACCTAAGGCAACCTCACACCTCGGATGTAGTATTTTACAACATACCTGGCGGGTCGGCCCCAACTTCTCGGTTGGAACATTATATATGTCTATAACGTAATATAACCTAACCTAACCCATCTAGCCCCTGGGTGGTAATGTTTTACAGAATCCCGGTCGGGTCGGCCCGTACCTCTCCGTGGGAACATTATAAACGTCTATAGCGTTATATATCCTAACGTAAGGCAGCCTAATATTTCGGATGTAGTACATTACAACATTCCTGGCAGGTCGGGCACTATTTCTCGGCTGGAACATTATATACGTCTATAACGTAATATAACCTAACCTAACCCTTCTAGCTCCCGGCTAGTAATGTTTTACAGAATCCCGGTCGTCACGGTCCGTACCTCCTCGTGGGAACATTATATGCGTCTATAACGTTATATATCCTAACCTTATTCAACCTCACTTCTCGGATGTAGTATTTTACAACATTCCTGGCGGGCCGGCCGCTACGTCTCTGTGGGAACATTATATACGTCTATAACGTAATATAACCCAACCTAACCCATCTAGCCCTTGGCTGGTAATGTTTTGCAGAATCCCGGTCGCGACGGCCCGTACACTTTCGCGGGAACATTATATACGTCTATAACGTTATATATGCTAACCTAAGGCAACCTCACACCTCCGATGTAGTATTGTACAACATTCCTTGCGGGCCGGCCCCTACTTCTCGGTGGGAACATTATAAACGTCTATAACGTAATATAACCTAACCTAAGGCAACCTCACTCCTAGGATGTAGTATTTTACAACATTCCTGGCGGGCCGGCCCCTACATCTCGGCGGGAGCATTATATACGTCTTTAACGTAATATAACCTAACCTAACCCATCTAGCCCCTGGCTGGTAATGTTTTACAGAATCCCGGTCGTGACGGTCCGTACCTCTTCGTGGGAACATTATATGCGTCTATAACGTTATATATCCTAAGCTAAGGCAACCTCACACCTCGGATGTAGTATTTTACAACATTCCTGGCGGTTCGGACCCTACTTCTCCGTGGGAACGTTATATACGTCTATAACTTAATATAACCTAACCTAACCCGTCTGGCCCCTCGCTGGTAATGTTTTACAGAATCACGGTCGTGACGGCCCGTACCTCTTCGTGGGAACATTATATACGTCTGTAACGTTATATATCCTAACCTAAGGCAACCTCACTCCTCGGATGTAGTATTTTACAATATTCCTGGCGGGCCGGCCGCTACGTCTCTGTGGGAACATTATATACGTCTATAACGTAATATAACCCAACCTAACCCATCTAGCCCTTGGCTGGTAATGTTTTGCAGAATCCCGGTCGCGACGGCCCGTACACTTTCGCGGGAACATTATATACGTCTATAACGTTATATATCCTAACCTAAGGCAACCTCACACCTCCGATGTAGTATTTTACAACGTTCCTTGCGGGCCGGCCCCTACTTCTCGGTGGGAACATTATATACGTCTATAACGTAATATAACCTAACCTAACCCATCCAGCCCCTCGCTCGTAATGTTTTACAGAATCCCGGTCGGGTCGGCCCGTACCTCTCGGTGGGAACATTATATACGTCTATAACGTTATATATCCTAACCTAAAGCAACCTCACACCTCGGATGTAGTATTTTACAACATACCAGGCGGGTCGGCCCCTACTTCTCGGTTGGAGCATTATATAGGCCTATAACGTAATATAACCCAACCTAACGCATCTAGCCCCTGGCTGGTAATGTTTTGCTGAATCCCGGTCGTGACGGCCCGTACACCTTCGCGGGAACATTATATACGTCTATAACGTTATATATCCTATCCTAAGGCAACCTCACACCTCGGATGTAGTATTTTACAACATTCCTTGCGGGCCGGCCCCTACATCTCGGTGGGAACATTATATACGTCTATAACGTAATATAACCTAACCTAACCCATCTAGCCCCTCGCTGGGAATTTTTTACAGAATCCCGTTCGTGGAGCCCCGTACCTCTTCGTGGGAACATTATATACGTCTATAACGTTATATATCCTAACCTAAGGCAACCTCACACCTCGGATGTAGTATTTTACAGCATTCCTGGCGGGCCGGCCCCTGCTTCTCGGTGGGAACATTATATACGTCTATAACGTAATATAACCTAACCTAACCCTTCTAGCCCCCGGCTAGTAATGTTTTACAGAATCCCGGTCCTGTCGGCCCGTACCTCTCCGTGGGAACATTATATACGTCTGTAACGTTATATATCCTAACCTAAGGCAATCTAACATCTCGGATGTACTATTTTACAACAATTCTGGCTTGTTGGCCCCTACTTCTCGGTGTGAACAATATATACGTCCATAACGTAATATAACCTAACCTAACCCATCCAGACCCTCGCTCGTAATGTTTTACAGAATCCCGGTCGGGTCGGCCCGTACCTCTCCGTGGGAACATTATAAACGTCTATAGCGTTATATATCCTAACCTAAGGCAACCTCACACCTCCGATGTAGTATTTTACAACATTCCTTGCGCGCCGGCCCCTACTTCTCGGTGGGAACATTATATACGTCTATAACGTAATATAACCTAACCTAACCCATCTAGCCCCCCGCTGGGAATTTTTTACAGAATCCCGTTCGTGGAGCCCCGTACCTCTTCGTGGGAACATAATATACGTCTATAACGTTATATATCCTAACCTAAGGCAACCTCACTCCTAGGATGTAGTATTTTACAACATTCCTGGCGGGCCGGCCCCTACATCTCGGTGGGAGCATTATATACGTCTTTAACGTAATATAACCTAACCTAACCCATGTAGCCCCTGGCTGGTAATGTTTTACAGAATCCCGGTCGTGACGGTCCGTACCTCTTCGTGGGAACATTATATGCGTCTATAACGTTATATATCCTAACCTAAGGCAACCTCACACCTCGGATGTAGTATTTTACAACATTCCTGGCGGTTCGGACCCTACTTCTCCGTGGGAACGTTATATACGTCTATAACGTAATATAACCTAACCCAACCCATCTAGCCCCTCGCTGGTAATGTTTTACAGAATCCCGGTACTGTCGGCCCGTACCTCTCCGTGGGAACATTATATACGTCTATAACGTTATATATCATAACCTAAGGCAACCTCACACCTCGGATGTAGAATTCTACATCATTCCTGGCGGGTTGGACCCTACTTCTCCGTGGGAACGTTATATACGTCTATAACGTAATATAACCTAACCTAATCCGTCTGGCCCCTCGCTGGTAATGTTTTACAGAATCCCGATCGCGTCGGTCCGTGCTTCTCCGTGGAAACATTATAAACGTCTATAGCATATATATCCTAACCTAAGGCAGCCTAACATTTCGGATGTTGTATTTTACAACATTCCTGGCGGGTCGGCCACTATTTCTCGGTGGGAGCGTTATATACGTCTATAACGAAATATCACATAACCTAACCCATCTAGCCGCTCGCTGGTAATGTTTTACAGAATCCCGGGCGCGTCGGCCCGTACCTCTCCGTGGGAACATTATATACGTCTATAACGTTATCTATCCTAACGTAAGGCAACCTCACTCCTCGGATGTAGTATTTTACATCATTCCTGGCGGGCCGGCCCCTAATTCTCGGTGGGAACATTATATAGGTCTATAACGTAATATAACCTAACCTAACGCATCTGGCCCCTGGCTGGTAATGCTTTACAGAATCCCGGTTGTGACGGCCCGTACCTCTTCGTGGGAACATTATATACGTCTATAACGCTATATATCCTAACCTAAGGCAACCTCACACCTCGGATGTAGCATTTTACAACATACCTGGAGGGTCGGCCCCTACTTCTCGATGGGAACGTTACATACGTCTATAACGTAATATAACCTAACCTAACCCATCTAGCCACTGGCTGGTAATTTTTAATAGAATCCCGGTCGTGACGGCCCGTACCTCTTCGTGGGAACATTATATACGTCTGTAACGTTATATATCCTAACCTAAGGCAACCTCACTCCTCGGATGTAGTATTTTACAATATTCCTGGCGGGCCGGCCGCTACGTCTCTGTGGGAACATTATATACGTCTATAACGTAATATAACCCAACCTAACCCATCTAGCCCTTGGCTGGTAATGTTTTGCAGAATCCCGGTCGCGACGGCCCGTACACTTTCGCGGGAACATTATATACGTCTATAACGTTATATATCCTAACCTAAGGCAACCTCACACCTCCGATGTAGTATTTTACAACGTTCCTTGCGGGCCGGCCCCTACTTCTCGGTGGGAACATTATATACGTCTATAACGTAATATAACCTAACCTAACCCATCCAGCCCCTCGCTCGTAATGTTTTACAGAATCCCGGTCGGGTCGGCCCGTACCTCTCGGTGGGAACATTATATACGTCTATAACGTTATATATCCTAACCTAAAGCAACCTCACACCTCGGATGTAGTATTTTACAACATACCAGGCGGGTCGGCCCCTACTTCTCGGTTGGAGCATTATATAGGCCTATAACGTAATATAACCCAACCTAACGCATCTAGCCCCTGGCTGGTAATGTTTTGCTGAATCCCGGTCGTGACGGCCCGTACACCTTCGCGGGAACATTATATACGTCTATAACGTTATATATCCTATCCTAAGGCAACCTCACACCTCGGATGTAGTATTTTACAACATTCCTTGCGGGCCGGCCCCTACATCTCGGTGGGAACATTATATACGTCTATAACGTAATATAACCTAACCTAACCCATCTAGCCCCTCGCTGGGAATTTTTTACAGAATCCCGTTCGTGGAGCCCCGTACCTCTTCGTGGGAACATTATATACGTCTATAACGTTATATATCCTAACCTAAGGCAA
Source organism: Xylocopa violacea (assembly GCA_963969225.1). Taxonomy (NCBI): domain Eukaryota; kingdom Metazoa; phylum Arthropoda; class Insecta; order Hymenoptera; family Apidae; genus Xylocopa; species Xylocopa violacea. The sequence continues at coordinate 4,506,904 of CAXAJV010000008.1, forward strand.
CCTCACACCTCGGATGTAGTATTTTACAGCATTCCTGGCGGGCCGGCCCCTGCTTCTCGGTGGGAACATTATATACGTCTATAACGTAATATAACCTAACCTAACCCTTCTAGCCCCCGGCTAGTAATGTTTTACAGAATCCCGGTCCTGTCGGCCCGTACCTCTCCGTGGGAACATTATATACGTCTGTAACGTTATATATCCTAACCTAAGGCAATCTAACATCTCGGATGTACTATTTTACAACAATTCTGGCTTGTTGGCCCCTACTTCTCGGTGTGAACAATATATACGTCCATAACGTAATATAACCTAACCTAACCCATCCAGACCCTCGCTCGTAATGTTTTACAGAATCCCGGTCGGGTCGGCCCGTACCTCTCCGTGGGAACATTATAAACGTCTATAGCGTTATATATCCTAACCTAAGGCAACCTCACACCTCCGATGTAGTATTTTACAACATTCCTTGCGCGCCGGCCCCTACTTCTCGGTGGGAACATTATATACGTCTATAACGTAATATAACCTAACCTAACCCATCTAGCCCCCCGCTGGGAATTTTTTACAGAATCCCGTTCGTGGAGCCCCGTACCTCTTCGTGGGAACATAATATACGTCTATAACGTTATATATCCTAACCTAAGGCAACCTCACTCCTAGGATGTAGTATTTTACAACATTCCTGGCGGGCCGGCCCCTACATCTCGGTGGGAGCATTATATACGTCTTTAACGTAATATAACCTAACCTAACCCATGTAGCCCCTGGCTGGTAATGTTTTACAGAATCCCGGTCGTGACGGTCCGTACCTCTTCGTGGGAACATTATATGCGTCTATAACGTTATATATCCTAACCTAAGGCAACCTCACACCTCGGATGTAGTATTTTACAACATTCCTGGCGGTTCGGACCCTACTTCTCCGTGGGAACGTTATATACGTCTATAACGTAATATAACCTAACCCAACCCATCTAGCCCCTCGCTGGTAATGTTTTACAGAATCCCGGTACTGTCGGCCCGTACCTCTCCGTGGGAACATTATATACGTCTATAACGTTATATATCATAACCTAAGGCAACCTCACACCTCGGATGTAGAATTCTACATCATTCCTGGCGGGTTGGACCCTACTTCTCCGTGGGAACGTTATATACGTCTATAACGTAATATAACCTAACCTAATCCGTCTGGCCCCTCGCTGGTAATGTTTTACAGAATCCCGATCGCGTCGGTCCGTGCTTCTCCGTGGAAACATTATAAACGTCTATAGCATATATATCCTAACCTAAGGCAGCCTAACATTTCGGATGTTGTATTTTACAACATTCCTGGCGGGTCGGCCACTATTTCTCGGTGGGAGCGTTATATACGTCTATAACGAAATATCACATAACCTAACCCATCTAGCCGCTCGCTGGTAATGTTTTACAGAATCCCGGGCGCGTCGGCCCGTACCTCTCCGTGGGAACATTATATACGTCTATAACGTTATCTATCCTAACGTAAGGCAACCTCACTCCTCGGATGTAGTATTTTACATCATTCCTGGCGGGCCGGCCCCTAATTCTCGGTGGGAACATTATATAGGTCTATAACGTAATATAACCTAACCTAACGCATCTGGCCCCTGGCTGGTAATGCTTTACAGAATCCCGGTTGTGACGGCCCGTACCTCTTCGTGGGAACATTATATACGTCTATAACGCTATATATCCTAACCTAAGGCAACCTCACACCTCGGATGTAGCATTTTACAACATACCTGGAGGGTCGGCCCCTACTTCTCGATGGGAACGTTACATACGTCTATAACGTAATATAACCTAACCTAACCCATCTAGCCACTGGCTGGTAATTTTTAATAGAATCCCGGTCGTGACGGCCCGTACCTCTTCGTGGGAACATTATATACGTCTGTAACGTTATATATCCTAACCTAAGGCAACCTCACTCCTCGGATGTAGTATTTTACAATATTCCTGGCGGGCCGGCCGCTACGTCTCTGTGGGAACATTATATACGTCTATAACGTAATATAACCCAACCTAACCCATCTAGCCCTTGGCTGGTAATGTTTTGCAGAATCCCGGTCGCGACGGCCCGTACACTTTCGCGGGAACATTATATACGTCTATAACGTTATATATCCTAACCTAAGGCAACCTCACACCTCCGATGTAGTATTTTACAACGTTCCTTGCGGGCCGGCCCCTACTTCTCGGTGGGAACATTATATACGTCTATAACGTAATATAACCTAACCTAACCCATCCAGCCCCTCGCTCGTAATGTTTTACAGAATCCCGGTCGGGTCGGCCCGTACCTCTCGGTGGGAACATTATATACGTCTATAACGTTATATATCCTAACCTAAGGCAACCTCACACCTCGGATGTAGTATTTTACAACATACCTGGCGGGTCGGCCCCAACTTCTCGGTTGGAACATTATATATGTCTATAACGTAATATAACCTAACCTAACCCATCTAGCCCCTGGGTGGTAATGTTTTACAGAATCCCGGTCGTGACAGTCCGTACCTCTCCGTGGGAACATTATATACGTCTATAACGTTATATATCCTAACCTAAAGCAACCTCACACCTCGGATGTAGTATTTTACAACATACCAGGCGGGTCGGCCCCTACTTCTCGGTTGGAGCATTATATAGGTCTATAACGTAATATAACCCAACCTAACGCATCTAGCCCCTGGCTGGTAATGTTTTGCTGAATCCCGGTCGTGACGGCCCGTACCTCTTCGTGGGAACATTATATACGTCTATAACGTTATATATACTAACCTAAGGCAACCTCACACCTCGGATGTAGTATTTTACAACATTCCTGGCGGGCCGGCCCCTGCTTCTCGGTGGGAACATTATATACGTCTATAACGTAATATAACCTTACCTAACCCTTCTAGCCCCCGGCTAGTAATGTTTTACAGAATCCCGGTCCTGTCGGCCCGTACCTCTCCGTGGGAACATTATATACGTCTGTAACGTTATATATCCTAACCTAAGGCAATCTAACATCTCGGATGTACTATTTTACAACAATTCTGGCTTGTTGGCCCCTACTTCTCGGTGTGAACAATATATACGTCCATAACGTAATATAACCTAACCTAACCCATCCAGACCCTCGCTCGTAATGTTTTACAGAATCCCGGTCGGGTCGGCCCGTACCTCTCCGTGGGAACATTATAAACGTCTATAGCGTTATATATCCTAACCTAAGGCAACCTCACACCTCCGATGTAGTATTTTACAACATTCCTTGCGCGCCGGCCCCTACTTCTCGGTGTGAACATTATATACGTCTATAACGTAATATAACCTAACCTAACCCATCTAGCCCCCCGCTGGGAATTTTTTACAGAATCCCGTTCGTGGAGCCCCGTACCTCTTCGTGGGAACATAATATACGTCTATAACGTTATATATCCTAACCTAAGGCAACCTCACTCCTAGGATGTAGTATTTTACAACATTCCTGGCGGGCCGGCCCCTACATCTCGGTGGGAGCATTATATACGTCTTTAACGTAATATAACCTAACCTAACCCATGTAGCCCCTGGCTGGTAATGTTTTACAGAATCCCGGTCGTGACGGTCCGTACCTCTTCGTGGGAACATTATATGCGTCTATAACGTTATATATCCTAACCTAAGGCAACCTCACACCTCGGATGTAGTATTTTACAACATTCCTGGCGGTTCGGACCCTACTTCTCCGTGGGAACGTTATATACGTCTATAACGTAATATAACCTAACCTAACCCGTCTGGCCCCTCGCTGGTAATGTTTTACAGAATCACGGTCGTGTCGGACCGTACCTCTCCGTGGGAACATTATATTCGTCTATACCGTTATATATCCTAACCTAAGGCAACCTAACATCTCGGATGTAGTATTTTACAACATACATGGCGGGTCGGCCCCTACTTCTCGGTTCGAACATTATATACGTCTATAACGTAATATAACCAAACCTAACCCATCTAGCCCCTCGCTGGTAATGTTTTACAGAATCCCTGTCGTGACGGCCCGTAACTCTCCGTGGGAACATTATATACGTCTGTAACGCTATATCCTAACCTAAGGCAACCTCACACCTCGGATGCAGTATTTTACAACATACCTGGGCGGTCGGCCCCTACTTCTCGATGGGAACGTTATATACGTCTATAACGTAATATAACCTAACCTAACCCATCTAGCCCCTCGCTGGTAATGTTTTACAGAATCCCGGTACTGTCGGCCCGTACCTCTCCGTGGGAACATTATATACGTCTATAACGTTATATATCATAACCTAAGGCAACCTCACACTTCGGATGTAGAATTCTACATCATTCCTGGCGGGTTGGACCCTACTTCTCCGTGGGAACGTTATATACGTCTATAACGTAATATAACCTAACCTAATCCGTCTGGCCCCTCGCTGGTAATGTTTTACAGAATCCCGATCGCGTCGGTCCGTGCTTCTCCGTGGAAACATTATAAACGTCTATAGCATATATATCCTAACCTAAGGCAGCCTAACATTTCGGATGTTGTATTTTACAACATTCCTGGCGGGTCGGCCACTATTTCTCGGTGGGAGCGTTATATACGTCTATAACGAAATATCACATAACCTAACCCATCCAGCCCCTCGCTGGTAATGTTTTACAGAATCCCGGTCGTGACGGCCCGTACCTCTCCGTGGGAACATTATATACGTGTATAACGTTATATATCCTAACCTAAGGCAACCTCACACCTCGGATGTAGTATTTTACAACATACCTGGCGGGTCGGCCCCTACTTCTCGGTTGGAACATTACATAGGTCTATAACGTAATATAACCTAACCTAACCCATCTAGCCCCTCGCTGGTAATGTTTTACAGAATCCCTGTCCTGTCGGCCCGTCCCTCTCCGTGGGAACATTATATACGTCTATAACGTTATCTATCCTAACGTAAGACAACCTCACCCCTCGGATGTAGTATTTTACAACATTCCTGGCGGGCCGGCCCCTAATTCTCGGTGGGAACATTATATAGGTCTATAACGTAATATAACCTAACCTAACCCATCTAGCCCCTGGCTGGTAATGTTTTACAGAATCCCGGTTGTGACGGCCCGAACTTCTTCGTGGGAACATTATATACGTCTATAACGTTATACATCCTAACGTAAGGCAACCTCACACCTCGGATGTAGTATTTTACAACATACCTGGCGGGCCGGCCCCTACTTCTCGATGGGAACGTTATATACGTCTATAACGTAATATAACCTAACCTAACCCATCTAGCCGCTCGCTGGTAATGTTTTACAGAATCCCGGGCGCGTCGGCCCGTACCTCTCCGTGGGAACATTATATACGTCTATAACGTTATCTATCCTAACGTAAGGCAACCTCACTCCTCGGATGTAGTATTTTACATCATTCCTGGCGGGCCGGCCCCTAATTCTCGGTGGGAACATTATATAGGTCTATAACGTAATATAACCTAACCTAACCCATCTAGCCCCTGGCTGGTAATGTTTTACAGAATCCCGGTTGTGACGGCCCGAACTTCTTCGTGGGAACATTATATACGTCTATAACGTTATACATCCTAACGTAAGGCAACCTCACACCTCGGATGTAGTATTTTACAACATACCTGGCGGGCCGGCCCCTACTTCTCGATGGGAACGTTATATACGTCTATAACGTAATATAACCTAACCTAACCCATCTAGCCGCTCGCTGGTAATGTTTTACAGAATCCCGGGCGCGTCGGCCCGTACCTCTCCGTGGGAACATTATATACGTCTATAACGTTATCTATCCTAACGTAAGGCAACCTCACTCCTCGGATGTAGTATTTTACATCATTCCTGGCGGGCCGGCCCCTAATTCTCGGTGGGAACATTATATAGGTCTATAACGTAATATAACCTAACCTAATGCATCTGGCCCCTGGCTGGTAATGCTTTACAGAATCCCGGTTGTGACGGCCCGTACCTCTTCGTGGGAACATTATATACGTCTATAACGTTATATATCCTAACCTAAGGCAACCTCACACCTCGGATGTAGTATTTTACAACATACCTGGCGGGCCGGTCCCTACTTCTCGATGGGAACGTTATATAGGTCTATAACATAATATAACCTAACCTAACCCATCTAGCCCCTGGCTGGTAATGTTTTACAGAATCCCGGTGGTGACGGCCCGAACCTCTTCGTGGGAACATTATATACGTCTATAACGTTATATATCCTAACCTAAGGCAACCTCACACCTCGGATGTAGTATTTTACAACATTCCTGGCGGTTCGGCCCCTACATCTCGGTGGGAACGTTATATACGTCTATAACGTAATATAACCTAACCTAACACATCTAACCCCTCGCTGGTAATGTGTTACAGAATCCCGGTCATGTCGGCCCGTACCTCTCCGTGGGAACATTATACACGTCTATAACGTTATATATCCTAACCTAAGGCAACCTCACACCTCGGATGTAGTATTTTCAAACATAGCTGGCGGGCCGGCCCCTACTTCTCGATGGGAACGTTATATACGTCTATAACGTAATATAACCTAACCTAACCCATCTAGCCCCTCGCTGGTAATGTTTTACAGAATCCCGGGCGTGTCGGCCCGTACCTCTCCGTGGGAACATTATATATGTCTATAACGTTATCTATCCTAACGTAAGGCAACCTCACTCCTCGGATGTAGTATTTTACATCATTCATGGCGGGCCGGCCCCTAATTCTCGGTGGGATCATTATATAGGTCTATAACGTAATATAACCTAACCTAACCCATCTAGCCCCTGGCTGGTAATGCTTAACAGAATCCCGGTTGTGACGGACCGTACCTCTTCGTGGGAACATTATATACGTCTATAACGTTATATATCCCAACCTAAGGCAACCTCACACCTCGGATGTAGTATTTTACAACATTCCTGGCGGGTCGGACCCTACTTCTCCGTGGGAACGTTATATACGTCTATAACGTAATATAACCTAACCTAACCCGTCTGGCCCCTCGCTGGTAATGTTTTACAGAATCCCGATCGCGTCGGTCCGTGCCTCTCCGTGGGAACATTGTAAACGTCTATAGCATATATATCCTAACCTAAGGCAGCCTAACATTTCGGATGTCGTATTTTACAACATTCCTGGCGGGTCGGCCACTATTTCTCGGTGGGAACGTTATATACGTCTATAACGAAATATAACCTAACCTAACCCATCTAGCCCCTCGCTGGTAATGTTTTACAGAATCCCTGTCCTGTCGGCCCGTACCTCTTCGTGGGAACATTATATACGTCTATAACGCTATATCCTAACCTAAGGCAACCTCACACCTCGGATGTAGTATTTTACAACATACCTGGGGGGTCGGCCCCTACTTCTCGATGGGAACGTTATATACGTCTATAACGTAATATAACCTAACCTAACCCATCTAGCCCCTCGCTGGTAATGTTTTACAGAATCCCGGTCCTGTCGGCCCGTACTTCTCCGTGGGAACATTATATACGTCTGTAACGTTATATATCCTAACCTAAGGCAATCTAACATCTCGGATGTACTATTTTACAACAATTCTGGCTTGTTGGCCCCTACTTCTCGGTGGGAACAATATATACGTCCATAACGTAATATAACCTAACCTAACCCATCCAGACCCTCGCTCGTAATGTTTTACAGAATCCCGGTCGGGTCGGCCCGTACCTCTCCGTGGGAACATTATAAACGTCTATAGCGTAATATATCCTAACCTAAGGCAGCCTAATATTTCGGATGTAGTATATTACAACATTCCTGGCGTGTCGGGCACTATTTCTCGGCTGGAACATTATATACGTCTATAACGTAATATAACCTAACCTAACCCTTCTAGCTCCCGGCTAGTAATGTTTTACAGAATCCCGGTCGTCACGGTCCGTACCTCTTCGTGGGAACATTATATGCGTCTATAACGTTATATACCCTAACCTTATTCAACCTCACTCCTCGGATGTAGTATTTTACAACATTCCTGGCGGGCCGGCCGCTACGTCTCTGTGGGAACATTATATACGTCTATAACGTAATATAACCCAACCTAACCCATCTAGCCCTTGGCTGGTAATGTTTTGCAGAATCCCGGTCGCGACGGCCCGTACACTTTCGCGGGAACATTATATACGTCTATAACGTTATATATGCTAACCTAAGGCAACCTCACACCTCCGATGTAGTATTGTACAACATTCCTTGCGGGCCGGCCCCTACTTCTCGGTGGGAACATTATAAACGTCTATAACGTAATATAACCTAACCTAAGGCAACCTCACTCCTAGGATGTAGTATTTTACAACATTCCTGGCGGGCCGGCCCCTACATCTCGGCGGGAGCATTATATACGTCTTTAACGTAATATAACCTAACCTAACCCATCTAGCCCCTGGCTGGTAATGTTTTACAGAATCCCGGTCGTGACGGTCCGTACCTCTTCGTGGGAACATTATATGCGTCTATAACGTTATATATCCTAACCTAAGGCAACCTCACACCTCGGATGTAGTATTTTACAACATACCTGGCGGGTCGGCCCCTACTTCTCGGTTGGAACATTACATAGGTCTATAACGTAATATAACCTAACCTAACCCATCTAGCCCCTCGCTGGTAATGTTTTACAGAATCCCTGTCCTGTCGGCCCGTACCTCTCCGTGGGAACATTATATACGTCTATAACGTTATCTATCCTAACGTAAGACAACCTCACTCCTCGGATGTAGTATTTTACAACATTCCTGGCGGGCCGGCCCCTAATTCTCGGTGGGAACATTATATAGGTCTATAACGTAATATAACCTAACCTAACGCATCTGGCCCCTGGCTGGTAATGCTTTACAGAATCCCGGTTGTGACGGCCCGTACCTCTTCGTGGGAACATTATATACGTCTATAACGTTATAAATCCTAACCTAAGGCAACCTCACACCTCGGATGTAGTATTTTACAACATACCTGGCGGGCCGGTCCCTACTTCTCGATGGGAACTTTATATAGGTCTATAACATAATATAACCTAACCTAACCCATCTAGCCCCTGGCTGGTAATGTTTTACAGAATCCCGGTGGTGACGGCCCGAACCTCTTCGTGGGAACATTATATACGTCTATAACGTTATATATCCTAACCTAAGGCAACCTCACACCTCGGATGTAGTATTTTACAACATTCCTGGCGGTTCGGCCCCTACATCTCGGTGGGAACGTTATATACGTCTATAACGTAATATAACCTAACCTAACCCATCTAGCCCCTCGCTGGTAATGTTTTACAGAATCCCGGTCCTGTCGGCCCGTACTTCTCCGTGGGAACATTATATACGTCTGTAACGTTATATATCCTAACCTAAGGCAACCTCACACCTCGGATGTAGTATTTTACAATATTCCTGGCGGGCCGGCCGCTACGTCTCTGTGGGAACATTATATACGTCTATAACGTAATATAACCCAACCTAACCCATCTAGCCCTTGGCTGGTAATGTTTTGCAGAATCCCGGTCGCGACGGACCGTACACTTTCGCGGGAACATTATATACGTCTATAACGTTATATATCCTAACCTAAGGCAACCTCACACCTCCGATGTAGTATTTTACAACGTTCCTTGCGGGCCGGCCCCTACTTCTCGGTGGGAACATTATATACGTCTATAACGTAATATAACCTAACCTAACCCATCCAGCCCCTCGCTCGTAATGTTTTACAGAATCCCGGTCGGGTCGGCCCGTACCTCTCGGTGGGAACATTATATACGTCTATAACGTTATATATCCTAACCTAAGGCAACCTCACACCTCGGATGTAGTATTTTACAACATACCTGGCGGGTCGGCCCCAACTTCTCGGTTGGAACATTATATATGTCTATAACGTAATATAACCTAACCTAACCCATCTAGCCCCTGGGTGGTAATGTTTTACAGAATCCCGGTCATGTCGGCCCGTACCTCTCCGTGGGAACATTATATACGTCTATAACGTTATCTATCCTAACGTAAGGCAACCTCACTCCTCGGATGTAGTATTTTACAACATTCCTGGCGGGTCGGACCCTACTTCTCCGTGGGAACGTTATATACGTCTATAACGTAAAATAACCTAACCTAACCCGTCTGGCCCCTCGCTGGTAATGTTTTACAGAATCCCGATCGCGTCGGTCCGTGCCTCTCCGTGGGAACATTATAAACGTCTATAGCATATATATCCTAACCTAAGGAAGCCTAACATTTCGGATGTAGAATATTACAACATTCCTGGCGGGTCGGCCACTATTTCTCGGTGGGAACGTTATATACGTCTATAACGTAATATAACCTAACCTAACCCATCTGGTCCCTCGCTGGTAATGTTTTACAGAATCCCGGTCGTGACGGCCCGTACCTCTCCGTGGGAAAATTATATACGTGTATAACGTTATATATCCTAACCTAAGGCAACCTCACACCTCGGATGTAGTATTTTACAACATTCCTGGCGGGTCGGCCACTATTTCTCGGCGGGAACCTTATATACGTCTATAACGAAATATAACCTAACCTAACCCTTCTAGCCCCTCGCTGGTAATGTTTTACAGAATCCCGGTCGGGTCGGCCGTTACCTCTCCGTGGGAACATTATAAACGTCTATAGCATTATATATCCTAACCTAAGGCAGCCTAACATTTCGGATGTAGAATATTACAACATTCCTGGCGGGTCGGCCACTACTTCTCGATGGGAACGTTATATACGTCTATAACGTAATATAACCTAACCTAACCCATCTAGCCCCTCGCTGGTAATGTTTTACAGAATCCCGGTACTGTCGGCCCGTACCTCTCCGTGGGAACATTATATACGTCTATAACGTTATCTATCCTAACGTAAGACAACCTCACACCTCGGATGTAGTATTTTACAACATACCTGGCGGGGCGGCCCCTACATCTCGGTGGGAGCATTATATACGTCTTTAACGTAATATAACCTAACCTAACCCATCTAGCCCCTGGCTGGCAATGTTTTACAGAATCCCGGTCGTGACGGTCCGTACCTCTTCGTGGGAACATTATATGCGTCTATAACGTTATATATCCTAACCTAAGACAACCTCACACCTCGGATGTAGTATTTTACAACATACCTGGCGGGCCGGCCCCTACATCTCGGTGGGAGCATTATATACGTCTTTAACGTAATATAACCTAACCTAACCCATCTAGCCCCTGGCTGGTAATGTTTTACAGAATCCCGGTCGTGACGGTCCGTACCTCTTCGTGGGAACATTATATGCGTCTATAACGTTATATATCCTAACCTAAGGCAACCTCACACCTCGGATGTAGTATTTTACAACATACCTGGAGGGTCGGCCCCTACTTCTCGATGGGAACGTTACATACGTCTATATCGTAATATAACCTAACCTAACCCATCTAGCCCCTGGCTGGTAATGTTTTACAGAATCCCGGTCGTGACGGTCCGTACCTCTTCGTGGGAACATTATATGCGTCTATAACGTTATATATCCTAACCTAAGGCAACCTCACACCTCGGATGTAGTATTTTACAACATACCTGGAGGGTCGGCCCCTACTTCTCGATGGGAACGTTACATACGTCTATATCGTAATATAACCTAACCTAACCCATCTAGCCCCTGGCTGGTAATTTTTTACGGAATCCCGGTCGTGACGGCCCGTATCTCTTCGTGGGAACGTTATATACGTCTATAACATTATATATCCTAACCTAAGGCAACCTCACACCTCCGATGTAGTATTTTACAACATTCCTTGCGGGTCGGACCCTACTTCTCCGTGGGAACGTTATATACGGCTATAACGTAATATAACCTAACCTAACCCGTCTGGCCCCTCGCTGGTAATGTTTTACAGAATCCCGATCGCGTCGGTCCGTGCCTCTCCGTGGGAACATTATAAACGTCTATAGCATATATATCCTAACCTAAGGCAGCCTAACATTTCGGATGTCGTATTTTACAACATTCCTGGCGGTTCGGCCCCTACATCTCGGTGGGAACGTTATATACGTCTATAACTTAATATAACCTAACCTAATACATCTAGCCCCTCGCTGGTAATGTGTTACAGAATCCCGGTCATGTCGGCCCGTACCTCTCCGTGGGAACATTATATACGTCTATAACGTTATCTATCCTAACGTAAGGCAACCTCACTCCTCGGATGTAGTATTTTACAACATTCCTGGCGGTTCGGCGCCTACATCTCGGTGGGAACGTTATATAGGTCTATAACGTAATATAACCTAACCTAACCCATCTAGCCCCTGGCTGGTAATGCTTTACAGAATCCCGGTTGTGACGGCCCGTACCTCTTCGTGGGAACATTATATACGTCTATAACGTTATATATCCTAACCTAAGGCAACCTCACACCTCGGATGTAGTATGTTACAACATTCCTTGCGGGTCGGACCCTACTTCTCCGTGGGAACGTTATATACGTCTATAACGTAATATAACCTAACCTAACCCGTCTGGCCCATCGCTGGTAATGTTTTACAGAATCCCGATCGCGTCGGTCCGTGCCTCTCCGTGGGAACATTATAAACGTCTATAGCATATATATCCTAACCTAAGGAAGCCTAACATTTCGGATGTAGAATATTACAACATTCCTGGCGGGTCGGCCACTGTTTCTCGGTGGGAACGTTATATACGTCTATAACGTAATATAACCTAACCTAACCCATCTGGTCCCTCGCTGGTAATGTTTTACAGAATCCCGGTCGTGACGGCCCGTACCTCTCCGTGGGAAAATTATATACGTGTATAACGTTATATACCCTAACCTAAGGCAACCTCACACCTCGGATGTAGTATTTTCAAACATAGCTTGCGGGCCGGCCACTATTTCTCGGTGGGAACCTTATATACGTCTATAACGAAATATAACCTAACCTAACCCTTCTAGCCCCTCGCTGGTAATGTTTTACAGAATCCCGGTCGGGTCGGCCGTTACCTCTCCGTGGGAACATTATAAACGTCTATAGCGTTATATATCCTAACCTAAGGCAGCCTAACATTTCGGATGTAGAATATTACAACATTCCTGGCGGGTCGGCCACTACTTCTCGATGGGAACGTTATATACGTCTATAACGTAATATAACCTAACCTAACCCATCTAGCCCCTCGCTGGTAATGTTTTACAGAATCCCGGTACTGTCGGCCCGTACCTCTCCGTGGGAACATTATATACGTCTATAACGTTATCTATCCTAACGTAAGACAACCTCACACCTCGGATGTAGTATTTTACAACATACCTGGCGGGCCGGCCCCTACATCTCGGTGGGAGCATTATATACGTCTTTAACGTAATATAACCTAACCTAACCCATCTAGCCCCTGGCTGGTAATGTTTTACAGAATCCCGGTCGTGACGGTCCGTACCTCTTCGTGGGAACATTATATGCGTCTATAACGTTATATATCCTAACCTAAGGCAACCTCACACCTCGGATGTAGTATTTTACAACATACCTGGAGGGTCGGCCCCTACTTCTCGATGGGAACGTTACATACGTCTATATCGTAATATAACCTAACCTAACCCATCTAGCCCCTGGCTGGTAATTTTTTACGGAATCCCGGTCGTGACGGCCCGTATCTCTTCGTGGGAACGTTATATACGTCTATAACATTATATATCCTAACCTAAGGCAACCTCACACCTCGGACGTAGTATTTTACAACATTCCTGGCGGGCCGGCCCCTACTTCTCGGTGGGAACATTATATACGTCTATAACGTAATATAACCTAACCTAACCCATCTAGCCCCTGGCTGGTAATGCTTTACAGAATCCCGGTTGTGACGGCCCGTACCTCTTCGTGGGAACATTATATACGTCTATAACGTTATATATCCTAACCTAAGGCAACCTCACACCTCGGATGTAGTATTTTACAACATACCTGGAGGGTCGGCCTCTACTTCTCGATGGGAACGTTACATACGTCTATATAGTAATATAACCTAACCTAACCCATCTAGCCCCTGGCTGGTAATTTTTTACGGAATCCCGGTCGTGACGGCCCGTACCTCTTCGTGGGAACATTATATGCGTCTATAACGTTATATATCCTAACCTAAGGCAACCTCACACCTCGGATGTAGTATTTTACAACATACCTGGCGGGCCGGCCCCTACATCTCGGTGGGAGCATTATATACGTCTTTAACGTAATATAACCTAACCTAACCCATCTAGCCCCTGGCTGGTAATGTTTTACAGAATCCCGGTCGTGACGGTCCGTACCTCTTCGTGGGAACATTATATGCGTCTATAACGTTATATATCCTAACCTAAGACAACCTCACACCTCGGATGTAGTATTTTACAACATACCTGGCGGGCCGGCCCCTACATCTCGGTGGGAGCATTATATACGTCTTTAACGTAATATAACCTAACCTAACCCATCTAGCCCCTGGCTGGTAATGTTTTACAGAATCCCGGTCGTGACGGTCCGTACCTCTTCGTGGGAACATTATATGCGTCTATAACGTTATATATCCTAACCTAAGGCAACCTCACACCTCGGATGTAGTATTTTACAACATACCTGGAGGGTCGGCCCCTACTTCTCGATGGGAACGTTACATACGTCTATATCGTAATATAACCTAACCTAACCCATCTAGCCCCTGGCTGGTAATTTTTTACGGAATCCCGGTCGTGACGGCCCGTATCTCTTCGTGGGAACGTTATATACGTCTATAACATTATATATCCTAACCTAAGGCAACCTCACACCTCGGACGTAGTATTTTACAACATTCCTGGCGGGCCGGCCCCTACTTCTCGGTGGGAACATTATATACGTCTATAACGTAATATAACCTAACCTAACCCATCTAGCCCCTGGCTGGTAATGCTTTACAGAATCCCGGTTGTGACGGCCCGTACCTCTTCGTGGGAACATTATATACGTCTATAACGTTATATATCCTAACCTAAGGCAACCTCACACCTCGGATGTAGTATTTTACAACATTCCTTGCGGGTCGGACCCTACTTCTCCGTGGGAACGTTATATACGTCTATAACGTAATATAACCTAACCTAACCCGTCTGGCCCCTCGCTGGTAATGTTTTACAGAATCCCGATCGCGTCGGTCCGTGCCTCTCCGTGGGAACATTATAAACGTCTATAGCATATATATCCTAACCTAAGGAAGCCTAACATTTTGGATGTAGAATATTACAACATTCCTGGCGGGTCGGCCACTATTTCTCGGTGGGAACGTTATATACGTCTATAACGTAATATTACCTAACCTAACCCATCTGGCCCCTCGCTGGTAATGTTTTACAGAATCCCGGTCGTGACGGCCCGTACCTCTCCGTGGGAACATTATATACGTGTATAACGTTATATATCCTAACCTAAGGCAACCTCACACCTCGGATGTAGTATTTTACAACATTCCTGGCAGTTCGGCCCCTACATCTCGGTGGGAACGTTATATAGGTCTATAACGTAATATAACCTAACCTAACCCATCTAGACCCTGGCTGGTAATGCTTTACAGAATCCCGGTTGTGACGGCCCGTACCTCTTCGTGGGAATATTATATACGTCTATAACGTTATATATCCTAACCTAAGGCAACCTCACACCTCGGATGTAGTATTTTACAACATACCTGGAGGGTCGGCCCCTACTTCTCGGTGGGAACATTATATACGTCTATAACGTAATATAACCTAACCTAACCCTTCTAGCCCCCGGCTAGTAATGTTTTACAGAATCCCGGTCGTCACGGTCCGTACCTCTTCGTGGGAACATTATATACGTCTGTAACGTTATATATCCTAACCTAAGGCAATCTAACATCTCGGATGTACTATTTTACAACAATTCTGGCTTGTTAGCCCCTACTTCTCGGTTGGAACATTATATACGTCTATAACGTAATATAACCTAACCTAACCCTTCTAGCCCCCGGCTAGTAATGTTTTACAGAATCCCGGTCGTCACGGTCCGTACCTCTTCGTGGGAACATTATATGTGTCTATAACGTTATATATCCTAACCTAAGGCAACCTCACACCTCGGATGTAGTATTTTACAACATACCTGGAGGGTCGGCCCCTACTTCTCGATGGGAACGTTACATACGTCTATATCGTAATATAACCTAACCTAACCGATCTAGCCCCTGGCTGGTAATTTTTTACAGAATCCCGGTCGTGACGGCCCGTATCTCTTCGTGGGAACGTTATATACGTCTATAACATTATATATCCTAACCTAAGGCAACCTCACACCTCGGATGTAGTATTTTACAACATTCCTTGCGGGCCGGCCCCTACTTCTCGGTGGGAACATTATATACGTCTATAACGTAATATAACCTAACCTAACCCATCTAGCCCCTCGCTGGGAATTTTTTACAGAATCCCGTTCGTGGAGCCCCGTACCTCTTCGTGGGAACATTATATACGTCTATAACGTTATATATCCTAACCTAAGGCAACCTCACACCTCGGACGTAGTATTTTACAACATTCCTGGCGGGCCGGCCCCCACTTCTCGGTGGGAACATTATATACGTCTATAACGTAATATAACCTAACCTAACCCATCTAGCCCCTGGCTGGTAATGCTTTACAGAATCCCGGTTGTGACGGCCCGTACCTCTTCGTGGGAACATTGTATACGTCTATAACGTTATATATCCTAACATAAGGCAACCTCACACCTCGGATGTAGTATTTTACAACATTCCTTGCGGGTCGGACCCTACTTCTCCGTGGGAACGTTATATACGTCTATAACGTAATATAACCTAACCTAACCCGTCTGGCCCCTCGCTGGTAATGTTTTACAGAATCCCGATCGCGTCGGTCCGTGCCTCTCCGTGGGAACATTATAAACGTCTATAGCATATATATCCTAACCTAAGGAAGCCTAACATTTTGGATGTAGAATATTACAACATTCCTGGCGGGTCGGCCACTATTTCTCGGTGGGAACGTTATATACGTCTATAACGTAATATTACCTAACCTAACCCATCTGGCCCCTCGCTGGTAATGTTTTACAGAATCCCGGTCGTGACGGCCCGTACCTCTCCGTGGGAACATTATATACGTGTATAACGTTATATATCCTAACCTAAGGCAACCTCACACCTCGGATGTAGTATTTTACAACATTCCTGGCGGTTCGGCCCCTACATCTCGGTGGGAACGTTATATAGGTCTATAACGTAATATAACCTAACCTAACCCATCTAGCCCCTGGCTGGTAATGCTTTACAGAATCCCGGTTGTGACGGCCCGTACCTCTTCGTGGGAACATTATATACGTCTATAACGTTATATATCCTAACCTAAGGCAACCTCACACCTCGGATGTAGTATTTTACAACATACCTGGAGGGTCGGCCCCTACTTCTCGGTGGGAACATTATATACGTCTATAACGTAATATAACCTAACCTAACCCTTCTAGCCCCCGGCTAGTAATGTTTTACAGAATCCCGGTCGTCACGGTCCGTACCTCTTCGTGGGAACATTATATACGTCTGTAACGTTATATATCCTAACCTAAGGCAATCTAACATCTCGGATGTACTATTTTACAACAATTCTGGCTTGTTAGCCCCTACTTCTCGGTTGGAACATTATATACGTCTATAACGTAATATAACCTAACCTAACCCTTCTAGCCCCCGGCTAGTAATGTTTTACAGAATCCCGGTCGTGACGGTCCGTGCCTCTCCGTGGGAACATTATAAACGTCTATAGCATATATATCCTAACCTAAGGAAGCCTAACATTTTGGATGTAGAATATTACAACATTCCTGGCGGGTCGGCCACTATTTCTCGGTGGGAACGTTATATACGTCTATAACGTAATATAACCTAACCTAACCCATCTGGCCCCTCGCTGGTAATGTTTTACAGAATCCCGGTCGTGACGGCCCGTACCTCTCCGTGGGAAAATTATATACGTGTGTAACGTTATATATCCTAACCTAAGGCAACCTCACACCTCGGATGTAGTATTTTACAACATTCCTGGCGGTTCGGCCCCTACATCTCGGTGGGAACGTTATATAGGTCTATAACGTAATATAACCTAACCTAACCCATCTAGCCCCTGGCTAGTAATGTTTTACAGAATCCCGGTCGTCACGGTCCGTACCTCTTCGTGGGAACATTATATGCGTCTATAACGTTATATATCCTAACCTAAGGCAAACTCACACCTCCGATGTAGTATTTTACAACATTCCTGGCGGGTCGGCCACTATTTCTCGGTGGGAACGTTATATACGTCTATAACGTAATATAACCTAACCTAACCCATCTAGCCCCTGGCTGGTAATGTTTTACAGAATCCCGGTCGTGACGGCCCGTACCTCTCCGTGGGAAAATTATATACGTGAATAACGTTATATATCCTAACCTAAGGCAACCTCACACCTCGGATGTAGTATTTTACAACATACCTGGAGGGTCGGCCCCTACTTCTCGATGGGAACGTTACATACGTCTATATCGTAATATAACCTAACCTAACCCATCTAGCCCCTGGCTGGTAATTTTTTACGGAATCCCGGTCGTGACGGCCCGTATCTCTTCGTGGGAACGTTATATACGTCTATAACATTATATATCCTAACCTAAGGCAACCTCACACCTCGGACGTAGTATTTTACAACATTCCTGGCGGGCCGGCCCCTACTTCTCGGTGGGAACATTATATACGTCTATAACGTAATATAACCTAACCTAACCCATCTAGCCCCTGGCTGGTAATGCTTTACAGAATCCCGGTTGTGACGGCCCGTACCTCTTCGTGGGAACATTATATACGTCTATAACGTTATATATCCTAACCTAAGGCAACCTCACACCTCGGATGTAGTATTTTACAACATTCCTTGCGGGTCGGACCCTACTTCTCCGTGGGAACGTTATATACGTCTATAACGTAATATAACCTAACCTAACCCGTCTGGCCCCTCGCTGGTAATGTTTTACAGAATCCCGATCGCGTCGGTCCGTGCCTCTCCGTGGGAACATTATAAACGTCTATAGCATATATATCCTAACCTAAGGAAGCCTAACATTTTGGATGTAGAATATTACAACATTCCTGGCGGGTCGGCCACTATTTCTCGGTGGGAACGTTATATACGTCTATAACGTAATATTACCTAACCTAACCCATCTGGCCCCTCGCTGGTAATGTTTTACAGAATCCCGGTCGTGACGGCCCGTACCTCTTCGTGGGAACATTATATGCGTCTATAACGTTATATATCCTAACCTAAGGCAAACTCACACCTCCGATGTAGTATTTTACAACATTCCTGGCGGGTCGGCCACTATTTCTCGGTGGGAACGTTATATACGTCTATAACGTAATATAACCTAACCTAACCCATCTAGCCCCTGGCTGGTAATGTTTTACAGAATCCCGGTCGTGACGGCCCGTACCTCTCCGTGGGAAAATTATATACGTGAATAACGTTATATATCCTAACCTAAGGCAACCTCACACCTCGGATGTAGTATTTTACAACATACCTGGAGGGTCGGCCCCTACTTCTCGATGGGAACGTTACATACGTCTATATCGTAATATAACCTAACCTAACCCATCTAGCCCCTGGCTGGTAATTTTTTACGGAATCCCGGTCGTGACGGCCCGTATCTCTTCGTGGGAACGTTATATACGTCTATAACATTATATATCCTAACCTAAGGCAACCTCACACCTCGGACGTAGTATTTTACAACATTCCTGGCGGGCCGGCCCCTACTTCTCGGTGGGAACATTATATACGTCTATAACGTAATATAACCTAACCTAACCCATCTAGCCCCTGGCTGGTAATGCTTTACAGAATCCCGGTTGTGACGGCCCGTACCTCTTCGTGGGAACATTATATACGTCTATAACGTTATATATCCTAACCTAAGGCAACCTCACACCTCGGATGTAGTATTTTACAACATTCCTTGCGGGTCGGACCCTACTTCTCCGTGGGAACGTTATATACGTCTATAACGTAATATAACCTAACCTAACCCGTCTGGCCCCTCGCTGGTAATGTTTTACAGAATCCCGATCGCGTCGGTCCGTGCCTCTCCGTGGGAACATTATAAACGTCTATAGCATATATATCCTAACCTAAGGAAGCCTAACATTTTGGATGTAGAATATTACAACATTCCTGGCGGGTCGGCCACTATTTCTCGGTGGGAACGTTATATACGTCTATAACGTAATATTACCTAACCTAACCCATCTGGCCCCTCGCTGGTAATGTTTTACAGAGTCCCGGTCGTGACGGCCCGTACCTCTCCGTGGGAACATTATATACGTGTATAACGTTATATATCCTAACCTAAGGCAACCTCACACCTCGGATGTAGTATTTTACAACATTCCTGGCGGTTCGGCCCCTACATCTCGGTGGGAACGTTATATAGGTCTATAACGTAATATAACCTAACCTAACCCATCTAGCCCCTGGCTGGTAATGCTTTACAGAATCCCGGTTGTGACGGCCCGTACCTCTTCGTGGGAATATTATATACGTCTATAACGTTATATATCCTAACCTAAGGCAACCTCACACCTCGGATGTAGTATTTTACAACATACCTGGAGGGTCGGCCCCTACTTCTCGGTGGGAACATTATATACGTCTATAACGTAATATAACCTAACCTAACCCTTCTAGCCCCCGGCTAGTAATGTTTTACAGAATCCCGGTCGTCACGGTCCGTACCTCTTCGTGGGAACATTATATACGTCTGTAACGTTATATATCCTAACCTAAGGCAATCTAACATCTCGGATGTACTATTTTACAACAATTCTGGCTTGTTAGCCCCTACTTCTCGGTTGGAACATTATATACGTCTATAACGTAATATAACCTAACCTAACCCTTCTAGCCCCCGGCTAGTAATGTTTTACAGAATCCCGGTCGTCACGGTCCGTACCTCTTCGTGGGAACATTATATACGTCTGTAACGTTATATATCCTAACCTAAGGCAACCTCACACCTCCGATGTAGTATTTTACAACATTCCTGGCGGGTCGGCCCCTACTTCTCGATGGGAACGTTACATACGTCTATATCGTAATATAACCTAACCTAACCGATCTAGCCCCTGGCTGGTAATTTTTTACAGAATCCCGGTCGTGACGGCCCGTATCTCTTCGTGGGAACGTTATATACGTCTATAACATTATATATCCTAACCTAAGGCAACCTCACACCTCGGATGTAGTATTTTACAACATTCCTTGCGGGCCGGCCCCTACTTCTCGGTGGGAACATTATATACGTCTATAACGTAATATAACCTAACCTAACCCATCTAGCCCCTCGCTGGGAATTTTTTACAGAATCCCGTTCGTGGAGCCCCGTACCTCTTCGTGGGAACATTATATACGTCTATAACGTTATATATCCTAACCTAAGGCAACCTCACACCTCGGACGTAGTATTTTACAACATTCCTGGCGGGCCGGCCCCCACTTCTCGGTGGGAACATTATATACGTCTATAACGTAATATAACCTAACCTAACCCATCTAGCCCCTGGCTGGTAATGCTTTACAGAATCCCGGTTGTGACGGCCCGTACCTCTTCGTGGGAACATTATATACGTCTATAACGTTATATATCCTAACATAAGGCAACCTCGCACCTCGGATGTAGTATTTTACAACATTCCTTGCGGGTCGGACCCTACTTCTCCGTGGGAACGTTACATACGTCTATAACGTAATATAACCTAACCTAACCCGTCTGGCCCCTCGCTGGTAATGTTTTACAGAATCCCGATCGCGTCGGTCCGTGCCTCTCCGTGGGAACATTATAAACGTCTATAGCATATATATCCTAACCTAAGGAAGCCTAACATTTTGGATGTAGAATATTACAACATTCCTGGCGGGTCGGCCACTATTTCTCGGTGGGAACGTTATATACGTCTATAACGTAATATTACCTAACCTAACCCATCTGGCCCCTCGCTGGTAATGTTTTACAGAATCCCGGTCGTGACGGCCCGTACCTCTCCGTGGGAACATTATATACGTGTATAACGTTATATATCCTAACCTAAGGCAACCTCACACCTCGGATGTAGTATTTTACAACATTCCTGGCGGTTCGGCCCCTACATCTCGGTGGGAACGTTATATAGGTCTATAACGTAATATAACCTAACCTAACCCATCTAGCCCCTGGCTGGTAATGCTTTACAGAATCCCGGTTGTGACGGCCCGTACCTCTTCGTGGGAACATTATATACGTCTATAACGTTATATATCCTAACCTAAGGCAACCTCACACCTCGGATGTAGTATTTTACAACATACCTGGAGGGTCGGCCCCTACTTCTCGGTGGGAACATTATATACGTCTATAACGTAATATAACCTAACCTAACCCTTCTAGCCCCCGGCTAGTAATGTTTTACAGAATCCCGGTCGTCACGGTCCGTACCTCTTCGTGGGAACATTATATACGTCTGTAACGTTATATATCCTAACCTAAGGCAATCTAACATCTCGGATGTACTATTTTACAACAATTCTGGCTTGTTAGCCCCTACTTCTCGGTTGGAACATTATATACGTCTATAACGTAATATAACCTAACCTAACCCTTCTAGCCCCCGGCTAGTAATGTTTTACAGAATCCCGGTCGTCACGGTCCGTACCTCTTCGTGGGAACATTATATGCGTCTATAACGTTATATATCCTAACCTAAGGCAACCTCACACCTCCGATGTAGTATTTTACAACATTCCTGGCGGGTCGGCCACTATTTCTCGGTGGGAACGTTATATACGTCTATAACGTAATATAACCTAACCTAACCCATCTGGTCCCTCGCTGGTAATGTTTTACAGAATCCCGGTCGTGACGGCCCGTACCTCTCCGTGGGAAAATTATATACGTGTATAACGTTATATATCCTAACCTAAGGCAACCTCACACCTCGGATGTAGTATTTTACAACATTCCTGGCGGGTCGGCCACTATTTCTCGGTGGGAACCTTATATACGTCTATAACGAAATATAACCTAACCTAACCCTTCTAGCCCCTCGCTGGTAATGTTTTACAGAATCCCGGTCGGGTCGGCCGTTACCTCTCCGTGGGAACATTATAAACGTCTATAGCGTTATATATCCTAACCTAAGGCAGCCTAACATTTCGGATGTAGAATATTACAACATTCCTGGCGGGTCGGCCACTACTTCTCGATGGGAACGTTATATACGTCTATAACGTAATATAACCTAACCTAACCCATCTAGCCCCTCGCTGGTAATGTTTTACAGAATCCCGGTACTGTCGGCCCGTACCTCTCCGTGGGAACATTATATACGTCTATAACGTTATCTATCCTAACGTAAGACAACCTCACACCTCGGATGTAGTATTTTACAACATACCTGGCGGGCCGGCCCCTACATCTCGGTGGGAGCATTATATACGTCTTTAACGTAATATAACCTAACCTAACCCATCTAGCCCCTGGCTGGTAATGTTTTACAGAATCCCGGTCGTGACGGTCCGTACCTCTTCGTGGGAACATTATATGCGTCTATAACGTTATATATCCTAACCTAAGACAACCTCACACCTCGGATGTAGTATTTTACAACATACCTGGCGGGCCGGCCCCTACATCTCGGTGGGAGCATTATATACGTCTTTAACGTAATATAACCTAACCTAACCCATCTAGCCCCTGGCTGGTAATGTTTTACAGAATCCCGGTCGTGACGGTCCGTACCTCTTCGTGGGAACATTATATGCGTCTATAACGTTATATATCCTAACCTAAGGCAACCTCACACCTCGGATGTAGTATTTTACAACATACCTGGAGGGTCGGCCCCTACTTCTCGATGGGAACGTTACATACGTCTATATCGTAATATAACCTAACCTAACCGATCTAGCCCCTGGCTGGTAATTTTTTACAGAATCCCGGTCGTGACGGCCCGTATCTCTTCGTGGGAACGTTATATACGTCTATAACATTATATATCCTAACCTAAGGCAACCTCACACCTCGGATGTAGTATTTTACAACATTCCTTGCGGGCCGGCCCCTACTTCTCGGTGGGAACATTATATACGTCTATAACGTAATATAACCTAACCTAACCCATCTAGCCCCTCGCTGGGAATTTTTTACAGAATCCGGTTCGTGGAGCCCCGTACCTCTTCGTGGGAACATTATATACGTCTATCACGTTATATATCCTAACCTAAGGCAACCTCACACCTCGGACGTAGTATTTTACAACATTCCTGGCGGGCCGGCCCCTACTTCTCGGTGGGAACATTATATACGTCTATAACGTAATATAACCTAACCTAGCCCATCTAGCCCCTGGCTGGTAATGCTTTACAGAATCCCGGTTGTGACGGCCCGTACCTCTTCGTGGGAACATTATATACGTCTATAACGTTATATATCCTAACATAAGGCAACCTCACACCTCGGATGTAGTATTTTACAACATTCCTTGCGGGTCGGACCCTACTTCTCCGTGGGAACGTTATATACGTCTATAACGTAATATAACCTAACCTAACCCGTCTGGCCCCTCGCTGGTAATGTTTTACAGAATCCCGATCGCGTCGGTCCGTGCCTCTCCGTGGGAACATTATAAACGTCTATAGCATATATATCCTAACCTAAGGAAGCCTAACATTTTGGATGTAGAATATTACAACATTCCTGGCGGGTCGGCCACTATTTCTCGGTGGGAACGTTATATACGTCTATAACGTAATATTACCTAACCTAACCCATCTGGCCCCTCGCTGGTAATGTTTTACAGAATCCCGGTCGTGACGGCCCGTACCTCTCCGTGGGAACATTATATACGTGTATAACGTTATATATCCTAACCTAAGGCAACCTCACACCTCGGATGTAGTATTTTACAACATTCCTGGCGGTTCGGCCCCTACATCTCGGTGGGAACGTTATATAGGTCTATAACGTAATATAACCTAACCTAACCCATCTAGCCCCTGGCTGGTAATGCTTTACAGAATCCCGGTTGTGACGGCCCGTACCTCTTCGTGGGAACATTATATACGTCTATAACGTTATATATCCTAACCTAAGGCAACCTCACACCTCGGATGTAGTATTTTACAACATACCTGGAGGGTCGGCCCCTACTTCTCGGTGGGAACATTATATACGTCTATAACGTAATATAACCTAACCTAACCCTTCTAGCCCCCGGCTAGTAATGTTTTACAGAATCCCGGTCGTCACGGTCCGTACCTCTTCGTGGGAACATTATATACGTCTGTAACGTTATATATCCTAACCTAAGGCAATCTAACATCTCGGATGTACTATTTTACAACAATTCTGGCTTGTTAGCCCCTACTTCTCGGTTGGAACATTATATACGTCTATAACGTAATATAACCTAACCTAACCCTTCTAGCCCCCGGCTAGTAATGTTTTACAGAATCCCGGTCGTCACGGTCCGTACCTCTTCGTGGGAACATTATATGCGTCTATAACGTTATATATCCTAACCTAAGGCAACCTCACACCTCCGATGTAGTATTTTACAACATTCCTGGCGGGTCGGCCACTATTTCTCGGTGGGAACGTTATATACGTCTATAACGTAATATAACCTAACCTAACCCATCTGGTCCCTCGCTGGTAATGTTTTACAGAATCCCGGTCGTGACGGCCCGTACCTCTCCGTGGGAAAATTATATACGTGTATAACGTTATATATCCTAACCTAAGGCAACCTCACACCTCGGATGTAGTATTTTACAACATTCCTGGCGGGTCGGCCACTATTTCTCGGTGGGAACCTTATATACGTCTATAACGAAATATAACCTAACCTAACCCTTCTAGCCCCTCGCTGGTAATGTTTTACAGAATCCCGGTCGGGTCGGCCGTTACCTCTCCGTGGGAACATTATAAACGTCTATAGCGTTATATATCCTAACCTAAGGCAGCCTAACATTTCGGATGTAGAATATTACAACATTCCTGGCGGGTCGGCCACTACTTCTCGATGGGAACGTTATATACGTCTATAACGTAATATAACCTAACCTAACCCATCTAGCCCCTGGCTGGTAATGTTTTACAGAATCCCGGTCGTGACGGTCCGTACCTCTTCGTGGGAACATTATATGCGTCTATAACGTTATATATCCTAACCTAAGACAACCTCACACCTCGGATGTAGTATTTTACAACATACCTGGCGGGCCGGCCCCTACATCTCGGTGGGAGCATTATATACGTCTTTAACGTAATATAACCTAACCTAACCCATCTAGCCCCTGGCTGGTAATGTTTTACAGAATCCCGGTCGTGACGGTCCGTACCTCTTCGTGGGAACATTATATGCGTCTATAACGTTATATATCCTAACCTAAGGCAACCTCACACCTCGGATGTAGTATTTTACAACATACCTGGAGGGTCGGCCCCTACTTCTCGATGGGAACGTTACATACGTCTATATCGTAATATAACCTAACCTAACCGATCTAGCCCCTGGCTGGTAATTTTTCACAGAATCCCGGTCGTGACGGCCCGTATCTCTTCGTGGGAACGTTATATACGTCTATAACATTATATATCCTAACCTAAGGCAACCTCACACCTCGGATGTAGTATTTTACAACATTCCTTGCGGGCCGGCCCCTACTTCTCGGTGGGAACATTATATACGTCTATAACGTAATATAACCTAACCTAACCCATCTAGCCCCTCGCTGGGAATTTTTTACAGAATCCCGTTCGTGGAGCCCCGTACCTCTTCGTGGGAACATTATATACGTCTATAACGTTATATATCCTAACCTAAGGCAACCTCACACCTCGGACGTAGTATTTTACAACATTCCTGGCGGGCCGGCCCCTACTTCTCGGTGGGAACATTATATACGTCTATAACGTAATATAACCTAACCTAACCCATCTAGCCCCTGGCTGGTAATGCTTTACAGAATCCCGGTTGTGACGGCCCGTACCTCTTCGTGGGAACATTATATACGTCTATAACGTTATATATCCTAACATAAGGCAACCTCACACCTCGGATGTAGTATTTTACAACATTCCTTGCGGGTCGGACCCTACTTCTCCGTGGGAACGTTATATACGTCTATAACGTAATATAACCTAACCTAACCCGTCTGGCCCCTCGCTGGTAATGTTTTACAGAATCCCGATCGCGTCGGTCCGTGCCTCTCCGTGGGAACATTATAAACGTCTATAGCATATATATCCTAACCTAAGGAAGCCTAACATTTTGGATGTAGAATATTACAACATTCCTGGCGGGTCGGCCACTATTTCTCGGTGGGAACGTTATATACGTCTATAACGTAATATTACCTAACCTAACCCATCTGGCCCCTCGCTGGTAATGTTTTACAGAATCCCGGTCGTGACGGCCCGTACCTCTCCGTGGGAACATTATATACGTGTATAACGTTATATATCCTAACCTAAGGCAACCTCACACCTCGGATGTAGTATTTTACAACATTCCTGGCGGTTCGGCCCCTACATCTCGGTGGGAACGTTATATAGGTCTATAACGTAATATAACCTAACCTAACCCATCTAGCCCCTGGCTGGTAATGCTTTACAGAATCCCGGTTGTGACGGCCCGTACCTCTTCGTGGGAACATTATATACGTCTATAACGTTATATATCCTAACCTAAGGCAACCTCACACCTCGGATGTAGTATTTTACAACATACCTGGAGGGTCGGCCCCTACTTCTCGGTGGGAACATTATATACGTCTATAACGTAATATAACCTAACCTAACCCATCTAGCCCCTCGCTGGGAATTTTTTACAGAATCCGGTTCGTGGAGCCCCGTACCTCTTCGTGGGAACATTATATACGTCTATCACGTTATATATCCTAACCTAAGGCAACCTCACACCTCGGACGTAGTATTTTACAACATTCCTGGCGGGCCGGCCCCTACTTCTCGGTGGGAACATTATATACGTCTATAACGTAATATAACCTAACCTTGCCCATCTAGCCCCTGGCTGGTAATGCTTTACAGAATCCCGGTTGTGACGGCCCGTACCTCTTCGTGGGGACATTATATACGTCTATAACGTTATATATCCTAACATAAGGCAACCTCACACCTCGGATGTAGTATTTTACAACATTCCTTGCGGGTCGGACCCTACTTCTCCGTGGGAACGTTATATACGTCTATAACGTAATATAACCTAACCTAACCCGTCTGGCCCCTCGCTGGTAATGTTTTACAGAATCCCGATCGCGTCGGTCCGTGCCTCTCCGTGGGAACATTATAAACGTCTATAGCATATATATCCTAACCTAAGGAAGCCTAACATTTTGGATGTAGAATATTACAACATTCCTGGCGGGTCGGCCACTATTTCTCGGTGGGAACGTTATATACGTCTATAACGTAATATTACCTAACCTAACCCATCTGGCCCCTCGCTGGTAATGTTTTACAGAATCCCGGTCGTGACGGCCCGTACCTCTCCGTGGGAACATTATATACGTGTATAACGTTATATATCCTAACCTAAGGCAACCTCACACCTCGGATGTAGTATTTTACAACATTCCTGGCGGTTCGGCCCCTACATCTCGGTGGGAACGTTATATAGGTCTATAACGTAATATAACCTAACCTAACCCATCTAGCCCCTGGCTGGTAATGCTTTACAGAATCCCGGTTGTGACGGCCCGTACCTCTTCGTGGGAACATTATATACGTCTATAACGTTATATATCCTAACCTAAGGCAACCTCACACCTCGGATGTAGTATTTTACAACATACCTGGAGGGTCGGCCCCTACTTCTCGGTGGGAACATTATATACGTCTATAACGTAATATAACCTAACCTAACCCTTCTAGCCCCCGGCTAGTAATGTTTTACAGAATCCCGGTCGTCACGGTCCGTACCTCTTCGTGGGAACATTATATACGTCTGTAACGTTATATATCCTAACCTAAGGCAATCTAACATCTCGGATGTACTATTTTACAACAATTCTGGCTTGTTAGCCCCTACTTCTCGGTTGGAACATTATATACGTCTATAACGTAATATAACCTAACCTAACCCTTCTAGCCCCCGGCTAGTAATGTTTTACAGAATCCCGGTCGTCACGGTCCGTACCTCTTCGTGGGAACATTATATGCGTCTATAACGTTATATATCCTAACCTAAGGCAACCTCACACCTCCGATGTAGTATTTTACAACATTCCTGGCGGGTCGGCCACTATTTCTCGGTGGGAACGTTATATACGTCTATAACGTAATATAACCTAACCTAACCCATCTGGTCCCTCGCTGGTAATGTTTTACAGAATCCCGGTCGTGACGGCCCGTACCTCTCCGTGGGAAAATTATATACGTGTATAACGTTATATATCCTAACCTAAGGCAACCTCACACCTCGGATGTAGTATTTTACAACATTCCTGGCGGGTCGGCCACTATTTCTCGGTGGGAACCTTATATACGTCTATAACGAAATATAACCTAACCTAACCCTTCTAGCCCCTCGCTGGTAATGTTTTACAGAATCCCGGTCGGGTCGGCCGTTACCTCTCCGTGGAAACATTATAAACGTCTATAGCGTTACATATCCTAACCTAAGGCAGCCTAACATTTCGGATGTAGAATATTACAACATTCCTGGCGGGTCGGCCACTACTTCTCGATGGGAACGTTATATACGTCTATAACGTAATATAACCTAACCTAACCCATCTAGCCCCTGGCTGGTAATGTTTTACAGAATTCCGGTCGTGACGGTCCGTACCTCTTCGTGGGAACATTATATGCGTCTATAACGTTATATATCCTAACCTAAGACAACCTCACACCTCGGATGTAGTATTTTACAACATACCTGGCGGGCCGGCCCCTACATCTCGGTGGGAGCATTATATACGTCTTTAACGTAATATAACCTAACCTAACCCATCTAGCCCCTGGCTGGTAATGTTTTACAGAATCCCGGTCGTGACGGCCCGTACCTCTCCGTGGGAAAATTATATACGTGAATAACGTTATATATCCTAACCTAAGGCAACCTCACACCTCGGATGTAGTATTTTACAACATACCTGGAGGGTCGGCCCCTACTTCTCGATGGGAACGTTACATACGTCTATATCGTAATATAACCTAACCTAACCGATCTAGCCCCTGGCTGGTAATTTTTTACAGAATCCCGGTCGTGACGGCCCGTATCTCTTCGTGGGAACGTTATATACGTCTATAACATTATATATCCTAACCTAAGGCAACCTCACACCTCGGATGTAGTATTTTACAACATTCCTTGCGGGCCGGCCCCTACTTCTCGGTGGGAACATTATATACGTCTATAACGTAATATAACCTAACCTAACCCATCTAGCCCCTCGCTGGGAATTTTTTACAGAATCCCGTTCGTGGAGCCCCGTACCTCTTCGTGGGAACATTATATACGTCTATAACGTTATATATCTAACCTAAGGCAACCTCACACCTCGGACGTAGTATTTTACAACATTCCTGGCGGGCCGGCCCCTACTTCTCGGTGGGAACATTATATACGTCTATAACGTAATATAACCTAACCTAACCCATCTAGCCCCTGGCTGGTAATGCTTTACAGAATCCCGGTTGTGACGGCCCGTACCTCTTCGTGGGAACATTATATACGTCTATAACGTTATATATCCTAACATAAGGCAACCTCACACCTCGGATGTAGTATTTTACAACATTCCTTGCGGGTCGGACCCTACTTCTCCGTGGGAACGTTATATACGTCTATAACGTAATATAACCTAACCTAACCCTTCTAGCCCCCGGCTAGTAATGTTTTACAGAATCCCGGTCGTCACGGTCCGTACCTCTTCGTGGGAACATTATATACGTCTGTAACGTTATATATCCTAACCTAAGGCAATCTAACATCTCGGATGTACTATTTTACAACAATTCTGGCTTGTTAGCCCCTACTTCTCGGTTGGAACATTATATACGTCTATAACGTAATATAACCTAACCTAACCCTTCTAGCCCCCGGCTAGTAATGTTTTACAGAATCCCGGTCGTCACGGTCCGTACCTCTTCGTGGGAACATTATATGCGTCTATAACGTTATATATCCTAACCTAAGGCAACCTCACACCTCCGATGTAGTATTTTACAACATTCCTGGCGGGTCGGCCACTATTTCTCGGTGGGAACGTTATATACGTCTATAACGTAATATAACCTAACCTAACCCATCTGGTCCCTCGCTGGTAATGTTTTACAGAATCCCGGTCGTGACGGCCCGTACCTCTCCGTGGGAACATTATAAACGTCTATAGCGTTATATATCCTAACCTAAGGCAGCCTAACATTTCGGATGTAGAATATTACAACATTCCTGGCGGGTCGGCCACTACTTCTCGATGGGAACGTTATATACGTCTTTAAAGTAATATAACCTAACCTAACCCATCTAGCCCCTGGCTGGTAATGTTTTACAGAATCCCGGTCGTGACGGTCCGTACCTCTTCGTGGGAACATTATATGCGTCTATAACGTTATATATCCTAACCTAAGACAACCTCACACTTCGGATGTAGTATTTTACAACATACCTGGCGGGCCGAACCCTACATCTCGGTGGGAGCATTATATACGTCTTTAACGTAATATAACCTAACCTAACCCATCTAGCCCCTGGCTGGAAATGTTTTACAGAATCCCGGTCGTGACGGTCCGTACCTCTTCGTGGGAACATTATATGCGTCTATAATGTTATATATCCTAACCTAAGGCAACCTCACACCTCGGATGTAGTATTTTACAACATACCTGGAGGGTCGGCCCCTACTTCTCGATAGGAACGTTACATACGTCTATATCGTAATATAACCTAACCTAACCCATCTAGCCCCTGGCTGGTAATTTTTTACAGAATCCCGGTCGTGACGGCCCGTATCTCTTCGTGGGAACGTTATATACGTCTATAACATTATATATCCTAACCTAAGGCAACCTCACACCTCGGATGTAGTATTTTACAGCATTCCTTGCGGGCCGGCCCCTACTTCTCGGTGGGAACATTATATACGTCTATAACGTAATATAACCTAACCTAACCCATCTAGCCCCTCGCTGGGAATTTTTTACAGAATCCCGTTCGTGGAGCCCCGTACCTCTTCGTGGGAACATTATATACGTCTATAACGTTATATATCCTAACCTAAGGCAACCTCACACCTCGGACGTAGTATTTTACAACATTCCTGGCGGGCCGGCCCCTACTTCTCGGTGGGAACATTATATACGTCTATAACGTAATATAACCTAACCTAACCCATCTAGCCCCTGGCTGGTAATGCTTTACAGAATCCCGGTTGTGACGGCCCGTACCTCTTCGTGGGAACATTATATACGTCTATAACGTTATATATCCTAACCTAAGGCAACCTCACACCTCGGATGTAGTATTTTACAACATTCCTTGCGGGTCGGACCCTACTTCTCCGTGGGAACGTTATATACGTCTATAACGTAATATAACCTAACCTAACCCGTCTGGCCCCTCGCTGGTAATGTTTTACAGAATCCCGATCGCGTCGGTCCGTGCCTCTCCGTGGGAACATTATAAACGTCTATAGCATATATATCCTAACCTAAGGAAGCCTAACATTTTGGATGTAGAATATTACAACATTCCTGGCGGGTCGGCCACTATTTCTCGGTGGGAACGTTATATACGTCTATAACGTAATATTACCTAACCTAACCCATCTGGCCCCTCGCTGGTAATGTTTTACAGAATCCCGGTCGTGACGGCCCGTACCTCTCCGTGGGAACATTATATACGTGTATAACGTTATATATCCTAACCTAAGGCAACCTCACACCTCGGATGTAGTATTTTACAACATTCCTGGCGGTTCGGCCCCTACATCTCGGTGGGAACGTTATATAGGTCTATAACGTAATGTAACCTAACCTAACCCATCTAGCCCCTGGCTGGTAATGCTTTACAGAATCCCGGTTGTGACGGCCCGTACCTCTTCGTGGGAACATTATATACGTCTATAACGTTATATATCCTAACCTAAGGCAACCTCACACCTCGGATGTAGTATTTTACAACATTCCTTGCGGGTCGGACCCTACTTCTCCGTGGGAACGTTATGTACGGCTATAACGTAATATAACCTAACCTAACCCGTCTGGCCCCTCGCTGGTAATGTTTTACAGAATCCCGATCGCGTCGGTCCGTGCCTCTCCGTGGGAACATTATAAACGTCTATAGCATATATATCCTAACCTAAGGAAGCCTAACATTTCGGATGTCGTATTTTACAACATTCCTGGCGGGTCGGCCACTATTTCTCCGTGGGAACGTTATATACGTCTATAACGAAATATAACCTAACCTAACCCTTCTAGCCCCTCGCTGGTAATGTTTTACAGAATCCCGGTCGGGTCGGCCGTTACCTCTCCGTGGGAACATTATAAACGTCTATAGCGTTATATATCCTAACCTAAGGCAGCCTAACATTTCGGATGTAGAATATTACAACATTCCTGGCGGGTCGGCCACTACTTCTCGATGGGAACGTTATATACGTCTATAACGTAATATAACCTAACCTAACCCATCTAGCCCCTCGCTGGTAATGTTTTACAGAATCCCGGTACTGTCGGCCCGTACCTCTCCGTGGGAACATTATATACGTCTGTAACGTTATATATCCTAACCTAAGGCAATCTAACATCTCGGATGTACTATTTTACAACAATTCTGGCTTGTTAGCCCCTACTTCTCGGTTGGAACATTATATACGTCTATAACGTAATATAACCTAACCTAACCCTTCTAGCCCCCGGCTAGTAATGTTTTACAGAATCCCGGTCGTCACGGTCCGTACCTCTTCGTGGGAACATTATATGCGTCTATAACGTTATATATCCTAACCTAAGGCAACCTCACACCTCCGATGTAGTATTTTACAACATTCCTGGCGGGTCGGCCACTATTTCTCGGTGGGAACGTTATATACGTCTATAACGTAATATAACCTAACCTAACCCATCTGGTCCCTCGCTGGTAATGTTTTACAGAATCCCGGTCGTGACGGCCCGTACCTCTCCGTGGGAAAATTATATACGTGTATAACGTTATATATCCTAACCTAAGGCAACCTCACACCTCGGATGTAGTATTTTACAACATTCCTGGCGGGTCGGCCACTATTTCTCGGTGGGAACGTTATATACGTCTATAACGTAATATAACCTAACCTAACCCATCTGTTCCCTCGCTGGTAATGTTTTACAGAATCCCGCTCATGTCGGCCCGTACCTCTCCGTGGGAACATTATAAACGTCTATAACGTTATATATCCTAACCTAAGGCAACCTCACACCTCGGATGTAGTATTTTACAACATACCTGGCGGGCCGGCCCCTACTTCTCGATGGGAACGTTATATATGTCTATAACGTAATATAACCTAACCTAACCCATCTAGCCCCTGGCTGGTAATGTTTTACAGAATCCCGGTTGTGACGGCCCGAACCTCTCCGTGGGAAAATTATATACGTGTATAACGTTATATATCCTAACCTAAGGCAACCTCACACCTCGGATGTAGTATTTTACAACATTCCTGGCGGGTCGGCCACTATTTCTCGGTGGGAACCTTATATACGTCTATAACGAAATATAACCTAACCTAACCCTTCTAGCCCCTCGCTGGTAATGTTTTACAGAATCCCGGTCGGGTCGGCCGTTACCTCTCCGTGGGAACACTATAAACGTCTATAGCGTTATATATCCTAACCTAAGGCAGCCTAACATTTCGGATGTAGAATATTACAACATTCCTGGCGGGTCGGCCACTACTTCTCGATGGGAACGTTATATACGTCTATAACGTAATATAACCTAACCTAACCCATCTAGCCCCTCGCTGGTAATGTTTTACAGAATCCCGGTACTGTCGGCCCGTACCTCTCCGTGGGAACATTATATACGTCTATAACGTTATCTATCCTAACGTAAGACAACCTCACACCTCGGATGTAGTATTTTACAACATACCTGGCGGGCCGGCCCCTACATCTCGGTGGGAGCATTATATACGTCTTTAAAGTAATATAACCTAACCTAACCCATCTAGCCCCTGGCTGGTAATGTTTTACAGAATCCCGGTCGTGACGGTCCGTACCTCTTCGTGGGAACATTATATGCGTCTATAACGTTATATATCCTAACCTAAGACAACCTCACACCTCGGATGTAGTATTTTACAACATACCTGGCGGGCCGGCCCCTACATCTCGGTGGGAGCATTATATACGTCTTTAACGTAATATTACCTAACCTAACCCATCTAGCCCCTGGCTGGTAATGTTTTACAGAATCCCGGTCGTGACGGTCCGTACCTCTTCGTGGGAACATTATATGCGTCTATAATGTTATATATCCTAACCTAAGGCAACCTCACACCTCGGATGTAGTATTTTACAACATACCTGGAGGGTCGGCCCCTACTTCTCGATGGGAACGTTACATACGTCTATATCGTAATATAACCTAACCTAACCCATCTAGCCCCTGGCTGGTAATTTTTTACAGAATCCCGGTCGTGACGGCCCGTATCTCTTCGTGGGAACGTTATATACGTCTATAACATTATATATCCTAACCTAAGGCAACCTCACACCTCGGATGTAGTATTTTACAGCATTCGTTGCGGGCCGGCCCCTACTTCTCGGTGGGAACATTATATACGTCTATAACGTAATATAACCTAACCTAACCCATCTAGCCCCTCGCTGGGAATTTTTTACAGAATCCCGTTCGTGGAGCCCCGTACCTCTTCGTGGGAACATTATATACGTCTATAACGTTATATATCCTAACCTAAGGCAACCTCACACCTCGGACGTAGTATTTTACAACATTCCTTGCGGGTCGGACCCTACTTCTCCGTGGGAACGTTATATACGTCTATAACGTAATATAACCTAGCCTAACCCGTCTGGCCCCTCGCTGGTAATGTTTTACAGAATCCCGATCGCGTCGGTCCGTGCCTCTCCGTGGGAACATTATAAACGTCTATAGCATATATATCCTAACCTAAGGAAGCCTAACATTTTGGATGTAGAATATTACAACATTCCTGGCGGGTCGGCCACTATTTCTCGGTGGGAACGTTATATACGTCTATAACGTAATATTACCTAACCTAACCCATCTGGCCCCTCGCTGGTAATGTTTTACAGAATCCCGGTCGTGACGGCCCGTACCTCTCCGTGGGAACATTATATACGTGTATAACGTTATATATCCTAACCTAAGGCAACCTCACACCTCGGATGTAGTATTTTACAACATTCCTGGCGGTTCGGCCCCTACATCTCGGTGGGAACGTTATATAGGTCTATAACGTAATATAACCTAACCTAACCCATCTAGCCCCTGGCTGGTAATGCTTTACAGAATCCCGGTTGTGACGGCCCGTACCTCTTCGTGGGAACATTATATACGTCTATAACGTTATATATCCTAACCTAAGGCAACCTCACACCTCGGATGTAGTATTTTACAACATACCTGGAGGGTCGGCCCCTACTTCTCGGTGGGAACATTATATACGTCTATAACGTAATATAACCTAACCTAACCCTTCTAGCCCCCGGCTAGTAATGTTTTACAGAATCCCGGTCGTCACGGTCCGTACCTCTTCGTGGGAACATTATATACGTCTGTAACGTTATATATCCTAACCTAAGGCAATCTAACATCTCGGATGTACTATTTTACAACAATTCTGGCTTGTTAGCCCCTACTTCTCGGTTGGAACATTATATACGTCTATAACGTAATATAACCTAACCTAACCCTTCTAGCCCCCGGCTAGTAATGTTTTACAGAATCCCGGTCGTCACGGTCCGTACCTCTTCGTGGGAACATTATATGCGTCTATAACGTTATATATCCTAACCTAAGGCAACCTCACACCTCCGATGTAGTATTTTACAACATTCCTGGCGGGTCGGCCACTATTTCTCGGTGGGAACGTTATATACGTCTATAACGTAATATAACCTAACCTAACCCATCTGGTCCCTCGCTGGTAATGTTTTACAGAATCCCGGTCGTGACGGCCCGTACCTCTCCGTGGGAAAATTATATACGTGTATAACGTTATATATCCTAACCTAAGGCAACCTCACACCTCGGATGTAGTATTTTACAACATTCCTGGCGGGTCGGCCACTATTTCTCGGTGGGAACGTTATATACGTCTATAACGTAATATAACCTAACCTAACCCATCTGTTCCCTCGCTGGTAATGTTTTACAGAATCCCGGTCGTGACGGCCCGTACCTCTCCGTGGGAAAATTATATACGTGTATAACGTTATATATCCTAACCTAAGGCAACCTCACACCTCGGATGTAGTATTTTACAACATTCCTGGCGGGTCGGCCACTATTTCTCGGTGGGAACCTTATATACGTCTATAACGAAATATAACCTAACCTAACCCTTCTAGCCCCTCGCTGGTAATGTTTTACAGAATCCCGGTCGGGTCGGCCGTTACCTCTCCGTGGGAACACTATAAACGTCTATAGCGTTATATATCCTAACCTAAGGCAGCCTAACATTTCGGATGTAGAATATTACAACATTCCTGGCGGGTCGGCCACTACTTCTCGATGGGAACGTTATATACGTCTATAACGTAATATAACCTAACCTAACCCATCTAGCCCCTCGCTGGTAATGTTTTACAGAATCCCGGTACTGTCGGCCCGTACCTCTCCGTGGGAACATTATATACGTCTATAACGTTATCTATCCTAACGTAAGACAACCTCACACCTCGGATGTAGTATTTTACAACATACCTGGCGGGCCGGCCCCTACATCTCGGTGGGAGCATTATATACGTCTTTAAAGTAATATAACCTAACCTAACCCATCTAGCCCCTGGCTGGTAATGTTTTACAGAATCCCGGTCGTGACGGTCCGTACCTCTTCGTGGGAACATTATATGCGTCTATAACGTTATATATCCTAACCTAAGACAACCTCACACCTCGGATGTAGTATTTTACAACATACCTGGCGGGCCGGCCCCTACATCTCGGTGGGAGCATTATATACGTCTTTAACGTAATATAACCTAACCTAACCCATCTAGCCCCTGGCTGGTAATGTTTTACAGAATCCCGGTCGTGTCGGTCCGTACCTCTTCGTGGGAACATTATATGCGTCTATAATGTTATATATCCTAACCTAAGGCAACCTCACACCTCGGATGTAGTATTTTACAACATACCTGGAGGGTCGGCCCCTACTTCTCGATGGGAACGTTACATACGTCTATATCGTAATATAACCTAACCTAACCCATCTAGCCCCTGGCTGGTAATTTTTTACAGAATCCCGGTCGTGACGGCCCGTATCTCTTCGTGGGAACGTTATATACGTCTATAACATTATATATCCTAACCTAAGGCAACCTCACACCTCGGATGTAGTATTTTACAGCATTCCTTGCGGGCCGGCCCCTACTTCTCGGTGGGAACATTATATACGTCTATAACGTAATATAACCTAACCTAACCCATCTAGCCCCTCGCTGGGAATTTTTTACAGAATCCCGTTCGTGGAGCCCCGTACCTCTTCGTGGGAACATTATATACGTCTATAACGTTATATATCCTAACCTAAGGCAACCTCACACCTCGGACGTAGTATTTTACAACATTCCTGGCGGGCCGGCCCCTACTTCTCGGTGGGAACATTATATACGTCTATAACGTAATATAACCTAACCTAACCCATCTAGCCCCTGGCTGGTAATGCTTTACAGAATCCCGGTTGTGACGGCCCGTACCTCTTCGTGGGAACATTATATACGTCTATAACGTTATATATCCTAACCTAAGGCAACCTCACACCTCGGATGTCGTATTTTACAACATTCCTGGCGGGTCGGCCACTATTTCTCGGTGGGAACGTTATATACGTCTATAACGAAATATAACCTAACCTAACCCTTCTAGCCCCTCGCTGGTAATGTTTTACAGAATCCCGGTCGGGTCGGCCGTTACCTCTCCGTGGGAACATTATAAACGTCTATAGCGTTATATATCCTAACCTAAGGCAGCCTAACATTTCGGATGTAGAATATTACAACATTCCTGGCGGGTCGGCCACTACTTCTCGATGGGAACGTTATATACGTCTATAACGTAATATAACCTAACCTAACCCATCTAGCCCCTCGCTGGTAATGTTTTACAGAATCCCGGTACTGTCGGCCCGTACCTCTCCGTGGGAACATTATATACGTCTATAACGTTATCTATCCTAACATAAGACAACCTCACACCTCGGATGTAGTATTTTACAACATACCTGGCGGGCCGGCCCCTACATCTCGGTGGGAGCATTATATACGTCTTTAACGTAATATAACCTAACCTAACCCATCTAGCCCCTGGCTGGTAATGTTTTACAGAATCCCGGTCGTGACGGTCCGTACCTCTTCGTGGGAACATTATATGCGTCTATAACGTTATATATCCTAACCTAAGACAACCTCACACCTCGGATGTAGTATTTTACAACATACCTGGCGGGCCGGCCCCTACATCTCGGTGGGAGCATTATATACGTCTTTAACGTAATATAACCTAACCTAACCCATCTAGCCCCTGGCTGGTAATGTTTTACAGAATCCCGGTCGTGACGGTCCGTACCTCTTCGTGGGAACATTATATGCGTCTATAACGTTATATATCCTAACCTAAGGCAACCTCACACCTCGGATGTAGTATTTTACAACATACCTGGAGGGTCGGCCCCTACTTCTCGATGGGAACGTTACATACGTCTATATCGTAATATAACCTAACCTAACCGATCTAGCCCCTGGCTGGTAATTTTTTACAGAATCCCGGTCGTGACGGCCCGTATCTCTTCGTGGGAACGTTATATACGTCTATAACATTATATATCCTAACCTAAGGCAACCTCACACCTCGGATGTAGTATTTTACAACATTCCTTGCGGGCCGGCCCCTACTTCTCGGTGGGAACATTATATACGTCTATAACGTAATATAACCTAACCTAACCCATCTAGCCCCTCGCTGGGAATTTTTTACAGAATCCCGTTCGTGGAGCCCCGTACCTCTTCGTGGGAACATTATATACGTCTATAACGTTATATATCCTAACCTAAGGCAACCTCACACCTCGGACGTAGTATTTTACAACATTCCTGGCGGGCCGGCCCCCACTTCTCGGTGGGAACATTATATACGTCTATAACGTAATATAACCTAACCTAACCCATCTAGCCCCTGGCTGGTAATGCTTTACAGAATCCCGGTTGTGACGGCCCGTACCTCTTCGTGGGAACATTATATACGTCTATAACGTTATATATCCTAACATAAGGCAACCTCACACCTCGGATGTAGTATTTTACAACATTCCTTGCGGGTCGGACCCTACTTCTCCGTGGGAACGTTATATACGTCTATAACGTAATATAACCTAACCTAACCCGTCTGGCCCCTCGCTGGTAATGTTTTACAGAATCCCGATCGCGTCGGTCCGTGCCTCTCCGTGGGAACATTATAAACGTCTATAGCATATATATCCTAACCTAAGGAAGCCTAACATTTTGGATGTAGAATATTACAACATTCCTGGCGGGTCGGCCACTATTTCTCGGTGGGAACGTTATATACGTCTATAACGTAATATTACCTAACCTAACCCATCTGGCCCCTCGCTGGTAATGTTTTACAGAATCCCGGTCGTGACGGCCCGTACCTCTCCGTGGGAACATTATATACGTGTATAACGTTATATATCCTAACCTAAGGCAACCTCACACCTCGGATGTAGTATTTTACAACATTCCTGGCGGTTCGGCCCCTACATCTCGGTGGGAACGTTATATAGGTCTATAACGTAATATAACCTAACCTAACCCATCTAGCCCCTGGCTGGTAATGCTTTACAGAATCCCGGTTGTGACGGCCCGTACCTCTTCGTGGGAACATTATATACGTCTATAACGTTATATATCCTAACCTAAGGCAACCTCACACCTCGGATGTAGTATTTTACAACATACCTGGAGGGTCGGCCCCTACTTCTCGGTGGGAACATTATATACGTCTATAACGTAATATAACCTAACCTAACCCTTCTAGCCCCTGGCTTGTAATGTTTTACAGAATCCCGGTCGTCACGGTCCGTACCTCTTCGTGGGAACATTATATACGTCTGTAACGTTATATATCCTAACCTAAGGCAATCTAACATCTCGGATGTACTATTTTACAACAATTCTGGCTTGTTAGCCCCTACTTCTCGGTTGGAACATTATATACGTCTATAACGTAATATAACCTAACCTAACCCTTCTATCCCCCGGCTAGTAATGTTTTACAGAATCCCGGTCGTCACGGTCCGTACCTCTTCGTGGGAACATTATATGCGTCTATAACGTTATATATCCTAACCTAAGGCAACCTCACACCTCCGATGTAGTATTTTACAACATTCCTGGCGGGTCGGCCACTATTTCTCGGTGGGAACGTTATATACGTCTATAACGTAATATAACCTAACCTAACCCATCTGGTCCCTCGCTGGTAATGTTTTACAGAATCCCGGTCGTGACGGCCCGTACCTCTCCGTGGGAAAATTATATACGTGTATAACGTTATATATCCTAACCTAAGGCAACCTCACACCTCGGATGTAGTATTTTACAACATTCCTGGCGGGTCGGCCACTATTTCTCGGTGGGAACCTTATATACGTCTATAACGAAATATAACCTAACCTAACCCTTCTAGCCCCTCGCTGGTAATGTTTTACAGAATCCCGGTCGGGTCGGCCGTTACCTCTCCGTGGGAACATTATAAACGTCTATAGCGTTATATATCCTAACCTAAGGCAGCCTAACATTTCGGATGTAGAATATTACAACATTCCAGGCGGGTCGGCCACTACTTCTCGATGGGAACGTTATATACGTCTAT
Organism: Xylocopa violacea; assembly: GCA_963969225.1. NCBI lineage: Eukaryota > Metazoa > Arthropoda > Insecta > Hymenoptera > Apidae > Xylocopa > Xylocopa violacea. Next base: position 4,549,169 of record CAXAJV010000008.1, read on the forward strand.
AACGTAATATAACCTAACCTAACCCATCTAGCCCCTCGCTGGTGATGTTTTACAGAATCCCGGTACTGTCGGCCCGTACCTCTCCGTGGGAGCATTATATACGTCTATAACGTTATCTATCCTAACGTAAGACAACCTCACACCTCGGATGTAGTATTTTACAACATACATGGCGGGCCGGCCCCTACATCTCGGTGGGAGCATTATATACGTCTTTAACGTAATATAACCTAACCTAACCCATCTAGCCCCTGGCTGGTAATGTTTTACAGAATCCCGGTCGTGACGGTCCGTACCTCTTCGTGGGAACATTATATGCGTCTATAACGTTATATATCCTAACCTAAGGCAACCTCACACCTCGGATGTAGTATTTTACAACATACCTGGAGGGTCGGCCCCTACTTCTCGATGGGAACGTTACATACGTCTATATCGTAACATAACCTAACCTAACCCATCTAGCCCCTGGCTGGTAATTTTTTACAGAATCCCGGTCGTGACGGCCCGTATCTCTTCGTGGGAACGTTATATACGTCTATAACATTATATATCCTAACCTAAGGCAACCTCACACATCGGATGTAGTATTTTACAACATTCCTGGCCGGCCGGCCCCTACTTCTCGGTGGGAACATTATATACGTCTATAACGTAATATAACCTAACCTAACCCATCTAGCCCCTCGCTGGGAATTTTTTACAGAATCCCGTTCGTGGAGCCCCGTACCTCTTCGTGGGAACATTATATACGTCTATAACGTTATATATCATAACCTAAGGCAACCTCACACCTCGGATGTAGCATTTTACAACATTCCTTGCGGGCCGGCCCCTACTTCTCGGTGGGAACATTATATACGTCTATAACGTAATATAACCTAACCTAACCCATCTAGCCCCTCGCTGGTAATGTTTTACAGAATCCCGGTACTGTCGGCCCGTACCTCTCCGTGGGAACATTATATACGTCTATAACGTTATATATCATAACCTAAGGCAACCTCACACCTCGGATGTAGTATTCTACATCATTCCTGGCGGGTTGGACCCTACTTCTCCGTGGGAACGTTATATACGTCTATAACGTAATATAACCTAACCTAATCCGTCTGGCCCCTCGCTGGTAATGTTTTACAGAATCCCGGTTGTGACGGCCCGAACTTCTTCGTGGGAACATTATATACGTCTATAACGTTATATATCCTAACGTAAGGCAACCTCACACCTCGGATGTAGTATTTTACAACATACCTGGCGGGCCGGCCCATACTTCTCGATGGGAACGTTATATACGTCTATAACGTAATATAACCTAACCTAACCCATCTAGCCCCTCGCTGGTAATGTTTTACAGAATCCCGGGCGCGTCGGCCCGTACCTCACCGTGGGAACATTATATACGTCTATAACGTTATCTATCCTAACGTAAGGCAACCTCACTCCTCGGATGTAGTATTTTACATCATTCCTGGCGGGCCAGCCCCTAATTCTTGGTGGGAACATTATATAGGTCTATAACGTAATATAACCTAACCTAACCCATCTAGCCCCTGGCTGGTAATGTTTTACAGAATCCCGATTGTGACGGCCCGAACCTCTTCGTGGGAACATTATATACGTCTATAACGTTATATATCCTAACCTAAGGCAACCTCACACCTCGGATGTAGTATTTTACAACATTCCTGGCGGTTCGGCCCCTACATCTCGGTGGGAACGTTATATACGTCTATAACGTAATATAACCTAACCTAACACATCTAACCCCTCGCTGGTAATGTGTTACAGAATCCCGGTCATGTCGGCCCGTACCTCTCCGTGGGAACATTATATACGTCTATAACGTTATATGTCCTAACCTAAGGCAACCTCACACCTCGGATGTAGTATTTTCAAACATAGCTGGCGGGCCGGCCCCTACTTCTCGATGGGAACGTTATATACGTCTATAACGTAATATAACCTAACCTAACCCATCTAGCCCCTCGCTGGTAATGTTTTACAGAATCCCGGGCGTGTCGGCCCGTACCTCTCCGTGGGAACATTATATACGTCTATAACGTTATCTATCCTAACGTAAGGCAACCTCACTCGTCGGATGTAGTATTTTACATCATTCCTGGCGGGCCGGCCCCTAATTCTCGGTGGGAACATTATATAGGTCTATAACGTAATATAACCTAACCTAACCCATCTAGCCCCTGGCTGGTAATGCTTAACAGAATCCCGGTTGTGACGGACCGTACCACTTCGTGGGAACATTATATACGTCTATAACGTTATATATCCCAACCTAAGGCAACCTCACACCTCGGATGTAGTATTTTACAACATTCCTGGCGGGTCGGACCCTACTTCTCCGTGGGAACGTTATATACGTCTATAACGTAATATAACCTAACCTAACCCGTCTGGCCCCTCGCTGGTAATGTTTTACAGAATCCCAATCGCGTCGGTCCGTGCCTCTCCGTGGGAACATTATAAACGTCTATAGCATATATATCCTAACCTAAGGCAGCCTAACATTTCGGATGTCGTATTCTACAACATTTATGGCGGGTCGGCCACTATTTCTCGGCGGGAACGTTGTATACGTCTATAACGTAATATAACCTAACCTAACCCATCTAGCCCCTCGCTGGTAGTGTTTTACAGAATCCCGGTCGTGTCGGCCCGTACCTCTCCGTGGGAACATTATATACTTCTATAATGTTATCTATCCTAACGTAAGACAACCTCACTCCTCGGATGTAGTATTTTACAACATTCCTGGCGGGCCGGCCCCTAATTCTCGGTGGGAACATTATATAGGTCTATAACGTAATATAACCTCGCCTAACCCATCTAGCCCCTGGCTGGTAATGCTTTACAGAATCCCGGTTGTGACGGCCCGTACCTCTTCGTGGGAACATTATATACGTCTATAACGTTATATATATTAACCTAAGGCAACCTCACACCTCGGATGTAGTATTTTACAACATTCCTGGCGGGTCGGCCACTATTTCTCGGTGGGAACCTTATATACGTCTATAACGAAATATAACCTAACCTAACCCTTCTAGCCCCTCGCTGGTAATGTTTTACAGAATCCCGGTCGGGTCGGCCGTTACCTCTCCGTGGGAACATTATAAACGTCTATAGCGTTATATATCCTAACCTAAGGCAGCCTAACATTTCGGATGTAGAATATTACAACATTCCAGGCGGGTCGGCCACTACTTCTCGATGGGAACGTTATATACGTCTATAACGTAATATAACCTAACCTAACCCATCTAGCCCCTCGCTGGTGATGTTTTACAGAATCCCGGTACTGTCGGCCCGTACCTCTCCGTGGGAGCATTATATACGTCTATAACGTTATCTATCCTAACGTAAGACAACCTCACACCTCGGATGTAGTATTTTACAACATACATGGCGGGCCGGCCCCTACATCTCGGTGGGAGCATTATATACGTCTTTAACGTAATATAACCTAACCTAACCCATCTAGCCCCTGGCTGGTAATGTTTTACAGAATCCCGGTCGTGACGGTCCGTACCTCTTCGTGGGAACATTATATGCGTCTATAACGTTATATATCCTAACCTAAGGCAACCTCACACCTCGGATGTAGTATTTTACAACATACCTGGAGGGTCGGCCCCTACTTCTCGATGGGAACGTTACATACGTCTATATCGTAATATAACCTAACCTAACCCATCTAGCCCCTGGCTGGTAATTTTTTACAGAATCCCGGTCGTGACGGCCCGTATCTCTTCGTGGGAACGTTATATACGTCTATAACATTATATATCCTAACCTAAGGCAACCTCACACATCGGATGTAGTATTTTACAACATTCCTGGCCGGCCGGCCCCTACTTCTCGGTGGGAACATTATATACGTCTATAACGTAATATAACCTAACCTAACCCATCTAGCCCCTCGCTGGGAATTTTTTACAGAATCCCGTTCGTGGAGCCCCGTACCTCTTCGTGGGAACATTATATACGTCTATAACGTTATATATCATAACCTAAGGCAACCTCACACCTCGGATGTAGCATTTTACAACATTCCTTGCGGGCCGGCCCCTACTTCTCGGTGGGAACATTATATACGTCTATAACGTAATATAACCTAACCTAACCCATCTAGCCCCTCGCTGGTAATGTTTTACAGAATCCCGGTACTGTCGGCCCGTACCTCTCCGTGGGAACATTATATACGTCTATAACGTTATATATCATAACCTAAGGCAACCTCACACCTCGGATGTAGTATTCTACATCATTCCTGGCGGGTTGGACCCTACTTCTCCGTGGGAACGTTATATACGTCTATAACGTAATATAACCTAACCTAATCCGTCTGGCCCCTCGCTGGTAATGTTTTACAGAATCCCGGTTGTGACGGCCCGAACTTCTTCGTGGGAACATTATATACGTCTATAACGTTATATATCCTAACGTAAGGCAACCTCACACCTCGGATGTAGTATTTTACAACATACCTGGCGGGCCGGCCCATACTTCTCGATGGGAACGTTATATACGTCTATAACGTAATATAACCTAACCTAACCCATCTAGCCCCTCGCTGGTAATGTTTTACAGAATCCCGGGCGCGTCGGCCCGTACCTCACCGTGGGAACATTATATACGTCTATAACGTTATCTATCCTAACGTAAGGCAACCTCACTCCTCGGATGTAGTATTTTACATCATTCCTGGCGGGCCAGCCCCTAATTCTTGGTGGGAACATTATATAGGTCTATAACGTAATATAACCTAACCTAACCCATCTAGCCCCTGGCTGGTAATGTTTTACAGAATCCCGATTGTGACGGCCCGAACCTCTTCGTGGGAACATTATATACGTCTATAACGTTATATATCCTAACCTAAGGCAACCTCACACCTCGGATGTAGTATTTTACAACATTCCTGGCGGTTCGGCCCCTACATCTCGGTGGGAACGTTATATACGTCTATAACGTAATATAACCTAACCTAACACATCTAACCCCTCGCTGGTAATGTGTTACAGAATCCCGGTCATGTCGGCCCGTACCTCTCCGTGGGAACATTATATACGTCTATAACGTTATATGTCCTAACCTAAGGCAACCTCACACCTCGGATGTAGTATTTTCAAACATAGCTGGCGGGCCGGCCCCTACTTCTCGATGGGAACGTTATATACGTCTATAACGTAATATAACCTAACCTAACCCATCTAGCCCCTCGCTGGTAATGTTTTACAGAATCCCGGGCGTGTCGGCCCGTACCTCTCCGTGGGAACATTATATACGTCTATAACGTTATCTATCCTAACGTAAGGCAACCTCACTCCTCGGATGTAGTATTTTACATCATTCCTGGCGGGCCGGCCCCTAATTCTCGGTGGGAACATTATATAGGTCTATAACGTAATATAACCTAACCTAACCCATCTAGCCCCTGGCTGGTAATGCTTAACAGAATCCCGGTTGTGACGGACCGTACCACTTCGTGGGAACATTATATACGTCTATAACGTTATATATCCCAACCTAAGGCAACCTCACACCTCGGATGTAGTATTTTACAACATTCCTGGCGGGTCGGACCCTACTTCTCCGTGGGAACGTTATATACGTCTATAACGTAATATAACCTAACCTAACCCGTCTGGCCCCTCGCTGGTAATGTTTTACAGAATCCCAATCGCGTCGGTCCGTGCCTCTCCGTGGGAACATTATAAACGTCTATAGCATATATATCCTAACCTAAGGCAGCCTAACATTTCGGATGTCGTATTCTACAACATTTATGGCGGGTCGGCCACTATTTCTCGGCGGGAACGTTGTATACGTCTATAACGTAATATAACCTAACCTAACCCATCTAGCCCCTCGCTGGTAGTGTTTTACAGAATCCCGGTCGTGTCGGCCCGTACCTCTCCGTGGGAACATTATATACTTCTATAATGTTATCTATCCTAACGTAAGACAACCTCACTCCTCGGATGTAGTATTTTACAACATTCCTGGCGGGCCGGCCCCTAATTCTCGGTGGGAACATTATATAGGTCTATAACGTAATATAACCTCGCCTAACCCATCTAGCCCCTGGCTGGTAATGCTTTACAGAATCCCGGTTGTGACGGCCCGTACCTCTTCGTGGGAACATTATATACGTCTATAACGTTATATATATTAACCTAAGGCAACCTCACACCTCGGATGTAGTATTTTACAACATTCCTGGCGGGTCGGACCCTACTTCTCCGTGGGAACGTTATATACGTCTATAACGTAATATAACCTAACCTAACCCGTCTGGCCCCTCGCTGGTAATGTTTTACAGAATCCCGATCGCGTCGGTCCGTGCCTCTCCGTGGGAACATTATAAACGTCTATAGCATATATATCCTAACCTAAGGCAGCCTAACATTTCGGATGTCGTATTTTACAACATTCCTGGCGGGTCGGCCACTATTTCTCGGTGGGAACGTTATATACGTCTATAACGAAATATAACCTAGCCTAACCCATCTAGCCCCTCTCTGGTAATGTTTTACAGAATCCCGGTCGTGACGGCCCGTACCTCTCCGTGGGAAAATTATATACGTGTGTAACGTTATATATCCTAACCTAAGGCAACCTCACACCTCGGATGTAGTATTTTACAACATTCCTGGCGGTTCGGCCCCTACATCTCGGTGGGAACGTTATATAGGTCTATAACGTAATATAACCTAACCTAACCCATCTAGCCCCTGGCTGGTAATGCTTTACAGAATCCCGGTTGTGACGGCCCGTACCTCTTCGTGGGAACATTATATACGTCTATAACGTAATATATCCTAACCTAAGGCAACCTCACACCTCGGATGTAGTATTTTACAACATTCCTTGCGGGTCGGACCCTACTTCTCCGTGGGAACGTTATATACGTCTATAACGTAATATAACCTAACCTAACCCGTCTGGCCCCTCGCTGGTAATGTTTTACAGAATCCCGATCGCGTCGGTCCGTGCCTCTCCGTGGGAACATTATAAACGTCTATAGCATATATATCCTAACCTAAGGAAGCCTAACATTTCGGATGTCGTATTTTACAACATTCCTGGCGGGTCGGCCACTATTTCTCGGCGGGAACGTTATATACGTCTATAACGTAATATAACCTAACCTAACCCATCTGGCCCCTCGCTGGTAATGTTTTACAGAACCGCGGTCGTGACGGCCCGTACCTCTCCGTGGGAAAATTATATACGTGTATAACGTTATCTATCCTAACGTAAGGCAACCTCACTCCTCGGATGTAGTATTTCACAACATTCCTGGCGGGTCGGACCCTACTTCTCAGTGGGAACGTTATATACCTCTATAACGTAAAATAACCTAACCTAACCCGTCTGGCCCCGCGCTGGTAATGTTTTACAGAATCCCGATCGCGTCGGTCCGTGCCTCTCCGTGGGAACATTATAAACGTCTATAGCATATATATCCTAACCTAAGGCAGCCTAACATTTCGGATGTCGTATTTTACAACATTCCTGGCGGTTCGGCCCCTACATCTCGGTGGGAACGTTATATAGGTCTATAACGTAATAAAACCTAACCTAACCCATCTAGCCCCTGGCTGGTAATGCTTTACAGAATCCCGGTTGTGACGGCCCGTACCTCTTCGTGGGAACATTATATACGTCTATAACGTTATATATCCTAACCTAAGGCAACCTCGCACCTCGGATGTAGTATTTTACAACATTCCTTGCGGGTCGGACCCTACTTTTCCGTGGGAACGATATATACGTCTATAACGTATTATAACCTAACCTAACCCGTCTGGCCCCTCGCTGGTAATGTTTTACAGAATCCCGATCGCGTCGGTCCGTGCCTCTCCGTGGGAACATTATAAACGTCTATAGCATATATATCCTAACCTAAGGAAGCCTAACATTTCGGTTGTCGTATTTTACAACATTCCTGGCGGGTCGGCCACTATTTCTCGGTGGGAACGTTACATACGTCTATAACGTAATATAACCTAACCTAACCCATCTGGCCCCTCGCTGGTAATGTTTTACAGAACCGCGGTCGTGACGGCCCGTACCTCTCCGTGGGAAAATTATATACGTGTATAACGTTATCTATCCTAACGTAAGGCAACCTCACTCCTCGGATGTAGTATTTTACAACATTCCTGGCGGGTCGGACCCTACTTCTCAGTGGGAACGTTATATACCTCTATAACGTAAAATAACCTAACCTAACCCGTCTGGCCCCTCGCTGGTAATGTTTTACAGAATCCCGATCGCGTCGGTCCGTGCCTCTCCGTGGGAACATTATAAACGTCTATAGCATATATATCCTAACCTAAGGCAGCCTAACATTTCGGATGTCGTATTTTACAACATTCCTGGCGGGTCGGCCACTATTTCTCGGTGGGAACGTTATATACGTCTATAACGAAATATAACCTAACATAACCCATCTAGCCCCTCGCTGGTAATGTTTTACAGAATCCCGGTCGGGTCGGCCCGTACCTCTCCGTGGGAACATTATAAACGTCTATAGCGTTATATATCCTAACCTAAGGCAGCCTAACATTTCGGATGTCGTATTTTACAACATTCCTGGCGGTTCGGCCCCTACATCTCGGTGGGAACGTTATATAGGTCTATAACGTAATAAAACCTAACCTAACCCATCTAGCCCCTGGCTGGTAATGCTTTACAGAATCCCGGTTGTGACGGCCCGTACCTCTTCGTGGGAACATTATATACGTCTATAACGTTATATATCCTAACCTAAGGCAACCTCGCACCTCGGATGTAGTATTTTACAACATTCCTTGCGGGTCGGACCCTACTTTTCCGTGGTTACGTTATATACGTCTATAACGTAATATAACCTAACCTAACCCATCTGGCCCCTCGCTGGTAATGTTTTACAGAATCCCGATCGCGTCGGTCCGTGCCTCTCCGTGGGAACATTATAAACGTCTATAGCATATATATCCTAACCTAAGGAAGCCTAACATTTCGGATGTAGAATATTACGACATTATTGGCGGGTCGGCCACTATTTCTCGGTGGGAACGTTATATACGTCTATAACGTAATATAACCTAACCTAACCCATCTGGCCCCTCGCTGGTAATGTTTTACAGAATCCCGGTCGTGACGGCCCGTACCTCTCCGTGGGAAAATTATATACGTGTGTAACGTTATATATCCTAACCTAAGGCAACCTCACACCTCGGATGTAGTATTTTACAACATTCCTGGCGGTTCGGCCCCTACATCTCGGTGGGAACGTTATATAGGTCTATAACGTAATATAACCTAACCTAACCCATCTAGCCCCTGGCTGGTAATGCTTTACAGAATCCCGGTTGTGACGGCCCGTACCTCTTCGTGGGAACATTATATACGTCTATAACGTTATATATCATAACCTAAGGCAACCTCACACCTCGGATGTAGTATTCTACAACATTCCTGGCGGGTTGGACCCTACTTCTCCGTGGGAACGTTATATGCGTCTATAACGTAATATAACCTAACCTAATCCGTCTGGACCCTCGCTGGTAATGTTTTACAGAATCCCGATCGCGTCGGTCCGTGCCTCTCCGTGGGAACATTATAAACGTCTATAGCATATATGTCCTAACCTAAGGCAGCCTAACATTTCGGATGTCGTATTCTACAACATTTATGGCGGGTCGGCCACTATTTCTCGGTGGGAACGTTGTATACGTCTATAACGTAATATAACCTAACCTAACCCATCTGGCCCCTCGCTGGTAATGTTTTACAGAATCCCGGTCGTGACGGCCCGTACCTCTCCGTGGGAAAATTATATACGTGTGTAACGTTATATATCCTAACCTAAGGCAACCTCACACCTCGGATGTAGTATTTTACAACATTCCTGGCGGTTCGGCCCCTACATCTCGGTGGGAACGTTATATAGGTCTATAACGTAATATAACCTAACCTAAACCATCTAGCCCCTGGCTGGTAATGCTTTACAGAATCCCGGTTGTGACGGCCCGTACCTCTTCGTGGGAACATTATATACGTCTATAACGTAATATATCCTAACCTAAGGCAACCTCACACCTCGGATGTAGTATTTTACAACATTCCTTGCGGGTCGGACCCTACTTCTCCGTGGGAACGTTATATACGTCTATAACGTAATATAACCTAACCTAACCCGTCTGGCCCCTCGCTGGTAATGTTTTACAGAATCCCGATCGCGTCGGTCCGTGCCTCTCCGTGGGAACATTATAAACGTCTATAGCATATATATTCTAACCTAAGGAAGCCTAACATTTCGGATGTCGTATTTTACAACATTCCTGGCGGGTCGGCCACTATTTCTCGGTGGGAACGTTATATACGTCTATAACGTAATATAACCTAACCTAACCCATCTAGCCCCTCGCTGGTAATGTTTTACAGAATCCCGGTACTGTCGGCCCGTACCTCTCCGTGGGAACATTATATACGTCTATAACGTTATATATCATAACCTAAGGCAACCTCACACCTCGGATGTAGTATTCTACAACATTCCTGGCGGGTTGGACCCTACTTCTCCGTGGGAACGTTATATGCGTCTATAACGTAATATAACCTAACCTAATCCGTCTGGACCCTCGCTGGTAATGTTTTACAGAATCCCGATCGCGTCGGTCCGTGCCTCTCCGTGGGAACATTATAAACGTCTATAACGTTATCTATCCTAACGTAAGGCAACCTCACTCCTCGGATGTAGTATTTTACATCATTCCTGGCGTGCCGGCCCCTAATTCTCGGTGGGAACATTATATAGGTCTATAACGTAATATAACCTAACCTAACCCATCTAGACCCTGGCTGGTAATGCTTTACAGAATCCCGGTTGTGACGGCCCGTACCTCTTCGTGGGAACATTATATACGTCTATAACGTTATATATCCTAACCTAAGGTAACCTCACACCTCGGATGTAGTATTTTACAACATACCTGGCGGGCCGGCCCCTACTTCTCGATGGGAACGTTATATATGTCTATAACGTAATATAACCTAACCTAACCCATCTAGCCCCTGGCTGGTAATGTTTTACAGAATCCCGGTTGTGACGGCCCGAACCTCTTCGTGGGAACATTATATACGTCTATAACGTTATATATCCTAACCTAAGGCAACCTCACACCTCGGATGTAGTATTTTACAACATTCCTGGCGGTTCGGCCCCTACATCTCGGTGGGAACGTTATATACGTCTATAACGTAATATAACCTAACCTAACACATCTAGCCCCTCGCTGGTAATGCTTTACAGAATCCCGCTCATGTCGGCCCGTACCTCTCCGTGGGAACATTATAAACGTCTATAACGTTATATATCCTAACCTAAGGCAACCTCACACCTCGGATGTAGTATTTTACAACGTACCTGGCGGGCCGGCCCCTACTTCTCGATGGGAACGTTATATAGGTCTATAACGTAATATAACCTAACCTAACCCATCTAGCCCCTGGCTGGTAATGTTTTACAGAATCCCGGTTGTGACGGCCCGAACCTCTTCGTGGGAAAATTATATACGTCTATAACGTTATATATCCTAACCTAAGGCAACCTCACACATCGGATGTAGTATTTTACAACATTCCTGGCGGTTCGGCCCCTACTTCTCGATGGGAACGTTATATACGTCTATAACGTAATATAACCTATCCTAACCCATCTAGCCCCTCGCTGGTAATGTTTTACAGAATCCCGGGCGTGTCGGCCCGTACCTCTCCGTGGGAACATTATATACGTCTATAACGTTATCTATCCTAACGTAAGGCAACCTCACTCCTCGGATGTAGTATTTTACATCATTCCTGGCGGGCCGGCCCCTAATTCTCGGTGGGAACATTATATAGGTCTATAACGTAATATAACCTAACCTAACCCATCTAGCCCCTGGCTGGTAATGCTTTACAGAATCCCGGTTGTGACGGCCCGTACCTCTTCGTGGGAACATTATATACGTCTATAACGTTATATACCCTAACCTAAGGCAACCTCACACCTCGGATGTAGTATTTTACAACATACCTGGCGGGCCGGCCCCTACTTCTCGATGGGAACGTTATATATCTCTATAACGTAATATAACCTAACCTAACCCATCTAGCCCCTGGCTGGTAATGTTTTACAGAATCCCGGTTGTGACGGCCCGAACCTCTTCGTGGGAACATTATATACGTCTATAACGTTATATATCCTAACCTAAGGCAACCTCACACCTCGGATGTAGTATTTTACAACATTCCTGGCGGTTCGGCCCCTACATCTCGGTGGGAACGTTATATACGTCTATAACGTAATATAACCTAACCTAACACATCTAGCCCCTCGCTGGTAATGCTTTACAGAATCGCGCTCATATCGGCCCGTACCTCTCCGTGGGAACATTATAAACGTCTATAACGTTATATATCCTAACCTAAGGCAACCTCACACCTCGGATGTAGTATTTTACAACATACCTGGCGGGCCGGCCCCTACTTCTCGATGGGAACGTTATATATGTCTATAACGTAATATAACCTAACCTAACCCATCTAGCCCCTGGCTGGTAATGTTTTACAGAATCCCGGTTGTGACGGCCCGAACCTCTTCGTGGGAACATTATATACGTCTATAACGTTATATATCCTAACCTAAGGCAACCTCACACCTCGGATGTAGTATTTTACAACATTCCTGGCGGTTCGGCCCCTACATCTCGGTGGGAACGTTATATACGTCTATAACGTAATATAACCTAACCTAACACATCTAGCCCCTCGCTGGTAATGCTTTACAGAATCCCGCTCATGTCGGCCCGTACCTCTCCGTGGGAACATTATAAACGTCTATAACGTTATATATCCTAACCTAAGGCAACCTCACACCTCGGATGTAGTATTTTACAACATACCTGGCGGGCCGGCCCCTACTTCTCGATGGGAACGTTATATAGGTCTATAACGTAATATAACCTAACCTAACCCATCTAGCCCCTGGCTGGTAATGTTTTACAGAATCCCGGTTGTGACGGCCCGAACCTCTTCGTGGGAAAATTATATACGTCTATAACGTTATATATCCTAACCTAAGGCAACCTCACACCTCGGATGTAGTATTTTACAACATTCCTGGCGGTTCGGCCCCTACTTCTCGATGGGAACGTTATATACGTCTATAACGTAATATAACCTATCCTAACCCATCTAGCCCCTCGCTGGTAATGTTTTACAGAATCCCGGGCGTGTCGGCCCGTACCTCTCCGTGGGAACATTATATACGTCTATAACGTTATCTATCCTAACGTAAGGCAACCTCACTCCTCGGATGTAGTATTTTACATCATTCCTGGCGGGCCGGCCCCTAATTCTCGGTGGGAACATTATATAGGTCTATAACGTAATATAACCTAACCTAACCCATCTAGCCACTGGCTGGTAATGCTTTACAGAATCCCGGTTGTGACGGCCCGTACCTCTTCGTGGGAACATTATATACGTCTATAACGTTATATACCCTAACCTAAGGCAACCTCACACCTCGGATGTAGTATTTTACAACATTCCTGGCGGTTCGGCCCCTACATCTCGGTGGGAACGTTATATACGTCTATAACGTAATATAACCTAACCTAACACATCTAGCCCCTCGCTGGTAATGCTTTACAGAATCCCGCTCATGTCGGCCCGTACCTCTCCGTGGGAACATTATAAACGTCTATAACGTTATATATCCTAACCTAAGGCAACCTCACACCTCGGATGTAGTATTTTACAACATACCTGGCGGGCCGGCCCCTACTTCTCGATGGGAACGTTATATAGGTCTATAACGTAATATAACCTAACCTAACCCATCTAGCCCCTGGCTGGTAATGTTTTACAGAATCCCGGTTGTGACGGCCCGAACCTCTTCGTGGGAAAATTATATACGTCTATAACGTTATATATCCTAACCTAAGGCAACCTCACACCTCGGATGTAGTATTTTACAACATTCCTGGCGGTTCGGCCCCTACATCTCGGTGGGAACGTTATATACGTCTATAACGTAATATAACCTAACCTAACACATCTAGCCCCTCGCTGGTAATGTGTTACAGAATCCCCGTTATGTCGGCCCGTACCTCTCCGTGGAAACATTATATACGTCTATAACGTTATATATCCTAACCTAAGGCAACCTCACACCTCGGATGTAGTATTTTACAACATATCTGGCGGGCCGGCCCCTACTTCTCGATGGGAACGTTATATATGTCTATAACGTAATATAACCTAACCTAACCCATCTAGCCCCTGGCTGGTAATGTTTTACAGAATCCCGGTTGTGACGGCCCGAACCTCTTCGTGGGAACATTATATACGTCTATAACGTTATATATCCTAACCTAAGGCAACCTCACACCTCGGATGTAGTATTTTACAACATTCCTGGCGGTTCGGCCCCTACATCTCGGTGGGAACGTTATATACGTCTATAACGTAATATAACCTAACCTAACACATCTAGCCCCTCGCTGGTAATGCTTTACAGAATCCCGCTCATGTCGGCCCGTACCTCTCCGTGGGAACATTATAAACGTCTATAACGTTATATATCCTAACCTAAGGCAACCTCACACCTCGGATGTAGTATTTTACAACATACCTGGCGGGCCGGCCCCTACTTCTCGATGGGAACGTTATATAGGTCTATAACGTAATATAACCTAACCTAACCCATCTAGCCCCTGGCTGGTAATGTTTTACAGAATCCCGGTTGTGACGGCCCGAACCTCTTCGTGGGAAAATTATATACGTCTATAACGTTATATATCCTAACCTAAGGCAACCTCACACCTCGGATGTAGTATTTTACAACATTCCTGGCGGTTCGGCCCCTACTTCTCGATGGGAACGTTATATACGTCTATAACGTAATATAACCTATCCTAACCCATCTAGCCCCTCGCTGGTAATGTTTTACAGAATCCCGGGCGTGTCGGCCCGTACCTCTCCGTGGGAACATTATATACGTCTATAACGTTATCTATCCTAACGTAAGGCAACCTCACTCCTCGGATGTAGTATTTTACATCATTCCTGGCGGGCCGGCCCCTAATTCTCGGTGGGAACATTATATAGGTCTATAACGTAATATAACCTAACCTAACCCATCTAGCCCCTGGCTGGTAATGCTTTACAGAATCCCGGTTGTGACGGCCCGTACCTCTTCGTGGGAACATTATATACGTCTATAACGTTATATACCCTAACCTAAGGCAACCTCACACCTCGGATGTAGTATTTTACAACAGACCTGGCGGGCCGGCCCCTACTTCTCGATGGGAACGTTATATATGTCTATAACGTAATATAACCTAACCTAACCCATCTAGCCCCTGGCTGGTAATGTTTTACAGAATCCCGGTTGTGACGGCCCGAACCTCTTCGTGGGAACATTATATACGTCTATAACGTTATATATCCTAACCTAAGGCAACCTCACACCTCGGATGTAGTATTTTACAACATTCCTGGCGGTTCGGCCCCTACATCTCGGTGGGAACGTTATATACGTCTATAACGTAATATAACCTAACCTAACACATCTAGCCCCTCGCTGGTAATGCTTTACAGAATCCCGCTCATGTCGGCCCGTACCTCTCCGTGGGAACATTATAAACGTCTATAACGTTATATATCCTAACCTAAGGCAACCTCACACCTCGGATGTAGTATTTTACAACATACCTGGCGGGCCGGCCCCTACTTCTCGATGGGAACGTTATATAGGTCTATAACGTAATATAACCTAACCTAACCCATCTAGCCCCTGGCTGGTAATGTTTTACAGAATCCCGGTTGTGACGGCCCGAACCTCTTCGTGGGAAAATTATATACGTCTATAACGTTATATATCCTAACCTAAGGCAACCTCACACCTCGGATGTAGTATTTTACAACATTCCTGGCGGTTCGGCCCCTACTTCTCGATGGGAACGTTATATACGTCTATAACGTAATATAACCTATCCTAACCCATCTAGCCCCTCGCTGGTAATGTTTTACAGAATCCCGGGCGTGTCGGCCCGTACCTCTCCGTGGGAACATTATATACGTCTATAACGTTATCTATCCTAACGTAAGGCAACCTCACTCCTCGGATGTAGTATTTTACATCATTCCTGGCGGGCCGGCCCCTAATTCTCGGTGGGAACATTATATAGGTCTATAACGTAATATAACCTAACCTAACCCATCTAGCCCCTGGCTGGTAATGCTTTACAGAATCCCGGTTGTGACGGCCCGTACCTCTTCGTGGGAACATTATATACGTCTATAACGTTATATACCCTAACCTAAGGCAACCTCACACCTCGGATGTAGTATTTTACAACATACCTGGCGGGCCGGCCCCTACTTCTCGATGGGAACGTTATATATCTCTATAACGTAATATAACCTAACCTAACCCATCTAGCCCCTGGCTGGTAATGTTTTACAGAATCCCGGTTGTGACGGCCCGAACCTCTTCGTGGGAACATTATATACGTCTATAACGTTATATATCCTAACCTAAGGCAACCTCACACCTCGGATGTAGTATTTTACAACATTCCTGGCGGTTCGGCCCCTACATCTCGGTGGGAACGTTATATACGTCTATAACGTAATATAACCTAACCTAACACATCTAGCCCCTCGCTGGTAATGTGTTACAGAATCCCGGTTATGTCGGCCCGTACCTCTCCGTGGAAACATTATATACGTCTATAACGTTATATATCCTAACCTAAGGCAACCTCACACCTCGGATGTAGTATTTTACAACATATCTGGCGGGCCGGCCCCTACTTCTCGATGGGAACGTTATATATGTCTATAACGTAATATAACCTAACCTAACCCATCTAGCCCCTGGCTGGTAATGTTTTACAGAATCCCGGTTGTGACGGCCCGAACCTCTTCGTGGGAACATTATATACGTCTATAACGTTATATATCCTAACCTAAGGCAACCTCACACCTCGGATGTAGTATTTTACAACATACCTGGCGGGCCGGCCCCTACTTCTCGATGGGAACGTTATATACGTCTATAACGTAATATAACCTAACCTAACCCATCTAGCCTCTCGCTGGTAATGTTTTACAGAATCCCGGGCGTGTCGGCCCGTACCTCTCCGTGGGAACATTATATACGTCTATAACGTTATCTATCCTAACGTAAGGCAACCTCACTCCTCGGATGTAGTATTTTACATTATTCCTGGCGGGCCGGCCCCTAATTCTCGGTGGGAACATTATATAGGTCTATAACGTAATATAACCTAACCTAAACCATCTAGCCCCTGGCTGGTAATGCTTTACAGAATCCCGGTTGTGACGGCCCGTACCTCTTCGTGGGAACATTATATACGTCTATAACGTTATATATCCTAACCTAACCCATCTAGCCCCTCGCTGGTAATGTTTTACAGAATCCCGGGCGTGTCGGCCCGTACCTCTCCGTGGGAACATTATATACGTCTATAACGTTATCTATCCTAACGTAAGGCAACCTCACTCCTCGGATGTAGTATTTTACATTATTCCTGGCGGGCCGGCCCCTAATTCTCGGTGGGAACATTATATAGGTCTATAACGTAATATAACCTAACCTAAACCATCTAGCCCCTGGCTGGTAATGCTTTACAGAATCCCGGTTGTGACGGCCCGTACCTCTTCGTGGGAACATTATATACGTCTATAACGTTATATATCCTAACCTAACCCATCTAGCCCCTCGCTGGTAATGTTTTACAGAATCCCGAGCGTGTCGGCCCGTACCTCTCCGTGGGAACATTATATACGTCTATAACGTTATCTATCCTAACGTAAGGCAACCTCACTCCTCGGATGTAGTATTTTACATCATTCCTGGCGTGCCGGCCCCTAATTCTCGGTGGGAACATTACATAGGTCTATAACGTAATATAACCTAACCTAACCCATCTAGCCCCTGGCTGGTAATGCTTTACAGAATCCCGGTTGTGACGGCCCGTACCTCTTCGTGGGAACATTATATACGTCTATAACGTTATATATCCTAACCTAAGGCAACCTCACACCTCGGATGTAGTATTTTACAACATACCTGGCGGGCCGGCCCCTACTTCTCGATGGGAACGTTATATATGTCTATAACGTAATATAACCTAACCTAACCCATCTAGCCCCTGGCTGGTAATGTTTTACAGAATCCCGGTTGTGACGGCCCGAACCTCTTCGTGGGAACATTATATACGTCTATAACGTTATATATCCTAACCTAAGGCAACCTCACACCTCGGATGTAGTATTTTACAACATTCCTGGCGGTTCGGCCCCTACATCTCGGTGGGAACGTTATATACGTCTATAACGTAATATAACCTAACCTAACACATCTAGCCCCTCGCTGGTAATGCTTTACAGAATCCCGCTCATATCGGCCCGTACCTCTCCGTGGGAACATTATAAACGTCTATAACGTTATATATCCTAACCTAAGGCAACCTCACACCTCGGATGTAGTATTTTACAACATACCTGGCGGGCCGGCCCCTACTTCTCGATGGGAACGTTATATATGTCTATAACGTAATATAACCTAACCTAACCCATCTAGCCCCTGGCTGGTAATGTTTTACAGAATCCCGGTTGTGACGGCCCGAACCTCTTCGTGGGAACATTATATACGTCTATAACGTTATATATCCTAACCTAAGGCAACCTCACACCTCGGATGTAGTATTTTACAACATTCCTGGCGGTTCGGCTCCTACATCTCGGTGGGAACGTTATATACGTCTATAACGTAATATAACCTAACCTAACACATCTAGCCCCTCGCTGGTAATGTGTTACAGAATCCCGGTCATGTCGGCCCGTACCTCTCCGTGGGAACATTATATACGTCTATAACGTTATATATCCTAACCTAAGGCAACCTCACACCTCGGATGTAGTATTTTACAACATACCTGGCGGGCCGGCCCCTACTTCTCGATGGGAACGTTATATACGTCTATAACGTAATATAACCTAACCTAACCCATTTAGCCCCTCGCTGGTAATGTTTTACAGAATCCCTGGCGTGTCGGCCCGTACCTCTCCGTGGGAACATTATAAACGTCTATAGCATATATGTCCTAACCTAAGGCAGCCTAACATTTCGGATGTCGTATTGTACAAGATTCCTGGCGGGTCGGCCACTATTTCTCGGTGGGAACGTTATATACGTCTATAACGTAATATAACCTAACCTAACCCATCTGGCCCCTCACTGGTAATGTTTTACAGAATCCCGGTCGTGACGGCCCGTACCTCTCCGTGGGAACATTATATTCGTCTATAACGTTATATATCCTGACCTAAGGCAACCTCACACCTCGGATGTAGAATATTACAACATTCCTGGCGGGTCGGACCCTACTTCTCCGTGGGAACGTTATATACGTCTATAACGTAATATAACCTATCCTAACCCATCTGGCCCCTCGCTGGTAATGTGTTACAGAATCCCGGGCATGTCGGCCCGTACCTCTCCGTGGGAACATTATATACGTTTATAACGTTATATATCCTAACCTAAGGCAACCTCACACCTCGGATGAAGTATTTTACAACATACCTGGCGGGCCGGCCCCTACTTCTCGGTGGGAACGTTATATACGTCTATAACGTAATATAACCTAACCTAACCCATCTAGCCCCTCGCTGGTAATGTTTAACAGAATCCCGGTCGTGTCGGCCCGTACCTCTCCGTGGGAACATTATATACGTCTATAACGTTATCTATCCTAACCTAACCCATCTAGCCCCTGGCTGGTAATGCTTTACAGAATCCCGGTTGTGACGGCCCGAACCTCTTCGTGGGAACATTATATACGTCTATAACGTTATATATCCTAACCTAAGGCAACCTCACACCTCGGATGTAGTATTTTACAACATTCCTGGCGGTTCGGCCCCTACATCTCGGTGGGAACGTTATATACGTCTATAACGTAATATAACCTAACCTAACACATCTAGCCCCTCGCTGGTAATGTGTTACAGAATCCCGGTCATGTCGGCCCGTACCTCTCCGAGGGAACATTATATACGTCTATAACGTTATATATCCTAACCTAAGGCAAACTCACACCTCGGATGTAGTATTTTACAACATACCTGGCGGGCCGGCCCCTACTTCTCGATGGGAACGTTATATACGTCTATAACGTAATATAACGTAACCTAACCCATCTAGCCCCTCGCTGGTAATGTTTTACAGAATCCTGGCCCTGTCGGCCCGTACCTCTCCGTGGGAACATTACATACGTCTATAACGTTATCTATCCTAACGTAAGGCAACCTCACTCCTCGGATGTAGTATTTTACATCATTCCTGGGGGGCCGGCCCCTAATTCTCGGTGGGAACATTATATAGGTCTATAACGTAATATAACCTAACCTAACCCATCTAGCCCCTGGCTGGTAATGCTTTACAGAATCCCGGTTGTGACGGCCCGTACCTCTTCGTGTGAACAGTATATACGTCTATAACGTTATATATCCTAACCTAAGGCAACCTCACACCTCGGATGTAGTATTTTACAACATACCTGGCGGGCCGGCCCCTACTTCTCGATGGGAACGTTATATATGTCTATAACGTAATATAACCTAACCTAACCCATCTAGCCCCTGGCTGGTAATGTTTTACAGAATCCCGGTTGTGACGGCCCGAACCTCTTCGTGGGAACATTATATACGTCTATAACGTTATATATCCTAACCTAAGGCAACCTCACACCTCGGATGTAGTATTTTACAACATTCCTGGCGGTTCGGCCCCTACATCTCGGTGGGAACGTTATATACGTCTATAACGTAATATAACCTAACCTAACACATCTAGCCCCTCGCTGGTAATGTGTTACAGAATCCCGGACATGTCGGCCCGTACCTCTCCGTGGGAACATTATATACGTCTATAACGTTATATATCCTAACCTAAGGCAACCTCACACCTCGGATGTAGTATTTTACAACATTCCTGGCGGTTCGGCCCCTACATCTCGGTGGGAACGTTATATACGTCTATAACGTAATATAACCTAACCTAACACATCTAGCCCCTCGCTGGTAATGTGTTACAGAATCCCGGTCATGTCGGCCCGTACCTCTCCGTGGGAACATTATATACGTCTATAACGTTATATATCCTAACCTAAGGCAACCTCACACCTCGGATGTAGTATTTTACAACATACCTGGCGGGCCGGCCCCTACTTCTCGATGGGAACGTTATATACGTCTATAACGTAATATAACCTAACCTAATCCATCTAGCCCCTCGCTGGTAATGTTTTACAGAATCCCGGGCGTGTCGACCCGTACCTCTCCGTGGGAACATTATAAACGTCTATAGCATATATGTCCTAACCTAAGGCAGCCTAACATTTCGGATGTCGTATTTTACAACATTCCTGGCGGGTCGGCCACTATTTCTCGGTGCGAACGTTATATACGTCTATAACGTAATATAACCTAACCTAACCCATCTGGCCCCTCACTGGTAATGTTTTACAGAATCCCGGTCGTGACGGCCCGTACCTCTCCGTGGGAACATTATATACGTCTATAACGTTATATATCCTGACCTAAGGCAACCTCACACCTCGGATGTAGTATTTTACAAACATACCTGGCGGGTCGGCCCCTACTTCTCGGTTGGAACATTATATAGGTCTATAACGTAATATAACCTAACCTAACCCATCTAGCCCCTCGCTGGTAATGTTTTACAGAATCCCTGTCCTGTCGGCCCGTACCTCTCCGTGGGAACATTATATACGTCTATAACGCTATATCCTAACCTAAGGCAACCTCACACCTCGGATGTAGTATTTTACAACATACCTGGCGGGTCGGCCCCTACTTCTCGATGGGAACGTTATATACGTCTATAACGTAATATAACCTAACCTAACCCACCTAGCCCCTCGCTGGTAATGTGTAACAGAATCCCGGTCGTGTCTGCCCGTACCTCTCCGTGGGAACATTATATACGTCTATAACGTTATCTATCCTACCCTAAGGCAACCTCACACCTCGGATGTAGAATATTACAACATTCCTGGCGGGTCGGACCCTACTTCTCCGTGGGAACGTTATATACGTCTATAACGTAATATAACCTATCCTAACCCATCTGGCCCCTCGCTGGTAATGTTTTACAGAATCCCGGTCGTGACGGCCCGTACCTCTCCGTGGGAACATTATATACGTGTATAACGTTATATATCCTAACCTAAGGCAACCTCACACCTCGGATGTAGTATTTTACAACATACCTGGCGGGTCGGCCCCTACTTCTCGGTTGGAACTTTATATAGGTCTATAACGTAATATAACCTAACCTAACCCATCTAGCACCTGGCTGGTAATGTTTTACAGAATCCCGGTTGTGACGGCCCGAACCTATACGTGGTAACATTATATACGTCTATAACGTTATATATCCTAACCTAAGGCAACCTCACACCTCGGATGTAGTATTTTACAACATTCCTTGCGGGTCGGACCCTACTTCTCCGTGGGAACGTTATATACGTCTATAACGTAATATAACCTAACCTAACCCGTCTGGCCCCTCGCTGGTAATGTGTTACAGAATCCCGGTCATGTCGGCCCGTACTTCTCCGTGGGAACATTATATACGTTTATAACGTTATATATCCTAACCTAAGGCAACCTCACACCTCGGATGAAGTATTTTACAACATACCTGGCGGGCCGGCCCCTACTTCTCGGTGGGAACGTTATATACGTCTATAACGTAATATAACCTAACCTAACCCATCTAGCCCCTCGCTGGTAATGTTTAACAGAATCCCGGTCGTGTCGGCCCGTACCTCTCCGTGGGAACATTATATACGTCTATAACGTTATCTATCCTAACTTAAGGCAACCTTACTCCTCTGATGTAGTATTTTACAACATTCCTGGCGGGCGGGCCCCTAATTCTCGGTGGGAACATTATATACGTCTATAACGTAATATAACCTAACCTAACCCATCTAGCCCCTGGCTGGTAATGTTTTACAGAATCCCGGTTGTGACGGCCCGAACCTCTTCGTGGGAACATTATATACGTCTATAACGTTATATATCCTAACCTAAGGCAACCTCACACCTCGGATGTAGTATTTTACAACATTCCTGGCGGTTCGGCCCCTACATCTCGGTGGGAACGTTATATACGTCTATAACGTAATATAACCTAACCTAACACATCTAGCCCCTCGCTGGTAATGTGTTACAGAATCCCGGTCATGTCGGCCCGTACCTCTCCGAGGGAACATTATATACGTCTATAACGTTATATATCCTAACCTAAGGCAAACTCACACCTCGGATGTAGTATTTTACAACATACCTGGCGGGCCGGCCCCTACTTCTCGATGGGAACGTTATATACGTCTATAACGTAATATAACCTAACCTAACCCATCTAGCCCCTCGCTGGTAATGTTTTACAGAATCCCGCGCGTGTCGGCCCGTACCTCTCCGTGGGAACATTATATACGTCTATAACGTTATATATCCTAACCTAAGGCAACCTCACACCTCGGATGTAGTATTTTACAACATACCTGGCGGGCCGGCCCCTACTTCTCGATGGGAACGTTATATACGTCTATAACGTAATATAACCTAACCTAGCCCATCTAGCCCCTCGCTGGTAATGTTTTACAGAATCCCGGGCGTGTCGGCCCGTACCTCTCCGTGGGAACATTATAAACGTCTATAGCATATATGTCCTAACCTAAGGCAGCCTAACATTTCGGATGTCGTATTGTACAACATTCCTGGCGGGTCGGCCACTATTTCTCGGTGGGAACGTTATATACGTCTATAACGTAATATAACCTAACCTAACCCATCTGGCCCCTCACTGGTAATGTTTTACAGAATCCCGGTCGTGACGGCCCGTACCTCTCCGTGGGAACATTATATACGTCTATAACGTTATCTATCCTACCCTAAGGCAACCTCACACCTCGGATGTAGAATATTACAACATTCCTGGCGGGTCGGACCCTACTTCTCCGTGGGAACGTTATATACGTCTATAACGTAATATAACCTATCCTAACCCATCTGGCCCCTCGCTGGTAATGTTTTACAGAATCCC
Organism: Xylocopa violacea; assembly: GCA_963969225.1. Classification (NCBI taxonomy): domain Eukaryota; kingdom Metazoa; phylum Arthropoda; class Insecta; order Hymenoptera; family Apidae; genus Xylocopa; species Xylocopa violacea. The sequence continues at coordinate 4,573,410 of CAXAJV010000008.1, forward strand.
GGTCGTGACGGCCCGTACCTCTCCGTGGGAACATTATATACGTTTATAACGTTATATATCCTAACCTAAGGCAACCTCACACCTCGGATGAAGTATTTTACAACATACCTGGCGGGCCGGCCCCTACTTCTCGGTGGGAACGTTATATACGTCTATAACGTAATATAACCTAACCTAACCCATCTGGCCCCTCACTGGTAATGTTTCACAGAATCCCGGTCGTGACGGCCCGTACCTCTCCGTGGGAACATTATATTCGTCTATAACGTTATATATCCTGACCTAAGGCAACCTCACACCTCGGATGTAGAATATTACAACATTCCTGGCGGGTCGGACCCTACTTCTCCGTGGGAACGTTATATACGTCTATAACGTAATATAGCCTATCCTAACCCATCTGGCCCCTCGCTGGTAATGTGTTACAGAATCCCGGGCATGTCGGCCCGAACCTCTCCGTGGGAACATTATATACGTTTATAACGTTATATGTCCTAACCTAAGGCAACCTCACACCTCGGATGAAGTATTTTACAACATACCTGGCGGGCCGGCCCCTACTTCTCGGTGGGAACGTTATATACGTCTATAACGTAATATAACCTAACCTAACCCATCTAGCCCCTCGCTGGTAATGTTTAACAGAATCCCGGTCGTGTCGGCCCGTACCTCTCCGTGGGAACATTATATACGTCTATAACGTTATCTATCCTAACCTAACCCATCTAGCCCCTGGCTGGTAATGTTTTACAGAATCCCGGTTGTGACGGCCCGAACCTCTTCGTGGGAACATTATATACGTCTATAACGTTATATATCCTAACCTAAGGCAACCTCACACCTCGGATGTAGTATTTTACAACATTCCTGGCTGTTCGGCCCCTACATCTCGGTGGGAACGTTATATACGTCTATAACGTACTATAACCTAACCTAACACATCTAGCCCCTCGCTGGTAATGTGTTACAGAATCCCGGTCATGTCGGCCCGTACCTCTCCGAGGGAACATTATATACGTCTATAACGTTATATATCCTAACCTAAGGCAAACTCACACCTCGGATGTAGTATTTTACAACATACCTGGCGGGCCGGCCCCTACTTCTCGATGGGAACGTTATATACGTCTATAACGTTATCTATCCTAACCTAACCCATCTAGCCCCTGGCTGGTAATGTTTTACAGAATCCCGGTTGTGACGGCCCGAACCTCTTCGTGGGAACATTATATACGTCTATAACGTTATATATCCTAACCTAAGGCAACCTCACACCTCGGATGTAGTATTTTACAACATTCCTGGCTGTTCGGCCCCTACATCTCGGTGGGAACGTTATATACGTCTATAACGTACTATAACCTAACCTAACACATCTAGCCCCTCGCTGGTAATGTGTTACAGAATCCCGGTCATGTCGGCCCGTACCTCTCCGAGGGAACATTATATACGTCTATAACGTTATATATCCTAACCTAAGGCAAACTCACACCTCGGATGTAGTATTTTACAACATACCTGGCGGGCCGGCCCCTACTTCTCGATGGGAACGTTATATACGTCTATAACGTAATATAACCTAACCTAACCCATCTAGCCCCTCGCTGGTAATGTTTTACAGAATCCCGGCCGTGTCGGCGCGTACCTCTCCGTGGGAACATTATATACGTCTATAACGTTATCTATCCTAACGTAAGGCAACCTCACTCCTCGGATGTAGTATTTTACATCATTCCTGGGGGGCCGGCCCCTAATTCTCGGTGGGAACATTATATAGGTCTATAACGTAATATAACCTAACCTAACCCATCTAGCCCCTGGCTGGTAATGCTTTACAGAATCCCGGTTGTGACGGCCCGTACCTCTTCGTGGGAACATTATATACGTCTATAACGTTATATATCCTAACCTAAGGCAACCTCACACCTCGGATGTAGTATTTTACAACATACCTGGCGGGCCGGCCCCTACTTCTCGATGGGAACGTTATATATGTCTATAACGTAATATAACCTAACCTAACCCATCTAGCCCCTGGCTGGTAATGTTTTACAGAATCCCGGTTGTGACGGCCCGAACCTCTTCGTGGGAACATTATATACGTCTATAACGTTATATATCCTAACCTAAGGCAACCTCACACCTCGGATGTAGTATTTTACAACATTCCTGGCGGTTCGGCCCTAAATCTCGGTGGGAACGTTATATACGTCTATAACGTAATATAACCTAACCTAACACATCTAGCCCCTCGCTGGTAATGTGTTACAGAATCCCGGACATGTCGGCCCGTACCTCTCCGTGGGAACATTATATACGTCTATAACGTTATATATCCTAACCTAAGGCAACCTCACACCTCGGATGTAGTATTTTACAACATTCCTGGCGGTTCGGCCCCTACATCTCGGTGGGAACGTTATATACGTCTATAACGTAATATAACCTAACCTAACACATCTAGCCCCTCGCTGGTAATGTGTTACAGAATCCCGGTCATGTCGGCCCGTACCTCTCCGTGGGAACATTATATACGTCTATAACGTTATATATCCTAACCTAAGGCAACCTCACACCTCGGATGTAGTATTTTACAACATACCTGGCGGGCCGGCCCCTACTTCTCGATGGGAACGTTATATACGTCTATAACGTAATATAACCTAACCTAATCCATCTAGCCCCTCGCTGGTAATGTTTTACAGAATCCCGGGCGTGTCGACCCGTACCTCTCCGTGGGAACATTATAAACGTCTATAGCATATATGTCCTAACCTAAGGCAGCCTAACATTTCGGATGTCGTATTTTACAACATTCCTGGCGGGTCGGCCACTATTTCTCGGTGGGAACGTTATATACGTCTATAACGTAATATAACCTAACCTAACCCATCTGGCCCCTCACTGGTAATGTTTCACAGAATCCCGGTCGTGACGGCCCGTACCTCTCCGTGGGAACATTATATTCGTCTATAACGTTATATATCCTGACCTAAGGCAACCTCACACCTCGGATGTAGAATATTACAACCTTCCTGGCGGGTCGGACCCTACTTCTCCGTGGGAACGTTATATACGTCTATAACGTAATATAGCCTATCCTAACCCATCTGGCCCCTCGCTGGTAATGTGTTACAGAATCCCGGGCATGTCGGCCCGAACCTCTCCGTGGGAACATTATATACGTTTATAACGTTATATGTCCTAACCTAAGGCAACCTCACACCTCGGATGAAGTATTTTACAACATACCTGGCGGGCCGGCCCCTACTTCTCGGTGGGAACGTTATATACGTCTATAACGTAATATAACCTAACCTAACCCATCTAGCCCCTCGCTGGTAATGTTTAACAGAATCCCGGTCGTGTCGGCCCGTACCTCTCCGTGGGAACATTATATACGTCTATAACGTTATCTATCCTAACCTAACCCATCTAGCCCCTGGCTGGTAATGTTTTACAGAATCCCGGTTGTGACGGCCCGAACCTCTTCGTGGGAACATTATATACGTCTATAACGTTATATATCCTAACCTAAGGCAACCTCACACCTCGGATGTAGTATTTTACAACATTCCTGGCTGTTCGGCCCCTACATCTCGGTGGGAACGTTATATACGTCTATAACGTACTATAACCTAACCTAACACATCTAGCCCCTCGCTGGTAATGTGTTACAGAATCCCGGTCATGTCGGCCCGTACCTCTCCGAGGGAACATTATATACGTCTATAACGTTATATATCCTAACCTAAGGCAAACTCACACCTCGGATGTAGTATTTTACAACATACCTGGCGGGCCGGCCCCTACTTCTCGATGGGAACGTTATATACGTCTATAACGTAATATAACCTAACCTAACCCATCTAGCCCCTCGCTGGTAATGTTTTACAGAATCCCGGCCGTGTCGGCGCGTACCTCTCCGTGGGAACATTATATACGTCTATAACGTTATCTATCCTAACGTAAGGCAACCTCACTCCTCGGATGTAGTATTTTACATCATTCCTGGGGGGCCGGCCCCTAATTCTCGGTGGGAACATTATATAGGTCTATAACGTAATATAACCTAACCTAACCCATCTAGCCCCTGGCTGGTAATGCTTTACAGAATCCCGGTTGTGACGGCCCGTACCTCTTCGTGGGAACATTATATACGTCTATAACGTTATATATCCTAACCTAAGGCAACCTCACACCTCGGATGTAGTATTTTACAACATACCTGGCGGGCCGGCCCCTACTTCTCGATGGGAACGTTATATATGTCTATAACGTAATATAACCTAACCTAACCCATCTAGCCCCTGGCTGGTAATGTTTTACAGAATCCCGGTTGTGACGGCCCGAACCTCTTCGTGGGAACATTATATACGTCTATAACGTTATATATCCTAACCTAAGGCAACCTCACACCTCGGATGTAGTATTTTACAACATTCCTGGCGGTTCGGCCCTAAATCTCGGTGGGAACGTTATATACGTCTATAACGTAATATAACCTAACCTAACACATCTAGCCCCTCGCTGGTAATGTGTTACAGAATCCCGGACATGTCGGCCCGTACCTCTCCGTGGGAACATTATATACGTCTATAACGTTATATATCCTAACCTAAGGCAACCTCACACCTCGGATGTAGTATTTTACAACATTCCTGGCGGTTCGGCCCCTACATCTCGGTGGGAACGTTATATACGTCTATAACGTAATATAACCTAACCTAACACATCTAGCCCCTCGCTGGTAATGTGTTACAGAATCCCGGTCATGTCGGCCCGTACCTCTCCGTGGGAACATTATATACGTCTATAACGTTATATATCCTAACCTAAGGCAACCTCACACCTCGGATGTAGTATTTTACAACATACCTGGCGGGCCGGCCCCTACTTCTCGATGGGAACGTTATATACGTCTATAACGTAATATAACCTAACCTAATCCATCTAGCCCCTCGCTGGTAATGTTTTACAGAATCCCGGGCGTGTCGACCCGTACCTCTCCGTGGGAACATTATAAACGTCTATAGCATATATGTCCTAACCTAAGGCAGCCTAACATTTCGGATGTCGTATTTTACAACATTCCTGGCGGGTCGGCCACTATTTCTCGGTGGGAACGTTATATACGTCTATAACGTAATATAACCTAACCTAACCCATCTGGCCCCTCACTGGTAATGTTTTACAGAATCCCGGTCGTGACGGCCCATACCTCTCCGTGGGAACATTATATACGTCTATAACGTTATATATCCTGACCTAAGGCAACCTCACACCTCGGATGTAGTATTTTACAAACATACCAGGCGGGTCGGCCCCTACTTCTCGGTTGGAACATTATATAGGTCTATAACGTAATATAACCTAACCTAACCCATCTAGCCCCTCGCTGGTAATGTTTTACAGAATCCCTGTCCTGTCGGCCCGTACCTCTCCGTGGGAACATTATATACGTCTATAACGCTATATCCTAACCTAAGGCAACCTCACACCTCGGATGTAGTATTTTACAACATACCTGGCGGGTCGGCCCCTACTTCTCGATGGGAACGTTATATACGTCTATAACGTAATATAACCTAACCTAACCCACCTAGCCCCTCGCTGGTAATGTTTAACAGAATCCCGGTCGTGTCTGCCCGTACCTCTCCGTGGGAACATTATATACGTCTATAACGTTATCTATCCTACCCTAAGGCAACCTCACACCTCGGATGTAGAATATTACAACATTCCTGGCGGGTCGGACCCTACTTCTCCGTGGGAACGTTATATACGTCTATAACGTAATATAACCTATCCTAACCCATCTGGCCCCTCGCTGGTAATGTTTTACAGAATCCCGGTCGTGACGGCCCGTACCTCTCCGTGGGAACATTATATACGTGTATAACGTTATATATCCTAACCTAAGGCAACCTCACACCTCGGATGTAGTATTTTACAACATACCTGGCGGGTCGGCCCCTACTTCTCGGTTGGAACTTTATATAGGTCTATAACGTAATATAACCTAACCTAACCCATCTAGCACCTGGCTGGTAATGTTTTACAGAATCCCGGTTGTGACGGCCCGAACCTCTTCGTGGTAACATTATATACGTCTATAACGTTATATATCCTAACCTAAGGCAACCTCACACCTCGGATGTAGTATTTTACAACATTCCTTGCGGGTCGGACCCTACTTCTCCGTGGGAACGTTATATACGTCTATAACGTAATATAACCTAACCTAACCCGTCTGGCCCCTCGCTGGTAATGTGTTACAGAATCCCGGTCATGTCGGCCCGTACCTCTCCGAGGGAACATTATATACGTCTATAACGTTATATATCCTAACCTAAGGCAAACTCACACCTCGGATGAAGTATTTTACAACATACCTGGCGGGCCGGCCCCTACTTCTCGGTGGGAACGTTATATACGTCTATAACGTAATATAACCTAACCTAACCCATCTAGCCCCTCGCTGGTAATGTTTTACAGAATCCCGGTTGTGACGGCTCGTACCTCTTCGTGGGAACATTATATACGTCTATAACGTAATATAACCTAACCTAACCCATCTAGCCCCTGGCTGGTAATGTTTTACAGAATCCCGGTTGTGACGGCCCGAACCTCTTCGTGGGAACATTATATACGTCTATAACGTTATATATCCTAACCTAGGGCAACCTCACACCTCGGATGTAGTATTTTACAACATTCCTGGCGGTTCGGCCCCTACATCTCGGTGGGAACGTTATATACGTCTATAACGTAATATAACCTAACCTAACACATCTAGCCCCTCGCTGGTAATGTGTTACAGAATCCCGGTCATGTCGGCCCGTACCTCTCCGAGGGAACATTATATACGTCTATAACGTTATATATCCTAACCTAAGGCAAACTCACACCTGGGATGTAGTATTTTACAACATACCTGGCGGGCCGGCCCCTACTTCTCGATGGGAACGTTATATACGTCTATAACGTAATATAACCTAACCTAACCCATCTAGCCCCTCGCTGGTAATGTTTTACAGAATCCCGGCCGTGTCGGCCCGTACCTCTCCGTGGGAACATTATATACGTCTATAACGTTATCTATCCTAACGTAAGGCAACCTCACACCTCGGATGTAGTATTTTACAACATTCCTGGCGGTTCGGCCCCTACATCTCGGTGGGAACGTTATATACGTCTATAACGTAATATAACCTAACCTAACACATCTAGCCCCTCGCTGGTAATGTGTTACAGAATCCCGGTCATGTCGGCCCGTACCTCTCCGTGGGAACATTATATACGTCTATAACGTTATATATCCTAACCTAAGGCAACCTCACACCTCGGATGTAGTATTTTACAACATACCTGGCGGGCCGGCCCCTACTTCTCGATGGGAACGTTATATACGTCTATAACGTAATATAACCTAACCTAACCCATCTGGCCCCTCGCTGGTAATGTTTTACAGAATCCCGGTCGTGACGGCCCGTACCTCCCCGTGGGAACATTATATACGTGTATAACGTTATATATCCTAACCTAAGGCAACCTCACACCTCGGATGAAGTATTTTACAACATACCTGGCGGGCCGGCCCCTACTTCTCGGTGGGAACGTTATATACGTCTATAACGTAATATAACCTAACCTAACCCATCTAGCCCCTCGCTGGTAATGTTTAACAGAATCCCGGTCGTGTCGGCCCGTACCTCTCCGTGGGAACATTATATACGTCTATAACGTTATCTATCCTAACTTAAGGCAACCTTACTCCTCTGATGTAGTATTTTACAACATTCCTGGCGGGCGGGCCCCTAATTCTCGGTGGGAACATTATATACGTCTATAACGTAATATAACCTAACCTAACCCATTTAGCCCCTGGCTGGTAATGTTTTACAGAATCCCGGTTGTGACGGCCCGTACCTCTTCGTGGGAACATTATATACGTCTATAACGTAATATAACCTAACCTAACACATCTAGCCCCTCGCTGGTAATGTGTTACAGAATCCCGGTCATGTCGGCCAGTACCTCTCCGAGGGAACATTATATACGTCTATAAAGTTATATATCCTAACCTAAGGCAAACTCACACCTCGGATGTAGTATTTTACAACATACCTGGCGGGCCGGCCCCTACTTCTCGATGGGAACGTTATATACGTCTATAACGTAATATAACCTAACCTAACCCATCTAGCCCCTCGCTGGTAATGTTTTACAGAATCCCGGGCGTGTCGGCCCGTACCTCTCCGTGGGAACATTATATACGTCTATAACGTTATATATCCTAACCTAAGGCAACCTCACACCTCGGATGTAGTATTTTACAACATACCTGGCGGGCCGGCCCCTACTTCTCGATGGGAACGTTATATACGTCTATAACGTAATATAACCTAACCTAACCCATCTAGCCCCTCGCTGGTAATGTTTTACAGAATCCCGGGCGTGTCGGCCCGTACCTCTCCGTGGGAACATTATAAACGTCTATAGCATATATGTCCTAACCTAAGGCAGCCTAACATTTCGGATGTCGTATTGTACAACATTCCTGGCGGGTCGGCCACTATTTCTCGGTGGGAACGTTATATACGTCTATAACGTAATATAACCTAACCTAACCCATCTAGCCCCTCGCTGGTAATGTTTTACAGAATCCCGGCCGTGTCGGCCCGTACCTCTCCGTGGGAACATTATATACGTCTATAACGTTATCTATCCTAACGTAAGGCAACCTCACACCTCGGATGTAGTATTTTACAACATTCCTGGCGGTTCGGCCCCTACATCTCGGTGGGAACGTTATATACGTCTATAACGTAATATAACCTAACCTAACACATCTAGCCCCTCGCTGGTAATGTGTTACAGAATCCCGGTCATGTCGGCCCGTACCTCTCCGTGGGAACATTATATACGTCTATAACGTTATATATCCTAACCTAAGGCAACCTCACACCTCGGATGTAGTATTTTACAACATACCTGGCGGGCCGGCCCCTACTTCTCGATGGGAACGTTATATACGTCTATAACGTAATATAACCTAACCTAACCCATCTAGCCTCTCGCTGGTAATGTTTTACAGAATCCCGGGCGTGTCGGCCCGTACCTCTCCGTGGGAACATTATAAACGTCTATAGCATATATGTCCTAACCTAAGGCAGCCTAACATTTCGGATGTCGTATTTTACAACATTCCTGGCGGGTCGGCCACTATTTGTCGGTGGGAACGTTATATACGTCTATGACGTAATATAACCTAACCTAACCCATCTGGCCCCTCACTGGTAATGTTTTACAGAATCCCGGTCGTGACGGCCCGTACCTCTCCGTGGGAACATTATATACGTCTATAACGTTATATATCCTGACCTAAGGCAACCTCACACCTCGGATGTAGTATTTTACAAACATACCTGGCGGCTGGGCCCCTACTTCTCGGTTGGAACATTATATAGGTCTATAACGTAATATAACCTAATCTAACCCATCTAGCCCCTCGCTGGTAATGTTTTACAGAATCCCTGTCCTGTCGGCCCGTACCTCTCCGTGGGAACATTATATACGTCTATAACGCTATATCCTAACCTAAGGCAACCTCACACCTCGGATGTAGTATTTTACAACATACCTGGCGGGTCGGCCCCTACTTCTGGATGGGAACGTTATATACGTCTATAACGTAATATAACCTAACCTAACCCACCTAGCCCCTCGCTGGTAATGTTTAACAGAATCCCGGTCGTGTCTGCCCGTACCTCTCCGTGGGAACATTATATACGTCTATAACGTTATCTATCCTACCCTAAGGCAACCTCACACCTCGGATGTAGAATATTACAACATTCCTGGCGGGTCGGACCCTACTTCTCCGTGGGAACGTTATATACGTCTATAACGTAATATAACCTATCCTAACCCATCTGGCCCCTCGCTGGTAATGTTTTACAGAATCCCGGTCGTGACGGCCCGTACCTCTCCGTGGGAACATTATATACGTCTATAACGTTATATATCCTAACCTAAGGCAACCTCACACCTCGGATGTAGTATTTTACAACATACCTGGCGGACCGGCCCCTACTTCTCGATGGGAACGTTATATACGTCTATAACGTAATATAACCTAACCTAACCCATCTAGCCCCTCGCTGGTAATGTTTTACAGAATCCCGGGCGTGTCGGCCCGTACCTCTCCGTGGGAACATTATAAACGTCTATAGCATATATGTCCTAACCTAAGGCAGCCTAACATTTCTGATGTCGTATTTTACAACATTCCTGGCGGGTCGGCCACTATTTGTCGGTGGGAACGTTATATACGTCTATGACGTAATATAACCTAACCTAACCCATCTGGCCCCTCACTGGTAATGTTTTACAGAATCCCGGTCGTGACGGCCCGTACCTCTCCGTGGGAACATTATATACGTCTATAACGTTATATATCCTGACCTAAGGCAACCTCACACCTCGGATGTAGTATTTTACAAACATACCTGGCGGCTGGGCCCCTACTTCTCGGTTGGAACATTATATAGGTCTATAACGTAATATAACCTAATCTAACCCATCTAGCCCCTCGCTGGTAATGTTTTACAGAATCCCTGTCCTGTCGGCCCGTACCTCTCCGTGGGAACATTATATACGTCTATAACGCTATATCCTAACCTAAGGCAACCTCACACCTCGGATGTAGTATTTTACAACATACCTGGCGGGTCGGCCCCTACTTCTCGATGGGAACGTTATATACGTCTATAACGTAATATAACCTAACCTAACCCACCTAGCCCCTCGCTGGTAATGTTTAACAGAATCCCGGTCGTGTCTGCCCGTACCTCTCCGTGGGAACATTATATACGTCTATAACGTTATCTATCCTACCCTAAGGCAACCTCACACCTCGGATGTAGAATATTACAACATTCCTGGCGGGTCGGACCCTACTTCTCCGTGGGAACGTTATATACGTCTATAACGTAATATAACCTATCCTAACCCATCTGGCCCCTCGCTGGTAATGTTTTACAGAATCCCGGTCGTGACGGCCCGTACCTCTCCGTGGGAACATTATATACGTGTATAACGTTATATATCCTAACCTAAGGCAACCTCACACCTCGGATGAAGTATTTTACAACATACCTGGCGGACCGGCCCCTACTTCTCGGTGGGAACGTTATATACGTCTATAACGTAATATAACCTAACCTAACCCATCTAGCCCCTCGCTGGTAATGTTTAACAGAATCCCGGTCGTGTCGGCCCGTACCTCTCCGTGGGAACATTATATACGTCTATAACGTTATCTATCCTAACTTAAGGCAACCTTACTCCTCTGATGTAGTATTTTACAACATTCCTGGCGGGCGGGCCCCTAATCCTCGGTGGGAACATTATATACGTCTATAACGTAATATAACCTAACCTAACCCATTTAGCCCCTGGCTGGTAATGTTTTACAGAATCCCGGTTGTGACGGCTCGTACCTCTTCGTGGGAACATTATATACGTCTATAACGTAATATAACCTAACCTAACACATCTAGCCCCTCGCTGGTAATGTGTTACAGAATCCCGGTTATGTCGGCCCGTACCTCTCCGTGGGAGCATTATATACGTCTATAACGTTATATATCCTAACCTAAGGCAACCTCACACCTCAGATGTAGTATTTTACAACATACCTGGCGGGCCGGCCCCTACTTCTCGATGGGAACGTTATATATGTCTATAACGTAATATAACCTAACCTAACCCATTTAGCCCCTGGCTGGTAATGTTTTACAGAATCCCGGTTGTGACGGCCCGAACCTCTTCGTGGGAACATTATATACGTCTATAGCGTTATATATCCTAACCTAAGGCAACCTCACACCTCGGATGTAGTATTTTACAACATACCTGGCGGGCCGGCCCCTACTTCTCGATGGGAACGTTATATATGTCTATAACGTAATATAACCTAACCTAACCCATCTAGCCCCTGGCTGGTAATGTTTTACAGAATCCCGGTTGTGACGGCCCGAACCTCTTCGTGGGAACATTATATACGTCTATAACGTTATATATCCTAACCTAAGGCAACCTCACACCTCGGATGTAGTATTTTACAACATTCCTGTCGGTTCGGCCCCTACATCTCGGTGGGAACGTTATATACGTCTATAACGTAATATAACCTAACCTAACACATCTAGCCCCTCGCTGGTAATGTGTTACAGAATCCCGGTCATGTCGGCCCATACCTCTCCGTGGGAACATTATATACGTCTATAACGTTATATATCCTAACCTAAGGCAACCTCACACCTCGGATGTAGTATTTTACAACATACCTGGCGGGCCGGCCCCTACTTCTCGATGGGAACGTTATATACGTCTATAACGTAATATAACCTAACCTAACCCATCTAGCCCCTCGCTGGTAATGTTTTACAGAATCCCGGGCGTGTCGGCCCGTACCTCTCCGTGGGAACATTATAAACGTCTATAGCATATATGTCCTAACCCAAGGCAGCCTAACATTTGGGATGTCGTATTGTACAACATTCCTGGCGGGTCGGCCACTATTTCTCGTTGGGAACGTTATATACGTCTATAACGTAATATAACCTAACCTAACCCATCTGGCCCCTCACTGGTAATGTTTTACAGAATCCCGGTCGTGACGGCCCGTACCTCTCCGTGGGAACATTATATACGTCTATAACGTTATATATCCTGACCTAAGGCAACCTCACACCTCGGATGTAGTATTTTACAAACATACCTGGCGGGTCGGCCCCTACTTCTCGGTTGGAACATTATATAGGTCTATAACGTAATATAACCTAATCTAACCCATCTAGCCCCTCGCTGGTAATGTTTTACAGAATCCCTGTCCTGTCGGCCCGTACCTCTCCGTGGGAACATTATATACGTCTATAACGCTATATCCTAACCTAAGGCAACCTCACACCTCGGATGTAGTATTTTACAACATACCTGGCGGGTCGGCCCCTACTTCTCGATGGGAACGTTATATACGTCTATAACGTAATATAACCTAACCTAACCCACCTAGCCCCTCGCTGGTAATGTTTAACAGAATCCCGGTCGTGTCTGCCCGTACCTCTCCGTGGGAACATTATATACGTCTATAACGTTATCTATCCTACCCTAAGGCAACCTCACACCTCGGATGTAGAATATTACAACATTCCTGGCGCGTCGGACCCTACTTCTCCGTGGGAACGTTATATACGTCTATAACGTAATATAACCTATCCTAACCCATCTGGCCCCTCGCTGGTAATGTTTTACAGAATCCCGGTCGTGACGGCCCGTACCTCTCCGTGGGAACATTATATACGTGTATAACGTTATATATCCTAACCTAAGGCAACCTCACACCTCGGATGTAGTATTTTACAACATACCTGGCGGGTCGGCCCCTACTTCTCGGTTGGAACTTTATATAGGTCTATAACGTAATATAACCTAACCTAACCCATCTAGCCCCTGGCTGGTAATGTTTTACAGAATCCCGGTTGTGACGGCCCGAACCTCTTCGTGGTAACATTATATACGTCTATAACGTTATATATCCTAACCTAAGGCAACCTCACACCTCGGATGTAGTATTTTACAACATTCCTTGCGGGTCGGACCCTACTTCTCCTTGGGAACGTTATATACGTCTATAACGTAATATAACCTAACCTAACCCGTCTGGCCCCTCGCTGGTAATGTGTTACAGAATCCCGGTCATGTCGGCCCGTACCTCTCCGTGGGAACATTATATACGTTTATAACGTTATATATCTTAACCTAAGGCAACCTCACACCTCGGATGAAGTATTTTACAACATACCTGGCGGACCGGCCCCTACTTCTCGGTGGGAACGTTATATACGTCTATAACGTAATATAACCTAACCTAACCCATCTAGCCCCTCGCTGGTAATGTTTAACAGAATCCCGGTCGTGTCGGCCCGTACCTCTCCGTGGGAACATTATATACGTCTATAACGTTATCTATCCTAACTTAAGGCAACCTTACTCCTCTGATGTAGTATTTTACAACATTCCTGGCGGGCGGGCCCCTAATTCTCGGTGGGAACATTATATACGTCTATAACGTAATATAACCTAACCTAACCCATTTAGCCCCTGGCTGGTAATGTTTTACAGAATCCCGGTTGTGACGGCCCGTACCTCTTCGTGGGAACATTATATACGTCTATAACGTAATATAACCTAACCTAACACATCTAGCCCCTCGCTGGTAATGTGTTACAGAATCCCGGTTATGTCGGCCCGTACCTCTCCGTGGGAGCATTATATACGTCTATAACGTTATATATCCTAACCTAAGGCAACCTCACACCTCGGATGTAGTATTTTACAACATACCTGGCGGGCCGGCCCCTACTTCTCGATGGGAACGTTATATATGTCTATAACGTAATATAACCTAACCTAACCCATCTAGCCCCTGGCTGGTAATGTTTTACAGAATCCCGGTTGTGACGGCCCGAACCTCTTCGTGGGAACATTATATACGTCTATAACGTTATATATCCTAACCTAAGGCAACCTCACACCTCGGATGTAGTATTTTACAACATTCCTGGCGGTTCGGCCCCTACATCTCGGTGGGAACGTTATATACGTCTATAACGTAATATAACCTAACCTAACACATCTAGCCCCTCGCTGGTAATGTGTTACAGAATCCCGGTCATGTCGGCCCGTACCTCTCCGTGGGAACATTATAAACGTCTATAGCATATATGTCCTAACCTAAGGCAGCCTAACATTTCGGATGTCGTATTTTACAACATTCCTGGCGGGTCGGCCACTATTTCTCGGTGGGAACGTTATATACGTCTATAACGTAATATAACCTAACCTAACCCATCTAGCCCCTCGCTGGTAATGTTTTACAGAATCCCTGTCCTGTCGGCCCGTACCTCTCCATGGGAACATTATATACGTCTATAACGCTATATCCTAACCTAAGGCAACCTCACACCTCGGATGTAGTATTTTACAACATACCTGGCGGGTCGGCCCCTACTTCTCGGTTGGAACATTATATAGGTCTATAACGTAATATAACCTAATCTAACCCATCTAGCCCCTCGCTGGTAATGTTTTACAGAATCCCTGTCCTGTCGGCCCGTACCTCTCCGTGGGAACATTATATACGTCTATAACGCTATATCCTAACCTAAGGCAACCTCACACCTCGGATGTAGTATTTTACAACATACCTGGCGGGTCGGCCCCTACTTCTCGATGGGAACGTTATATACGTCTATAACGTAATATAACCTAACCTAACCCACCTAGCCCCTCGCTGGTAATGTTTAACAGAATCCCGGTCGTGTCTGCCCGTACCTCTCCGTGGGAACATTATATACGTCTATAACGTTATCTATCCTACCCTAAGGCAACCTCACACCTCGGATGTAGAATATTACAACATTCCTGGCGCGTCGGACCCTACTTCTCCGTGGGAACGTTATATACGTCTATAACGTAATATAACCTATCCTAACCCATCTGGCCCCTCGCTGGTAATGTTTTACAGAATCCCGGTCGTGACGGCCCGTACCTCTCCGTGGGAACATTATATACGTGTATAACGTTATATATCCTAACCTAAGGCAACCTCACACCTCGGATGTAGTATTTTACAACATACCTGGCGGGTCGGCCCCTACTTCTCGGTTGGAACTTTATATAGGTCTATAACGTAATATAACCTAACCTAACCCATCTAGCCCCTGGCTGGTAATGTTTTACAGAATCCCGGTTGTGACGGCCCGAACCTCTTCGTGGTAACATTATATACGTCTATAACGTTATATATCCTAACCTAAGGCAACCTCACACCTCGGATGTAGTATTTTACAACATTCCTTGCGGGTCGGACCCTACTTCTCCTTGGGAACGTTATATACGTCTATAACGTAATATAACCTAACCTAACCCGTCTGGCCCCTCGCTGGTAATGTGTTACAGAATCCCGGTCATGTCGGCCCGTACCTCTCCGTGGGAACATTATATACGTTTATAACGTTATATATCCTAACCTAAGGCAACCTCACACCTCGGATGAAGTATTTTACAACATACCTGGCGGACCGGCCCCTACTTCTCGGTGGGAACGTTATATACGTCTATAACGTAATATAACCTAACCTAACCCATCTAGCCCCTCGCTGGTAATGTTTAACAGAATCCCGGTCGTGTCGGCCCGTACCTCTCCGTGGGAACATTATATACGTCTATAACGTTATCTATCCTAACTTAAGGCAACCTTACTCCTCTGATGTAGTATTTTACAACATTCCTGGCGGGCGGGCCCCTAATTCTCGGTGGGAACATTATATACGTCTATAACGTAATATAACCTAACCTAACCCATTTAGCCCCTGGCTGGTAATGTTTTACAGAATCCCGGTTGTGACGGCCCGTACCTCTTCGTGGGAACATTATATACGTCTATAACGTAATATAACCTAACCTAACACATCTAGCCCCTCGCTGGTAATGTGTTACAGAATCCCGGTTATGTCGGCCCGTACCTCTCCGTGGGAGCATTATATACGTCTATAACGTTATATATCCTAACCTAAGGCAACCTCACACCTCGGATGTAGTATTTTACAACATACCTGGCGGGCCGGCCCCTACTTCTCGATGGGAACGTTATATATGTCTATAACGTAATATAACCTAACCTAACCCATCTAGCCCCTGGCTGGTAATGTTTTACAGAATCCCGGTTGTGACGGCCCGAACCTCTTCGTGGGAACATTATATACGTCTATAACGTTATATATCCTAACCTAAGGCAACCTCACACCTCGGATGTAGTATTTTACAACATTCCTGGCGGTTCGGCCCCTACATCTCGGTGGGAACGTTATATACGTCTATAACGTAATATAACCTAACCTAACACATCTAGCCCCTCGCTGGTAATGTGTTACAGAATCCCGGTCATGTCGGCCCGTACCTCTCCGTGGGAACATTATAAACGTCTATAGCATATATGTCCTAACCTAAGGCAGCCTAACATTTCGGATGTCGTATTTTACAACATTCCTGGCGGGTCGGCCACTATTTCTCGGTGGGAACGTTATATACGTCTATAACGTAATATAACCTAACCTAACCCATCTGGCCCCTCACTGGTAATGTTTTACAGAATCCCGGTCGTGACGGCCCGTACCTCTCCGTGGGAATATTATATACGTCTATAACGTTATATATCCTGACCTAAGGCAACCTCACACCTCGGATGTAGTATTTTACAAACATACCTGGCGGGTCGGCCCCTACTTCTCGATTGGAACATTATATAGGTCTATAACGTAATATAACCTAACCTAACCCATCTAGCCCCTCGCTGGTAATGTTTTACAGAATCCCTGTCCTGTCGGCCCGTACCTCTCCGTGGGAACATTATATACGTCTATAACGCTATATCCTAACCTAAGGCAACCTCACACCTCGGATGTAGTATTTTACAACATACCTGGCGGGTCGGCCCCTACTTCTCGATGGGAACGTTATATACGTCTATAACGTAATATAACCTAACCTAACCCACCTAGCCCCTCACTGGTAATGTTTAACAGAATCCCGGTCGTGACGGCCCGTACCTCTCCGTGGGAACATTATATACGTCTATAACGTTATCTATCCTACCCTAAGGCAACCTCACACCTCGGATGTAGTATTTTACAACATACCTGGCGGGCCGGCCCCTACTTCTCGATGGGAACGTTATATACGTCTATAACGTAATATAACCTAACCTAACCCATCTAGCCCCTGGCTGGTAATGTTTTACAGAATCCCGGTTGTGACGGCCCGAACCTCTTCGTGGGAACATTATATACGTCTATAACGTTATATATCCTAACCTAAGGCAACCTCACACCTCGGATGTAGTATTTTACAACATTCCTGGCGGTTCGGCCCCTACATCTCGGTGGGAACGTTATATACGTCTATAACGTAATATAACCTAACCTAACACATCTAGCCCCTCGCTGGTAATGTGTTACAGAATCCCGGTCATGT
Organism: Xylocopa violacea; assembly: GCA_963969225.1. Classification (NCBI taxonomy): domain Eukaryota; kingdom Metazoa; phylum Arthropoda; class Insecta; order Hymenoptera; family Apidae; genus Xylocopa; species Xylocopa violacea. The sequence continues at coordinate 4,591,515 of CAXAJV010000008.1, forward strand.
CGTCCCGTACCTCTCCGTGGGAACATTATATACGTCTATAACGTTATATATCCTAACCTAAGGCAACCTCACACCTCGTATGTAGTATTTTACAACATTCCTGGCGGGTCGGACCCTACTTCTCCGTGGGATCGTTTTATACGTCTATAACGTAATATAACCTAACCTAACCCGTCTGGCCCCTCGCTGAAATGTTTTACAGAATCCCGATCGCGTCGGTCCGTGCCTCTCCGTGGGAACATTATAAACGTCTATAGCATATATGTCCTAACCTAAGGCAGCCTAACATTTCGGATGTCGTATTTTACAACATTCCTGGCGGGTCGGCCACTATTTCTCGGTGGGAACGTTATATACGTCTATAACGTAATATAACCTAACCTAACACATCTAGCCCCTCGCTGGTAATGTGTTACAGAATCCCGGTTATGTCGGCCCGTACCTCTCCGTGGGAGCATTATATACGTCTATAACGTTATATATCCTAACCTAAGGCAACCTCACACCTCGGATGTAGTATTTTACAACATACCTGGCGGGCCGGCCCCTACTTCTCGATGGGAACGTTATATATGTCTATAACGTAATATAACCTAACCTAATCCATTTAGCCCCTGGCTGGTAATGTTTTACAGAATCCCGGTTGTGACGGCCCGAACCTCTTCGTGGGAACATTATATACGTCTATAACGTTATATATCCTAACCTAAGGCAACCTCACACCTCGGATGTAGTATTTTACAACATTCCTGGCGGTTCGGCCCCTACATCTCGGTGGGAACGTTATATACGTCTATAACGTAATATAACCTAACCTAACACATCTAGCCCCTCGCTGGTAATGTGTTACAGAATCCCGGTCATGTCGGCCCGTACATCTCCGAGGGAACATTATATACGTCTATAACGTTATATATCCTAACCTAAGGCAAACTCACACCTCGGATGTAGTATTTTACAACATGCCTGGCGGGCCGGCCCCTACTTCTCGATGGGAACGTTATATACGTCTATAACGTAATATAACCTAACCTAACCCATCTAGCCCCTCGCTGGTAATGTTTTACAGAATCCCGGGCGTGTCGGCCCGTACCTCTCCGTGGGAACATTATATACGTCTATAACGTTATCTATCCTAACGTAAGGCAACCTCACTCCTCGGATGTAGTATTTTACATCATTCCTGGCGGGCCGGCCCCTAATTCTCGGTGGGAACATTATATAGGTCTATAACGTAATATAACCTAACCTAACCCATCTAGCCCCTGGCTGGTAATGTTTTACAGAATCCCGGTTGTGACGGCCCGAACCTCTTCGTGGGAACATTATATACGTCTATAACGTTATATATCCTAACCTAAGGCAACCTCACACCTCGGATGTAGTATTTTACAACATTCCTGGCGGTTCGGCCCCTACATCTCGGTGGGAACGTTATATACGTCTATAACGTAATATAACCTAACCTAACCCGTCTGGCCCCTCGCTGAAATGTTTTACAGAATCCCGATCGCGTCGGTCCGTGCCTCTCCGTGGGAACATTATAAACGTCTATAACGTTATATATCCTAACCTAAGGCAACCTCACATCTCGGATGTAGTATTTTACAACATTCCTGGCGGTTCGGCCCCTAGATCTCGGTGGGAACGTTATATACGTCTATAACGTAATATAACCTAACCTAACCGATCTAGCCCCTCGCTGGTAACGTTTTACAGAATCCCGGGCGTGTCGGCCCGTACCTCTCCGTGGGAACATTATAAACGTCTATAGCATATATGTCCTAACCTAAGGCAGCCTAACATTTCGGATGTCGTATTTTACAACATTCCTGGCGGGTCGGCCACTATTTCTCGGTGGGAACGTTATATACGTCTATAACGTAATATAACCTAACCTAACCCATCTGGCCCCTCACTGGTAATGTTTTACAGAATCCCGGTCGTGACGGCCCGTACCTCTCCGTGGGAACATTATATACGTCTATAACGTTATATATCCTGACCTAAGGCAACCTCACACCTCGGATGTAGTATTTTACAACATACCTGGCGGGTCGGCCCCTACTTCTCGGTTGGAACTTTATATAGGTCTATAACGTAATATAACCTAACCTAACCCATCTAGCCCCTGGCTGGTAATGTTTTACAGAATCCCGGTTGTGACGGCCCGAACCTCTTCGTGGTAACATTGTATACGTCTATAACGTTATATATCCTAACCTAAGGCAACCTCACACCTCGGATGTAGTATTTTACAACATTCCTTGCGGGTCGGACCCTACTTCTCCGTGGGAACGTTATATACGTCTATAACGTAATATAACCTAACCTAATCCGTCTGGCCCCTCGCTGGTAATGTGTTACAGAATCGCGGTCATGTCGGCCCGTACCTCTCCGTGGGAACATTATATACGTTTATAACGTTATATATCCTAACCTAAGGCAACCTCACACCTCGGATGAAGTATTTTACAACATACCTGGCGGACCGGCCCCTACTTCTCGGTGGGAACGTTATATACGTCTATAACGTAATATAACCTAACCTAACCCATCTAGCCCCTCGCTGGTAATGTTTAACAGAATCCCGGTCGTGTCGGCCCGTACCTCTCCGTGGGAACATTATATACGTCTATAACGTTATCTATCCTAACTTAAGGCAACCTTACTCCTCTGATGTAGTATTTTACAACATTCCTGGCGGGCGGGCCCCTAATTCTCGGTGGGAACATTATATACGTCTATAACGTAATATAACCTAACCTAACCCATTTAGCCCCTGGCTGGTAATGTTTTACAGAATCCCGGTTGTGACGGCCCGTACCTCTTCGTGGGAACATTATATACGTCTATAACGTAATATAACCTAACCTAACACATCTAGCCCCTCGCTGGTAATGTGTTACAGAATCCCGGTTATGTCGGCCCGTACCTCTCCGTGGGAGCATTATATACGTCTATAACGTTATATATCCTAACCTAAGGCAACCTCACACCTCGGATGTAGTATTTTACAACATACCTGGCGGGCCGGCCCCTACTTCTCGATGGGAACGTTATATATGTCTATAACGTAATATAACCTAACCTAACCCATTTAGCCCCTGGCTGGTAATGTTTTACAGAATCCCGGTTGTGACGGCCCGAACCTCTTCGTGGGAACATTATATACGTCTATAACGTTATATATCCTAACCTAAGGCAACCTCACACCTCGGATGTAGTATTTTACAACATTCCTGGCGGTTCGGCCCCTACATCTCGGTGGGAACGTTATATACGTCTATAACGTAATATAACCTAACCTAACACATCTAGCCCCTCGCTGGTAATGTGTTACAGAATCCCGGTCATGTCGGCCCGTACCTCTCCGAGGGAACATTATATACGTTTATAACGTTATATATCCTAACCTAAGGCAAACTCACACCTCGGATGTAGTATTTTACAACATACCTGGCGGGCCGGCCCCTACTTCTCGATGGGAACGTTATATACGTCTATAACGTAATATAACCTAACCTAACCCATCTAGCCCCTCGCTGGTAATGTTTTACAGAATCCCGGGCGTGTCGGCCCGTACCTCTCCGTGGGAACATTATATACGTCTATAACGTTATCTATCCTAACGTAAGGCAACCTCACTCCTCGGATGTAGTATTTTACATCATTCCTGGCGGGCCGGCCCCTAATTCTCGGTGGGAACATTATATAGGTCTATAACGTAATATAACCTAACCTAACCCATCTAGCCCCTGGCTGGTAATGCTTTACAGAATCCCGGTTGTGACGGCCCGTACCTCTTCGTGGGAACATTATATACGTCTATAACGTTATATATCCTAACCTAAGGCAACCTCACACCTCGGATGTAGTATTTTACAACATACCTGGCGGGCCGGCCCCTACTTCTCGATGGGAACGTTATATATGTCTATAACGTAATATAACCTAACCTAACCCATCTAGCCCCTGGCTGGTAATGTTTTACAGAATCCCGGTTGTGACGGCCCGAACCTCTTCGTGGGAACATTATATACGTCTATAACGTTATATATCCTAACCTAAGGCAACCTCACACCTCGGATGTAGTATTTTACAACATTCCTGGCGGTTCGGCCCCTACATCTCGGTGGGAATGTTATATACGTCTATAACGTAATATAACCTAACCTAACACATCTAGCCCCTCGCTGGTAATGTGTTACAGAATCCCGGTCATGTCGGCCCGTACCTCTCCGTGGGAACATTATATACGTCTATAACGTTATATATCCTAACCTAAGGCAACCTCACACCTCGGATGTAGTATTTTACAACATACCTGGCGGGCCGGACCCTACTTCTCGATGGGAACGTTATATACGTCTATAACGTAATATAACCTAACCTAACCCATCTAGCCCCTCGCTGGTAATGTTTTACAGAATCCCGGGCGTGTCGGCCCGTACCTCTCCGTGGGAACATTATAAACGTCTATAGCATATATGTCCTAACCTAAGGCAGCCTAACATTTCGGATGTCGTATTGTACAACATTCCTGGCGGGTCGGCCACTATTTCTCGGTGGGAACGTTATATACGTCTATAACGTAATATAACCTAACCTAACCCATCTGGCCCCTCACTGGTAATGTTTTACAGAATCCCGGTCGTGACGGCCCGTACCTCTCCGTGGGAACATTATATACGTCTATAACGTTATATATCCTGACCTAAGGCAACCTCACACCTCGGATGTAGTATTTTACAAACATACCTGGCGGGTCGGCCCCTACTTCTCGGTTGGAACATTATATAGGTCTATAACGTAATATAACCTAATGTAACCCATCTAGCCCCTCGCTGGTAATGTTTTACAGAATCCCTGTCCTGTCGGCCCGTACCTCTCCGTGGGAACATTATATACGTCTATAACGCTATATCCTAACCTAAGGCAACCTCACACCTCGGATGTAGTATTTTACAACATACCTGGCGGGTCGGCCCCTACTTCTCGATGGGAACGTTATATACGTCTATAACGTAATATAACCTAACCTAACCCACCTAGCCCCTCGCTGGTAATGTTTAACAGAATCCCGGTCGTGTCTGCCCGTACCTCTCCGTGGGAACATTATATACGTCTATAACGTTATCTATCCTACCCTAAGGCAACCTCACATCTCGGATGTAGAATATTACAACATTCCTGGCGGGTCGGACCCTACTTCTCCGTGGGAACGTTATATACGTCTAGACCGTAATATAACCTATCCTAACCCATCTGGCCCCTCGCTGGTAATGTTTTACAGAATCCCGGTCGTGACGGCCCGTACCTCTCCATGGGAACATTATATACGTGTATAACGTTATATATCCTAACCTAAGGCAACCTCACACCTCGGATGTAGTATTTTACAACATACCTGGCGGGTCGGCCCCTACTTCTCGGTTGGAACTTTATATAGGTCTATAACGTAATATAACCTAACCTAACCCATCTAGCCCCTGGCTGGTAATGTTTTACAGAATCCCGGTTGTGACGGCCCGAACCTCTTCGTGGTAACATTATATACGTCTATAACGTTATATATCCTAACCTAAGGCAACCTCACACCTCGGATGTAGTATTTTACAACATTCCTTGCGGGTCGGACCCTACTTCTCCGTGCGAACGTTATATACGTCTATAACGTAATATAACCTAACCTAACCCGTCTGGCCCCTCGCTGGTAATGTGTTACAGAATCCCGGTCATGTCGGCCCGTACCTCTCCGTGGGAACATTATATACGTTTATAACGTTATATATCCTAACCTAAGGCAACCTCACACCTCGGATGAAGTATTTTACAACATACCTGGCGGACCGGCCCCTACTTCTCGGTGGGAACGTTATATACGTCTATAACGTAATATAACCTAACCTAACCCATCTAGCCCCTCGCTGGTAATGTTTAACAGAATCCCGGTCGTGTCGGCCCGTACCTCTCCGTGGGAACATTATATACGTCTTTAACGTTATCTATCCTAACTTAAGGCAACCTTACTCCTCTGATGTAGTATTTTACAACATTCCTGGCGGGCGGGCCCCTAATTCTCGGTGGGAACATTATATACGTCTATAACGTAATATAACCTAACCTAACCCATTTAGCCCCTGGCTGGTAATGTTTTACAGAATCCCGGTTGTGACGGCCCGTACCTCTTCGTGGGAACGTTATATACGTCTATAACGTAATATAACCTAACCTAATCCGTCTGGCCCCTCGCTGGTAATGTGTTACAGAATCGCGGTCATGTCGGCCCGTACCTCTCCGTGGGAACATTATATACGTTTATAACGTTATATATCCTAACCTAAGGCAACCTCACACCTCGGATGAAGTATTTTACAACATACCTGGCGGACCGGCCCCTACTTCTCGGTGGGAACGTTATATACGTCTATAACGTAATATAACCTAACCTAACCCATCTAGCCCCTCGCTGGTAATGTTTAACAGAATCCCGGTCGTGTCGGCCCGTACCTGTCCGTGGGAACATTATATACGTCTATAACGTTATCTATCCTAACTTAAGGCAACCTTACTCCTCTGATGTAGTATTTTACAACATTCCTGGCGGGCGGGCCCCTAATTCTCGGTGGGAACATTATATACGTCTATAACGTAATATAACCTAACCTAACCCATTTAGCCCCTGGCTGGTAATGTTTTACAGAATCCCGGTTGTGACGGCCCGTACCTCTTCGTGGGAACATTATATACGTCTATAACGTAATATAACCTAACCTAACACATCTAGCCCCTCGCTGGTAATGTGTTACAGAATCCCGGTTATGTCGGCCCGTACCTCTCCGTGGGAGCATTATATACGTCTATAACGTTATATATCCTAACCTAAGGCAACCTCACACCTCGGATGTAGTATTTTACAACATACCTGGCGGGCCGGCCCCTACTTCTCGATGGGAACGTTATATATGTCTATAACGTAATATAACCTAACCTAACCCATTTAGCCCCTGGCTGGTAATGTTTTACAGAATCCCGGTTGTGACGGCCCGAACCTCTTCGTGGGAACATTATATACGTCTATAACGTTATATATCCTAACCTAAGGCAACCTCACACCTCGGATGTAGTATTTTACAACATTCCTGGCGGTTCGGCCCCTACATCTCGGTGGGAACGTTATATACGTCTATAACGTAATATAACCTAACCTAACACATCTAGCCCCTCGCTGGTAATGTGTTACAGAATCCCGGTCATGTCGGCCCGTACCTCTCCGAGGGAACATTATATACGTTTATAACGTTATATATCCTAACCTAAGGCAAACTCACACCTCGGATGTAGTATTTTACAACATACCTGGCGGGCCGGCCCCTACTTCTCGATGGGAACGTTATATACGTCTATAACGTAATATAACCTAACCTAACCCATCTAGCCCCTCGCTGGTAATGTTTTACAGAATCCCGGGCGTGTCGGCCCGTACCTCTCCGTGGGAACATTATATACGTCTATAACGTTATCTATCCTAACGTAAGGCAACCTCACTCCTCGGATGTAGTATTTTACATCATTCCTGGCGGGCCGGCCCCTAATTCTCGGTGGGAACATTATATAGGTCTATAACGTAATATAACCTAACCTAACCCATCTAGCCCCTGGCTGGTAATGCTTTACAGAATCCCGGTTGTGACGGCCAGTACCTCTTCGTGGGAACATTATATACGTCTATAACGTTATATATCCTAACCTAAGGCAACCTCACACCTCGGATGTAGTATTTTACAACATACCTGGCGGGCCGGCCCCTACTTCTCGATGGGAACGTTATATATGTCTATAACGTAATATAACCTAACCTAACACATCTAGCCCCTCGCTGGTAATGTGTTACAGAATCCCGGTCATGTCGGCCCGTACCTCTCCGTGGGAACATTACAAACGTCTATAGCATATATGTCCTAACCTAAGGCAGCCTAACATTTCGGATGTCGTATTGTACAACATTCCTGGCGGGTCGGCCACTATTTCTCGGTGGGAACGTTATATACGTCTATAACGTAATATAACCTAACCTAACCCATCTGGCCCCTCACTGGTAATGTTTTACAGAATCCCGGTCGTGACGGCCCGTACCTCTCCGTGGGAACATTATATACGTCTATAACGTGATATATCCTGACCTAAGGCAACCTCACACCTCGGATGTAGTATTTTACAAACATACCTGGCGGGTCGGCCCCTACTTCTCGGTTGGAACATTATATAGGTCTATAACGTAATATAACCTAATCTAACCCATCTAGCCCCTCGCTGGTAATGTTTTACAGAATCCCTGTCCTGTCGGCCCGTACCTCTCCGTGGGAACATTATATACGTCTATAACGCTATATCCTAACCTAAGGCAACCTCACACCTCGGATGTAGTATTTTACAACATACCTGGCGGGTCGGCCCCTACTTCTCGATGGGAACGTTATATACGTCTATAACGTAATATAACCTAACCTAACCCACCTAGCCCCTCGCTGGTAATGTTTAACAGAATCCCGGTCGTGTCTGCCCGTACCTCTCCGTGGGAACATTATATACGTCTATAACGTTATCTATCCTACCCTAAGGCAACCTCACACCTCGGATGTAGAATATTACAACATTCCTGGCGGGTCGGACCCTACTTCTCCGTGGGAACGTTATATACGTCTATAACGTAATATAACCTATCCTAACCCATCTGGCCCCTCGCTGGTAATGTTTTACAGAATCCCGGTCGTGACGGCCCGTACCTCTCCGTGGGAACATTATATACGTGTATAACGTTATATATCCTAACCTAAGGCAACCTCACACCTCGGATGTAGTATTTTACAACATACCTGGCGGGCCGGCCCCTACTTCTCGATGGGAACGTTATATACGTCTATAACGTAATATAACCTAACCTAACCCATCTAGCCCCTCGCTGGTAATGTTTTACAGAATCCCGGGCGTGTCGGCCCGTACCTCTCCGTGGGAACATTATATACGTCTATAACGTTATCTATCCTAACGTAAGGCAACCTCACTCCTCGGATGTAGTATTTTACATCATTCCTGGCGGGCCGGCCCCTAATTCTCGGTGGGAACATTATATAGGTCTATAACGTAATATAACCTAACCTAACCCATCTAGCCCCTGGCTGGTAATGCTTTACAGAATCCCGGTTGTGACGGCCCGTACCTCTTCGTGGGAACATTATATACGTCTATAACGTTATATATCCTAACCTAAGGCAACCTCACACCTCGGATGTAGTATTTTACTACATACCTGGCGGGCCGGCCCCTACTTCTCGGTGGGAACGTTATATACGTCTATAACGTAATATAACCTAACCTAACCCATCTAGCCCCTCGCTGGTAATGTTTAACAGAATCCCGGTCGTGTCGGCCCGTACCTCTCCGTGGGAACATTATATACGTCTATAACGTTATCTATCCTAACTTAAGGCAACCTTACTCCTCTGATGTAGTATTTTACAACATTCCTGGCGGGCGGGCCCCTAATTCTCGGTGGGAACATTATATACGTCTATAACGTAATATAACCTAACCTAACCCATTTAGCCCCTGGCTGGTAATGTTTTACAGAATCCCGGTTGTGACGGCCCGTACCTCTTCGTGGGAACATTATATACGTCTATAACGTAATATAACCTAACCTAACACATCTAGCCCCTCGCTGGTAATGTGTTACAGAATCCCGGTTATGTCGGCCCGTACCTCTCCGTGGGAGCATTATATACGTCTATAACGTTATATATCCTAACCTAAGGCAACCTCACACCTCGGATGTAGTATTTTACAACATACCTGGCGGGCCGGCCCCTACTTCTCGATGGGAACGTTATATATGTCTATAACGTAATATAACCTAACCTAACCCATCTAGCCCCTGGCTGGTAATGTTTTACAGAATCCCGGTTGTGACGGCCCGAACCTCTTCGTGGGAACATTATATACGTCTATAACGTTATATATCCTAACCTAAGGCAACCTCACACCTCGGATGTAGTATTTTACAACATTCCTGGCGGTTCGGCCCCTACATCTCGGTGGGAACGTTATATACGTCTATAACGTAATATAACCTAACCTAACACATCTAGCCCCTCGCTGGTAATGTGTTACAGAATCCCGGTCATGTCGGCCCGTACCTCTCCGTGGGAACATTATAAACGTCTATAGCATATATGTCCTAACCTAAGGCAGCCTAACATTTCGGATGTCGTATTTTACAACATTCCTGGCGGGTCGGCCACTATTTCTCGGTGGGAACGTTATATACGTCTATAACGTAATATAACCTAACCTAACCCATCTGGCCCCTCACTGGTAATGTTTTACAGAATCCCGGTCGTGACGGCCCGTACCTCTCCGTGGGAACATTATATACGTCTATAACGTTATATATCCTGACCTAAGGCAACCTCACACCTCGGATGTAGTATTTTACAAACATACCTGGCGGGTCGGCCCCTACTTCTCGATTGGAACATTATATAGGTTTATAACGTAATATAACCTAACCTAACCCATCTAGCCCCTCGCTGGTAATGTTTTACAGAATCCCTGTCCTGTCGGCCCGTACCTCTCCGTGGGAACATTATATACGTCTATAACGCTATATCCTAACCTAAGGCAACCTCACACATCGGATGTAGTATTTTACAACATACCTGGCGGGTCGGCCCCTACTTCTCGATGGGAACGTTATATACGTCTATAACGTAATATAACCTAACCTAACCCACCTAGCCCCTCACTGGTAATGTTTAACAGAATCCCGGTCGTGACGGCCCGTACCTCTCCGTGGGAACATTATATACGTCTATAACGTTATCTATCCTACCCTAAGGCAACCTCACACCTCGGATGTAGTATTTTACAACATACCTGGCGGGCCGGCCCCTACTTCTCGATGGGAACGTTATATACGTCTATAACGTAATATAACCTAACCTAACCCATCTAGCCCCTGGCTGGTAATGTTTTACAGAATCCCGGTTGTGACGGCCCGAACCTCTTCGTGGGAACATTATATACGTCTATAACGTTATATATCCTAACCTAAGGCAACCTCACACCTCGGATGTAGTATTTTACAACATTCCTGGCGGTTCGGCCCCTACATCTCGGTGGGAACGTTATATACGTCTATAACGTAATATAACCTAACCTAACACATCTAGCCCCTCGCTGGTAATGTGTTACAGAATCCCGGTCATGTCGGCCCGTACCTCTGCGTGGGAACATTATATACGTCTATAACGTTATATATCCTAACCTAAGGCAACCTCACACCTCGTATGTAGTATTTTACAACATTCCTGGCGGGTCGGACCCTACTTCTCCGTGGGAACGTTTTATACGTCTATAACGTAATATAACCTAACCTAACCTATCTAGCCCCTCGCTGGTAATGTTTTACAGAATCCCGGGCGTGTCGGCCCGTACCTCTCCGTGGGAACATTATAAACGTCTATAGCATATATGTCCTAACCTAAGGCAGCCTAACATTTCGGATGTCGTATTTTACAACATTCCTGGCGGGTCGGCCACTATTTCTCGGTGGGAACGTTATATACGTCTATAACGTAATATAACCTAACCTAACCCATCTAGCCCCTCGCTGGTAATGTTTTACAGAATCCCTGTCCTGTCGGCCCGTACCTCTCCATGGGAACATTATATACGTCTATAACGCTATATCCTAACCTAAGGCAACCTCACACCTCGGATGTAGTATTTTACAACATACCTGGCGGGTCGGCCCCTACTTCTCGATGGGAACGTTATATACGTCTATAACGTAATATAACCTAACCTAACCCACCTAGCCCCTCACTGGTAATGTTTAACAGAATCCCGGTCGCGACGGCCCGTACCTCTCCGTGGGAACATTATATACGTCTATAACGTTATCTATCCTACCCTAAGGCAACCTCACACCTCGGATGTAGTATTTTACAACATACCTGGCGGGCCGGCCCCTACTTCTCGATGGGAACGTTATATACGTCTATAACGTAATATAACCTAACCTAACCCATCTAGCCCCTGGCTGGTAATGTTTTACAGAATCCCGGTTGTGACGGCCCGAACCTCTCCGTGGGAACATTATATACGTCTATAACGTTATATATCCTAACCTAAGGCAACCTCACACCTCGGATGTAGTATTTTACAACATTCCTGGCGGTTCGGCCCCTACATCTCGGTGGGAACGTTATATACGTCTATAACGTAATATAACCTAACCTAACACATCTAGCCCCTCGCTGGTAATGTGTTACAGAATCCCGGTCATGTCGGCCCGTACCTCTCCGTGGGAACATTATATACGTCTATAACGTTATATATCCTAACCTAAGGCAACCTCACACCTCGTATGTAGTATTTTACAACATTCCTGGCGGGTCGGACCCTACTTCTCCGTGGGATCGTTTTATACGTCTATAACGTAATATAACCTAACCTAACCCGTCTGGCCCCTCGCTGAAATGTTTTACAGAATCCCGATCGCGTCGGTCCGTGCCTCTCCGTGGGAACATTATAAACGTCTATAGCATATATGTCCTAACCTAAGGCAGCCTAACATTTCGGATGTCGTATTTTACAACATTCCTGGCGGGTCGGCCACTATTTCTCGGTGGGAACGTTATATACGTCTATAACGTAATATAACCTAACCTAACCCATCTAGCCCCTCGCTGGTAATGTTTTACAGAATCCCGGTCGTGTCGGCCCGAACCTCTCCGTGGGAACATTATATACGTCTATAACGTTATCTATCCTAACGTAAGGCAACCTTCCTCCTCGGATGTAGTATTTTACAACATTCCTGGCGGGCCGGCCCCTAATTCTCGGTGGGAACATTATATACGTCTATAACGTAATATAACCTAACCTAACCCATCTAGCCCCTCGCTGGTAATGTTTTACAGAATCCCGGTATTATCGGCCCTTACCTCTCCGTGGGAACATTATATACATCTATAACGTTATATATCCTAACCTAAGGCAACTTCACACCTCGTATGTAGTATTTTACAACATTCCTGGCGGGTCGGACCCTACTTCTCCGTGGGAACGTTATATACGTCTATAACGTAATATAACCTAACCTAACCCGTCTGGCCCCTCGCTGAAATGTTTTACAGAATCCCGATCGCGTCGGTCCGTGCCTCTCCGTGGGAACATTATAAACGTCTATAACGTTATATATCCTAACCTAAGGCAACCTCACATCTCGGATGTAGTATTTTACAACATTCCTGGCGGTTCGGCCCCTAGATCTCGGTGGGAACGTTATATACGTCTATAACGTAATATAACCTAACCTAACACATCTAGCCCCTCGCTGGTAATGTGTTACAGAATCCCGGTTATGTCGGCCCGTACCTCTCCGTGGGAGCATTATATACGTCTATAACGTTATATATCCTAACCTAAGGCAACCTCACACCTCGGATGTAGTATTTTACAACATACCTGGCGGGCCGGCCCCTACTTCTCGATGGGAACGTTATATATGTCTATAACGTAATATAACCTAACCTAATCCATTTAGCCCCTGGCTGGTAATGTTTTACAGAATCCCGGTTGTGACGGCCCGAACCTCTTCGTGGGAACATTATATACGTCTATAACGTTATATATCCTAACCTAAGGCAACCTCACACCTCGGATGTAGTATTTTACAACATTCCTGGCGGTTCGGCCCCTACATCTCGGTGGGAACGTTATATACGTCTATAACGTAATATAACCTAACCTAACACATCTAGCCCCTCGCTGGTAATGTGTTACAGAATCCCGGTCATGTCGGCCCGTACCTCTCCGAGGGAACATTATATACGTCTATAACGTTATATATCCTAACCTAAGGCAAACTCACACCTCGGATGTAGTATTTTACAACATACCTGGCGGGCCGGCCCCTACTTCTCGATGGGAACGTTATATACGTCTATAACGTAATATAACCTAACCTAACCCATCTAGCCCCTCGCTGGTAATGTTTTACAGAATCCCGGGCGTGTCGGCCCGTACCTCTCCGTGGGAACATTATATACGTCTATAACGTTATCTATCCTAACGTAAGGCAACCTCACTCCTCGGATGTAGTATTTTACATCATTCCTGGCGGGCCGGCCCCTAATTCTCGGTGGGAACATTATATAGGTCTATAACGTAATATAACCTAACCTAACCCATCTAGCCCCTGGCTGGTAATGCTTTACAGAATCCCGGTTGTGACGGCCCGTACCTCTTCGTGGGAACATTATATACGTCTATAACGTTATATATCCTAACCTAAGGCAACCTCACACCTCGGATGTAGTATTTTACAACATACCTGGCGGGCCGGCCCCTACTTCTCGATGGGAACGTTATATATGTCTATAACGTAATATAACCTAACCTAACCCATCTAGCCCCTGGCTGGTAATGTTTTACAGAATCCCGGTTGTGACGGCCCGAACCTCTTCGTGGGAACATTATATACGTCTATAACGTTATATATCCTAACCTAAGGCAACCTCACACCTCGGATGTAGTATTTTACAACATTCCTGTCGGTTCGGCCCCTACATCTCGGTGGGAACGTTATATACGTCTATAACGTAATATAACCTAACCTAACACATCTAGCCCCTCGCTGGTAATGTGTTACAGAATCCCGGTCATGTCGGCCCATACCTCTCCGTGGGAACATTATATACGTCTATAACGTTATATATCCTAACCTAAGGCAACCTCACACCTCGGATGTAGTATTTTACAACATACCTGGCGGGCCGGCCCCTACTTCTCGATGGGAACGTTATATACGTCTATAACGTAATATAACCTAACCTAACCCACCTAGCCCCTCGCTGGTAATGTTTAACAGAATCCCGGTCGTGTCTGCCCGTACCTCTCGGTGGGAACATTATATACGTCTATAAAGTTATCTATCCTACCCTAAGGCAACCTCACACCTCGGATGTAGAATATTACAACATTCCTGGCGGGTCGGACCCTACTTCTCCGTGGGAACGTTATATACGTCTATAACGTAATATAACCTATCCTAACCCATCTGGCCCCTCGCTGGTAATGTTTTACAGAATCCCGGTCGTGACGGCCCGTACCTCTCCGTGGGAACATTATATACGTCTATAACGTTATATATCCTGACCTAAGGCAACCTCACACCTCGGATGTAGTATTTTACAAACATACCTGGCGGGTCGGCCCCTACTTCTCGGTTGGAACATTATATAGGTCTATAACGTAATATAACCTAATCTAACCCATCTAGCCCCTCGCTGGTAATGTTTTACAGAATCCCTGTCCTGTCGGCCCGTACCTCTCCGCGGGAACATTATATACGTCTATAACGTTATATATCCTAACCTAAGGCAACCTCACACCTCGGATGTAGTATTTTACAACATTCCTGGCGGTTCGGCCCCTAGATCTCGGTGGGAACGTTATATACGTCTATAACGTAATATAACCTAACCTAACACATCTAGCCCCTCGCTGGTAATGTGTTACAGAATCCCGGTTATGTCGGCCCGTACCTCTCCGTGGGAGCATTATATACGTCTATAACGTTATATATCCTAACCTAAGGCAACCTCACACCTCGGATGTAGTATTTTACAACATACCTGGCGGGCCGGCCCCTACTTCTCGATGGGAACGTTATATATGTCTATAACGTAATATAACCTAACCTAATCCATTTAGCCCCTGGCTGGTAATGTTTTACAGAATCCCGGTTGTGACGGCCCGAACCTCTTCGTGGGAACATTATATACGTCTATAACGTTATATATCCTAACCTAAGGCAACCTCACACCTCGGATGTAGTATTTTACAACATTCCTGGCGGTTCGGCCCCTACATCTCGGTGGGAACGTTATATACGTCTATAACGTAATATAACCTAACCTAACACATCTAGCCCCTCGCTGGTAATGTGTTACAGAATCCCGGTCATGTCGGCCCGTACCTCTCCGAGGGAACATTATATACGTCTATAACGTTATATATCCTAACCTAAGGCAAACTCACACCTCGGATGTAGTATTTTACAACATACCTGGCGGGCCGGCCCCTACTTCTCGATGGGAACGTTATATACGTCTATAACGTAATATAACCTAACCTAACCCATCTAGCCCCTCGCTGGTAATGTTTTACAGAATCCCGGGCGTGTCGGCCCGTACCTCTCCGTGGGAACATTATATACGTCTATAACGTTATCTATCCTAACGTAAGGCAACCTCACTCCTCGGATGTAGTATTTTACATCATTCCTGGCGGGCCGGCCCCTAATTCTCGGTGGGAACATTATATAGGTCTATAACGTAATATAACCTAACCTAACCCATCTAGCCCCTGGCTGGTAATGCTTTACAGAATCCCGGTCATGTCGGCCCATACCTCTCCGTGGGAACATTATATACGTCTATAACGTTATATATCCTAACCTAAGGCAACCTCACACCTCGGATGTAGTATTTTACAACATACCTGGCGGGCCGGCCCCTACTTCTCGATGGGAACGTTATATACGTCTATAACGTAATATAACCTAACCTAACCCATCTAGCCCCTGGCTGGTAATGTTTTACAGAATCCCGGTTGTGACGGCCCGAACCTCTTCGTGGGAACATTATATACGTCTATAACGTTATATATCCTAACCTAAGGCAACCTCACACCTCGGATGTAGTATTTTACAACATTCCTGTCGGTTCGGCCCCTACATCTCGGTGGGAACGTTATATACGTCTATAACGTAATATAACCTAACCTAACACATCTAGCCCCTCGCTGGTAATGTGTTACAGAATCCCGGTCATGTCGGCCCATACCTCTCCGTGGGAACATTATATACGTCTATAACGTTATATATCCTAACCTAAGGCAACCTCACACCTCGGATGTAGTATTTTACAACATACCTGGCGGGCCGGCCCCTACTTCTCGATGGGAACGTTATATACGTCTATAACGTAATATAACCTAACCTAACCCACCTAGCCCCTCGCTGGTAATGTTTAACAGAATCCCGGTCGTGTCTGCCCGTACCTCTCGGTGGGAACATTATATACGTCTATAAAGTTATCTATCCTACCCTAAGGCAACCTCACACCTCGGATGTAGAATATTACAACATTCCTGGCGGGTCGGACCCTACTTCTCCGTGGGAACGTTATATACGTCTATAACGTAATATAACCTATCCTAACCCATCTGGCCCCTCGCTGGTAATGTTTTACAGAATCCCGGTCGTGACGGCCCGTACCTCTCCGTGGGAACATTATATACGTCTATAACGTTATATATCCTGACCTAAGGCAACCTCACACCTCGGATGTAGTATTTTACAAACATACCTGGCGGGTCGGCCCCTACTTCTCGGTTGGAACATTATATAGGTCTATAACGTAATATAACCTAATCTAACCCATCTAGCCCCTCGCTGGTAATGTTTTACAGAATCCCTGTCCTGTCGGCCCGTACCTCTCCGCGGGAACATTATATACGTCTATAACGTTATATATCCTAACCTAAGGCAACCTCACACCTCGGATGTAGTATTTTACAACATTCCTGGCGGTTCGGCCCCTACATCTCGGTGGGAACGTTATATACGTCTATAACGTAATATAACCTAACCTAACACATCTAGCCCCTCGCTGGTAATGTGTTACAGAATCCCGGTCATGTCGGCCCGTACCTCTCCGAGGGAACATTATATACGTCTATAACGTTATATATCCTAACCTAAGGCAAACTCACACCTCGGATGTAGTATTTTACAACATACCTGGCGGGCCGGCCCCTACTTCTCGATGGGAACGTTATATACGTCTATAACGTAATATAACCTAACCTAACCCATCTAGCCCCTCGCTGGTAATGTTTTACAGAATCCCGGGCGTGTCGGCCCGTACCTCTCCGTGGGAACATTATATACGTCTATAACGTTATCTATCCTAACGTAAGGCAACCTCACTCCTCGGATGTAGTATTTTACATCATTCCTGGCGGGCCGGCCCCTAATTCTCGGTGGGAACATTATATAGGTCTATAACGTAATATAACCTAACCTAACCCATCTAGCCCCTGGCTGGTAATGCTTTACAGAATCCCGGTTGTGACGGCCCGTACCTCTTCGTGGGAACATTATATACGTCTATAACGTTATATATCCTAACCTAAGGCAACCTCACACCTCGGATGTAGTATTTTACAACATACCTGGCGGGCCGGCCCCTACTTCTCGATGGGAACGTTATATATGTCTATAACGTAATATAACCTAACCTAACCCATCTAGCCCCTGGCTGGTAATGTTTTACAGAATCCCGGTTGTGACGGCCCGAACCTCTTCGTGGGAACATTATATACGTCTATAACGTTATATATCCTAACCTAAGGCAACCTCACACCTCGGATGTAGTATTTTACAACATTCCTGTCGGTTCGGCCCCTACATCTCGGTGGGAACGTTATATACGTCTATAACGTAATATAACCTAACCTAACACATCTAGCCCCTCGCTGGTAATGTGTTACAGAATCCCGGTCATGTCGGCCCATACCTCTCCGTGGGAACATTATATACGTCTATAACGTTATATATCCTAACCTAAGGCAACCTCACACCTCGGATGTAGTATTTTACAACATACCTGGCGGGCCGGCCCCTACTTCTCGATGGGAACGTTATATACGTCTATAACGTAATATAACCTAACCTAACCCACCTAGCCCCTCGCTGGTAATGTTTAACAGAATCCCGGTCGTGTCTGCCCGTACCTCTCGGTGGGAACATTATATACGTCTATAAAGTTATCTATCCTACCCTAAGGCAACCTCACACCTCGGATGTAGAATATTACAACATTCCTGGCGGGTCGGACCCTACTTCTCCGTGGGAACGTTATATACGTCTATAACGTAATATAACCTATCCTAACCCATCTGGCCCCTCGCTGGTAATGTTTTACAGAATCCCGGTCGTGACGGCCCGTACCTCTCCGTGGGAACATTATATACGTCTATAACGTTATATATCCTGACCTAAGGCAACCTCACACCTCGGATGTAGTATTTTACAAACATACCTGGCGGGTCGGCCCCTACTTCTCGGTTGGAACATTATATAGGTCTATAACGTAATATAACCTAATCTAACCCATCTAGCCCCTCGCTGGTAATGTTTTACAGAATCCCTGTCCTGTCGGCCCGTACCTCTCCGTGGGAACATTATATACGTCTATAACGCTATATCCTAACCTAAGGCAACCTCACACCTCGGATGTAGTATTTTACAACATACCTGGCGGGTCGGCCCCTACTTCTCGATGGGAACGTTATATACGTCTATAACGTAATATAACCTAACCTAACCCACCTAGCCCCTCGCTGGTAATGTTTAACAGAATCCCGGTCGTGTCTGCCCGTACCT
The DNA here is from genome assembly GCA_963969225.1 of Xylocopa violacea. Classification (NCBI taxonomy): domain Eukaryota; kingdom Metazoa; phylum Arthropoda; class Insecta; order Hymenoptera; family Apidae; genus Xylocopa; species Xylocopa violacea. The sequence continues at coordinate 4,611,040 of CAXAJV010000008.1, forward strand.
CTCGGTGGGAACATTATATACGTCTATAAAGTTATCTATCCTACCCTAAGGCAACCTCACACCTCGGATGTAGAATATTACAACATTCCTGGCGGGTCGGACCCTACTTCTCCGTGGGAACGTTATATACGTCTATAACGTAATATAACCTATCCTAACCCATCTGGCCCCTCGCTGGTAATGTTTTACAGAATCCCGGTCGTGACGGCCCGTACCTCTCCGTGGGAACATTATATACGTGTATAACGTTATATATCCTAACCTAAGGCAACCTCACACCTCGGATGTAGTATTTTACAACATACCTGGCGGGTCGGCCCCTACTTCTCGGTTGGAACTTTATATAGGTCTATAACGTAATATAACCTAACCTAACCCATCTAGCCCCTGGCTGGTAATGTTTTACAGAATCCCGGTTGTGACGGCCCGAACCTCTTCGTGGTAACATTATATACGTCTATAACGTTATATATCCTAACCTAAGGCAACCTCACACCTCGGATGTAGTATTTTACGACATTCCTTGCGGGCCGGACCCTACTTCTCCGTGGGAACGTTATATACGTCTATAACGTTATATAACCTAACCTAACCCGTCTGGCCCCTCGCTGGTAATGTGTTACAGAATCCCGGTCATGTCGGCCCGTACCTCTCCGTGGGAACATTATATACGTTTATAACGTTATATATCCTAACCTAAGGCAACCTCACACCTCGGATGAAGTATTTTACAACATACCTGGCGGACCGGCCCCTACTTCTCGGTGGGAACGTTATATACGTCTATTACGTAATATAACCTAACCTAACCGATCTAGCCCCTCGCTGGTAATGTTTTACAGAATCCCGGGCGTGTCGGCCCGTACCTCTCCGTGGGAACATTATATACGTCTATAACGTTATATATCCTGACCTAAGGCAACCTCACACCTCGGATGTAGTATTTTACAACATACCTGGCGGGTCGGCCCCTACTTCTCGTTTGGAACTTTATATAGGTCTATAACGTAATATAACCTAACCTAACCCATCTAGCCCCTGGCTGGTAATGTTTTACAGAATCCCGGTTGTGACGGCCCGAACCTCTTCGTGGTAACATTTTATACGTCTATAACGTTATATATCCTAACCTAAGGCAACCTCACACCTCGGATGTAGTATTTTACAACATTCCTTGCGGGTCGGACCCTACTTCTCCGTGGGAACGTTATATACGTCTATAACGTAATATAACCTAACCTAATCCGTCTGGCCCCTCGCTGGTAATGTGTTACAGAATCGCGGTCATGTCGGCCCGTACCTCTCCGTGGGAACATTATATACGTTTATAACGTTATATATCCTAACCTAAGGCAACCTCACACCTCGGATGAAGTATTTTACAACATACCTGGCGGACCGGCCCCTACTTCTCGGTGGGAACGTTATATACGTCTATAACGTAATATAACCTAACCTAACCCATCTAGCCCCTCGCTGGTAATGTTTAACAGAATCCCGGTCGTGTCGGCCCGTACCTCTCCGTGGGAACATTATATACGTCTATAACGTTATCTATCCTAACTTAAGGCAACCTTACTCCTCTGATGTAGTATTTTACAACATTCCTGGCGGGCGGGCCCCTAATTCTCGGTGGGAACATTATATACGTCTATAACGTAATATAACCTAACCTAACCCATTTAGCCCCTGGCTGGTAATGTTTTACAGAATCCCGGTTGTGACGGCCCGTACCTCTTCGTGGGAACATTATATACGTCTATAACGTAATATAACCTAACCTAACACATCTAGCCCCTCGCTGGTAATGTGTTACAGAATCCCGGTTATGTCGGCCCGTACCTCTCCGTGGGAGCATTATATACGTCTATAACGTTATATATCCTAACCTAAGGCAACCTCACACCTCGGATGTAGTATTTTACAACATACCTGGCGGGCCGGCCCCTACTTCTCGATGGGAACGTTATATATGTCTATAACGTAATATAACCTAACCTAACCCATTTAGCCCCTGGCTGGTAATGTTTCACAGAATCCCGGTTGTGACGGCCCGAACCTCTTCGTGGGAACATTATATACGTCTATAACGTTATATATCCTAACCTAAGGCAACCTCACACCTCGGATGTAGTATTTTACAACATTCCTGGCGGTTCGGCCCCTACATCTCGGTGGGAACGTTATATACGTCTATAACGTAATATAACCTAACCTAACACATCTAGCCCCTCGCTGGTAATGTGTTACAGAATCCCGGTCATGTCGGCCCGTACCTCTCCGAGGGAACATTATATACGTTTATAACGTTATATATCCTAACCTAAGGCAAACTCACACCTCGGATGTAGTATTTTACAACATACCTGGCGGGCCGGCCCCTACTTCTCGATGGGAACGTTATATACGTCTATAACGTAATATAACCTAACCTAACCCATCTAGCCCCTCGCTGGTAATGTTTTACAGAATCCCGGGCGTGTCGGCCCGTACCTCTCCGTGGGAACATTATATACGTCTATAACGTTATCTATCCTAACGTAAGGCAACCTCACTCCTCGGATGTAGTATTTTACATCATTCCTGGCGGGCCGGCCCCTAATTCTCGGTGGGAACATTATATAGGTCTATAACGTAATATAACCTAACCTAACCCATCTAGCCCCTGGCTGGTAATGCTTTACAGAATCCCGGTTGTGACGGCCCGTACCTCTTCGTGGGAACATTATATACGTCTATAACGTTATATATCCTAACCTAAGGCAACCTCACACCTCGGATGTAGTATTTTACAACATACCTGGCGGGCCGGCCCCTACTTCTCGATGGGAACGTTATATATGTCTATAACGTAATATAACCTAACCTAACCCATCTAGCCCCTGGCTGGTAATGTTTTACAGAATCCCGGTTGTGACGGCCCGAACCTCTTCGTGGGAACATTATATACGTCTATAACGTTATATATCCTAACCTAAGGCAACCTCACACCTCGGATGTAGTATTTTACAACATTCCTGGCGGTTCGGCCCCTACATCTCGGTGGGAACGTTATATACGTCTATAACGTAATATAACCTAACCTAACACATCTAGCCCCTCGCTGGTAATGTGTTACAGAATCCCGGTCATGTCGGCCCGTACCTCTCCGTGGGAACATTATATACGTCTATAACGTTATATATCCTAACCTAAGGCAACCTCACACCTCGGATGTAGTATTTTACAACATACCTGGCGGGCCGGACCCTACTTCTCGATGGGAACGTTATATACGTCTATAACGTAATATAACCTAACCTAACCCATCTAGCCCCTCGCTGGTAATGTTTTACAGAATCCCGGGCGTGTCGGCCCGTACCTCTCCGTGGGAACATTATAAACGTCTATAGCATATATGTCCTAACCTAAGGCAGCCTAACATTTCGGATGTCGTATTGTACAACATTCCTGGCGGGTCGGCCACTATTTCTCGGTGGGAACGTTATATACGTCTATAACGTAATATAACCTAACCTAACCCATCTGGCCCCTCACTGGTAATGTTTTACAGAATCCCGGTCGTGACGGCCCGTACCTCTCCGTGGGAACATTATATACGTCTATAACGTTATATATCCTGACCTAAGGCAACCTCACACCTCGGATGTAGTATTTTACAAACATACCTGGCGGGTCGGCCCCTACTTCTCGGTTGGAACATTATATAGGTCTATAACGTAATATAACCTAATCTAACCCATCTAGCCCCTCGCTGGTAATGTTTTACAGAATCCCTGTCCTGTCGGCCCGTACCTCTCCGTGGGAATATTATATACGTCTATAACGCTATATCCTAACCTAAGGCAACCTCACACCTCGGATGTAGTATTTTACAACATACCTGGCGGGTCGGCCCCTACTTCTCGATGGGAACGTTATATACGTCTATAACGTAATATAACCTAACCTAACCCACCTAGCCCCTCGCTGGTAATGTTTAACAGAATCCCGGTCGTGTCTGCCCGTACCTCTCCGTGGGAACATTATATACGTCTATAACGTTATCTATCCTACCCTAAGGCAACCTCACACCTCGGATGTAGAATATTACAACATTCCTGGCGGGTCGGACCCTACTTCTCCGTGGGAACGTTATATACGTCTAGACCGTAATATAACCTATCCTAACCCATCTGGCCCCTCGCTGGTAATGTTTTACAGAATCCCGGGCGTGTCGGCCCGTACCTCTCCGTGGGAACATTATATACGTCTATAACGTTATCTATCCTAACGTAAGGCAACCTCACTCCTCGGATGTAGTATTTTACATCATTCCTGGCGGGCCGGCCCCTAATTCTCGGTGGGAACATTATATAGGTCTATAACGTAATATAACCTAACCTAACCCATCTAGCCCCTGGCTGGTAATGCTTTACAGAATCCCGGTTGTGACGGCCAGTACCTCTTCGTGGGAACATTATATACGTCTATAACGTTATATATCCTAACCTAAGGCAACCTCACACCTCGGATGTAGTATTTTACAACATACCTGGCGGGCCGGCCCCTACTTCTCGATGGGAACGTTATATACGTCTATAACGTAATATAACCTAACCTAACACATCTAGCCCCTCGCTGGTAATGTGTTACAGAATCCCGGTCATGTCGGCCCGTACCTCTCCGTGGGAACATTACAAACGTCTATAGCATATATGTCCTAACCTAAGGCAGCCTAACATTTCGGATGTCGTATTGTACAACATTCCTGGCGGGTCGGCCACTATTTCTCGGTGGGAACGTTATATACGTCTATAACGTAATATAACCTAACCTAACCCATCTGGCCCCTCACTGGTAATGTTTTACAGAATCCCGGTCGTGACGGCCCGTACCTCTCCGTGGGAACATTATATACGTCTATAACGTGATATATCCTGACCTAAGGCAACCTCACACCTCGGATGTAGTATTTTACAAACATACCTGGCGGGTCGGCCCCTACTTCTCGGTTGGAACATTATATAGGTCTATAACGTAATATAACCTAATCTAACCCATCTAGCCCCTCGCTGGTAATGTTTTACAGAATCCCTGTCCTGTCGACCCGTACCTCTCCGTGGGAACATTATATACGTCTATAACGCTATATCCTAACCTAAGGCAACCTCACACCTCGGATGTAGTATTTTACAACATACCTGGCGGGTCGGCCCCTACTTCTCGATGGGAACGTTATATACGTCTATAACGTAATATAACCTAACCTAACCCACCTAGCCCCTCGCTGGTAATGTTTAACAGAATCCCGGTCGTGTCTGCACGTACCTCTCCGTGGGAACATTATATACGTCTATAACGTTATCTATCCTACCCTAAGGCAACCTCACACCTCGGATGTAGAATATTACAACATTCCTGGCGGGTCGGACCCTACTTCTCCGTGGGAACGTTATATACGTCTATAACGTAATATAACCTATCCTAACCCATCTGGCCCCTAGCTGGTAATGTTTTACAGAATCCCGGTCGTGACGGCCCGTACCTCTCCGTGGGAACATTATATACGTGTATAACGTTATATATCCTAACCTAAGGCAACCTCACACCTCGGATGTAGTATTTTACAACATACCTGGCGGGCCGGCCCCTACTTCTCGATGGGAACGTTATATACGTCTATAACGTAATATAACCTAACCTAACCCATCTAGCCCCTCGCTGGTAATGTTTTACAGAATCCCGGGCGTGTCGGCCCGTACCTCTCCGTGGGAACATTATATACGTCTATAACGTTATCTATCCTAACGTAAGGCAACCTCACTCCTCGGATGTAGTATTTTACATCATTCCTGGCGGGCCGGCCCCTAATTCTCGGTGGGAACATTATATAGGTCTATAACGTAATATAACCTAACCTAACCCATCTAGCCCCTGGCTGGTAATGCTTTACAGAATCCCGGTTGTGACGGCCCGTACCTCTTCGTGGGAACATTATATACGTCTATAACGTTATATATCCTAACCTAAGGCAACCTCACACCTCGGATGTAGTATTTTACAACATACCTGGCGGGCCGGCCCCTACTTCTCGATGGGAACGTTATATATGTCTATAACGTAATATAACCTAACCTAACCCATCTAGCCCCTGGCTGGTAATGTTTTACAGAATCCCGGTTGTGACGGCCCGAACCTCTTCGTGGGAACATTATATACGTCTATAACGTTATATATCCTAACCTAAGGCAACCTCACACCTCGGATGTAGTATTTTACAACATTCCTGGCGGTTCGGCCCCTACATCTCAGTGGGAACGTTATATACGTCTATAACGTAATATAACCTAACCTAACACATCTAGCCCCTCGCTGGTAATGTGTTACAGAATCCCGGTCATGTCGGCCCGTACCTCTCCGTGGGAACATTATATACGTCTATAACGTTATATATCCTAACCTAAGGCAACCTCACACCTCGGATGTAGTATTTTACAACATACCTGGCGGGCCGGCCCCTACTTCTCGATGGGAACGTTATATACGTCTATAACGTAATATAACCTAACCTAACCCGTCTAGCCCCTCGCTGGTAATGTTTTACAGAATCCCGGGCGTGTCGGCCCGTACCTCTCCGTGGGAACATTATAAACGTCTATAGCATATATGTCCTAACCTAAGGCAGCCTAACATTTCGGATGTCGTATTGTATAACATTCCTGGCGGGTCGGCCACTATTTCTCGGTGGGAACGTTATATACGTCTATAACGTAATATAACCTAACCTAACTAATCTGGCCCCTCACTGGTAATGTTTTACAGAATCCCGGTCGTGACGGCCCGTACCTCCTCGTGGGAACATTATATACGTCTATAACGTTATATATCCTGACCTAAGGCAACCTCACGCCTCGGATGAAGTATTTTACAACATACCTGGCGGACCGGCCCCTACTTCTCGGTGGGAACGTTATATAGGTCTATAACGTAATATAACCTAATCTAACCCATCTAGCCCCTCGCTGGTAATGTTTTACAGAATCCCTGTCCTGTCGGCCCGTACCTCTCCGTGGGAACATTATATACGTCTATAACGCTATATCCTAACCTAAGGCAACCTCACACCTCGGATGTAGTATTTTACAACATACCTGGCGGGTCGGCCCCTACTTCTCGATGGGAACGTTATATACGTCTATAACGTAATATAACCTAACCTAACCCACCTAGCCCCTCGCTGGTAATGTTTAACAGAATCCCGGTCGTGTCTGCCCGTACCTCTCCGTGGGAACATTATATACGTCTATAACGTTATCTATCCTACCCTAAGGCAACCTCACACCTCGGATGTAGAATATTACAACATTCCTGGCGGGTCGGACCCTACTTCTCCGTGGGAACGTTATATACGTCTATAACGTAATATAACCTAACCTAACACATCTAGCCCCTCGCTGGTAATGTGTTACAGAATCCCGGTTATGTCGGCCCGTACCTCTCCGTGGGAGCATTATATACGTCTATAACGTTATATATCCTAACCTAAGGCAACCTCACACCTCGGATGTAGTATTTTACAACATACCTGGCGGGCCGGCCCCTACTTCTCGATGGGAACGTTATATATGTCTATAACGTAATATAACCTAACCTAACCCATCTAGCCCCTGGCTGGTAATGTTTTACAGAATCCCGGTTGTGACGGCCCAAACCTCTTCGTGGGAACATTATATACGTCTATAACGTTATATATCCTAACCTAAGGCAACCTCACACCTCGGATGTAGTATTTTACAACATTCCTGGCGGTTCGGCCCCTACATCTCGGTGGGAACGTTATATACGTCTATAACCTAATATAACCTAACCTAACACATCTAGCCCCTCGCTGGTAATGTGTTACAGAATCCCGGTCATGTCGGCCCGTACCTCTCCGTGGGAACATTATATACGTCTATAACGTTATATATCCTAACCTAAGGCAACCTCACACCTCGGATGTAGTATTTTACAACATACCTGGCGGGCCGGCCCCTACTTCTCGATGGGAACGTTATATACGTCTATAACGTAATATAACCTAACCTAACCCATCTAGCCCCTCGCTGGTAATGTTTTACAGAATCCCGGGCGTGTCGGCCCGTACCTCTCCGTGGGAACATTATAAACGTCTATAGCATATATGTCCTAACCTAAGGCAGCCTAACATTTCGGATGTCGTATTGTACAACATTCCTGGCGGGTCGGCCACTATTTCTCGGTGGGAACGTTATATACGTCTATAACGTAATATAACCTAACGTAACCCATCTGGCCCCTCACTGGTAATGTTTTACAGAATCCCGGTCGTGACGGCCCGTACCTCTCCGTGGGAACATTATATACGTCTATAACGTTATATATCCTGACCTAAGGCAACCTCACACCTCGGATGTAGTATTTTACAAACATACCTGGCGGGTCGGCCCCTACTTCTCGGTTGGAACATTATATAGGTCTATAACGTAATATAACCTAATCTAACCCATCTAGCCCCTCGCTGGTAATGTTTTACAGAATCCCTGTCCTGTCGGCCCGTACCTCTCCGTGGGAACATTATATACGTCTATAACGCTATATCCTAACCTAAGGCAACCTCACACCTCGGATGTAGTATTTTACAACATACCTGGCGGGTCGGCCCCTACTTCTCGATGGGAACGTTATATACGTCTATAACGTAATATAACCTAACCTAACCCACCTAGCCCCTCGCTGGTAATGTTTAACAGAATCCCGGTCGTGTCTGCCCGTACCTCTCCGTGGGAACATTATATACGTCTATAACGTTATCTATCCTACCCTAAGGCAACCTCACACCTCGGATGTAGCATATTACAACATTCCTGGCGGGTCGGACCCTACTACTCCGTGGGAACGTTATATACGTCTATAACGTAATATAACCTATCCTAACCCATCTGGCCCCTCGCTGGTAATGTTTTACAGAATCCCGGTCGTGACGGCCCGTACCTCTCCGTGGGAACATTATATACGTGTATAACGTTATATATCCTAACCTAAGGCAACCTCACACCTCGGATGTAGTATTTTACAACATACCTGGCGGGTCGGCCCCTACTTCTCGGTTGGAACTTTATATAGGTCTATAACGTAATATAACCTAACCTAACCCATCTAGCCCCTGGCTGGTAATGTTTTACAGAATCCCGGTTGTGACGGCCCGAACCTCTTCGTGGTAACATTATATACGTCTATAACGTTATATATCCTAACCTAAGGCAACCTCACACCTCGGATGTAGTATTTTACAACATTCCTTGCGGGTCGGACCCTACTTCTCCGTGGGAACGTTATATACGTCTATAACGTAATATAACCTAACCTAACCCGTCTGGCCCCTCGCTGGTAATGTGTTACAGAATCCCGGTCATGTCGGCCCGTACCTCTCCGTGGGAACATTATATACGTTTATAACGTTTTATATCCTAACCTAAGGCAACCTCACACCTCGGATGAAGTATTTTACAACATACCTGGCGGACCGGCCCCTACTTCTCGGTGGGAACGTTATATACGTCTATAACGTAATATAACCTAACCTAACCCATCTAGCCCCTCGCTGGTAATGTTTAACAGAATCCCGGTCGTGTCGGCCCGTACCTCTCCGTGGGAACATTATATACGTCTATAACGTTATCTATCCTAACTTAAGGCAACCTTACTCCTCTGATGTAGTATTTTACAACATTCCTGGCGGGCGGGCCCCTAATTCTCGGTGGGAACATTATATACGTCTATAACGTAATATAACCTAACCTAACCCATTTAGCCCCTGGCTGGTAATGTTTTACAGAATCCCGGTTGTGACGGCCCGTACCTCTTCGTGGGAACATTATATACGTCTATAACGTAATATAACCTAACCTAACACATCTAGCCCCTCGCTGGTAATGTGTTACAGAATCCCGGTTATGTCGGCCCGTACCTCTCCGTGGGAGCATTATATACGTCTATAACATTATATATCCTAACCTAAGGCAACCTCACACCTCGGATGTAGTATTTTACAACATACCTGGCGGGCCGGCCCCTACTTCTCGATGGGAACGTTATATATGTCTATAACGTAATATAACCTAACCTAACCCATCTAGCCCCTGGCTGGTAATGTTTTACAGAATCCCGGTTGTGACGGCCCGAACCTCTTCGTGGGAACATTATATACGTCTATAACGTTATATATCCTAACCTAAGGCAACCTCACACCTCGGATGTAGTATTTTACAACATTCCTGGCGGTTCGGCCCCTACATCTCGGTGGGAACGTTATATACGTCTATAACGTAATATAACCTAACCTAACACATCTAGCCCCTCGCTGGTAATGTGTTACAGAATCCCGGTCATGTCGGCCCGTACCTCTCCGAGGGAACATTATATACGTCTATAACGTTATGTATCCTAACCTAAGGCAAACTCACATCTCGGATGTAGTATTTTACAACATACCTGGCGGGCCGGCCCCTACTTCTCGATGGGAACGTTATATACGTCTATAACGTAATATAACCTAACCTAACCCATCTAGCCCCTCGCTGGTAATGTTTTACAGAATCCCGGGCGTGTCGGCCCGTACCTCTCCGTGGGAACATTATATACGTCTATAACGTTATCTATCCTAACTTAAGGCAACCTCACTCCTCGGATGTAGTATTTTACATCATTCCTGGCGGGCCGGCCCCTAATTCTCGGTGGGAACATTATATAGGTCTATAACGTAATATAACCTAACCTAACCCATCTAGCCCCTGGCTGGTAATGCTTTACAGAATCCCGGTTGTGACGGCCCGTACCTCTTCGTGGGAACATTATATACGTCTATAACGTTATATATCCTAACCTAAGGCAACCTCACACCTCGGATGTAGTATTTTACAACATACCTGGCGGGCCGGCCCCTACTTCTCGATGGGAACGTTATATATGTCTATAACGTAATATAACCTAACCTAACCCATCTAGCCCCTGGCTGGTAATGTTTTACAGAATCCCGGTTGTGACGGCCCGAACCTCTTCGTGGGAACATTATATACGTCTATAACGTTATATATCCTAACCTAAGGCAACCTCACACCTCGGATGTAGTATTTTACAACATTCCTGGCGGTTCGGCCCCTACATCTCGGTGGGAACGTTATATACGTCTATAACGTAATATAACCTAACCTAACACATCTAGCCCCTCGCTGGTAATGTGTTACAGAATCCCGGTCATGTCGGCCCGTACCTCTCCGTGGGAACATTATATACGTCTATAACGTTATATATCCTAACCTAAGGCAACCTCACACCTCGGATGTAGTATTTTACAACATACTTGGCGGGCCGGCCCCTACTTCTCGATGGGAACGTTATATACGTCTATAACGTAATATAACCTAACCTAACCCATCTAGCCCCTCGCTGGTAATGTTTTACAGAATCCCGGTCGTGTCGGCACGTACCTCTCCGTGGGAACATTATATACGTCTATAACGTTATCTATCCTAACTTAAGGCAACCTTACTCCTCTGATGTAGTATTTTACAACATTCCTGGCGGGCGGGGCCCTAATTCTCGGTGGGAACGTTATATACGTCTATAACGTAATATAACCTAACCTAACCCATTTAGCCCCTGGCTGGTAATGTTTTACAGAATCCCGGTTGTGACAGCCCGTACCTCTTCGTGGGAACATTATATACGTCTATAACGTAATACAACCTAACCTAACCCATCTAGCCCCTGGCTGGTAATGTTTTACAGAATCCCGGTTGTGACGGCCCGAACCTCTTCGTGGGAACATTATATACGTCTATAACGTTATATATCCTAACCTAAGGCAACCTCACACCTCGGATGTAGTATTTTACAATATTCCTGGCGGTTCGGCCCCTACATCTCGGTGGGAACGTTATATACGTCTATAACGTAATATAACCTAACCTAACACATCTAGCCCCTCGCTGGTAATGTGTTACAGAATCCCGGTCATGTCGGCCCGTACCTCTCCGAGGGAACATTATATACGTCTATAACGTTATATATCCTAACCTAAGGCAACCTCACACCTCGGATGTAGTATTTTACAATATTCCTGGCGGTTCGGCCCCTACATCTCGGTGGGAACGTTATATACGTCTATAACGTAATATAACCTAACCTAACACATCTAGCCCCTCGCTGGTAATGTGTTACAGAATCCCGGTCATGTCGGCCCGTACCTCTCCGAGGGAACATTATATACGTCTATAACGTTATATATCCTAACCTAAGGCAAACTCACACCTCGGATGTAGTATTTTACAACATACCTGGCGGGCCGGCCCCTACTTCTCGATGGGAACGTTATATACGTCTATAACGTAATATAACCTAACCTAACCCATCTAGCCCCTCGCTGGTAATGTTTTACAGAATCCCGGCCGTATCGGCCCGTACCTCTCCGTGGGAACATTATATACGTCTATAACGTTATCTATCCTAACGTAAGGCAACCTCACTCCTCGGATGTAGTATTTTACATCATTCCTGGCGGGCCGGCCCCTAATTCTCGGTGGGACCATTATATAGGTCTATAACGTTATATATCCTAACCTAAGGCAACCTCACACCTCGGATGTAGTATTTTACAACATACCTGGCGGGCCGGCCCCTACTTCTCGATGGGAACGTTATATACGTCTATAACGTAATATAACCTAACCTAACCCATCTAGCCCCTGGCTGGTAATGTTTTACAGAATTCCGGTTGTGACTGCCCGAACCTCTTCGTGGGAACATTATATACGTCTATAACGTTATATATCCTAACCTAAGGCAACCTCACACCTCGGATGTAGTATTTTACAACACTCCTGGCGGGTCGGCCACTATTTCTCGGTGGGAACGTTATATACGTCTATAACGTAATATAACCTAACCTAACCCATCTGGCCCCTCGCTGGTAATGTTTTACAGAATCCCGGTCGTGACGGCCCGTACCTCTCCGTGGGAACATTATATACGTCTATAACGTTATATATCCTGACCTAAGGCAACCTCACACCTCGGATGTAGTATTTTACAAACATACCTGGCGGGTCGGCCCCTACTTCTCGATTGGAACATTATATAGGTCTATAACGTAATATAACCTAACCTAACCCATCTAGCCCCTCGCTGGTAATGTTTTACAGAATCCCTGTCCTGTCGGCCCGTACCTCTCCGTGGGAACACTATATACGTCTATAACGCTATATCCTAACCTAAGGCAACCTCACACCTCGGATGTAGTATTTTACAACATACCTGGCGGGTCGGCCCCTACTTCTCGATGGGAACGTTATATACGTCTATAACGTAATATAACCTAACCTAACCCACCTAGCCCCTCACTGGTAATGTTTAACAGAATCCCGGTCGTGACAGCCCGTACCTCTCCGTGGGAACATTATATACGTCTATAACGTTATCTATCCTACCCTAAGGCAACCTCACACCTCGGATGTAGTATTTTACAACATACCTGGCGGGCCGGCCCCTACTTCTCGATGGGAACGTTATATACGTCTATAACGTAATATAACCTAACCTAACCCATCTAGCCCCTGGCTGGTAATGTTTTACAGAATCCCGGTTGTGACGGCCCGAACCTCTTCGTGGGAACATTATATACGTCTATAACGTTATATATCCTAACCTAAGGCAACCTCACACCTCGGATGTAGTATTTTACAACATTCCTGGCGGTTCGGCCCCTACATCTCGGTGGGAACGTTATATACGTCTATAACGTAATATAACCTAACCTAACACATCTAGCCCCTCGCTGGTAATGTGTTACAGAATCCCGGTCGTGTCGGCCCGTACCTCTCCGTGGGAACATTATATACGTCTATAACGTTATATATCCTAACCTAAGGCAACCTCACACCTCGTATGTAGTATTTTACAACATTCCTGGCGGGTCGGACCCTACTTCTCCGTGGGAACGTTTTATACGTCTATAACGTAATATAACCTAACCTAACCCGTCTGGCCCCTCGCTGAAATGTTTTACAGAATCCCGATCGCGTCGGTCCGTGCCTCTCCGTGGGAACATTATAAACGTCTATAGCATATATGTCCTAACCTAAGGCAGCCTAACATTTCGGATGTCGTATTTTACAACATTCCTGGCGGGTCGGCCACTATTTCTCGGTGGGAACGTTATATACGTCTATAACGTAATATAACCTAACCTAACCCATCTAGCCCCTCGCTGGTAATGTTTTACAGAATCCCGGGCGTGTCGGCCCGTACCTCTCCGTGGGAACATTATATACGTCTATAACGCTATATCCTAACCTAAGGCAACCTCACACCTCGGATGTAGTATTTTACAACATACCTGGCGGGTCGGCCCCTACTTCTCGATGGGAACGTTATATACGTCTATAACGTAATATAACCTAACCTAACCCACCTAGCCCCTCACTGGTAATGTTTAACAGAATCCCGGTCGTGACGGCCCGTACCTCTCCGTGGGAACATTATATACGTCTATAACGTTATCTATCCTACCCTAAGGCAACCTCACACCTCGGATGTAGTATTTTACAACATACCTGGCGGGCCGGCCCCTACTTCTCGATGGGAACGTTATATACGTCTATAACGTAATATAACCTAACCTAACCCATCTAGCCCCTGGCTGGTAATGTTTTACAGAATCCCGGTTGTGACGGCCCGAACCTCTTCGTGGGAACATTATATACGTCTATAACGTTATATATCCTAACCTAAGGCAACCTCACACCTCGGATGTAGTATTTTACAACATTCCTGGCGGTTCGGCCCCTACATCTCGGTGGGAACGTTATATACGTCTATAACGTAATATAACCTAACCTAACACATCTAGCCCCTCGCTGGTAATGTGTTACAGAATCCCGGTCATGTCGGCCCGTACCTCTCCGTGGGAACATTATATACGTCTATAACGTTATATATCCTGACCTAAGGCAACCTCACACCTCGTATGTAGTATTTTACAACATTCCTGGCGGGTCGGACCCTACTTCTCCGTGGGAACGTTATATACGTCTATAACGTAATATAACCTAACCTAACCCATCTAGCCCCTCGCTGGTAATGTTTTACAGAATCCCGGGCGTGTCGGCCCGTACCTCTCCGTGGGAACATTATAAACGTCTATAGCATATATGTCCTAACCTAAGGCAGCCTAACATTTCGGATGTCGTATTGTACAACATTCCTGGCGGGTCGGCCACTATTTCTCGGTGGGAACGTTATATACGTCTATAACGTAATATAACCTAACCTAACTCATCTGGCCCCTCACTGGTAATGTTTTACAGAATCCCGGTCGTGACGGCCCGTACCTCTCCGTCGGAACATTATATACGTCTATAACGTTATATATCCTAACCTAAGGCAACCTCACACCTCGGATGTAGTATTTTACAACATACCTGGCGGGTCGGCCCCTACTTCTCGGTTGGAACTTTATATAGGTCTATAACGTAATATAACCTAACCTAACCCATCTAGCCCCTGGCTGGTAATGTTTTACAGAATCCCGGTTGTGACGGCCCGAACCTCTTCGTGGTAACATTATATACGTCTATAACGTTATATATCCTAACCTAAGGCAACCTCACACCTCGGATGTAGTATTTTACAACATTCCTTGCGGGTCGGACCCTACTTCTCCGTGGGAACGTTATATACGTCTATAACGTAATATAACCTAACCTAACCCGTCTGGCCCCTCGCTGGTAATGTGTTACAGAATCCCGGTCATGTCGGCCCGTACCTCTCCGTGGGAACATTATATACGTTTATAACGTTATATATCCTAACCTAGGGCAACCTCACACCTCGGATGAAGTATTTTACAACATACCTGGCGGACCGGCCCCTACTTCTCGGTGGGAACGTTATATACGTCTATAACGTAATATA
This sequence comes from Xylocopa violacea, assembly GCA_963969225.1. Lineage (NCBI taxonomy): Eukaryota > Metazoa > Arthropoda > Insecta > Hymenoptera > Apidae > Xylocopa > Xylocopa violacea. Next base: position 4,627,012 of record CAXAJV010000008.1, read on the forward strand.
ACCTAACCTAACCCATCTAGCCCCTCGCTGGTAATGTTTAACAGAATCCCGGTCGTGTCGGCCCGTACCTCTGCGTGGAGACATTAGATACGTCTATAACGCTATATATCCTAACCTAAGGCCACCTCACACCACGGATATAGTATTCTACAACATACCTGGAGGGTCGGACCCTACTTTTCGATGGGAACCTTATATACGTCTATAACGTAATATAACCTAACCTAACCCATCTAGCACCGCGCTGGTAATGTTTTACAGAATCCCGGTCGTTTCGGCCCGTACCTATCCGTGGGAACATTATATACGTCTATAGCGTAAATATCCTAACCTAAGGCAACCTCACACCTCGGATGTAGTACTTTACAACATTCCTGGCGGTTCGACCCCTACATCTCGGTGGGAACGTTATATACGTCTATAACGTAATATAACCTAACCTAACCCATCTAGCCCCTCGCTGGTAATGTTTTACAGAATCCCGGGCGTGTCGGCCCGTACCTCTCCGTGGGAACATTATAAACGTCTATAGCATATATGTCCTAACCTAAGGCAGCCTAACATTTCGGATGTCGTATTTTACAACATTCCTGGCGGGTCGGCCACTATTTCTCGGTGGGAACGTTATATACGTCTATAACGTAATATAACCTAACCTAACCCATCTGGCCCCTCACTGGTAATGTTTTACAGAATCCCGGTCGTGACGGCCCGTACCTCTCCGTGGGAACATTATATACGTCTATAACGTTATATATCCTGACCTAAGGCAACCTCACACCTCGGATGTAGTATTTTACAAACATACCTGGCGGGTCGGACCCTACTTCTCGAAGGGAACGTTATATACGTGTATAACGTAATATAACCTAACCTAACCCATCTAGCCCCTGGCTGGCAATTTTTTACAGAATCCCTGTCGTGACGGACCGTACCTCTTCGAAGGAACATTATATACGTATATAACGTTATATATCCTAACCTAACGCAACCTCACACCTCGGATGTAGTATTTTACAACATTCCTGGCGGGTCGGACCCTACTTCTCCGTGGGAACGTTATATACGTCTATAACGTAATATAACCTAACCTACACGTCTGGCCCCTCGCTGGTAATGTTTTACAGAATCCCGATCGCGTCGGTCCGTACCTCTCCGTGGGAACATTATATACGTCTATAACGTTATATATCCTAATCTAAGGCAACCTCGCACCTCGGATGCAGTATTTTACAACATTCCTGGCGGGTCGGCCCCTACTTCTCGGTGGGAACATTATATACGTCTATAACGTAATATAACCTAACCTACACGTCTGGCCCCTCGCTGGTAATGTTTTACAGAATCCCGATCGCGTCGGTCCGTACCTCTCCGTGGGAACATTATATACGTCTATAGCGTTATATATCCTAATCTAAGGCAACCTCGCACCTCGGATGCAGTATTTTACAACATTCCTGGCGGGTCGGCCCCTACTTCTCGGTGGGAACATTATATACGTCTATAACGTAATATAACCTAACCTAACCCATCTAGCCCCTCGCTGGTAATGTTTTACAGAATCCCGGTCGTGTCGGCCCGAACCTCTCCGTGGGAACATTATATACGTCTATAACGTTATCTATCCTACCCTAAGGCAACCTCACACCTCGGATGTAGTATTTTACAACATACCTGGCGGGCCGGCCCCTACTTCTCGATGGGAACGTTATATGCGTCTATAACGTAATATAACCTAACCTAACCCACCTAGCCCCTCACTGGTAATGTTTAACAGAATCCCGGTCGTGACGGCCCGTACCTCTCCGTGGGAACATTATATACGTCTATAACGTTATCTATCCTACCCTAAGGCAACCTCACACCTCGTATGTAGTATTTTACAACATTCCTGGCGGGTCGGACCCTACTTCTCCGTGGGAACGTTATATACGTCTATAACGTAATATAACCTAACCTAACCCATCTAGCCCCTCGCTGGTAATGTTTTACAGAATCCCGGGCGTGTCGGCCCGTACCTCTCCGTGGGAACATTATAAACGTCTATAGCATATATGTCCTAACCTAAGGCAGCCTAACATTTCGGATGTCGTATTGTACAACATTCCTGGCGGGTCGGCCACTATTTCTCGGTGGGAACGTTATATACGTCTATAACGTAATATAACCTAACCTAACTCATCTGGCCCCTCACTGGTAATGTTTTACAGAATCCCGGTCGTGACGGCCCGTACCTCTCCGTCGGAACATTATATACGTCTATAACGTTATATATCCTAACCTAAGGCAACCTCACACCTCGGATGTAGTATTTTACAACATACCTGGCGGGTCGGCCCCTACTTCTCGGTTGGAACTTTATATAGGTCTATAACGTAATATAACCTAACCTAACCCATCTAGCCCCTGGCTGGTAATGTTTTACAGAATCCCGGTTGTGACGGCCCGAACCTCTTCGTGGTAACATTATATACGTCTATAACGTTATATATCCTAACCTAAGGCAACCTCACACCTCGGATGTAGTATTTTACAACATTCCTTGCGGGTCGGACCCTACTTCTCCGTGGGAACGTTATATACGTCTATAACGTAATATAACCTAACCTAACCCGTCTGGCCCCTCGCGGGTAATGTGTTACAGAATCCCGGTCATGTCGGCCCGTACCTCTCCGTGGGAACATTATATACGTTTATAACGTTATATATCCTAACCTAGGGCAACCTCACACCTCGGATGAAGTATTTTACAACATACCTGGCGGACCGGCCCCTACTTCTCGGTGGGAACGTTATATACGTCTATAACGTAATATAACCTAACCTAACCCATCTAGCCCCTCGCTGGTAATGTTTAACAGAATCCCGGTCGTGTCGGCCCGTACCTCTGCGTGGAGACATTAGATACGTCTATAACGCTATATATCCTAACCTAAGGCCACCTCACACCACGGATATAGTATTCTACAACATACCTGGAGGGTCGGACCCTACTTTTCGATGGGAACCTTATATACGTCTATAACGTAATATAACCTAACCTAACCCATCTAGCACCGCGCTGGTAATGTTTTACAGAATCCCGGTCGTTTCGGCCCGTACCTATCCGTGGGAACATTATATACGTCTATAGCGTAAATATCCTAACCTAAGGCAACCTCACACCTCGGATGTAGTACTTTACAACATTCCTGGCGGTTCGACCCCTACATCTCGGTGGGAACGTTATATACGTCTATAACGTAATATAACCTAACCTAACCCATCTAGCCCCTCGCTGGTAATGTTTTACAGAATCCCGGGCGTGTCGGCCCGTACCTCTCCGTGGGAACATTATAAACGTCTATAGCATATATGTCCTAACCTAAGGCAGCCTAACATTTCGGATGTCGTATTTTACAACATTCCTGGCGGGTCGGCCACTATTTCTCGGTGGGAACGTTATATACGTCTATAACGTAATATAACCTAACCTAACCCATCTGGCCCCTCACTGGTAATGTTTTACAGAATCCCGGTCGTGACGGCCCGTACCTCTCCGTGGGAACATTATATACGTCTATAACGTTATATATCCTGACCTAAGGCAACCTCACACCTCGGATGTAGTATTTTACAAACATACCTGGCGGGTCGGACCCTACTTCTCGAAGGGAACGTTATATACGTGTATAACGTAATATAACCTAACCTAACCCATCTAGCCCCTGGCTGGCAATTTTTTACAGAATCCCTGTCGTGACGGACCGTACCTCTTCGAAGGAACATTATATACGTATATAACGTTATATATCCTAACCTAACGCAACCTCACACCTCGGATGTAGTATTTTACAACATTCCTGGCGGGTCGGACCCTACTTCTCCGTGGGAACGTTATATACGTCTATAACGTAATATAACCTAACCTACACGTCTGGCCCCTCGCTGGTAATGTTTTACAGAATCCCGATCGCGTCGGTCCGTACCTCTCCGTGGGAACATTATATACGTCTATAACGTTATATATCCTAATCTAAGGCAACCTCGCACCTCGGATGCAGTATTTTACAACATTCCTGGCGGGTCGGCCCCTACTTCTCGGTGGGAACATTATATACGTCTATAACGTAATATAACCTAACCTACACGTCTGGCCCCTCGCTGGTAATGCTTTACAGAATCCCGGTTGTGACGGCCAGTACCTCTTCGTGGGAACATTATATACGTCTATAACGTTATATATCCTAACCTAAGGCAACCTCACACCTCGGATGTAGTATTTTACAACATACCTGGCGGGCCGGCCCCTACTTCTCGATGGGAACGTTATATATGTCTATAACGTAATATAACCTAACCTAACCCATCTAGCCCCTGGCTGGTAATGTTTTACAGAATCCCGGTTGTGACGGCCCGAACCTCTTCGTGGGAACATTATATACGTCTATAACGTTATATATCCTAACCTAAGGCAACCTCACACCTCGGATGTAGTATTTTACAACATTCCTGGCGGTTCGGCCCCTACATCTCGGTGGGAACGTTATATACGTCTATAACGTAATATAACCTAACCTAACACATCTAGCCCCTCGCTGGTAATGTGTTACAGAATCCCGGTCATGTCGGCCCGTACCTCTGCGTGGGAACATTATATACGTCTATAACGTTATATATCCTAACCTAAGGCAACCTCACACCTCGGATGTAGTATTTTACAACATACCTGGCGGGCCGGCCCCTACTTCTCGATGGGAACGTTATATACGTCTATAACGTAATATAACCTAACCTAACCCATCTAGCCCCTCGCTGGTAATGTTTTACAGAATCCCGGTCGTGTCGGCACGTACCTCTCCGTGGGAACATTATATACGTCTATAACGTTATCTATCCTAACTTAAGGCAACCTTACTCCTCTGATGTAGTATTTTACAACATTCCTGGCGGGCGGGCCCCTAATTCTCGGTGGGAACGTTATATACGTCTATAACGTAATATAACCTAACCTAACCCATTTAGACCCTGGCTGGTAATGTTTTACAGAATCCCGGTTGTGACGGCCCGTACCTCTTCGTGGGAACATTATATACGTCTATAACGTAATATAACCTAACCTAACCCATCTAGCCCCTCGCTGGTAATGTTTTACAGAATCCCGGTCGTGTCGGCCCGTACCTCTGCGTGGAGACATTAGATACGTCTATAACGCTATATATCCTAACCTAAGGCCACCTCACACCACGGATATAGTATTCTACAACATACCTGGAGGGTCGGACCCTACTTTTCGATAGGAACCTTATATACGTCTATAACGTAATATAACCTAACCTAACCCATCTAGCACCGCGCTGGTAATGTTTTACAGAATCCCGGTCGTGTCGGCCCGTACCTCTCCGTGGGAACATTATATACGTCTATAACGTTATATATCCTAACCTAAGGCAACCTCACTCCTAGGATGTAGTTTTTTACAACATTCTTGGCAGGCCGGCCCCTACTTCTCGGTGGGAACATTATATACGTCTATAACGTAATATAACCTAACCTAACCCATCTAGACCCTCGCTGGTAATGTTTTGCAGAATCCCGGTCGTTTCGGCCCGTACCTATCCGTGGGAACATTATATACGTCTATAGCGTAAATATCCTAACCTAAGGCAGCCTAACATTTCGGATGTCGTGTTTTACAACATTCCTGGCGGGTCCGCCACTATTTCTCGGTGGGAACGTTATATACGTCTATAACGTAATATAACCTAACCTAACCCATCTAGCCCCCCGCTGGTAATGTTTTACAGAATCCCGGCCGTGTCGGACCGTACGACTACGTGGAGACATTAGATACGTCTATAACGTTATATATCCTAACCTAAGGCAACCTAACATTTCGGAAGTAGTATTTTACAACATTCCTGGCGGGTCAGCCCGTACTTCGCGGTTGGAACGTTATATACTTGTATATCGTAAGATAACCTAACCTAACCCATCTAGCCCCTCGCTGATAATGTTTTGCAGAATCCCGGTCGTGTCGGCCCGTACCTATCCGTGGGAACATTATATACGTCTACAGCGTTATATATCCTAACCTAAGGCAACCTAACATTTCGGACGTAGTATTTTACAACATTCCTGGCGGGTCGGCCCGTACTTCGCGGTTGGAACGTTATACACTTGTATAACGTAAGATAACCTAATCTAACCCATCTAGCCCCTCGCTGGTAATGTTTTACAGAATCGCGTTCGTGCAGCCCCGTACGTCTCGGTGGGAACATTATATACGTCTGTACCGTTATATATCCTAACCTAAGGCAATCTAACATTTCGGATGTAGTATTTTACAACATTCCTGGCGGGTCGGCCCGTACTTCTCGGTGGGAACGTTATATACGTCTATAACGTAATATAACCTAATCTAACCCATCCAGCTCCTCGCTGGTAATGTTTTACAGAAACGGTCGTGTCGGCCCGTACCTCTCCGTGGGAACATTATATACGTCTATAACGCTATATATCCTAACCTAAGGCCACCTCACACCTCGGATGTAGTATTTTACAACATACCTGGAGGGTCGGCCCCTACTTCTCGATGGGAACGTTATATACGTCTATAACGTAATATAACCTAACCTAGCCCATCTAGCCCCCCGCTGGTAATGTTTTAGTGAATCCCGGTCGTGTCGGTCCATGCCTCTCGGTGGGAACATTATATACGTCTATAACGTTATATATCCTAACCTAAAGCAACCTAACATCTCGGCTGTAGTATTTTACAACATACCTGGCGGGTCGGCTCCTACTTCTCGGTTGGAACATTATATAGGTCTATAACGTAATATAACCTAACCTAACCCACCTAGCCGCTGGCTGGTAATGTTTTACAGAATCCCGGTCGTGACGGCCCGTACCTCTTCGTGGGAACTTTATATACGTCTATAACGTTATATATCCTAACCTAAGGCAACCTAACATTTCGGATGTAGTATTTGACAATACTCCTGGCGGGTCGGCCCGTACTTCTCGGTGGGAACGTTATATACTTGTATAACTTAAGATAACCTAACCTAACCCATCTAGCCCCTCGCTGGTAATACTTTAGAGAATCCCGGTCCTGTCGGCCCGTACCTCTCCTGGGAACATTATATACGTCTATAACGTTATATATCCTAACCTAAGGCAACCTCAAACCTCGGATGTAGTATTTTACAACATTCCTGGCGGTTCGGCCCCTACATCTCGGTGGGAACGTTATATACGTCTATAACGTAATATAACCTAACCTAACCCATCTAGCCCCTCGCTGGCAATGTTTTACAGAATCCCGGTCATGTCGGCCCGTACCTCTCCGTGGGAACATTATATACGTCTATAACTTTATATATCCTAACCTAAGGCAAACTCACACCTAGGATGTAGTATTTTACAACATTCCTGGAGGGTCGGCCTCTACTTCTCGATGGGAACGTTATATACGTCTATAACGTAATATAACCTAACCTAACCCATCTAGCACCTGACTGGTTATTTTTTACAGAATCCCGCTCGTGACGGCCCGTACCTCTCCCTGGGAACATTATATACGTCTATAACGTTATATATCCTAACCTAAGGCAATCTCACTCCTCGGATGTAGAATTTTACAACATTCCTGGCGGGCAGGCCGCTACTTCTCGGTGGGAACATTATAAACGTCCATAACGTAATATAACCTAACCTAACCCAACTAGCTCTTCGCTGGTAATGTTTTACAGAATCCTGGCCGTGTCGGAACGTACCTCTCCGTGGGAACATTATATACGTCTATAACGTTTTATATCCTAACCTAATGCAACCTCACTCCTCGGATGTAGAATTTTACAACATTCCTGGCGGGCCGGCCCCTACTTCTCGGTGGGAACGTTATATACGTGTATAACGTAAGATAACCTAACCTAACCCATTTAGCCTCTCGCTGGTAATGTTTTACAGAATCCCGGCCCTGTCGGCCCGTACCTCTCCGTGGGAACATTATATACGTCTACAACGTTATATATCCTAACCTAAGGCAACCTCACACCTCGGATGTAGTATTTTACAACATACCCGGCGGTTCGGCCCCTACTTCTCGATGGGAACGTTATATACGTCTATAACGTAATATAACCTATCCTAGCCCATCTAGCCCCCCGCTGGTAATGTTTTAGTGAATCCCGGTCGTGTCGGTCCATGCCTCTCGGTGGGAACATTATATACGTCTATAACGTTATATATCCTAACCTAAAGCAACCTAACATCTCGGCTGTAGTATTTTACAACATACCTGGCGGGTCGGCCCCTACTTCTCGGTTGGAACATTATATAGGTCTATAACGTTATATAACCTAACCTAACCCATCAAGCCCCTGACTGGTAATTTTTTACAGAATCCCGCTCGTGACGGCCCGTACCTCTCCGTGGGAACATTATATACGTCTATAACGTTAGATATCCTAACATAAGGCAACCTCACTCCTCGGATGTAGAATTTTACAACATTCCTGGCGAGCGGTCCCCTACTTCTCGGTGGGAACATTATACACGTCCATAACGTAATATAACCTAACCTAACCCAAATAGCACTTCGCTGGTAATGTTTTACAGAATCCTGGCCGTGTCGGGCCGTACCTGTCCGTGGGAACATTATATACGTCTGTAACGTAATATAACCTAACCTAACCCATCTAGCCCCTCGCTGGTAATGTTTTACAGAATCCCGGTCGTGTCGGCCCGTACCTCTACGTGGAGACATTAGATACTTCTATAACGCTATATATCCTAACCTAAGGCCACCTCACACCTCGGATGTAGTATTTTACAACATACCTGGAGGGTCGGCCCCTACTTCTCGTTGGGAACGTTATATACGTCTATAACGTTATATAACCTAACCTAACCCATCTAGCCCCTGGCTGGTTATTTTTTACAGAATCCCTGTCGTGACGGCCCGTACCTCATCGAAGGAACATTATATACGTCTATAACGTCATATATCCTAACCTAAGGCAACCTCACACCTCGAATGTAGTCTTTTACAACATTCCTGGCGGGCCGGCCCCTACTTCTCTTTGGGAAAATTATATACGTCTATAACGAGATATAACCTAACCTAACCCATCTAGCCCCTCGCTGGGAATGTTTTACAGAATCCCGTTCGTGTAGCCCCGTACGTCTCGGTGGGAACATTATATACGTCTATAACGTTATATATCCTAACCTAAGGCAACCTAACATCTCGGATGTAGTATTTTGCAACGTACTTGGCGGGTCGTCCCCTACTTCTCGGTTCGGACATTATATACGCCTATAACGTAATATAACCTAACCTAACACATCTAGCCCCTCGCTGGTAATGTTTTACAGTATCCCGGTCGTGTCGGCCCGTACCTCTACGTGGAGACATTAGATACGTCTATAACGCTATATATCCTAACCTAAGACAACTTCACACCTCGGATGTAGTATTTTACAACACACCTGGAGGGCCGGCCCCTACTTCTCGATGGGAACGTTATATACGTCTATAACGTAATATAACCTAACCTAACTCATCTAGCCCCAGACTGGTAATTTTTTACAGAATCCCGCTCGTGACGGCCCGTTCCTCTCCGTGGGAACATTATATACGTCTATAACGTTATCTATCCTAACCTAAGGCAACCTCACACCTCGAATGTAGTATTTTACAAACATTCCTGGCCGGTCGGCCCCTACTTCTCGGTGGGAACGTTATATACGTCTATAACGTAATATAACCTAATCTAACCCATCCAGACCCTCGCTGGTAATGTTTTACAGAAACGGTCGTGTCGGACCGTACTTCTCCGCGGGAACATTATATACGTCTATAACGCTATTTATCCTAACCTAAGGCCACCTCACACCTCGGATGTAGTATTTTACAACATACCTGGGGGGTCGGCCCGTACATCTCGGTGGGAACGTTATATACGTGTATAACGTAATATAACCTAACCTAACCCATCTAGCACCTGACTGGTAATTTTTTACAGAATCCCGCTCGTGACGGCCCGTACCTCTCCCTGGGAACATTATATACGTCTATAACGTTATATATCCTAACCTAAGGCAATCTCACTCCTCGGATGAAGAATTTTACAACATTCCTGGCGGGCAGGCCCCTACTTCTCGATGGGAACGTTATATACGTCTATAACGTAATATAACCTATCCTAGCCCATCTAGCCCCCCGCTGGTAATGTTTTAGTGAATCCCGGTCGTGTCGGTCCATGCCTCTCGGTGGGAACATTATATACGTCTATAACGTTATATATCCTAACCTAAAGCAACCTAACATCTCGGCTGTAGTATTTTACAACATACCTGGCGGGTCGGCCCCTACTTCTCGGTTGGAACATTATATAGGTCTATAACGTTATATAACCTAACCTAACCCATCAAGCCCCTGACTGGTAATTTTTTACAGAATCCCGCTCGTGACGGCCCGTACCTCTCCGTGGGAACATTATATACGTCTATAACGTTAGATATCCTAACATAAGGCAACCTCACTCCTCGGATGTAGAATTTTACAACATTCCTGGCGAGCGGTCCCCTACTTCTCGGTGGGAACATTATACACGTCCATAACGTAATATAACCTAACCTAACCCAAATAGCACTTCGCTGGTAATGTTTTACAGAATCCTGGCCGTGTCGGGCCGTACCTGTCCGTGGGAACATTATATACGTCTGTAACGTAATATAACCTAACCTAACCCATCTAGCCCCTCGCTGGTAATGTTTTACAGAATCCCGGTCGTGTCGGCCCGTACCTCTACGTGGAGACATTAGATACTTCTATAACGCTATATATCCTAACCTAAGGCCACCTCACACCTCGGATGTAGTATTTTACAACATACCTGGAGGGTCGGCCCCTACTTCTCGTTGGGAACGTTATATACGTCTATAACGTTATATAACCTAACCTAACCCATCTAGCCCCTGGCTGGTTATTTTTTACAGAATCCCTGTCGTGACGGCCCGTACCTCATCGAAGGAACATTATATACGTCTATAACGTCATATATCCTAACCTAAGGCAACCTCACACCTCGAATGTAGTCTTTTACAACATTCCTGGCGGGCCGGCCCCTACTTCTCTTTGGGAAAATTATATACGTCTATAACGAGATATAACCTAACCTAACCCATCTAGCCCCTCGCTGGGAATGTTTTACAGAATCCCGTTCGTGTAGCCCCGTACGTCTCGGTGGGAACATTATATACGTCTATAACGTTATATATCCTAACCTAAGGCAACCTAACATCTCGGATGTAGTATTTTGCAACGTACTTGGCGGGTCGTCCCCTACTTCTCGGTTCGGACATTATATACGCCTATAACGTAATATAACCTAACCTAACACATCTAGCCCCTCGCTGGTAATGTTTTACAGTATCCCGGTCGTGTCGGCCCGTACCTCTACGTGGAGACATTAGATACGTCTATAACGCTATATATCCTAACCTAAGACAACTTCACACCTCGGATGTAGTATTTTACAACATACCTGGAGGGCCGGCCCCTACTTCTCGATGGGAACGTTATATACGTCTATAACGTAATATAACCTAACCTAACTCATCTAGCCCCAGACTGGTAATTTTTTACAGAATCCCGCTCGTGACGGCCCGTTCCTCTCCGTGGGAACATTATATACGTCTATAACGTTATCTATCCTAACCTAAGGCAACCTCACACCTCGAATGTAGTATTTTACAAACATTCCTGGCCGGTCGGCCCCTACTTCTCGGTGGGAACGTTATATACGTCTATAACGTAATATAACCTAATCTAACCCATCCAGACCCTCGCTGGTAATGTTTTACAGAAACGGTCGTGTCGGACCGTACTTCTCCGCGGGAACATTATATACGTCTATAACGCTATTTATCCTAACCTAAGGCCACCTCACACCTCGGATGTAGTATTTTACAACATACCTGGGGGGTCGGCCCGTACATCTCGGTGGGAACGTTATATACGTGTATAACGTAATATAACCTAACCTAACCCATCTAGCCCCTGGCTGGCAATTTTTTACAGAATCCCTGTCGTGACGGCCCGTACCTCTTCGAAGGAACATTATATACGTATATAACGTTATATATCCTAACCTAAGGCAACCTCACACTTCGGATGTAGTATTTTACAACATACCTGGAGGGTCGGCCCCTACTTCTCGATGGGAACGTTATGTACGTCTATAACGTAATATGACCTAACCTAACCCATCTAGCACCTGACTGGTAATTTTTTACAGAATCCCGCTCGTGACGGCCCGTACCTCTCAGTGGGAACATTATATACGTCTATAACGTTATATATCCTAACCTAAGGCAACCTCACTCCTCGGATGTAGAATTTTACAACATTCCTGGCGGGCAGGCCCCTACTTCAGGGTGGGAACATTATACACGTCCATAACGTAATATAACCTAACCTAACCCAACTAGCCCTTCGCTGGTAATGTTTTACAGAATCCTGGCCGTGTCGGGCCGTACCTCTCCGTGGGAACATTATATAGGTCTATAACGTTATATATCCTAACCTAATGCAACCTCACTCCTCGGATGTAGAATTTTACAACATTCCTGGCGGGCCGGCCCGTACTTCTCGGTGGGAATGTTATATACGTGTATAACGTAATATAACCTAACCTAACCCATCTAGCCCCTGGCTGGCAATTTTTTACAGAATCCCTGTCGTGACGGACCGTACCTCTTCGAAGGAACATTATATACGTATATAACGTTATATATCCTAACCTAACGCAACCTCACACCTCGGATGTAGTATTTTACAATACTCCTGGCGGGTCGGACCCTACTTCTCCGTGGGAACGTTATATACGTCTATAACGTAATATAACCTAACCTACACGTCTGGCCCCTCGCTGGTAATGTTTTACAGAATCCCGATCGCGTCGGTCCGTACCTCTCCGTGGGAACATTATATACGTCTATAACGTTATATATCCTAATCTAAGGCAACCTCACACCTCGGATGCAGTATTTTACAACATTCCTGGCGGGTCGGCCCCTACTTCTCGGTGGGAACATTATATACGTCTATAACGTAATATAACCTAACCTAACCCATCTAGCCCCTCGCTGGTAATGTTTTACAGAATCCCGGTCGTGTCGGCCAGTACCTCTCTGTGGGAACATTATATACGTCTATAACGTTATATATCCTAACCTAAGGCAACCTCACTTCTCGGATGCAGTTTTTTACAACATTCCTGGCGGGCCGGCCCCTACTTCTCGGTGGGAACATTATATACGTCTATAACGTAATATAACTTAACCTAACCCATCCAGCCCCTCGCTGGTAATGTTTTACAGAATCCCGGTCGGGTCGGCCCGTACCTCTCCGTTGGAACATTATAAACGTCTATAGCGTTATATATCCTAACCTAAGGCAACCTCACACCTCGGCTGTAGTATTTTACAACATACCTGGCGGGTCGGCTCCTACTTCTCGGTTGGAACATTATATAGGTCTATAACGTAATATAACCTAACCTAACCCACCTAGCCGCTGGCTGGTAATGTTTTACAGAATACCGGTCGTGACGGCCCGTACCTCTTCGTGGGAACTTTATGTACGTCTATAACGTTATATATCCTAACCTAAGGCAACCTAACATTTCGGATGTAGTATTTGACAATACTCCTGGCGGGTCGGCCCGTACTTCTCGGTGGGAACGTTATATACGTCTATAACGTAATATAACCTAACCTAACCCATCTAGCACCTGAGTGGTAATTTTTTACAGAATCCCGCTCGTGACGGCCCGTACCTCTCCCTGGGAACATTATATACGTCTATAACGTTATATATCCTAACCTAAGGCAATCTCACTCCTCGGATGAAGAATTTTACAACATTCCTGGCGGGCAGGCCCCTACTTCTCGGTGGGAACATTATAAACGTCCATAACGTAATATAACCTAACCTAACCCAACTAGCCCTTCGCTGGTAATGTTTTACAGAATCCTGGCCGTGTCGGAACGTACCTCTCCGTGGGAACATTATATACGTCTATAACGTTTTATATCCTAACCTAATGCAACCTCACTCCTCGGATGTAGAATTTTACAACATTCCTGGCGGGTCGGACCCTACTTCTCGGTGGGAACATTATATACGTCTATAACGTAATATAACCTAACCTAACCCATCCAGCCCTACGCTGGTAATGTTTTACAGTATCCCGGTCGTGTCGGCCCGTACCTCTACGTGGAGACATTAGATACGTCTATAACGCTATATATCCTAACCTAAGGCAACTTCACACCTCGGATGTAGTATTTTACAACATACCTGGAGGGCCGGCCCCTACTTCTCGATGGGAACGTTATATACGTCTATAACGTAATATAACCTAACCTAACTCATCTAGCCCCTGACTGGTAATTTTTTACAGAATCCCGCTCGTGACAGCCCGTTCCTCTCCGTGGGAACATTATATACGTCTATAACGTTATATATCCTAACCTAAGGCAACCTCACTCCTCGGATGTAGAATTTTACTACATTCCTGGCGGGCAGGCCCCTACTTCTCGGTGGGAACGTTATACACGTCCATAACGTAATATAACCTAACCTAACCCAACTAGCCCTTCGCTGGTAATGTTTTACAGAATCCTGGCCGTGTCGGACCGTACCTCTCCGTGGGAACATTATATACGTCTATAACGTTATATATCCTAACCTAATGCAACCTCACACCTCGGATATAGTATCTTACAACATTCCTGGCCGGTCGGCCCCTACTTCTCGGTGGGAACGTTATATACGTCTATAACGTAATATAACCTAATCTAACCCATCCAGACCCTCGCTGGTAATGTTTTACAGAATCCCGGTCGTGTCGGCCCGTACCACTGCGTGGAGACATTAGATACGTCTATAACGCTATATATCCTAACCTAAGGCCACCTCACACCACGGATGTAGTATTCTACAACATACCTGGAGGGTCGGACCCTACTTCTCGATGGGAACCTTATATACGTCTATAACGTAATATAACCTAACCTAACCCATCTAGCACCGCGCTGGTAATGTTTTACAGAATCCCGGTCGTGTCGGCCAGTACCTCTCCGTGGGAACATTATATACGTCTATAACGTTATATATCCTAACCTAAAGCAACCTAACATCTCGGCTGTAGTATTTTACAACATACCTGGCGGGTCGGCTCCTACTTCTCGGTTGGAACATTATATAGGTCTATAACGTAATATAACCTAACCTAACCCACCTAGCCGCTGGCTATTAATGTTTTACAGAATACCGGTCGTGACGGCCCGTACCTCTTCGTGGGAACTTTATGTACGTCTATAACGTTATATATCCTAACCTAAGGCAACCTAACATTTCGGATGTAGTATTTGACAATACTCCTGGCGGGTCGGCCCGTACTTCTCGGTGGGAACGTTATATACTTGTATAACTTAAGATAACCTAACCTAACCCATCTAGCCCCTCGCTGGTAATACTTTACAGAATCCCGGTCCTGTCGGCCCGTACCTCTCCTGGGAACATTATATACGTCTATAACGTTATATATCCTAACCTAAGGCAACCTCAAACCTCGGATGTAGTGTTTTACAACATTCCTGGCGGTTCGGCCCCTACATCTCGGTGGGAACGTTATATACGTCTATAACGTAATATAACCTAACCTAACCCATCTAGCCCCTCGCTGGCAATGTTTTACAGAATCCCGGTCATGTCGGCCCGTACCTCTCCGTGGGAACATTATATACGTCTATAACTTTATATATCCTAACCTAAGGCAACCTCACACCTAGGATGTAGTATTTTACAACATTCCTGGACGGTCGGCCCGTACATCTCGGTGGGAACGTTATATACGTGTATAACGTAATATAACCTAACCTAACCCATCTAGCCCCTGGCTGGCAATTTTTTACAGAATCCCTGTCGTGACGGCCCGTACTTCTTCGAAGGAACATTATATACGTATATAACGTTATATATCCTAACCTAAGGCAACCTCACACTTCGGATGTAGTATTTTATAACATACCTGGAGGGTCGGCCCCTACTTCTCGATGGGAATGTTATGTACGTCTATAACGTAATATGACCTAACCTAACCCATCTAGCACCTGACTGGTAATTTTTTACAGAATCCCGCTCGTCACGGCCCGTACCTCTCAGTGGGAACATTATATACGTCTATAACGTTATATATCCTAACCTAAGGCAACCTCACTCCTCGGATGTAGAATTTTACAACATTCCTGGCGGGCAGGCCCCTACTTCAGGGTGGGAACATTATACACGTCCATAACGTAATATAACCCAACCTAACCCAACTAGCCCTTCGCTGGTAATGTTTTACAGAATCCTGGCCGTGTCGGGCCGTACCTCTCCGTGGGAACATTATATACGTCTATAACGTTATATATCCTAACCTGATGCAACCTCACTCCTCGGATGTAGAATTTTACAACATTCCTGGCGGGCCGGCCCGTACTTCTCGGTGGGAACGTTATATACGTGTATAACGTAATATAACCTAACCTAACCCATCTAGCCCCTGGCTGGCAATTTTTTACAGAATCCCTGTCGTGACGGACCGTACCTCTTCGAAGGAACATTATATACGTATATAACGTTATATATCCTAACCTAACGCAACCGCACACCTCGGATGTAGTATTTTACAACATTCCTGGCGGGTCGGACCCTACTTCTTCGTGGGAACGTTATATACGTCTATAACGTAATATAACCTAACCTACACGTCTGGCCCCTCGCTGGTAATGTTTTACAGAATCCCGATCGCGTCGGTCCGTACCTCTCCGTGGGAACATTATATACGTCTATAATGTTATATACCCTAATCTAAGGCAACCTCACACCTCGGATGCAGTATTTTACAACATTCCTGGCGGGTCGGCCCCTACTTCTCGGTGGGAACATTATATACGTCTATAACGTAATATAACCTAACCTAACCCATCTAGCCCCTCGCTGGTAATGTTTTACTGAATCCCGGTCGTGTCGGCCCGTACCTCTGCGTGGAGACATTAGATACGTCTATAACGCTATATATCCTAACCTAAGGCCACCTCACACCACGGATGTAGTATTCTACAACATACCTGGAGGGTCGGACCCTACTTCTCGATGGGAACCTTATATACGTCTATAACGTAATATAACCTAACCTAACCCATCTAGCACCGCGCTGGTAATGTTTTACAGAATCCCGGTCGTGTCGGCCAGTACCTCTCTGTGGGAACATTATATACGTCTATAACGTTATATATATTAACCTAAGGCAACCTCACTTCTCGGATGTAGTTATTTACAACATTCCTGGCGGGCCGGCCCCTACTTCTCGGTGGGAACATTATATACGTCTATAACGTAATATAACCTAACCTAACCCATCCAGCCCCTCGCTGGTAATGTTTTACAGAATCCCGGTCAGGTCGGCCCGTACCTCTCCGTTGGAACATTATAAACGTCTATAGCGTTATATATCCTAACCTAAGGCAACCTCACACCTCGGATGTAGTATTTTACAACATACCTGGAGGGTCGGCCCCTACTTCTCGATGGGAACGTTATATACGTCTATAACGTAATATAACCTAACCTAGCCCATCTAGCCCCCCGCTGGTAATGTTTTAGTGAATCCCGGCCGTGTCGGTCCATGCCTCTCGGTGGGAACATTATATACGTCTATAACGTTATAAATCCTAACCTAAAGCAACCTAACATCTCGGCTGTAGTATTTTACAACATACCTGGCGGGTCGGCTCCTACTTCTCGGTTGGAACATTATATAGGTCTATAACGTAATATAACCTAACCTAACCCACCTAGCCGCTGGCTGGTAATGTTTTACAGAATACCGGTCGTGACGGCCCGTACCTCTTCGTGGGAACTTTATGTACGTCTATAACGTTATATATCCTAACCTAAGGCAACCTAACATTTCGGATGTAGTATTTGACAATACTCCTGGCGGGTCGGCCCGTACTTCTCGGTGGGAACGTTATATACTTGTATAACTTAAGATAACCTAACCTAACCCATCTAGCCCCTCGCTGGTAATACTTTACAGAATCCCGGTCATGTCGGCCCGTACCTCTCCTGGGAACATTATATACGTCTATAACGTTATATATCCTAACCTAAGGCAACCTCAAACGTCGGATGTAGTGTTTTACAACATTCCTGGCGGTTCGGCCCCTACATCTCGGTGGGAACGTTATATACGTCTATAACGTAATATAACCTAACCTAACCCATCTAGCCCCTCGCTGGCAATGTTTTACAGAATCCCGGTCATGTCGGCCCGTACCTCTCCGTGGGAACATTATATACGTCTATAACTTTATATATCCTAACCTAAGGCAACCTCACACCTAGGATGTAGTATTTTACAACATTCCTGGAGGGTCGGCCCCTACTTCTCGATGGGAACGTTATATACGTCTATAACGTAATATAACCTAACCTAACCCATCTAGCACCTGAGTGGTAATTTTTTACAGAATCCCGCTCGTGACGGCCCGTACATCTCCCTGGGAACATTATATACGTCTATAACGTTATATATCTTAACCTAAGGCAATCTCACTCCTCGGATGAAGAATTTTACAACATTCCTGGCGGGCAGGCCCCTACTTCTCGGTGGGAACATTATAAACGTCCATAACGTAATATAACCTAACCTAACCCAACTAGCCCTTCGCTGGTAATGTTTTACAGAATCCTGGCCGTGTCGGAACGTACCTCTCCGTGGGAACATTATATACGTCTATAACGTTTTATATCCTAACCTAATGCAACCTCACTCCTGGGATGTAGAATTTTACAACATTCCTGGCGGGTCGGACCCTACTTCTCGATGGGAACCTTATAAACGTCTATAACGTAATATAACCTAACCTAACCCATCTAGCACCGCGCTGGTAATGTTTTACAGAATCCCGGTCGTGTCGGCCAGTACCTCTCCGTGGGAACATTATATACGTCTATAACGTTATATATCCTAACCTAAGGCAACCTCACTCCTCGGATGTAGTTTTTTACAACATTCCTGGCGGGCCGGCCGCTACTTCTCGGTGGGAACATTATATACGTCTATAACGTAATATAACCTAACCTAACCCATCCAGCCCCACGCTGGTAATGTTTTACAGTATCCCGGTTGTGTCGGCCCGTACCTCTACGTGGAGACATTAGATACGTCTATAACGCTATATATCCTAACCTAAGGCAACTTCACACCTCGGATGTAGTATTTTACAACATACCTGGAGGGCCGGCCCCTACTTCTCGATGGGAACGTTATATACGTCTATAACGTAATATAACCTAACCTAACTCATCTAGCCCCTGACTGGTAATTTTTTACAGAATCCCGCTCGTGACGGCCCGTTCCTCTCCGTGGGAACATTATATACGTCTATAACGTTATATATCCTAACCTAAGGCAACCTTACTCCTCGGATGTAGAATTTTACTACATTCCTGGCGGGCAGGCCCCTACTTCTCGGTGGGAACGTTATACACGTCCATAACGTAATGTAACCTAACCTAACCCAACTAGCCCTTCGCTGGTAATGTTTTACAGAATCCTGGCCGTGTCGGACCGTACCTCTCCGTGGGAACATTATATACGTCTATAACGTTATATATCCTAACCTAATGCAACCTCACACCTCGGATATAGTATCTTACAAAATTCCTGGCGGGTCGGACCCTACTTCTCCGTGGGAACGTTATATACGTCTATAACGTAATATAACCTAACCTAACCCATCTAGCCCCTGGCTGGCAATTTTTTACAGAATCCCTGTCGTGACGGACCGTACCTCTTCGAAGGAACATTATATACGTATATAACGTTATATATCCTAACCTAACGCAACCTCACACCTCGGATGTAGTATTTTACAATACTCCTGGCGGGTCGGACCCTACTTCTCCGTGGGAACGTTATATACGTCTATAACGTAATATAACCTAACCTACACGTCTGGCCCCTCGCTGGTAATGTTTTACAGAATCCCGATCGCGTCGGTCCGTACCTCTCCGTGGGAACATTATATACGTCTATAACGTTATATATCCTAATCTAAGGCAACCTCACACCTCGGATGCAGTATTTTACAACATTCCTGGCGGGTCGGCCCCTACTTCTCGGTGGGAACATTATATACGTCTATAACGTAATATAACCTAACCTAACCCATCTAGCCCCTCGCTGGTAATGTTTTACAGAATCCCGGTCGTGTCGGCCAGTACCTCTCTGTGGGAACATTATATACGTCTATAACGTTATATATCCTAACCTAAGGCAACCTCACTTCTCGGATGCAGTTTTTTACAACATTCCTGGCGGGCCGGCCCCTACTTCTCGGTGGGAACATTATATACGTCTATAACGTAATATAACTTAACCTAACCCATCCAGCCCCTCGCTGGTAATGTTTTACAGAATCCCGGTCGGGTCGGCCCGTACCTCTCCGTTGGAACATTATAAACGTCTATAGCGTTATATATCCTAACCTAAGGCAACCTCACACCTCGGATGTAGTATTTTACAACATACCTGGAGGGTCGGCCCCTACTTCTCGATGGGAACGTTATATACGTCTATAACGTAATATAACCTAACCTAGCCCATCTAGCCCCCCGCTGGTAATGTTTTAGTGAATCCCGGTCGTGTCGGTCCATGCCTCTCGGTGGGAACATTATATACGTCTATAACGTTATAAATCCTAACCTAAAGCTACCTAACATCTCGGCTGTAGTATTTTACAACATACCTGGCGGGTCGGCTCCTACTTCTCGGTTGGAACATTATATAGGTCTATAACGTAATATAACCTAACCTAACCCACCTAGCCGCTGGCTGGTAATGTTTTACAGAATACCGGTCGTGACGGCCCGTACCTCTTCGTGGGAACTTTATGTACGTCTATAACGTTATATATCCTAACCTAAGGCAACCTAACATTTCGGATGTAGTATTTGACAATACTCCTGGCGGGTCGGACCCTACTTCTCGATGGGAACCTTATATACGTCTATAACGTAATATAACCTAATCTAACCCATCTAGCACCGCGCTGGTAATGTTTTACAGAATCCCGGTCGTGTCGGCCAGTACCTCTCCGTGGGAACATTATATACGTCTATAACGTTATATATCCTAACCTAAGGCAACCTCACTTCTCGGATGTAGTTTTTTACAACATTCCTGGCGGGCCGGCCCCTACTTCTCGGTGGGAACATTGTATACGTCTATAACGTAATATAACTTAACCTAACCCATCCAGCCCCTCGCTGGTAATGTTTTACAGAATCCCGGTCGGGTCGGCCCGTACCTCTCCGTTGGAACATTATAAACGTCTATAGCGTTATATATCCTAACCTAAGGCAACCTCACACCTCGGATGTAGTATTTTACAACATACCTGGAGGGTCGGACCCTACTTCTCGATGGGAACCTTATATACGTCTATAACGTAATATAACCTAACCTAACCCATCTAGCACCGCGCTGGTAATGTTTTACAGAATCCCGGTCGTGTCGGCCAGTACCTCTCCGTGGGAACATTATATACGTCTATAACGTTATATATCCTAACCTAAGGCAACCTCACTTCTCGGATGTAGTTTTTTACAACATTCCTGGCGGGCCGGCCCCTACTTCTCGGTGGGAACATTATATACGTCTATAACGTAATATAACTTAACCTAACCCATCCAGCCCCTCGCTGGTAATGTTTTACAGAATCCCGGTCGGGTCGGCCCGTACCTCTCCGTTGGAACATTATAAACGTCTATAGCGTTATATATCCTAACCTAAGGCAACCTCACACCTCGGCTGTAGTATTTTACAACATACCTGGCGGGTCGGCTCCTACTTCTCGGTTGGAACATTATATAGGTCTATAACGTAATATAACCTAACCTAACCCACCTAGCCGCTGGCTGGTAATGTTTTACAGAATACCGGTCGTGACGGCCCGTACCTCTTCGTGGGAACTTTATGTACGTCTATAACGTTATATATCCTAACCTAAGGCAACCTAACATTTCGGATGTAGTATTTGACAATACTCCTGGCGGGTCGGCCCGTACTTCTCGGTGGGAACGTTATATACGTCTATAACGTAATATAACCTAACCTAACCCATCTAGCACCTGAGTGGTAATTTTTTACAGAATCCCGCTCGTGACGGCCCGTACCTCTCCCTGGGAACATTATATACGTCTATAACGTTATATATCCTAACCTAAGGCAATCTCACTCCTCGGATGAAGAATTTTACAACATTCCTGGCGGGCAGGCCCCTACTTCTCGGTGGGAACATTATAAACGTCCATAACGTAATATAACCTAACCTAACCCAACTAGCCCTTCGCTGGTAATGTTTTACAGAATCCTGGCCGTGTCGGAACGTACCTCTCCGTGGGAACATTATATACGTCTATAACGTTTTATATCCTAACCTAATGCAACCTCACTCCTCGGATGTAGAATTTTACAACATTCCTGGCGGGTCGGACCCTACTTCTCGGTGGGAACATTATATACGTCTATAACGTAATATAACCTAACCTAACCCATCCAGCCCTACGCTGGTAATGTTTTACAGTATCCCGGTCGTGTCGGCCCGTACCTCTACGTGGAGACATTAGATACGTCTATAACGCTATATATCCTAACCTAAGGCAACTTCACACCTCGGATGTAGTATTTTACAACATACCTGGAGGGCCGGCCCCTACTTCTCGATGGGAACGTTATATACGTCTATAACGTAATATAACCTAACCTAACTCATCTAGCCCCTGACTGGTAATTTTTTACAGAATCCCGCTCGTGACAGCCCGTTCCTCTCCGTGGGAACATTATATACGTCTATAACGTTATATATCCTAACCTAAGGCAACCTCACTCCTCGGATGTAGAATTTTACTACATTCCTGGCGGGCAGGCCCCTACTTCTCGGTGGGAACGTTATACACGTCCATAACGTAATATAACCTAACCTAACCCAACTAGCCCTTCGCTGGTAATGTTTTACAGAATCCTGGCCGTGTCGGACCGTACCTCTCCGTGGGAACATTATATACGTCTATAACGTTATATATCCTAACCTAATGCAACCTCACACCTCGGATATAGTATCTTACAACATTCCTGGCCGGTCGGCCCCTACTTCTCGGTGGGAACGTTATATACGTCTATAACGTAATATAACCTAATCTAACCCATCCAGACCCTCGCTGGTAATGTTTTACAGAATCCCGGTCGTGTCGGCCCGTACCACTGCGTGGAGACATTAGATACGTCTATAACGCTATATATCCTAACCTAAGGCCACCTCACACCACGGATGTAGTATTCTACAACATACCTGGAGGGTCGGACCCTACTTCTCGATGGGAACCTTATATACGTCTATAACGTAATATAACCTAACCTAACCCATCTAGCACCGCGCTGGTAATGTTTTACAGAATCCCGGTCGTGTCGGCCAGTACCTCTCCGTGGGAACATTATATACGTCTATAACGTTATATATCCTAACCTAAAGCAACCTAACATCTCGGCTGTAGTATTTTACAACATACCTGGCGGGTCGGCTCCTACTTCTCGGTTGGAACATTATATAGGTCTATAACGTAATATAACCTAACCTAACCCACCTAGCCGCTGGCTATTAATGTTTTACAGAATACCGGTCGTGACGGCCCGTACCTCTTCGTGGGAACTTTATGTACGTCTATAACGTTATATATCCTAACCTAAGGCAACCTAACATTTCGGATGTAGTATTTGACAATACTCCTGGCGGGTCGGCCCGTACTTCTCGGTGGGAACGTTATATACTTGTATAACTTAAGATAACCTAACCTAACCCATCTAGCCCCTCGCTGGTAATACTTTACAGAATCCCGGTCCTGTCGGCCCGTACCTCTCCTGGGAACATTATATACGTCTATAACGTTATATATCCTAACCTAAGGCAACCTCAAACCTCGGATGTAGTGTTTTACAACATTCCTGGCGGTTCGGCCCCTACATCTCGGTGGGAACGTTATATACGTCTATAACGTAATATAACCTAACCTAACCCATCTAGCCCCTCGCTGGCAATGTTTTACAGAATCCCGGTCATGTCGGCCCGTACCTCTCCGTGGGAACATTATATACGTCTATAACTTTATATATCCTAACCTAAGGCAACCTCACACCTAGGATGTAGTATTTTACAACATTCCTGGACGGTCGGCCCGTACATCTCGGTGGGAACGTTATATACGTGTATAACGTAATATAACCTAACCTAACCCATCTAGCCCCTGGCTGGCAATTTTTTACAGAATCCCTGTCGTGACGGCCCGTACTTCTTCGAAGGAACATTATATACGTATATAACGTTATATATCCTAACCTAAGGCAACCTCACACTTCGGATGTAGTATTTTATAACATACCTGGAGGGTCGGCCCCTACTTCTCGATGGGAATGTTATGTACGTCTATAACGTAATATGACCTAACCTAACCCATCTAGCACCTGACTGGTAATTTTTTACAGAATCCCGCTCGTCACGGCCCGTACCTCTCAGTGGGAACATTATATACGTCTATAACGTTATATATCCTAACCTAAGGCAACCTCACTCCTCGGATGTAGAATTTTACAACATTCCTGGCGGGCAGGCCCCTACTTCAGGGTGGGAACATTATACACGTCCATAACGTAATATAACCCAACCTAACCCAACTAGCCCTTCGCTGGTAATGTTTTACAGAATCCTGGCCGTGTCGGGCCGTACCTCTCCGTGGGAACATTATATACGTCTATAACGTTATATATCCTAACCTGATGCAACCTCACTCCTCGGATGTAGAATTTTACAACATTCCTGGCGGGCCGGCCCGTACTTCTCGGTGGGAACGTTATATACGTGTATAACGTAATATAACCTAACCTAACCCATCTAGCCCCTGGCTGGCAATTTTTTACAGAATCCCTGTCGTGACGGACCGTACCTCTTCGAAGGAACATTATATACGTATATAACGTTATATATCCTAACCTAACGCAACCGCACACCTCGGATGTAGTATTTTACAACATTCCTGGCGGGTCGGACCCTACTTCTTCGTGGGAACGTTATATACGTCTATAACGTAATATAACCTAACCTACACGTCTGGCCCCTCGCTGGTAATGTTTTACTGAATCCCGGTCGTGTCGGCCCGTACCTCTGCGTGGAGACATTAGATACGTCTATAACGCTATATATCCTAACCTAAGGCCACCTCACACCACGGATGTAGTATTCTACAACATACCTGGAGGGTCGGACCCTACTTCTCGATGGGAACCTTATATACGTCTATAACGTAATATAACCTAACCTAACCCATCTAGCACCGCGCTGGTAATGTTTTACAGAATCCCGGTCGTGTCGGCCAGTACCTCTCTGTGGGAACATTATATACGTCTATAACGTTATATATATTAACCTAAGGCAACCTCACTTCTCGGATGTAGTTATTTACAACATTCCTGGCGGGCCGGCCCCTACTTCTCGGTGGGAACATTATATACGTCTATAACGTAATATAACCTAACCTAACCCATCCAGCCCCTCGCTGGTAATGTTTTACAGAATCCCGGTCAGGTCGGCCCGTACCTCTCCGTTGGAACATTATAAACGTCTATAGCGTTATATATCCTAACCTAAGGCAACCTCACACCTCGGATGTAGTATTTTACAACATACCTGGAGGGTCGGCCCCTACTTCTCGATGGGAACGTTATATACGTCTATAACGTAATATAACCTAACCTAGCCCATCTAGCCCCCCGCTGGTAATGTTTTAGTGAATCCCGGCCGTGTCGGTCCATGCCTCTCGGTGGGAACATTATATACGTCTATAACGTTATAAATCCTAACCTAAAGCAACCTAACATCTCGGCTGTAGTATTTTACAACATACCTGGCGGGTCGGCTCCTACTTCTCGGTTGGAACATTATATAGGTCTATAACGTAATATAACCTAACCTAACCCACCTAGCCGCTGGCTGGTAATGTTTTACAGAATACCGGTCGTGACGGCCCGTACCTCTTCGTGGGAACTTTATGTACGTCTATAACGTTATATATCCTAACCTAAGGCAACCTAACATTTCGGATGTAGTATTTGACAATACTCCTGGCGGGTCGGCCCGTACTTCTCGGTGGGAACGTTATATACTTGTATAACTTAAGATAACCTAACCTAACCCATCTAGCCCCTCGCTGGTAATACTTTACAGAATCCCGGTCATGTCGGCCCGTACCTCTCCTGGGAACATTATATACGTCTATAACGTTATATATCCTAACCTAAGGCAACCTCAAACGTCGGATGTAGTGTTTTACAACATTCCTGGCGGTTCGGCCCCTACATCTCGGTGGGAACGTTATATACGTCTATAACGTAATATAACCTAACCTAACCCATCTAGCCCCTCGCTGGCAATGTTTTACAGAATCCCGGTCATGTCGGCCCGTACCTCTCCGTGGGAACATTATATACGTCTATAACTTTATATATCCTAACCTAAGGCAACCTCACACCTAGGATGTAGTATTTTACAACATTCCTGGAGGGTCGGCCCCTACTTCTCGATGGGAACGTTATATACGTCTATAACGTAATATAACCTAACCTAACCCATCTAGCACCTGAGTGGTAATTTTTTACAGAATCCCGCTCGTGACGGCCCGTACCTCTCCCTGGGAACATTATATACGTCTATAACGTTATATATCCTAACCTAAGGCAATCTCACTCCTCGGATGAAGAATTTTACAACATTCCTGGCGGGCAGGCCCCTACTTCTCGGTGGGAACATTATAAACGTCCATAACGTAATATAACCTAACCTAACCCAACTAGCCCTTCGCTGGTAATGTTTTACAGAATCCTGGCCGTGTCGGAACGTACCTCTCCGTGGGAACATTATATACGTCTATAACGTTTTATATCCTAACCTAATGCAACCTCACTCCTGGGATGTAGAATTTTACAACATTCCTGGCGGGTCGGACCCTACTTCTCGATGGGAACCTTATAAACGTCTATAACGTAATATAACCTAACCTAACCCATCTAGCACCGCGCTGGTAATGTTTTACAGAATCCCGGTCGTGTCGGCCAGTACCTCTCCGTGGGAACATTATATACGTCTATAACGTTATATATCCTAACCTAAGGCAACCTCACTCCTCGGATGTAGTTTTTTACAACATTCCTGGCGGGCCGGCCGCTACTTCTCGGTGGGAACATTATATACGTCTATAACGTAATATAACCTAACCTAACCCATCCAGCCCCACGCTGGTAATGTTTTACAGTATCCCGGTTGTGTCGGCCCGTACCTCTACGTGGAGACATTAGATACGTCTATAACGCTATATATCCTAACCTAAGGCAACTTCACACCTCGGATGTAGTATTTTACAACATACCTGGAGGGCCGGCCCCTACTTCTCGATGGGAACGTTATATACGTCTATAACGTAATATAACCTAACCTAACTCATCTAGCCCCTGACTGGTAATTTTTTACAGAATCCCGCTCGTGACGGCCCGTTCCTCTCCGTGGGAACATTATATACGTCTATAACGTTATATATCCTAACCTAAGGCAACCTTACTCCTCGGATGTAGAATTTTACTACATTCCTGGCGGGCAGGCCCCTACTTCTCGGTGGGAACGTTATACACGTCCATAACGTAATGTAACCTAACCTAACCCAACTAGCCCTTCGCTGGTAATGTTTTACAGAATCCTGGCCGTGTCGGACCGTACCTCTCCGTGGGAACATTATATACGTCTATAACGTTATATATCCTAACCTAATGCAACCTCACACCTCGGATATAGTATCTTACAAAATTCCTGGCGGGTCGGACCCTACTTCTCCGTGGGAACGTTATATACGTCTATAACGTAATATAACCTAACCTACACGTCTGGCCCCACGCTGGTAATGTTTTACAGAATCCCGATCGCGTCGGTCCGTACCTCTCCGTGGGAACATTATATACGTCTATAACGTTATATATCCTAATCTAAGGCAACCTCACACCTCGGATGCAGTATTTTACAACATTCCTGGCGGGTCGGCCCCTACTTCTCGGTGGGAACATTATATACGTCTATAACGTAATATAACCTAACCTAACCCATCTAGCCCCTCGCTGGTAATGTTTTACAGAATCCCGGTCGTGTCGGCCCGTACCTCTGCGTGGTGACATTAGATACGTCTATAACGCTATATATCCTAACCTAAGGCCACCTCACACCACGGATGTAGTATTCTACAACATACCTGGAGGGTCGGACCCTACTTCTCGATGGGAACCTTATATACGTCTATAACGTAATATAACCTAACCTAACCCATCTAGCACCGCGCTGGTAATGTTTTACAGAATCCCGGTCGTGTCGGCCAGTACCTCTCCGTGGGAACATTATATACGTCTATAACGTTATATATCCTAACCTAAGGCAACCTCACTTCTCGGATGTAGTTTTTTACAACATTCCTGGCGGGCCGGCCCCTACTTCTCGGTGGGAACATTATATAC
Organism: Xylocopa violacea; assembly: GCA_963969225.1. Classification (NCBI taxonomy): domain Eukaryota; kingdom Metazoa; phylum Arthropoda; class Insecta; order Hymenoptera; family Apidae; genus Xylocopa; species Xylocopa violacea. The sequence continues at coordinate 4,655,724 of CAXAJV010000008.1, forward strand.
GTCTATAACGTAATATAACCTAACCTAACCCATCCAGCCCCTCGCTGGTAATGTTTTACGGAATCCCGGTCGGTTCGGCCCGTACCTCTCCGTTGGAACATTATAAACGTCTATAGCGTTATATATCCTAACCTAAGGCAACCTCACACCTCGGATGTAGTATTTTACAACATACCTGGAGGGTCGGCCCCTACTTCTCGATGGGAACGTTATATACGTCTATAACGTAATATAACCTATCCTAGCCCATCTAGCCCCCCGCTGGTAATGTTTTAGTGAATCCAGGTCGTGTCGGTCCATGCCTCTCGGTGAGAACATTATATACGTCTATAACGTTATATATCCTAACCTAAAGCAACCTAACATCTCGGCTGTAGTATTTTACAACATACCTGGCGGGTCGGCCCCTACTTCTCGGTTGGAACATTATATAGGTCTATAACGTAATATAACCTAACCTAACCCATCTAGCCCCTCGCTGGCAATGTTTTACAGAATCCCGGTCATGTCGGCCTGTACCTCTCCGTGGGAACATTATATACGTCTATAACTTTATATATCCTAACCTAAGGCAACCTCACACCTAGGATGTAGTATTTTACAACATTCCTGGACGGTCGGCCCGTACATCTCGGTGGGAACGTTCTATACGTGTATAACGTAATATAACCTAACCTAACCCATCTAGCCCCTGGCTGGCAATTTTTTACAGAATCCCTGTCGTGACGGCCCGTACCTCTTCGAAGGAACATTATATACGTATATAACGTTATATATCCTAACCTAAGGCAACCTCACACTTCGGATGTAGTATTTTACAACATACCTGGAGGGTCGGCCCCTACTTCTCGATGGGAATGTTATGTACGTCTATAACGTAATATGACCTAACCTAACCCATCTAGCACCTGACTGGTAATTTTTTACAGAATCCCGCTCGTCACGGCCCGTACCTCTCAGTGGGAACATTATATACGTCTATAACGTTATATATCCTAACCTAACGCAACCTCACACCTCGGATGTAGTATTTTACAACATTCCTGGCGGGTCGGACCCTACTTCTCCGTGGGAACGTTATATACGTCTATAACGTAATATAACCTAACCTACACGTCTGGCCCCTCGCTGGTAATGTTTTACAGAATCCCGGTCGTGTCGGCCCGTACCTCTGCGTGGAGACATTAGATACGTCTATAACGCTATATATCCTAACCTAAGGCCACCTCACACCACGGATGTAGTATTCTACAACATACCTGGAGGGTCGGACCCTACTTCTCGATGGGAACCTTATATACGTCTATAACGTAATATAACCTAACCTAACCCATCTAGCACCGCGCTGGTAATGTTTTACAGAATATCGGTCGTGTCGGCCAGTACCTCTCTGTGGGAACATTATATACGTCTATAACGTTATATATATTAACCTAAGGCAACCTCACTTCTCGGATGTAGTATTTGACAATACACCTGGCGGGTCGGCCCGTACTTCTCGGTGGGAACGTTATATACGTCTATAACGTAATATAACCTAACCTAACCCATCTAGCACCTGAGTGGTAATTTTTTACAGAATCCCGCTCGTGACGGCCCGTACCTCTCCCTGGGAACATTATATACGTCTATAACGTTATATATCCTAACCTAAGGCAATCTCACTCCTCGGATGAAGAATTTTACAACATTCCTGGCGGGCAGGCCCCTACTTCTCGGTGGGAACATTATAAACGTCCATAACGTAATATAACCTAACCTAACCCAACTAGCCCTTCGCTGGTAATGTTTTACAGAATCCTGGCCGTGTCGGAACGTACCTCTCCGTGGGAACATTATATACGTCTATAACGTTTTATATCCTAACCTAATGCAACCTCACTCCTCGGATGTAGAATTTTACAACATTCCTGGCGGGTCGGACCCTACTTCGCGGTGGGAACGTTATATACGTGTATAACGTAATATAACCTAACCTAACCCATCTAGCCCCTGGCTGGCAATTTTTTACAGAATCCCTGTCGTGACGGCCCGTACCTCTTCGAAGGAACATTATATACGTATATAACGTTATATATCCTAACCTAACGCAACCTCACACCTCGGATGTAGTATTTTACAACATTCCTGGCGGGTCGGACCCTACTTCTCCGTGGGAACGTTATATACGTCTATAACGTAATATAACCTAACCTACACGTCTGGCCCCTCGCTGGTAATGTTTTACAGAATCCCGATCGCGTCGGTCCGTACCTCTCCGTGGGAACATTATATACGTCTATAATGTTATATATCCTAATCTAAGGCAACCTCACACCTCGGATGCAGTATTTTACAACATTCCTGGCGGGTCGGCCCCTACTTCTCGGTGGGAACATTATATACGTCTATAACGTAATATAACCTAACCTAACCCATCTAGCCCCTCGCTGGTAATGTTTTACAGAATCCCGGTCGTGTCGGCCAGTACCTCTCTGTGGGAACATTATATACGTCTATAACGTTATATATATTAACCTAAGGCAACCTCACTTCTCGGATGTAGTATTTGACAATACTCCTGGCGGGTCGGCCCGTACTTCTCGGTGGGAACGTTATATACGTCTATAACGTAATATAACCTAACCTAACCCATCTAGCACCTGAGTGGTAATTTTTTACAGAATCCCGCTCGTGACGGCCCGTACCTCTCCCTGGGAACATTATATACGTCTATAACGTTATATATCCTAACCTAAGGCAATCTCACTCCTCGGATGAAGAATTTTACAACATTCCTGGCGGGCAGGCCCCTACTTCTCGGTGGGAACATTATAAACGTCCATAACGTAATATAACCTAACCTAACCCAACTAGCCCTTCGCTGGTAATGTTTTACAGAATCCTGGCCGTGTCGGAACGTACCTCTCCGTGGGAACATTATATACGTCTATAACGTTTTATATCCTAACCTAATGCAACCTCACTCCTCGGATGTAGAATTTTACAACATTCCTGTTGGGTCGGACCCTACTTCTCGGTGGGAACATTATATACGTCTATAACGTAATATAACCTAACCTAACCCATCCAGCCCCACGCTGGTAATGTTTTACAGTATCCCGGTCGTGTCGGCCCGTTCCTCTACCTGGAGACATTAGATACGTCTATAACTTTATATATCCTAACCTAAGGCAACCTCACACTTCGGATGTAGTATTTTATAACATACCTGGAGGGTCGGCCCCTACTTCTCGATGGGAATGTTATGTACGTCTATAACGTAATATGACCTAACCTAACCCATCTAGCCCCTCGCTGGTAATGTTTTACAGAATCCCGGTCGTGTCGGCCAGTACCTCTCCGTGGGAACATTATATACGTCTATAACGTTATATATCCTAACCTAAGGCAACCTCACTTCTCGGATGTAGTTTTTTACAACATTCCTGGCGGGCCGGCCCCTACTTCTCGGTGGGAACATTCTATACGTCTATAACGTAATATAACTTAACCTAACCCATCCAGCCCCTCGCTGGTAATGTTTTACAGAATCCCGGTCGGGTCGGCCCGTACCTCTCCGTTGGAACATTATAAACGTCTATAGCGTTATATATCCTAACCTAAGGCAACCTCACACCTCGGCTGTAGTATTTTACAACATACCTGGCGGGTCGGCTCCTACTTCTCGGTTGGAACATTATATAGGTCTATAACGTAATATAACCTAACCTAACCCACCTAGCCGCTGGCTGGTAATGTTTTACAGAATACCGGTCGTGACGGCCCGTACCTCTTCGTGGGAACTTTATGTACGTCTATAACGTTATATATCCTAACCTAAGGCAACCTAACATTTCGGATGTAGTATTTGACAATACTCCTGGCGGGTCGGCCCGTACTTCTCGGTGGGAACGTTATATACGTCTATAACGTAATATAACCTAACCTAAGCCATCTAGCACCTGAGTGGTAATTTTTTACAGAATCCCGCTCGTGACGGCCCGTACCTCTCCCTGGGAACATTATATACGTCTATAACGTTATATATCCTAACCTAAGGCAATCTCACTCCTCGGATGAAGAATTTTACAACATTCCTGGCGGGCAGGCCCCTACTTCTCGGTGGGAACATTATAAACGTCCATAACGTAATATAACCCAACCTAACCCAACTAGCCCTTCGCTGGTAATGTTTTACAGAATCCTGGCCGTGTCGGAACGTACCTCTCCGTGGGAACATTATATACGTCTATAACGTTTTATATCCTAACCTAATGCAACCTCACTCCTCGGATGTAGAATTTTACAACATTCCTGGCGGGTCGGCCCCTACTTCTCGGTGGGAACATTATATACGTCTATAACGTAATATAACCTAACCTAACCCATCTAGCCCCTCGCTGGTAATGTTTTACAGAATCCCGGTCGTGTCGGCCAGTACCTCTCTGTGGGAACATTATATACGTCTATAACGTTATATATATTAACCTAAGGCAACCTCACTTCTCGGATGTAGTATTTGACAATACTCCTGGCGGGTCGGCCCGTACTTCTCGGTGGGAACGTTATATACGTCTATAACGTAATATAACCTAACCTAACCCATCTAGCACCTGAGTGGTAATTTTTTACAGAATCCCGCTCGTGACGGCCCGTACCTCTCCCTGGGAACATTATATACGTCTATAACGTTATATATCCTAACCTAAGGCAATCTCACTCCTCGGATGAAGAATTTTACAACATTCCTGGCGGGCAGGCCCCTACTTCTCGGTGGGAACATTATAAACGTCCATAACGTAATATAACCTAACCTAACCCAACTAGCCCTTCGCTGGTAATGTTTTACAGAATCCTGGCCGTGTCGGAACGTACCTCTCCGTGGGAACATTATATACGTCTATAACGTTTTATATCCTAACCTAATGCAACCTCACTCCACGGATGTAGAATTTTACAACATTCCTGGCGGGTCGGACCCTACTTCTCGGTGGGAACATTATATACGTCTATAACGTAATATAACCTAACCTAACCCATCCAGCCCCACGCTGGTAATGTTTTACAGTATCCCGGTCGTGTCGGCCCGTTCCTCTACCTGGAGACATTAGATACGTCTATAACTTTATATATCCTAACCTAAGGCAACCTCACACTTCGGATGTAGTATTTTATAACATACCTGGAGGGTCGGCCCCTACTTCTCGATGGGAATGTTATGTACGTCTATAACGTAATATGACCTAACCTAACCCATCTAGCCCCTCGCTGGTCATGTTTTACAGAATCCCGGTCGTGTCGGCCAGTACCTCTCCGTGGGAACATTATATACGTCTATAACGTTATATATCCTAACCTAAGGCAACCTCACTTCTCGGATGTAGTTTTTTACAACATTCCTGGCGGGCCGGCCCCTACTTCTCGGTGGGAACATTATATACGTCTATAACGTAATATAACTTAACCTAACCCATCCAGCCCCTCGCTGGTAATGTTTTACAGAATCCCGGTCGGGTCGGCCCGTACCTCTCCGTTGGAACATTATAAACGTCTATAGCGTTATATATCCTAACCTAAGGCAACCTCACACCTCGGCTGTAGTATTTTACAACATACCTGGCGGGTCGGCTCCTACTTCTCGGTTGGAACATTATATAGGTCTATAACGTAATATAACCTAACCTAACCCACCTAGCCGCTGGCTGGTAATGTTTTACAGAATACCGGTCGTGACGGCCCGTACCTCTTCGTGGGAACTTTATGTACGTCTATAACGTTATATATCCTAACCTAAGGCAACCTAACATTTCGGATGTAGTATTTGACAATACTCCTGGCGGGTCGGCCCGTACTTCTCGGTGGGAACGTTATATACGTCTATAACGTAATATAACCTAACCTAACCCATCTAGCACCTGAGTGGTAATTTTTTACAGAATCCCGCTCGTGACGGCCCGTACCTCTCCCTGGGAACATTATATACGTCTATAACGTTATATATCCTAACCTAAGGCAATCTCACTCCTCGGATGAAGAATTTTACAACATTCCTGGAGGGCAGGCCCCTACTTCTCGGTGGGAACATTATAAACGTCCATAACGTAATATAACCCAACCTAACCCAACTAGCCCTTCGCTGGTAATGTTTTACAGAATCCTGGCCGTGTCGGAACGTACCTCTCCGTGGGAACATTATATACGTCTATAACGTTTTATATCCTAACCTAATGCAACCTCACTCCTCGGATGTAGAATTTTACAACATTCCTGGCGGGTCGGACCCTACTTCTCGGTGGGAACATTATATACGTCTATAACGTAATACAACCTAACCTAACCCATCCAGCCCCACGCTGGTAATGTTTTACAGTATCCCGGTCGTGTCGGCCCGTACCTCTACGTGGAGACATTAGATACGTCTATAACGCTATATATCCTAACCTAAGGCAACTTCACACCTCGGATGTAGTATTTTACAACATACCTGGAGGGCCGGCCCCTACTTCTCGATGGGAACGTTATATACGTCTATAACGTAATATAACCTAACCTAACTCATCTAGCCCCTGACTGGTAATTTTTTACAGAATCCCGCTCGTGACAGCCCGTTCCTCTCCGTGGGAACATTATATACGTCTATAACGTTATATATCCTAACCTAAGGCAACCTCACTCCTCGGATGTAGAATTTTACTACATTCCTGGCGGGCAGGCCCCTACTTCTCGGTGGGAACGTTATACACGTCCATAACGTAATATAACCCAACCTAACCCAACTAGCCCTTCGCTGGTAATGTTTTACAGAATCCTGGCCGTGTCGGGCCGTACCTCTCCGTGGGAACATTATATACGTCTATAACGTTATATATCCTAACCTGATGCAACCTCACTCCTCGGATGTAGAATTTTACAACATTCCTGGCGGGCCGGCCCGTACTTCTCGGTGGGAACGTTATATACGTGTATAACGTAATATAACCTAACCTAACCCATCTAGCCCCTGGCTGGCAAATTTTTACAGAATCCCTGTCGTGACGGCCCGTACCTCTTCGAAGGAACATTATATACGTATATAACGTTATATATCCTAACCTAAGGCAACCTCACACTTCGGATGTAGTATTTTAAAACATACCTGGAGGGTCGGCCCCTACTTCTCGATGGGAATGTTATGTACGTCTATAACGTAATATGACCTAACCTAACCCATCTAGCACCTGACTGGTAATTTTTTACAGAATCCCGCTCGTCACGGCCCGTACCTCTCAGTGGGAACATTATATACGTCTATAACGTTATATATCCTAACCTAAGGCAACCTCACTCCTCGGATGTAGAATTTTACAACATTCCTGGCGGGCAGGCCCCTACTTCAGGGTGGGAACATTATACACGTCCATAACGTAATATAACCTAACCTAACCCAACTAGCCCTTCGCTGGTAATGTTTTACAGAATCCTGGCCGTGTCGGGCCGTACCTCTCCGTGGGAACATTATATACGTCTATAACGTTATATATCCTAACCTAATGCAACCTCACTCCTCGGATGTAGAATTTTACAACATTCCTGGCGGGCCGGCCCGTATTTCTCGGTAGGAACGTTATATACGTGTATAACGTAATATAACCTAACCTAACCCATCTAGCCCCTGGCTGGCAATTTTTTACAGAATCCCTGTCGTGACGGACCGTACCTCCTCGAAGGAACATTATATACGTATATAACGTTATATATCCTAACCTAACGCAACCTCACACCTCGGATGTAGTATTTTACAACATTCCTGGCGGGTCGGACCCTACTTCTCCGTGGGAACGTTATATACGTCTATAACGTAATATAACCTAACCTACACGTCTGGCCCCTCGCTGGTAATGTTTTACAGAATCCCGGTCGTGTCGGCCAGTACCTCTCCGTGGGAACATTATATACGTCTATAACGTTATATATCCTAACCTAAAGCAACCTAACATCTCGGCTGTAGTATTTTACAACATACCTGGCGGGTCGGCTCCTACTTCTCGGTTGGAACATTATATAGGTCTATAACGTAATATAACCTAACCTAACCCACCTAGCCGCTGGCTATTAATGTTTTACAGAATACCGGTCGTGACGTCCCGTACCTCTTCGTGGGAACTTTATGTACGTCTATAACGTTATATATCCTAACCTAAGGCAACCTAACATTTCGGATGTAGTATTTGATAATACTCCTGGCGGGTCGGCCCGTACTTCTCGGTGGGAACGTTATATACTTGTATAACTTAAGATAACCTAACCTAACCCATCTAGCCCCTCGCTGGTAATACTTTACAGAATCCCGGTCCTGTCGGCCCGTACCTCTCCTGGGAACATTATATACGTCTATAACGTTATATATCCTAACCTAAGGCAACCTCAAACCTCGGATGTAGTGTTTTACAACATTCCTGGCGGTTCGGCCCCTACATCTCGGTGGGAACGTTATATACGTCTATAACGTAATATAACCTAACCTAACCCATCTAGCCCCTCGCTGGCAATGTTTTACAGAATCCCGGTCATGTCGGCCCGTACCTCTCCGTGGGAACATTATATACGTCTATAACTTTATATATCCTAACCTAAGGCAACCTCACACCTAGGATGTAGTATTTTACAACATTCCTGGAGGGTCGGCCCCTACTTCTCGATGGGAACGTTATATACGTCTATAACGTAATATAACCTAACCTAACCCATCTAGCACCTGAGTGGTAATTTTTTACAGAATACCGCTCGTGACGGCCCGTACCTCTCCCTGGGAACATTATATACGTCTATAACGTTATATATCCTAACCTAAGGCAATCTCACTCCTCGGATGAAGAATTTTACAACATTCCTGGCGGGCAGGCCCCTACTTCTCGGTGGGAACATTATAAACGTCCATAACGTAATATAACCTAACCTAACCCAACTAGCCCTTCGCTGGTAATGTTTTACAGAATCCTGGCCGTGTCGGAACGTACCTCTCCGTGGGAACATTATATACGTCTATAACGTTTTATATCCTAACCTAATGCAACCTCACTCCTCGGATGTAGAATTTTACAACATTCCTGGCGGGTCGGACCCTACTTCTCGATGGGAACCTTATAAACGTCTATAACGTAATATAACCTAACCTAACCCATCTAGCACCGCGCTGGTAATGTTTTACAGAATCCCGGTCGTGTCGGCCAGTACCTCTCCGTGGGAACATTATATACGTCTATAACGTTATATATCCTAACCTAAGGCAACCTCACTCCTCGGATGTAGTTTTTTACAACATGCCTGGCGGGCCGGCCGCTACTTCTCGGTGGGAACATTATATACGTCTATAACGTAATATAACCTAACCTAACCCATCCAGCCCCACGCTGGTAATGTTTTACAGTATCCCGGTCGTGTCGGCCCGTACCTCTACGTGGAGACATTAGATACGTCTATAACGCTATATATCCTAACCTAAGGCAACTTCACACCTCGGATGTAGTATTTTACAACATACCTGGAGGGCCGGCCCCTACTTCTCGATGGGAACGTTATATACGTCTATAACGTAATATAACCTAACCTAACTCATCTAGCCCCTGACTGGTAATTTTTTACAGAATCCCGCTCGTGACGGCCCGTTCCTCTCCGTGGGAACATTATATACGTCTATAACGTTATATATCCTAACCTAAGGCAACCTTACTCCTCGGATGTAGAATTTTACTACATTCCTGGCGGGCAGGCCCCTACTTCTCGGTGGGAACGTTATACACGTCCATAACGTAATGTAACCTAACCTAACCCAACTAGCCCTTCGCCGGTAATGTTTTACAGAATCCTGGCCGTGTCGGACCGTACCTCTCCGTGGGAACATTATATACGTCTACAACGTTATATATCCTAACCTAATGCAACCTCACACCTCGGATATAGTATCTTACAACATTCCTGGCCGGTCGGGCCCTACTTCTCGGTGGGAACGTTATATACGTCTATAACGTAATATAACCTAATCTAACCCATCCAGACCCTCGCTGGTAATGTTTTACAGAAACGGTCGTGTCGGACTGTACCTCTCCGCGGGAACATTATATACGTCTATAACGCTATTTATCCTAACCTAAGGCCACCTCACACCTCGGATGTAGTATTTTACAACATACCTGGCGGGTCGGCCCGTACATCTCGGTGGGAACGTTATATACGTGTATAACGTAATATAACCTAACCTAAACCATCTAGCCCCTGGCTGGCAATTTTTTACAGAATCCCTGTCGTGACGGACCGTACCTCTTCGAAGGAACATTATATACGTATATAACGTTATATATCCTAACCTAACGCAACCTCACACCTCGGATGTAGTATTTTACAACATTCCTGGCGGGTCGGACCCTACTTCTCCGTGGGAACGTTATATACGTCTATAACGTAATATAACCTAACCTACACGTCTGGCCCCACGCTGGTAATGTTTTACAGAATCCCGATCGCGTCGGTCCGTACCTCTCCGTGGGAACATTATATACGTCTATAACGTTATATATCCTAATCTAAGGCAACCTCACACCTCGGATGCAGTATTTTACAACATTCCTGGCGGGTCGGCCCCTACTTCTCGGTGGGAACATTATATACGTCTATAACGTAATATAACCTAACCTAACCCATCTAGCCCCTCGCTGGTAATGTTTTACAGAATCCCGGTCGTGTCGGCCCGTACCTCTGCGTGGAGACATTAGATACGTCTATAACGCTATATATCCTAACCTAAGGCCACCTCACACCACGGATGTAGTATTCTACAACATACCTGGAGGGTCGGACCCTACTTCTCGATGGGAACCTTATATACGTCTATAACGTAATATAAACTAACCTAACCCATCTAGCACCGCGCTGGTAATGTTTTACAGAATCCCGGTCGTGTCGGCCAGTACCTCTCCGTGGGAACATTATATACGTCTATAACGTTATATATCCTAACCTAAAGCAACCTAACATCTCGGCTGTAGTATTTTACAACATACCTGGCGGGTCGGCTCCTACTTCTCGGTTGGAACATTATATAGGTCTATAACGTAATATAACCTAACCTAACCCACCTAGCCGCTGGCTATTAATGTTTTACAGAATACCGGTCGTGACGTCCCGTACCTCTTCGTGGGAACTTTATGTACGTCTATAACGTTATATATCCTAACCTAAGGCAACCTAACATTTCGGATGTAGTATTTGACAATACTCCTGGCGGGTCGGCCCGTACTTCTCGGTGGGAACGTTATATACTTGTATAACTTAAGATAACCTAACCTAACCCATCTAGCCCCTCGCTGGTAATACTTTACAGAATCCCGGTCCTGTCGGCCCGTACCTCTCCTGGGAACATTATATACGTCTATAACGTTATATATCCTAACCTAAGGCAACCTCAAACCTCGGATGTAGTGTTTTACAACATTCCTGGCGGTTCGGCCCCTACATCTCGGTGGGAACGTTATATACGTCTATAACGTAATATAACCTAACCTAACCCATCTAGCCCCTCGCTGGCAATGTTTTACAGAATCCCGGTCATGTCGGCCCGTACCTCTCCGTGGGAACATTATATACGTCTATAACTTTATATATCCTAACCTAAGGTAACCTCACACCTAGGATGTAGTATTTTACAACATTCCTGGACGGTCGGCCCGTACATCTCGGTGGGAACGTTATATACGTGTATAACGTAATATAACCTAACCTAACCCATCTAGCCCCTGGCTGGCAATTTTTTACAGAATCCCTGTCGTGACGGCCCGTACCTCTTCGAAGGAACATTATATACGTATATAACGTTATATATCCTAACCTAAGGCAACCTCACACTTCAGATGTAGTATTTTACAACATACCTGGAGGGTCGGCCCCTACTTCTCGATGGGAATGTTATGTACGTCTATAACGTAATATGACCTAACCTACACGTCTGGCCCCTCGCTGGTAATGTTTTACAGAATCCCGATCGCGTCGGTCCGTACCTCTCCGTGGGAACATTATATACGTCTATAATGTTATATATCCTAATCTAAGGCAACCTCACACCTCGGATGCAGTATTTTACAACATTCCTGGCGGGTCGGCCCCTACTTCTCGGTGGGAACATTATATACATCTATAACGTAATATAACCTAACCTAACCCATCTAGCCCCTCGCTGGTAATGTTTTACAGAATCCCGGTCGTGTCGGCCCGTACCTCTGCGTGGAGACATTAGATACGTCTATAACGTTATATATCCTAACCTAAGGCCACCTCACACCACGGATGTAGTATTCTACAACATACCTGGAGGGTCGGACCCTACTTCTCGATGGGAACCTTATATACGTCTATAACGTAATATAACCTAACCTAACCCATCTAGCACCGCGCTGGTAATGTTTTACAGAATCCCGGTCGTGTCGGCCAGTACCTCTCTGTGGGAACATTATATACGTCTATAACGTTATATATATTAACCTAAGGCAACCTCACTTCTCGGATGTAGTTTTTTACAACATTCCTGGCGGGCCGGCCCCTACTTCTCGGTGGGAACATTATATACGTCTATAACGTAATATAACCTAACCTAACCCATCCAGCCCCTCGCTGGTAATGTTTTACAGAATCCCGGTCAGGTCGGCCCGTACCTCTCCGTTGGAACATTATAAACGTCTATAGCGTTATATATCCTAACCTAAGGCAACCTCACACCTCGGATGTAGTATTTTACAACATACCTGGAGGGTCGGCCCCTACTTCTCGATGGGAACGTTATATACGTCTATAACGTAATATAACCTAACCTAGCCCATCTAGCCCCCCGCTGGTAATGTTTTAGTGAATCCCGGTCGTGTCGGTCCATGCCTCTCGGTGGGAACATTATATACGTCTATAACGTTATAAATCCTAACCTAAAGCAACCTAACATCTCGGCTGTAGTATTTTACAACATACCTGGCGGGTCGGCTCCTACTTCTCGGTTGGAACATTATATAGGTCTATAACGTAATATAACCTAACCTAACACACCTAGCCGCTGGCTGGTAATGTTTTACAGAATACCGGTCGTGACGGCCCGTACCTCTTCGTGGGAACTTTATGTACGTCTATAACGTTATATATCCTAACCTAAGGCAACCTAACATTTCGGATGTAGTATTTGACAATACTCCTGGCGGGTCGGCCCGTACTTCTCGGTGGGAACGTTATATACTTGTATAACTTAAGATAACCTAACCTAACCCATCTAGCCCCTCGCTGGTAATACTTTACAGAATCCCGGTCATGTCGGCCCGTACCTCTCCTGGGAACATTATATACGTCTATAACGTTATATATCCTAACCTAAGGCAACCTCAAACCTCGGATGTAGTGTTTTACAACATTCCTGGCGGTTCGGCCCCTACATCTCGGTGGGAACGTTATATACGTCTATAACGTAATATAACCTAACCTAACCCATCTAGCCCCTCGCTGGCAATGTTTTACAGAATCCCGGTCATGTCGGCCCGTACCTCTCCGTGGGAACATTATATACGTCTATAACTTTATATATCCTAACCTAAGGCAACCTCACACCTAGGATGTAGTATTTTACAACATTCCTGGAGGGTCGGCCCCTACTTCTCGATGGGAACGTTATATACGTCTATAACGTAATATAACCTAACCTAACCCATCTAGCACCTGAGTGGTAATTTTTTACAGAATACCGCTCGTGACGGCCCGTACCTCTCCCTGGGAACATTATATACGTCTATAACGTTATATATCCTAACCTAAGGCAATCTCACTCCTCGGATGAAGAATTTTACAACATTCCTGGCGGGCAGGCCCCTACTTCTCGGTGGGAACATTATAAACGTCCATAACGTAATATAACCTAACCTAACCCAACTAGCCCTTCGCTGGTAATGTTTTACAGAATCCTGGCCGTGTCGGAACGTACCTCTCCGTGGGAACATTATATACGTCTATAACGTTTTATATCCTAACCTAATGCAACCTCACTCCTCGGATGTAGAATTTTACAACATTCCTGGCGGGTCGGACCCTACTTCTCGATGGGAACCTTATAAACGTCTATAACGTAATATAACCTAACCTAACCCATCTAGCACCGCGCTGGTAATGTTTTACAGAATCCCGGTCGTGTCGGCCAGTACCTCTCCGTGGGAACATTATATACGTCTATAACGTTATATATCCTAACCTAAGGCAACCTTACTCCTCGGATGTAGAATTTTACTACATTCCTGGCGGGCAGGCCCCTACTTCTCGGTGGGAACGTTATACACGTCCATAACGTAATGTAACCTAACCTAACCCAACTAGCCCTTCGCTGGTAATGTTTTACAGAATCCTGGCCGTGTCGGGCCGTACCTCTCCGTGGGAACATTATATACGTCTATAACGCTATATATCCTAACCTAAGGCCACCTCACACCACGGATGTAGTATTCTACAACATACCTGGAGGGTCGGACCCTACTTTTCGATGGGAACCATATATACGTCTATAACGTAATATAACCTAACCTAACCCATCTAGCCCCTGGCTGGCAATTTTTTACAGAATCCCTGTCGTGACGGACCGTACCTCTTCGAAGGAACATTATATACGTATATAACGTTATATATCCTAACCTAACGCAACCTCACACCTCGGATGTTGTATTTTACAACATTCCTGGCGGGTCGGACCCTATTTCTCCGTGGGAACGTTATATACGTCTATAACGTAATATAACCTAACCTACACGTCTGGCCCCTCGCTGGTAATGTTTTACAGAATTCCGATCGCGTCGGTCCGTACCTCTCCGTGGGAACATTATATACGTCTATAACGTTATATATCCTAATCTAAGGCAACCTCACACCTCGGATGCAGTATTTTACAACATTCCTGGCGGGTCGGCCCCTACTTCTCGGTGGGAACATTATATACGTCTATAACGTAATATAACCTAACCTAACCCATCTAGCCCCTCGCTGGTAATGTTTTGCAAAATCCCGGTCGTTTCGGCCCGTACCTATCCGTGGGAACATTATATACGTCTATAGCGTATATATCCTAACCTAAGGCAGCCTAACATTTCGGATGTCGTATTTTACAACATTCCTGGCGGGTCCGCCACTATTTCTCGGTGGGAACGTTATATACGTCCATAACGTAATATAACCTAACCTAACCCATCTAGCCCCCCGCTGGTAATGTTTTACAGAATCCCGGCCGTGTCGGACCGTACGACTTCGTGGAGACATTAGATACGTCTATAACGTTATATATCCTAACCTAAGGCAACCTAACATTTCGGAAGTAGTATTTTACAACATTCCTGGCGGGTCAGCCCGTACTTCGCGGTTGGAACGTTATATACTTGTATAACGTAAGATAACCTAACCTAACCCATCTAGCCCCTCGCTGGTAATGTTTTGCAGAATCCCGGTCGTGTCGGCCCGTACCTATCCGTGGGAACATTATATACATCTATAGCGTTATATATCCTAACCTGAGCAGCCTAAAATTTCGCATGTAGTATTTTACAACACTCCTGGCGGGTCGGCCCCTACTTCTCGGTGGGAACATTATATACGTCTATAACGTAATATAACCTTACCTTACCCATTTAGCCCCTCGCTGGTAATGTTTTACAGAATTCCGGCCCTGTTGGACCGTACGACTACGTGGAGACATTAGATACGTCTATAACGTTATATATCATAACCTAAGGCAACCTAACATTTCGGAAGTAGTATTTTACAACATTCCTGGCGGGTCGGCCCGTACTTCTCGGTGGGAACGTTATATACGTGTATAACGTAATATAACCTAACCTAACCCATCTAGCCCCTCGCTGGTAATGATTTACAGAATCCCGGTACTGCCGGCCCGTACCTCTCCGTGGGAACATTATATACGTCTATAAGGTTATATATCATAACCTAAGGCAACCTCGCACCTCGGATGTAGTATTTTACAACATTCCTGGCGGGTCGGACCCTACTTCCCGTGGGAACGTTATGTACGTCTATAACGTAATATAACCTAACCTACCCGTCTGGCCCCTCGCTGGTAATGTTTTACGGAATCCCGATCGCGTCGGTCCGTACCTCTCCGTGGGAACACTATACACGTCTATAACGTTATGTATCCTAACCTAAGGCAACCTCACTCCTCGGATGTAGAATTTTACAACATTCCTGGCGGGCAGGCCCCTACTTCTCGGTGGGAACATTATGCACGTCCATCACGTAATATAACCTAACCTAACCCAACTAGCCCTTCGCTGGTAATGTTTTACAGAATCCTCGCCGTGTCGGACCGTACCTGTCCGTGGGAACATTATATACGTCTATAACGTTATATATCCTAACTTAATGCAACCTCACTCCTCGGATGTAGAATTTTACAACATTCCTGGCGGGCAGGCCCCTACATCTCGGTGGGAACGTTATATACGTGTATAACGTAAGATAACCTAACCTAACCCATTTAGCCTCTCGCTGGTAATGTTTTGCAGAATCCCGGTCCTGTCGGCCCGTACCTCTCCGTGGGATCATTATATACGTCTATAACGTTATATATCCTAACCTAATGCAACCTAACATTTCGGACGTAGTATTTTACAACATTCCTGGCGGGTCGGCCCGTACTTCGCGGTTGGAACGTTATATACGTCTATAACGTAATATAACCTAACCTAACCCATCTAGCCCCTCGCTGGTAATGCTTTACAGAATCCCGGTCGTGTCGGCCCGTACCTCTACGTGGAGACATTAGATACGTCTATAACGCTATATATCCTAACCTAAGGCCACCTCACACTTCGGATGTAGTATTTTACAACATACCTGGAGGGTCGGCCCCTACTTCTCGATGGGAACGTTATATACGTGTATAACGTAAGATAAACTAACCTAACCGATCTAGCTTCTCGCTGGTAATGTTTTACAGAATCCCGGTCGTGTCGGCCCGTACCTATACGTGGAGACATTAGATACGTCTATAACGTTATATATCCTAACCTAAGGCAACCTAACATTTCGGAAGTAGTATTTTACAACATTCCTGGCGGGTCAGCCCGTACTTCGCGGTTGGAACGTTACATACTTGTATAACGTAAGATAACCTAACCTAACCCATCTAGCCCCTCGCTGGTAATGTTTTCCAGAATCCCGGTCGTGTCGGCCCGTACCAATCCGTGGGAACATTATATACGTCTATAGCGTTATATATCCTAACCTAAGGCAGCCTAACATTTCGCATGTAGTATTTTACAACACTCCTGGCGGGTCGGCCCCTACTTCTCGGTGGGAACATTATATACGTCTATAACGTAATATAACCTTACCTAACCCATTTAGCCCCTCGCTGGTAATGTTTTACAGAATTCCGGCCCTGTGGGACCGTACGACTACGTGGCGACATTAGATACGTCTATAACGTTATATATCCTAACCTAAGGCAACGTAACATTTCGGAAGTAGTATTTTACAACATTCCTGGCGGGCCAGCCCGTACTTCGCGGTTGGAACGTTATATACTTGTATAACGTAAGATAACCTAACCTAACCCATCTAGCCCCTCGCTGGTAATGTTTTACAGAATCGCGTTCGTGCAGCCCCGTACGTCTCGGTGGGAACATTATATACGTCTGTACCGTTATATATCCTAACCTAAGGCAATCTAACATTTCGGATGTAGTATTTTACAACATTCCTGGCGGGTCGGCCCGTACTTCTCGGTGGGAACGTTATATACGTGTATAACGTAATATAACCTAACCTAACCCATCTAGCCCCTCGCTGGTAATGATTTACAGAATCCCGGTACTGCCGACCCGTACCTCTCCGTGGGAACATTATAAACGTCTATAGCGTATATATCCTAACCTAATGCAGCCTAACATTTCGGATGTAGTATTTTACAACATTCCTGGCGGGTCGGCCACTCTTTCTCGGTGGGAACGTTATATACGTCTATAACGTAATATAACCTAACCTAACCCATCTAGCCCCTCGCTGGTAATGTTTTACAGAATCCCGGTCGTGTCGGCCCGTACCTCTACGTGGAGACATTATATACGTCTATAACGCTATATATCCTAACCTAAGGCCACCTCACACCTCGGATGTAGTATTTTACAACATACCTGGAGGGTCGGCCCCTACTTCTCGATGGGAACGTTATATACGTGTATAACGTAAGATAAACTAACCTAACCGATCTAGCTTCTCGCTGGTAATGTTTTACAGAATCCCGGTCGTGTCGGCCCGTACCTCTACGTGGAGACATTAGATACGTCTATAACGCTATATATCCTAACCTAAGGCCACCTCACACCTCGGATGTAGTATTTTACAACATACCTGGAGGGTCGGCCCCTACTTCTCGATGGGAACGTTATATACGTCTATAACGTAATATAACCTAACCTAACCCATCTAGCCACTCGCTGGTAATGTTTTACAGAAGATCGGTCGTGTCGGCCCGTACCTCTCTGTGGGAACATTATATACGTCTATAACGTTATAATATCCTAGCCTAAGGCAACCTCACTCCTAGAATGTAGTATTTTACAACATTCCTGGCGGGCCGGCCCCTACTTCTCGGTGGGAACATTATATACGTCTATAACGTTATATATCCTAACCTAAGGCAACCTCACTCCTCGGATGTAGTTTTGTACAACATTCCTGGCGGGCCGGCCCCTACTTCTCGGTGGGAACATTATATACGTCTATAACGTAATATAACCTAACCTAACCCATCTAGCCCCTCGCTGGTAATGTATTGCAGAAACCCGGTCGTGTCGGCCCGTACCTATCCGTGGGAACATTATATACGTCTATAGCGTTATGTATCCTAACCTAAGGCAGCCTAACATTTCGGATGTAGTATTTTACAACACTCCTGGCGGGTCGGCCCCTACTTCTCGGTGGGAACGTTATATACGCCTATAACGTAATATAACCTAACCTAACCCATCTGGCACCTCGCTGGTAATGTTTTACAGAATCCCAGCCGTGTCGGACCGTACGACTACGTGGAGACATTAGATACGTCTATAACGTTATATATCCTAACCTAAGGCAACCTCACTCCTCGGATGTAGGTTTTTACAACATTCCTGGCGGGCCGGCCCCTACTTCTCGGTGGGAACATTATATACGTCTATAACGTAATATAACCTTACCTAACCCATCTAGCCCCTCGCTGGTAATGTTTTACAGAATTCCGGCCGTGTCGGACCGTACGACTACGTGGAGACATTAGATACGTCTATAACGTTATATATCCTAACCTAAGGCAACCTAGCATTTCGGATGTAGTATTTTACAACATTCCTGGCGGGCCGGCCCCTACTTCTCGGTGGGAACGTTATATACGTGTATAACGTAAGATAACCTAACCTAACCCATTTAGCCCCTCGCTGGTAATGTTTACAGAATCCTGGTCCTGTCGGCCCGTACCTCTCCGTAGGAACATTATAAACGTCTATAGCGTATATATCCTAACCTAAGGCAGCCTAACATTTCGGATGTCGTATTTTACAACATTCCTGGCGGGTCGGCCACTATTTCTCGGTGGGAACGTTATATACGTGTGTAACGTAATATAACCTAACCTAACCCATCCAGCCCGTCGCTGGTAATGTTTTACAGAATCCCGGTCGTGTCGGCCCGTACCTCTACGTGGAGACATTAGATTCGTCTATAACGCTATATATCCTAACCCAAGGCCACCTCACACCTCGGATGTAGTATTTTACAGCAAACCTGGAGGGTCGGCCCCTACTTCTCGATGGGAACGTTATATACGTCTATAACGTAATATAACCTAACCTAACCCATCTAGAACCTGGCTGGTAATTTTTTACAGAATCCCTGTCGTGACTGCCCGTACCTCTTCGAAGGAACATTATATACGTCTATAACGTTATATATCTTAACCTAAGGCAACCTAACATTTCGGATGTAGTATTTAGCAAAATTCCTGGCGGGTCGTACCGTACTTCGCGGTTGGAACGTTATATACTTGTATAACGTAAGATAACCTAATCTAACCCATCTAGCCCCTCGCTGGTAATGTTTTACAGAATCCCGGTCCAGTGGGCCCGTACCTCTCCGTGGGAACATTATATACGTCTATAACGTTATATATCCTAACCTAAGGCAACCTCACTCCTCGGATGTAGGTTTTTACAACATTCCTGGCGGGCAGGCCCCTACTTCTCGGTGGGAACATTATATACGTCTATAACGTAATATAACCTAACCTAACCCATCTAGCCACTCGCTGGTAATGTTTTACAGAAGCCCGGTCGTGTCGGCCCGTACCTCTCCGTGGGAACATTATATACGTCTATAACGTTATATATCCTAGCCTAAGGCAACCTCACTCCTAGGATGTAGTATTTTACAACATTCCTGGCGGGCCGGCCCCTACTTCTCGGTGGGAACGTTATATACCTGTATAACGTAAGATAACCTAACCTAACCCATTTAGCCCCTCGCTGGTAATGTTTTACAGAATCCTGGTCCTGTCGGCCCGTACCTCTCCGTGGGAACATTATAAACGTCTCTAGCGTATATATCCTAACCTAAGGCAGCCTAACATTTCGGATGTCGTATTTTACAACATTCCTGGCGGGTCGGCCCCTACTTCTCGATTCGAACATTATATACGTCTATAACGTAATATATCCTAATCTAAGGCAACCTAACATCTCGGATGTAGTATTTTACAATATACCTGGCGGGTCGACCCCTACTTCTCGGTTCGAACATTATATACGTCTGTAACGTAATATAACCTAACCTAACCCATCTAGCCCCTCGCCGGTAATGTTTTACAGAACCCCGGTCGTGTCGGCCCGTACCTCTACGTGGAGACATTAGATACGTCTATAACGCTATATATCCTAACCTAAGGCCACCTCACACCTTGGATGTAGTATTTTACAACATACCTGGAGGGTCGGCCCCTACTTCTCGATGGGAACGTTATATAAGTCTATAACGTAATATAACCTAACCTAACCCATCTAGCCCCTGGCTGGTAATTTTTTACAGAATCCCTGTCGTGACTGCCCGTACCTCTTCGAAGGAACATTATATACGTCTATAACGTTATATATCTTAACCTAAGGCAACCTAACATTTCGGATGTAGTATTTGGCAACATTCCTGGCGGGCCGGCCCCTACATCTCGGTGGGAACATTATACACGTCCATAACGTAATATAACCTAACCTAACCCAACTAGCCCTTCGCTGGTAATGTTTTACAGAATCCTGGAGGTGTCGGAGAGTACCTCTCCGTGGGAACATTATATACGTCTATAACGTTATATATCCTAACCTAAGGCAACCTCACACCTCGGATGTAGTATTTTACAACATTCCTGGCGGGTCGGCCCGTACTTCTCGGTGGGAACGTTATATACGTGTATAACGTAAGATAAACTAACCTAACCCATCTAGCCTCTCGCTGGTAATGTTTTACAGAATCACGGTCGTGTCGGACCGTACCTCTCCGTTGGAACATTATATACGTCTATAACGTTATATATCCTAACCTAAGGCCACCTCACACCTCGGATGTAGTATTTTACAACATACCTGGAGGGTCGGCCCCTACTTCTCGATGGGAACGTTATATACGTCTATAACGTAATATAACCTAACCTAACCCATCTAGCCCCTCGCTGGTAATGTTTTGCAGAATCCCGGGCCTGTCGGCACGTACCTCTCCGTGGGAACATTATATACGTCTATAACGTTATATACCCTACCCTACTGCAACCTCTCTCCTCGGATGTAGTATTTTACAACATTCCTGGCGGGCCGGCCCCTACTTCTCGGTGGGAACGTTATATACGTGTATAACGTAAGATAACCTAACCTAACCCATTTAGCCCCTCGCTGGTAATGTTTTACAGAATCCTGGTCCTGTCGGCCCGTACCTCTCCGTGGGAACATTATAAACGTCTATAGCGTATATATTCTAACCTAATGCAGCCTAACATTTCGGATGTCGTATTTTACAACATTCCTGGCGGGTCGGCCACTATTTCTCGGTGGGAACGTTATATACGTGTGTAACGTAATATAACCTAACCTAACCCATCCAGCCCGTCGCTGGTAATGTTTTACAGAATCGCGGTCGTGTCGGACCGTACCTCTCCGTGGGAACATTATATACGTCTATAACGTTATATATCCTAACCTAAGGCAACCTAACATCTCGGATGTAGTATTTTACAACATACCTGGCGGGTCGGCCCCTACTTCTCGATTCGAACATTATATACGTCTATAACGTAATATATCCTAATCTAAGGCAACCTAACATCTCGGATGTAGTATTTTACAATATACCTGGCGGGTCGACCCCTACTTCTCGGTTCGAACATTATATACGTCTGTAACGTAATATAACCTAACCTAACCCATCTAGCCCCTCGCCGGTAATGTTTTACAGAATCCCGGTCGTGTCGGCCCGTACCTCTACGTGGAGACATTAGATACGTCTATAACGCTATATATCCTAACCTAAGGCCACCTCACACCTTGGATGTAGTATTTTACAACATACCTGGAGGGTCGGCCCCTACTTCTCGATGGGAACGTTATATAAGTCTATAACGTAATATAACCTAACCTAACCCATCTAGCCCCTGGCTGGTAATTTTTTACAGAATCCCTGTAGTGACTGCCCGTACCTCTTCGAAGGAACATTATATACGTCTATAACGTTATATATCTTAACCTAAGGCAACCTAACATTTCGGATGTAGTATTTGGCAAAATTCCTGGCGGGTCGTACCGTACTTCGCGGTTGGAACGTTATATACTTGTATAACGTAAGATAACCTAATCTAACCCATCTAGCCCCTCGCTGGTAATGTTTTACAGAATCCCGGTCCAGTGGGCCCGTACCTCTCCGTGGGAACATTATATACGTCTATAACGTTATATATCCTAACCTAAGGCAACCTCACTCCTCGGATGTAGGTTTTTACAACATTCCTGGCGGGCAGGCCCCTACTTCTCGGTGGGAACATTATACACGTCCATAACGTAATATAACCTAACCTAACCCAACTAGCCCTTCGCTGGTAATGTTTTACAGAATCCTCGCCGTGTCGGACCGTACCTCTCCGTGGGAACGTTATATACGTCTATAACGTTATATATCCTAACCTAAGGCAACCTCACACCTCGGATGTAGTATTTTGCAACATTCCTGGCGGGTCGGCCCCTACTTCTCGGTGGGAACATTATATACGTCTATAACGTAATATAACCTAACCTAACCCATCTAGCCACTCGCTGGTAATGATTTACAGAAGCCCGGTCGTGTCGGAGCGTACCTCTCCGTGGGAAAATTATATACGTCTATATCGTTATATATCCTATCCTAATGCAAAATCACTCCTCGGATGTTGTATTTTACAACACTCCTGGCGGGTCAGCCCCTACATCTCGGTGGGAACGTTATATACGTTTATAACGTAAGATAACCTAACCTAACCCATTTAGCCCCTCGCTGGTAATGTTTACAGAATCCTGGTCCTGTCGGCCCGTACCTCTCCGTAGGAACATTATAAACGTCTATAGCGTATATATCCTAACCTAAGGCAGCCTAACATTTCGGATGTCGTATTTTACAACATTCCTGGCGGGTCGGCCACTATTTCTCGGTGGGAACGTTATATACGTGTGTAACGTAATATAACCTAACCTAACCCATCCAGCCCGTCGCTGGTAATGTTTTACAGAATCGCGGTCGTGTCGGACCGTACCTCTCCGTGGGAACATTATATACGTCTATAACGTTATATATCCTAACCTAAGGCAACCTAACATCTCGGATGTAGTATTTTACAACATACCTGGCGGGTCGGCCCCTACTTCTCGATTCGAACATTATATACGTCTATAACGTAATATATCCTAATCTAAGGCAACCTAACATCTCGGATGTAGTATTTTACAACATACCTGGCGGGTCGACCCCTACTTCTCGGTTCGAACATTATATACGTCTGTAACGTAATATAACCTAACTTAACCCATCTAGCCCCTCGCTGGTAATGTTTTACAGAATCCCGGTCGTGTCGGGCCGTACCTCTACGTGGAGACATTAGATTCGTCTACAACGCTATATATCCTAACCCAAGGCCACCTCACACCTCGGATGTAGTATTTTACAACAAACCTGGAGGGTCGGCCCCTACTTCTCGATGGGAACGTTATATACGTCTATAACGTAATATAACCTAACCTAACCCATCTAGCCCCTGGCTGGTAATTTTTTACAGAAGCCCGGTCGTGTCGGCCCGTACCTCTCCGTGGGAACATTATATACGTCTATAACGTTATATATCCTAGCCTAAGGCAACCTCACTCCTAGGATGTAGTATTTTACAACATTCCTGGCGGGCCGGCCCCTACTTCTCGGTGGGAACGTTATATACCTGTATAACGTAAGATAACCTAACCTAACCCATCTAGCCCCTCGCTGGTAATGTTTTACAGAATCCCGGCCGTGTCGGACCGTACGACTACGTGGAGACATTAGATACGTCTATAACATTATATATCCTAACCTAAGGCAACCTAACATTTCGGACGTAGTATTTTACAACATTCCTGGCGGGTCGGCCCGTACTTCGCGGTTGGAACGTTATATACTTGTATAACGTAAGGTAACCTAATCTAACGCATCTAGCCCCTCGCTGGTAATGTTTTACAGAATCCCGTTCGTGCAGCCCCGTACATCTCGGTGGGAACATTATATACGTCTGTAACGTTATATAGCCTAACCTAAGGCAATCTAACATCTCGGATGTAGTATTTTTCAACATTCCTGCCGGGTCCGCCCGTACTTCTCGGTGGGAACGTTATATACATGTGTAACGTAATATAACCTAACCTAACCCATCTAGCCTCTCGCTGGTAATGTTTTACAGAATCCCGGTACTGTCGGCCCGTACCTCTCCGTGGGAACATTATATACGTCTATAACGTTATATATCCTAACCTAAGGCAACCTAACATCTCGGATGTAGTATTTTACAACATACCTGGCGGGTCGGCCCCTACTTCTCGATTCGAACATTATATACGTCTATAACGTAATATATCCTAATCTAAGGCAACCTAACATCTCGGATGTAGTATTTTACAACATACCTGGCGGGTCGACCCCTACTTCTCGGTTCGAACATTATATACGTCTGTAACGTAATATAACCTAACCTAACCCATCTAGCCCCTCGCCGGTAATGTTTTACAGAATCCCGGTCGTGTCGGCCCGTACCTCTACGTGGAGACATTAGTACGTCTATAACGCTATATATCCTAACCTAAGGCCACCTCACACCTCGGATGTAGTATTTTACAACATACCTGGAGGGTCGGCCCCTACTTCTCGATGGGAACGTGATATACATCTATAACCTAATATAACCTAACCTAACCCATCTAGTCCCTGGCTGGCAATTTTTTACAGAATCCCTGTCGTGACGGCCCGTACCTCTCCGTGGGAACATTATATACGTCTATAACGTTATATACCCTACCCTATTGCAACCTCTCTCCTCGGATGTAGAATTTTACAACATTCCTGGCGGGCCGGCCCCTACTTCTCGGTGGGAACGTTATATACGTGTATAACGTAAGATAACCTAACCTAACCCATTTAGCCCCTCGCTGGTAATGTTTACAGAATCCTGGTCCTGTCGGCCCGTACCTCTCCGTAGGAACATTATAAACGTCTATAGCGTATATATCCTAACCTAAGGCAGCCTAACATTTCGGATGTCGTATTTTACAACATTCCTGGCGGGTCGGCCACTATTTCTCGGTGGGAACGTTATATACGTGTGTAACGTAATATAACCTAACCTAACCCATCCAGCCCGTCGCTGGTAATGTTTTACAGAATCCCGGTACTGTCGGCCCGTACCTCTCCGTGGGAACATTATATACGTCTATAACGTTATATATCCTAACCTAAGGCAACCTAACATCTCGGATGTAGAATTTTACAACATACCTGGCGGGTCGGCCCCTACTTCTCGATGGGAACGTGATATACATCTATAACCTAATATAACCTAACCTAACCCATCTAGTCCCTGGCTGGCAATTTTTTACAGAATCCCTGTCGTGACGGCCCGTACCTCTTCGAAGGAACATTATATATGTCTATAACGTTATATATCCTAACCTAAGGCAACCTCACACCTCGGATGTAGTATTTTACAACATTCCTGGCGGGTCGGCCCGTACTTCTCGGTGGGAACGTTATATACGTGTATAACGTAAGATAAACTAACCTAACCCATTTAGCCCCTCGCTGGTAATGTTTACAGAATCCTGGTCCTGTCGGCCCGTACCTCTCCGTAGGAACATTATAAACGTCTATAGCGTATATATCCTAACCTAAGGCAGCCTAACATTTCGGATGTCGTATTTTACAACATTCCTGGCGGGTCGGCCCCTACTTCTCGGTGGGAACATTATATACGTCTATAACGTAATATAACCTAACCTAACCCATCTAGCCACTCGCTGGTAATGTTTTACAGAAGCCCGGTCGTGTCGGCCCGTACCTCCCCGTGGGAACATTATATACGTCTATAACGTTATATGTCCTAGCCTAAGGCAACCTCACTCCTAGGATGTAGTATTTTACAACATTCCTGGCGGGCCGGCCCCTACTTCTCGGTGGGAACGTTATATACCTGTATAACGTAAGATAACCTAACCTAACCCATTTAGCCTCTCGCTGGTAATGTTTTACAGAATCCTGGTCCTGTCGGCCCGTACCTCTCCGTGGGAACATTATAAACGTCTATAGCGTATATATCCTAACCTAAGGCAGCCTAACATTTCGGATGTCGTATTTTACAACATTCCTGGCGGGTCGGCCACTATTTCTCGGTGGGAACGTTATATACCTGTATAACGTAATATAACCTAACCTAACCCATCTAGCCCCTCGCTGGTAATGTTTTACAGAATCCCGGCCGTGTCGGACCGTACGACTACGTGGAGACATTAGATACGTCTATAACGTTATATATCCTAACCTAAGGCAACCTAACATTTCGTACGTAGTATTTTACAACATTCCTGGCGGGTCGGCCCGTACTTCGCGGTTGGAACGTTATATACTTGTATAACGTAAGATAACCTAATCTAACGCATCTAGCCCCTCGCTGGTAATGTTTTACAGAATCCCGTTCGTGCAGCCCCGTACATCTCGGTGGGAACATTATATACGTCTGTAACGTTATATAGCCTAACCTAAGGCAATCTAACATCTCGGATGTAGTATTTTACAACATTCCTGGCGGGTCCGCCCGTACATCTCGGTTGGAACGTTATACACGTGTGTAACGTAATATAACCTAACCTAACCCATCTAGCCTCTCGCTGGTAATGTTTTACAGAATCCCGGAACTGTCGGCCCGTACCTCTCCGAGGGAACATTATATACGTCTATAACGTTATATATCCTAACCTAAGGCAACCTCACACCTCGGATGTAGTATTTTACAACTTTCCTGGCGGGTCGGACCCTACTTCTCCGTGGGAACGTTATATACGTCTATAACGTAATATAACCGAACCTACCCGTCCGGCCCCTCGCTGGTAATGTTTTACAGAATCCCGATCGCGTCGGTCCGTACCTCTCCGTGGGAACATTATACACGTCTATAACGTTATATATCCTAACCTAAGGCAACCTCACACCTGGGATATAGTATCTTACAGCATTCCTGGCCGGTCGGCCCCTACTTCTCGGTTCGAACATTATATACGTCTATAACGTAATATAACCTAACCTAACCCATCTAGCCCCTCGCTGGTAATGTTTTGCAGAATCCCGGGCCTGTCGGAACGTATCTCTCCGTGGGAACATTATATACGTCTATAACGTTATATACCCTACCCTAATGCAACCTCTCTCCTCGGATGTAGAATTTTACAACATTCCTGGCGGGCCGGCCCCTACTTCTCGGTGGGAACGTTATATACGTGTATAACGTAAGATAACGTAACCTAACCCATTTAGCCCCTCGCTGGTAATGTTTTACAGAATCCTGGTCCTGTCGGCCCGTACCTCTCCGTGGGAACATTATAAACGTCTATAGCGTATATATCCTAACCTAAGGCAGCCTAACATTTCGGATGTCGTATTTTACAACATTCCTGGCGGGTCGGCCACTATTTCTCGGTGGGAACGTTATATACGTCTATAACGTAATATAACCTAACCTAACCCATCTATCCCCTCGCTGGTAATGTTTTACAGAATCCCGGCCGTGTCGGACCGTACGACTACGTGGAGACATTAGATACGTCTATAACGTTATATATCCTAACCTAAGGCAACCTAACATTTCGGACGTAGTATTTTACAACATTCCTGGCGGGTCGGCCCGTACTTCGCGGTTGGAACGTTATATACTTGTATAACGTAAGATAACCTAATCTAACGCATCGAGCCCCTCGCTGGTAATGTTTTACAGAATCCCGTTCGTGCAGCCCCGAACATCTCGGTGGGAACATTATATACGTCTGTAACGTTATATATCCTAACCTAAGGCAATCTAACATTTCGGATGTAGAATTTTACAACATTCCTGGCGGGTCGGCCCGTACTTCTCGGTGGGAACGTTATATACGTGTGTAACGTAATATAACCTAACCTAACCCATCCAGCCCCTCGCTGGTAATGTTTTACAGAATCGCGGTCGTGTCGGACCGTACATCTACGTGCAGACATTAGATACGTCTATAACGCTATAAATCCTAACCTAAGGCCACCTCACACCTTGGATGTAGTATTTTACAACATACCTGGAGGGTCGGCCCCTACTTCTCGATGGGAACGTTATATACGTCTATAACGTAATATAACCTAACCTAACCCATCTAGCCCCTGGCTGGTAATTTTTTACAGAATCCCTGTAGTGACTGCCCGTACCTCTTCGAAGGAACATTATATACGTCTATAACGTTATATATCTTAACTTAAGGCAACCTAACATTTCGGATGTAGTATTTGGCAAAATTCCTGGCGGGTCGTACCGTACTTCGCGGTTGGAACGTTATATACTTGTATAACGTAAGATAACCTAATCTAACCCATCTAGCCCCTCGCTGGTAATGTTTTACAGAATCCCGGTCCAGTGGGCCCGTACCTCTCCGTGGGAACATTATATACGTCTATAACGTTATATATACTAACCTAAGGCAACCTCACTCCTCGGATGTAGGTTTTTACAACATTCCTGGCGGGCAGGCCCCTACTTCTCGGTGGGAACATTATACACGTCCATAACGTAATATAACCTAACCTAACCCAACTAGCCCTTCGCTGGTAATGTTTTACAGAATCCTCGCCGTGTCGGACCGTACCTCTCCGTGGGAACGTTATATACGTCTATAACGTTATATATCCTAACCTAAGGCAACCTCACACCTCGGATGTAGTATTTTGCAACATTCCTGGCGGGTCGGCCCCTACTTCTCGGTGGGAACATTATATACGTCTATAACGTAATATAACATAACCTAACCCATCTAGCCACTCGCTGGTAATGATTTACAGAAGCCCGGTCGTGTCGGAGCGTACCTCTCCGTGGGAAAATTATATACGTCTATATCGTTATATATCCTATCCTAATGCAAAATCACTCCTCGGATGTTGTATTTTACAACACTCCTGGCGGGTCAGCCCCTACATCTCGGTGGGAACGTTATATACGTTTATAACGTAAGATAACCTAACCTAACCCATTTAGCCCCTCGCTGGTAATGTTTACAGAATCCTGGTCCTGTCGGCCCGTACCTCTCCGTAGGAACATTATAAACGTCTATAGCGTATATATCCTAACCTAAGGCAGCCTAACATTTCGGATGTCGTATTTTACAACATTCCTGGCGGGTCGGCCACTATTTCTCGGTGGGAACGTTATATACGTGTGTAACGTAATATAACCTAACCTAACCCATCCAGCCCGTCGCTGGTAATGTTTTACAGAATCGCGGTCGTGTCGGACCGTACCTCTCCGTGGGAACATTATATACGTCTATAACGTTATATATCCTAACCTAAGGCAACCTAACATCTCGGATGTAGTATTTTACAACATACCTGGCGGGTCGGCCCCTACTTCTCCATTCGAACATTATATACGTCTATAACGTAATATATCCTAATCTAAGGCAACCTAACATCTCGGATGTAGTATTTTACAACATACCTGGCGGGTCGACCCCTACTTCTCGGTTCGAACATTATATACGTCTGTAACGTAATATAACCTAACTTAACCCATCTAGCCCCTCGCTGGTAATGTTTTACAGAATCCCGGTCGTGTCGGGCCGTACCTCTACGTGGAGACATTAGATTCGTCTATAACGCTATATATCCTAACCCAAGGCCACCTCACACCTCGGATGTAGTATTTTACAACAAACCTGGAGGGTCGGCCCCTACTTCTCGATGGGAACGTTATATACGTCTATAACGTAATATAACCTAACCTAACCCATCTAGCCCCTGGCTGGTAATATTTTACAGAAGCCCGGTCGTGTCGGCCCGTACCTCTCCGTGGGAACATTATATACGTCTATAACGTTATATATCCTAGCCTAAGGCAACCTCACTCCTAGGATGTAGTATTTTACAACATTCCTGGCG
Organism: Xylocopa violacea; assembly: GCA_963969225.1. Lineage (NCBI taxonomy): Eukaryota > Metazoa > Arthropoda > Insecta > Hymenoptera > Apidae > Xylocopa > Xylocopa violacea. The sequence continues at coordinate 4,686,474 of CAXAJV010000008.1, forward strand.
GGCCGGCCCCTACTTCTCGGTGGGAACGTTATATACCTGTATAACGTAAGATAACCTAACCTAACCCATCTAGCCCCTCGCTGGTAATGTTTTACAGAATCCCGGCCGTGTCGGACCGTACGACTACGTGGAGACATTAGATACGTCTATAACATTATATATCCTAACCTAAGGCAACCTAACATTTCGGACGTAGTATTTTACAACATTCCTGGCGGGTCGGCCCGTACTTCGCGGTTGGAACGTTATATACTTGTATAACGTAAGGTAACCTAATCTAACGCATCTAGCCCCTCGCTGGTAATGTTTTACAGAATCCCGTTCGTGCAGCCCCGTACATCTCGGTGGGAACATTATATACGTCTGTAACGTTATATAGCCTAACCTAAGGCAATCTAACATCTCGGATGTAGTATTTTTCAACATTCCTGCCGGGTCCGCCCGTACTTCTCGGTGGGAACGTTATATACATGTGTAACGTAATATAACCTAACCTAACCCATCTAGCCTCTCGCTGGTAATGTTTTACAGAATCCCGGTACTGTCGGCCCGTACCTCTCCGTGGGAACATTATATACGTCTATAACGTTATATATCCTAACCTAAGGCAACCTAACATCTCGGATGTAGTATTTTACAACATACCTGGCGGGTCGGCCCCTACTTCTCGATTCGAACATTATATACGTCTATAACGTAATATATCCTAATCTAAGGCAACCTAACATCTCGGATGTAGTATTTTACAACATACCTGGCGGGTCGACCCCTACTTCTCGGTTCGAACATTATATACGTCTGTAACGTAATATAACCTAACCTAACCCATCTAGCCCCTCGCCGGTAATGTTTTACAGAATCCCGGTCGTGTCGGCCCGTACCTCTACGTGGAGACATTAGTACGTCTATAACGCTATATATCCTAACCTAAGGCCACCTCACACCTCGGATGTAGTATTTTACAACATACCTGGAGGGTCGGCCCCTACTTCTCGATGGGAACGTGATATACATCTATAACCTAATATAACCTAACCTAACCCATCTAGTCCCTGGCTGGCAATTTTTTACAGAATCCCTGTCGTGACGGCCCGTACCTCTCCGTGGGAACATTATATACGTCTATAACGTTATATGTCCTAGCCTAAGGCAACCTCACTCCTAGGATGTAGTATTTTACAACATTCCTGGCGGGCCGGCCCCTACTTCTCGGTGGGAACGTTATATACCTGTATAACGTAAGATAACCTAACCTAACCCATTTAGCCACTCGCTGGTAATGTTTTACAGAATCCTGGTCCTGTCGGCCCGTACCGCTCCGTGGGAACATTATAAACGTCTATAGCGTATATATCCTAACCTAAGGCAGCCTAACATTTCGGATGTCGTATTTTACAACATTCCTGGCGGGTCGGCCACTATTTCTCGGTGGGAACGTTATATACGTCTATAACGTAATATAACCTAACCTAACCCATCTAGCCCCTCGCTGGTAATGTTTTACAGAATCCCGTTCGTACAGCCCCGTACATCTCGGTGGGAACATTATATACGTCTGTAACGTTATATAGCCTAACCTAAGGCAATCTAACATCTCGGATGTAGTATTTTACAACATTCCTGGCGGGTCCGCCCGTACATCTCGGTTGGAACGTTATATACGTGTGTAACGTAATATAACCTAACCTAACCCATCTAGCCTCTCGCTGGTAATGTTTTACAGAATCCCGGTACTGTCGGCCCGTACCTCTCCGAGGGAACATTATATACGTCTATAACGTTATATATCCTAACCTAAGGCAACCTCACACCTCGGATGTAGTATTTTACAACATTCCTGGCGGGTCGGACCCTACTTCTCCGTGGGAACGTTATATACGTCTATAACGTAATATAACCGAACCTACCCGCCCGGCCCCTCGCTGGTAATGTTTTACAGAATCCCGATCGCGTCGGTCCGTACCTCTCCGTGGGAACATTATACACGTCTATAACGTTATATATCCTAACCTAAGGCAACCTCACACCTGGGATATAGTATCTTACAGCATTCCTGGCCGGTCGGCCCCTACTTCTCGGTGGGAACGTTATATACGTCTATAACGTAATATAACCTAACCTAACCCATTCAGCCCCTCGCTGGTAATGTTTTACAGAATCACGGTCGTGTCGGACCGTACCTCTCCGTTGGAACATTATATACGTCTATAACGTTATATATCCTAACCTAAGGCCACCTCACACCTCGGATGTAGTATTTTACAACATACCTGGAGGGTCGGCCCCTACTTCTCGATGGGAACGTTATATACGTCTATAACGTAATATAACCTAACCTAACCCATCTAGCCCCTCGCTGGTAATGTTTTGCAGAATCCCGGGCCTGTCGGCACGTACCTCTCCGTGGGAACATTATATACGTCTATAACGTTATATACCCTACCCTAATGCAACCTCTCTCCTCGGATGTAGAATTTTACAACATTCCTGGCGGGCCGGCCCCTACTTCTCGGTGGGAACGTTATATACGTGTATAACGTAAGATAACGTAACCTAACCCATTTAGCCCCTCGCTGGTAATGTTTTACAGAATCCTGGTCCTGTCGGCCCGTACCTCTCCGTGGGAACATTATAAACGTCTATAGCCTATATATCCTAACCTAAGGCAGCCTAACATTTCGGATGTCGTATTTTACAACATTCCTGGCGGGTCGGCCACTATTTCTCGGTGGGAACGTTATATACGTCTATAACGTAATATAACCTAACCTAACCCATCTATCCCCTCGCTGGTAATGTTTTACAGAATCCCGGCCGTGTCGGACCGTACGACTACGTGGAGACATTAGATACGTCTATAACGTTATATATCCTAACCTAAGGCAACCTAATATTTCGGACGTAGTATTTCACAACATTCCTGGCGGGTCGGCCCGTACTTCGCGGTTGGAACGTTATATACTTGTATAACGTAAGATAACCTAATCTAACGCATCTAGCCCCTCGCTGGTAATGTTTTACAGAATCCCGTTCGTGCAGCTCCGTACATTTCGGTGGGAACATTATATACGTCTGTAACGTTATATATCCTAACCTAGGGCAATCTAACATTTCGGATGTAGAATTTTACAACATTCCTGGCGGGTCGGCCCGTACTTCTCGGTGGGAACGTTATATACGTGTGTAACGTAATATAACCTAACCTAACCCATCCAGCCCCTCGCTGGTAATGTTTTACAGAATCGCGGTCGTGTCGGACCGTACTTCTACGTGCAGACATTAGATACGTCTATAACGCTATAAATCCTAACCTAAGGCCACCTCACACCTTGGATGTAGTATTTTACAACATACCTGGAGGGTCGGCCCCTACTTCTCGATGGGAACGTGATATACGTCTATAACGTAATATAACCTAACCTAACCCATCTAGCCCCTGGCTGGCAATTTTTAACAGAATCCCTGTCGTGACGGCCCGTACCTCTTCGAAGGAACATCATATACGTCTATAACGTTATATATCCTAACCTAAGGCAACCTCACACCTCGGATGTAGTATTTTACAACATTCCTGGCGGGTCGGCCCGTACTTCTCGGTGGGAACGTTATATACGTGTATAACGTAATATAACCTAACCTAACCCATCTAGCCCCTCGCTGGTAATGTTTTACAGAATCGCGGTCGTGACGGCCCGTACCTCTACGTGAAGAAATTAGATACGTCTATAACGCTATATATCCTAACCTAAGGCCACCTCACACCTCGGATGTAGTATTTTACAACATACCTGGAGGGTCGGCCCCTACTTCTCGATGGGAACGTGATATACTCTATAACGTAAGATAAACTAACCTAACCCATCTAGCCCCTCGCTGGTTATGTTTTACAGAATCCCGGTCGTGTCGGCCCGTACCTCTCGGTGGGAACATTATTAACGTCTATAGCGTTATATATCCTAACCTAAGGCAGCCTAATATTTCGGATGTAGTATTTTACAACATTCCTGGCGTGCCGGTCCCTACTTCTCGATGGGAACATTATATACGTCTATAACGTAATATAACCTGACCTAACCCATCTGGCCCCTCGCGGGGAATGTTTTGTACAATCTCGTTCGTGTAGCACCCTACGTCTCGGTGGGAACATTATATACGTCTATAACGTTATATATCCTAACCTAAGGCAATCTAACATCTCATATGTAGTATCTTACAACATTCCTGGCGGGTGAGCCCCTACTTCTCGGTGGGAACGTTATATACGTCTATAACGTAATATAACATAACCTGACCCATTCAGCCCCTCGCTGGTAATGTTTTACAGAGTCCCGGTCGTGTCGGCCCGTACCTATCCGTGCGAATATTATATACGTCTATAACGTTATATATCCTAACCTAAGGCAACCTCACACCTCGCATGTAGTATTTTACAACATTCCTGGCGGGTCGGCCCCTTCTTCTCGGTTGGAACATTATATACGTCTATAACGTAATATAACCTAACCTAACCCATCTAGCCCCTCGCTGGTAATGTTTTACAGAATCCCGGTCGTGTCGGCCCGTGCCTCTCGGTGGGAACATTATCAACGTCTATAGCGTTATATACACTAACCTAAGGCAGCCTAACATCTCGGATGTAGTATTTTACAACATTCCTGGCGGGTCGGCCCGTACTGCTCGGTGGGAACGTTATATACGTCTATAACGTAGGATAACCTAAGCTAACCCAACTAGCCGCTTGCTGGTCGTGTTTTACAGAATCCCGGTCCTGTTGGCCCGTACCTCTCCGTGGGAACATTATATACGTCTCTAGCGTTACATATCCTAACCTAAGGCAACCTAACACCTCGGATGTAGTACTTTACAACACTCCAGGCGGGTCGGCCTCTACGTTTCGGTGGAAACATAATATGCGTCCATAACGTAACATAACCTAACCTAATCCATCTAGACGATCGCTGGTAATGTTTCACAGAATCCCGGCCGTGTCGGAGCGTACCTCTCCGTGGGAAAATTATATACGTCTATATCGTTATATATCCTATCCTAATGCAAAATCACTCCTCGGATGTTGTATTTTACAACACTCCTGGCGGGTCAGCCCCTACATCTCGGTGGGAACGTTATATACGTTTATAACGTAAGATAACCTAACCTAACCCATCTAGCACCTCGCTGGTAATGTTTTCAGTATCCCGGTCGTGTCGGCCTAGACCTGTCCGTGGGAATATTATATACGTCTATAGCGTTATATACACTAACCTAAGGCAGGCTAACATCTCGGATGTAGTATTTTACAACATTCCTGGCGGGTCGGCCCCTACTTCTCGGTGGGAACATTATATACGTCTATAACGTAATCTAACTAAACCTGACCCATCTAGCCCCTCGCTGGCATTTTTTTGCAGAATGCCGGTCGTGTCGGCCCAGACCTGTCCGTGGGAACATTATATACGTCTATAGCGTAATATATACTAACCTAAGGCAGCCTAACATCTCGGATGTAGTATTTTACAACATTCCAGGCGGGCCGGCCCCTACTTTTCGTTGGAAACATAATATGCGTCCATAACGTAACATAACCTAACCTAATCCATCTAGACGATCGCCGGTAATGTTTTACAGAATCCTGGTCGTGTCGGCCCGTACCTCTCCGTGGGAACATTATATACGTCGATAACGTTATATATCCTAACCTAAAGCAACCAAACATCTCGGATGTAGTATTTTACAATACTCCTAGCGGGTCGGCCCCTACTTCTCGGTGGGAACATTATATACGTTTATAACGTAACATAACCTAACCTAACCCATCTAGGTTCTCGCTGGGAATGTTTTGTAGAATACCGTTCGTGTAGCCCTGTACGTCTCGGTGGGAACATTATATACGTCTATAACGTTATATATCCTAACCTAAGGCAATCGAACATCTCGGATGTAGTATTTTACAGCAATCCTGGCGGGGCGGCGGCTATTTCTCGGTGGGAACATTATATACCTCTGTAAAGTAATCTAACCTAACCTAACCCATCTAGCCCCTCGCTGATAATGTTTTACAGCATCCCGGTCGCGTCGGCCCTTACCTGTCCGTGGGAACATTATATACGTCTATAGCGTTATATACAATAACCTAAGGCAGCCTAACATCTCGGATGTAGTATTTTACAACATTCCTGGCGGGTCGGCCCGTACTTCTCGGTGGGAACGTTATATATGTTTATAACGTAAGATAACCTAACCTAACCCATCTAGCACCTCGCTGGTAATGTTTTCAGTATCCCGGTCGTGTCGGCCTAGACCTGTCCGTGGGAATATTATATACGTCTATAGCGTTATATACACTAACCTAAGGCAGCCTAACATCTCGGATGTAGTATTTTACAACACTCCTGGCGGATCAGCCCCTACATCTCGGTGGGAACGTTATATGCGTTTGTAACGTAACATAACCTAACCTAACTCATCTAGCCCCTCGCTGGTAATGTTTTACATTATCCCGGACGTGTCGGCCCAGACCTGTCCGTGGGAACATTATATACGTCTATAGCGTTATATATAGTAACCTAAGGCAGCCTAACATCTCGGATGTAGTATTTTACAACATTCCAGGCGGGCCGGCGCCTACTTTTCGGTTGAAATATAATATGCGTTCATAACGTAACATAACCTAACCTAATCCATCTAGACGATCGCTGGTAATGTTTTACAGAATCCCGGCCGTGTCGGAGCGTACCTCTCCGTGGGAAAATTATATACGTCTATATCGTTAAATATCCTAAGCTAAGGCAAAATCACTCCTCGGATGTTGTATTTTACAATACTCCTGGCGGGTCAGCCCCTACATCTCGGTGGGAACGTTATATACGTCTATAGCGTTATATATCCTAACCTAAGGCAACCTAACACCTCGAATGTAGTGTTTTAAAACACTCCTGGCGGGTCAGCCCCTACACCTCGGTGGGAACGTCATATACGTTTATAACGTAAGATAACCTAACCTAACCCATCTAGCACCTCGCTGGTAATGTTTTACAGAATCCCGGTCGTGTCGGCCCAGACCTGTCCGGGGGAATATTATATACGTCTATGGCGTTATATACACTAACCTAAGGCAGCCTAACATCTCGGATGTAGTATTTTACAACATTCCAGGCGGGCCGGCCCCTACTTTTTGGTGCAAACATAATATGCGTCCATAACGTAACATAACCTAACCTAACCCATCTAGACGATCGCTGGTAATGTTTTACAGAATCGCGGTCGTGTCGGCCCAGACCTGTCCGTGGGAACATTATATACGTATATAGCGTTATATACACTAACCTAAGGCAGCCTAACATCTCGGATGTAGTATTTTACAACATTCCAGGCGGGCCGGCCCCTACTTTTCGGTGGAAACATAATATGCGTCCATAACGTAACATAACCGAACCTAATCCATCTAGACGATCGCTGGTAATGTTTTACAGAATCGCGGTCGTGTCGGCCCAGACCTGTCCGTGGGAACATTATATACGTATATAGCGTTATATACACTAACCTAAGGCAGCCTAACATCTCGGATGTAGTATTGGACAACATTCCTGGCGGGTCGGCCCCTACTTCTCGGTGGGAACATTATATACGTCTATAACGTAATCTAACTAAACCTGACCCATCTAGCCCCTCGCTGGTATTGTTTTACAGAATCCCGGTCGTGTCGGCCCAGACATGTCCGTGGGAACATTATATACGTCTATAGCGTTACATATACTAACCTAAGGCAGCATAACATCTCGGATGTAGTATTTTACAACATTCCAGGCGGGCCGGCCCCTACTTTTTGGTGGAAACATAATATGCGTCCATAACGTAACATAACCTAACCTAATCCATCTAGACGATCGCTGGTAATGTTTTACGGAATCCTGGTCGTGTCGGCCCGTACCTCTCCGTGGGAACATTATATACGTCTACAACGTTATATATCCTAACCTAAGGCAACCAAACATCTCGGATGTAGTATTTTTCAATACTCCTGGCGGGTCGGCTCCTACTTCTCGGTGGGAACATTATATACGTTTATAACGTAATATAACCTAACCTAACCCATCTAGGTTCTCGCTGGGAATGTTTTGTAGAATACCGTTCGTGTAGCCCTGTACGTCTCGGTGGGAACATTATATACGTCTATAACGTTATATATCCTAACCTAAGGCAATCTAACATCTCGGATGTAGTATTTTACAACAATCCTGGCGGGGCGGCGGCTATTTCTCGGTGGGAACATTATATACCTCTGTAAAGTAATCTAACCTAACCTAACCCATCTAGCCCCTGGCTGGTAATGTTTTACAGAATTCCGGTCCTGTCGGCCCGTACCTCTCTGTGGGAACATTATATACGTCTATAACGTTATATATCCTAACCTAAGGCAACCAAACGTCTCGGATGTAGTATTTTACAATACTCCTGGCGGGTCGGCCCCTACTTCTCGGTGGGAACATTATATACGTTTATAACGTAATATAACCTAACCTAACACATCTAGGTTCTCGCTGGGAATGTTTTGTAGAATCCCGTTCATGTAGCCCTGTACGTCTCGGTGGGAACATTATATACGTCTATAGCGTTATATATACTAATCTACGGCAGCCTAACATCTCGGATGTAGTATTTTACAACATTCCTGGCGGGTGGGCCCCTACTTCTCGGTGGGAACGTTATATACGTCTATAACGTAAGATAACCTAACCTAACCCATCCACCTCTTCGCTGGGAATGTTTTGTAGAATCCCGTTCGTGTAGACCCGTACGTCTCGGAGGGAACATTATATACGTCTATAACGTTATATATCCTAACCTAAGGCAATCTAACATCTCGGATGTAGTATTTAACAACAATCCTGGCGGGGCGGCTGCTACTTCTCGGTGGGAACATTATATACTTCTGTAACGTAATCTAACCTAACCTAACCCATCTAGCCCCTGGCTGGTTATGTTTTACAGAATCACGGTCGTGTCGGACCGTACCTCTTCGTGGGAAAATTATATACGTCTATAACGTTATATATCCTAACCTAAGGCAGCCTAACATCTCGGATGTAGTATTTTACAACACTCCTGGCGGGTCAGTCCCTACATCTCGGTGGGAACGTTATATACGTTTATAACGTAAGATAACCTAACCTAACCGATCTAGCCCCTCGCTGGTAATGTTTTATGGTATCACGGTCGTGTCGGCCCAGACTTGTCCGTGGGAACATTATATACGTCTATAGCCTTATATACACTAACCTAAGGCAGCCTAACATCTCGGATGTAGTATTTTACAACATTCCTGGCGGGTCGGCCCGTACTTCTCGGTGGGAACGTTATATACGTCTATAACGTAATATAACCTAACCTAACCCATCTAGCCCCTCGCTGGTAATGTTCTGCAGAATACCGGTCATGTCGGCCCAGACCTGTCCGTGGGAACATTATATACGTCTATAGCGTTATATATCCTAACCTGAGGCAACCTAACACCTCGAATGTAGTATTTTACAACATTCCTGGCGGGTCGGCCCGTACTTCTCGGTGGGAACGTTATATACGTTTATAACGTAAGACAACCTAAACTAACCCATCTAGCCCCCCGCTGGTAATGTTTTACACAATCCCGGCCGTGTCGGACCGTACCTCTTCGTGGGAAAATTATATACGTCTATAACGTTATATATCCTAACCTAAGGCAGCCTAACATCTCGGATGTTGTATTTTACAACACTCCAGGCGGGTCGGCCCCTACGTTTCGGTGCGAACATTATATACGTCTGTAACGTAACATAACCTAACCTAACTCATCTAGCCCCTCGCTGGTAATGTTTTACAGTATCCCGGTCGTGTCGGCCCAGACCTGTCCGTGGGAATATTATATACGTCTATAGCGTTATATACACTAACCTAAGGCAGCCTAACATCTCGGATGTAGTATTTTACAACACTCCTGGCGGGTCAGTCCCTACATCTCGGTGGGGACGTTATATACGTTTATAACGTAAGATAACCTAACCTAACCCATCTAGCCCCTCGCTGGTAATGTTTTATAGTATCACGGTCGTGTCGGCCCAGACTTGTCCGTGGGAACATTATATACGTCTATAGCCTTATATACACTAACCTAAGGTAGCCTAACATCTCGGATGTAGTATTTTACAACATTCCTGGCGGGTCGGCCCGTACTTCTCGGTGGGAACGTTATATACGTCTATAACGTAATATAACCTAACCTAACACATCTAGCCCCTCGCTGGTAATGTTTTGCAGAATACCGGTCATGTCGGCACAGACCTGTCCGTGGGAACATTATATACGTCTATAGCGTTATATATCCTAACCTAAGGCAACCTAACACCTCGAATGTAGTGTTTTACAACACTCCTGGCGGGTCAGCCCCTACATCTCGGTGGGAACGTTATATGCGTCCATAACGTAACATAACCTAACCTAACCCATCTAGCCCCCCGCTAGTAATGTTTTACAGAATTCCGGTCCTGTCGGCCCGTACCTCTCTGTGGGAACATTATATACATCTATAACGTTATATATCCTAACCTAAGGCAACCAAACGTCTCGGATGTAGTATTTTACAATACTCCTGGCGGGTCAGTCCCTACATCTCGGTGGGAACGTTATATACGTTTATAACGTAAGATAACCTAACCTAACCCATCTAGCCCCTCGCTGGTAATGTTTTACAGAATCCCGGTCGTGTCGGCCCAGTCCTGTCCATGGGAACATTATATACGTCTATAGCGTTATATATACTAACCTACGGCAGCCTAACATCTCGGATGTAGTATTTTACAACATTCCTGGCGGGTGGGCCCCTACTTCTCGGTGGGAACGTTATATACGTCTATAACGTAAGATAACCTAACCTAACCCATCTAGCCCGCCGCTGATAATGTTTTACAGAATTCCGGTCCTGTCGGCCCGTACCTCACTGTGGGAACATTATATACGTCTATAACGTTATATATCCTAACCTAGGGCAACCAAACATCTCGGATGTAGTATTTTACAACACTCCAGGCGGGTCGGCCCCTACTTCTCGGTGGGAACATTATATACGTCTATAACGTAAGATAACCTAACCTAACCTATCTAGCCCCTCGCTGGTAATGTTTTACAGTATCCCGGTCGTGTCGGCGCAGACCTGTCCGTGGGAACATTATATACGTCTATAGCGTTATATATACTAACCTACGGCAGCCTAACATCTCGGATGTAGTATTTTACAACATTCCTGGCGGATCGGACCGTACTTCTCGGTGGGAACGTTATATACGTCTATAACGTTATATATCCGAACCTAAGGCAACCAAACATCTCAGATGTAGTATTTTACAATACTCCTGGCGGGTCGGCCCCTACTTCTCGGTAGGAACATTATATACGTCTATAACGTAATATAACCTAACCTAACCCATGTAGGTCCTCGCTGGGAATGTTTTGTAGAATCCCGTTCGTGTAGACCCGTACGTCTCGGCGGGAACATTATATACGTCTATAACGTAATATAACCTAACCTAACCCATGTAGGTCCTCGCTGGGAATGTTTTGTAGAATCCCGTTCGTGTAGACCCGTACGTCTCGGCGGGAACATTATATACGTCTATAACGTTATATATCCTAACCTAAGGCAATCTAACATCTCGGATGTAGTATTTTACAACAATCCTGGCGGGGCGGCGTCTACTTCTCGGTGGGAACATTATATACCTCTGTAAAGTAATCTAACCTAACCTAACCCATCTAGCCCCTGGCTGGTAATGTTTTACAGAATCCCGGTCGTGTCGGCCCAGTCCTGTCCATGGGAACATTATATACGTCTATAGCGTTATATATACTAACCTACGGCAGCCTAACATCTCGGATGTAGTATTTTACAACATTCCTGGCGGGTGGGCCCCTACTTCTCGGTGGGAACGTTATATACGTCTATAACGTAAGATAACCTAACCTAACCCATCTAGGTTCTCGCTGGGAATGTTTTGTAGAATCCCGTTCGTGTAGCCCTGTACGTCTCGGTGGGAACCTTATATACGACTATAACGTTATATATCCTAACATAAGGCAATCTAACATCTCGGATGTAGTATTTTACAACAATCCTGGCGGGGCGGCGACTATTTCTCGGTGGGAACATTATATACCTCTGTAAAGTAATCTAACCTAACCTAACCCATCTAGCACCTGGCTGGTAATGTTTTACAGAATCCCGGTCGCGTCGGCCCAGTCCTGTCCGTGGGAACATTACATACGTCTATAGCGTTATATATCCTAATCTAAGGCAACCAAAAACCTCGGATGTAGTATTTTACAACACTCCTGGCGGGTCGGCCCCTACTTCTCGGTGGGAACATTATATGCGTTTATAACGTAATATAACCTAACCTAACCCATTTAGCCCCTCGCTGGTAATGTTTCACAGAATCCAGGTCGTGTCGGCCCAGGCCTGTCCGTGGGAGCATTATATACGTCTATAGCGTTATATATACTAACCTACGGCAGCCTAACATGTCGGATGTAGTATTTTACAACATTCCTGGCGGGTCGGCCCGTACTTCTCGGTGGGAACGTTATATACGTCTACAGCGTAAGATAACGTATCCTAACCCATCTAGCCCCTCGCTGGTAATGTTTTACAGAATCCCGGCCCTGTCGGCCCGTACCTCTCTGTGGGAACTTTATATATGTCTATAACGTTATATATCCTGACCTAAGGCAACCTCACACCTCGGATGTAGTATTTTACAACCTTCCTGGCGGGCCGGTCCCCACTTCTCGGCGGGAACATTATATACGTCTATAACGTAATATAACCTAACCTAACCCATGTAGCTCTTCGTTGGGAATGTTTTGTAGAATCCCGTTCGTGTAGCCCCTTGCGTCTCGGTGGGAACATTATATACGTCTATAACGTTATATATCCTAACCTAAGGCAATCTAACATCTCGGATGTAGTATTTTACAACAATCCTGGCGGGGCGGCGGCTATTTCTCGGTGGGAACATTATATACCTCTGTAAAGTAATCTAACCTAACCTAACCCATCTAGCCAGTGGCTAGTAATGTTTTACAGAATCCCGGTCGTGTCGCCCCAGTCCTGTCCGTGGGAACATTATATACGTTTATAGCGTTATATATACTAGCCTACGGCAGCCTAACATCTCGGATGTAGTATTTTACAACTTTCCTGGCGGATCGGACCGTACTTCTCGGTGGGAACATTATATACGTTCATAACGTAATATAACCTAACCTAACCCATCTAGGTCCTCGCTGGGAATGTTTTGTAGAATCCCGTTCGTGTAGCCCTGTACGTCTCGGTGGGAACATTATATACGTCTATAACGTTATATATCCTAACCTAAGGCAATCTAACATCTCGGATGTAGTATTTTACAACAATCCTGGCGGGGCGGCGTCTACTTCTCGGTGGGAACATTATATACGTTTATAACGTAATATAACCTAACCTAACCCATCTAGGTCCTCGCTGGGAATGTTATGTAGAATCCCGTTCGTGTAGCCCTGTACGTCTCGGTGGGAACATTATATACGTCTATAACGTTGTATATCCTAACCTAAGGCAATCTAACATCTCGGATGTAGTATTTTACAACAATCCTGGCGGGGCGGCGTCTACTTCTCGGTGGGAATATTATATACCTCTGTAAAGTAATCTAATCTAACCTAACCCATCTAGCCCCTGGCAGGTAATGTTTTACAGAATCCCGGTCGTGTCGGCCCGGACCTGTCCGTGGGAACATTATATACGTCTATAGCGTTATATATGCTAGCCTACGGCAGCCTAACATCTCGGATGTAGTATTTTACAACACTCCTGGCGGGTCGGCCCCTACTTCTCGGTGGGAACGTTATATACGTCCATAACGTAAGATAACCTAACCTAACCCATCTAGCTCTTCGCTGGGAATGTTTTGTAGAATCCCGTTCGTGTAGACCCGTACGTCTCGGTGGGAACATTATATACGTCTATAACGTTATATATCCTAACCTAAGGCAATCTAACATCTCGGTTGTAGTATTTTACAACAATCCTGGCGGGGCGGCGACTATTTCTCGGTGGGAACATTATATACCTCTGTAAAGTAATCTAACCTAACCTAACCCATCTAGCAGCTGGCTGGTAATGTTTTACAGAATCCCGGTCGCGTCGGCCCAGACCTGTCCGTGGGAACATTACATACGTCTATAGCGTTATATATCCTAATCTAAGGCAACCAAACACCTCGGATGTAGTATTTTACAACACTCCTGGCGGGTCGGCCCCTACTTCTCGGTGGGAACATTATATGCGTTTATAACGTAATATAACCTAACCTAACCCATTTAGCCCCTCGCTGGTAATGTTTCACAGAATCCAGGTCATGTCGGCCCAGGCCTGTCCGTGGGAGCATTATATACGTCTATAGCGTTATATATACTAACCTAAGGCAGCCTAACAACTCGGATGTAGTATTTTACAACATTCCTGGCGGGTCGGCCCGTACTTCTCGGTGGGAACCTTATATGCGTCTATAACGTAAGATAACCTAACCTACCCCATCTAGCCCCTCGCTGGTAATGTTTTACAGAATTCCGGTCCTGTCGGCCCGTACCTGTCTGTGGGAACATTATATACGTCTATAGCGTTATATATACTAACCTACGGCAGCCTAACATCTGGGATGTAGTATTTTACAACATTCCTGGCGCGTCGGCCCGTACTTCTCGGTGGGAACGTTATGTACGTCTATAACGTAAGATAACCTAACCTAACCCATCTAGCCCCTCGCTGGTAATGTTTTACAGTATCCCGGTCGTGTCGGCCCAGTCCTGTCCGTGGGAATATTATATACGTCTATAGCGTTATATATACTAACCTACGGCAGCCTAACATGTCGGATGTAGTATTTTACAACATTCCTAGCGGGTCGGCCCGTACTTCTCGGTGGGAAAGTTATATACGTCTATAACGTAAGATAACCTAACCTAACCCATCTAGCCCCTCGCTGGTAATGTTTTACAGAATCCCGGTCGTGTCGGCCCGGACCTGTCCGTGGGAACATTATATATGTCTATAGCGTTTTATGTGCTAGCCTACGGCAGCCTAACATCTCGGATGTAGTATTTTACAACACTCCTGGCGGGTCGGCCCCTACTTCTCGGTGGGAACATTATATACGTCTATAACGTAATATAACCTAACCTAACCCATCTAGCTCCTCAATGGGAATGTTTTGAAGAATCCCGGTCGTGTAGCCCTGTACGTCTCGGTGGGAACATTATATACGTCTATAACGTTATATATCCTAACCTAAGGCAATCTAACATCTCGGATGTAGTATTTTACAACAATCCTGTCGGGGCGGCGGCTACTTCTTGGTGGGAACATTATATACTTCTGTAACGTAATCTAACCTAACCTACCCCATCTAGCCCCTCGCTGGTAATGTTTTACAGAATTCCGGTCCTGTCGGCCCGTACCTCTCTGTGGGAACATTATGTACGTCTATAGCGTTATATATACTAGCCTACGGCAGCCTAACATCTCGGATGTAGTATTTCACAACATTCCTGTCGGGACGGCCCCTACTTCTCGGTGGGAACGTTATATACGTCTATAACGTAAGATAACCTAACATAAGGCAACCTAACACCTCGGATGTAGTATTTTACAACACTCCAGGCGGGTCGGCCCCTACTTTTCGGTGGGGACATTATATACGTCTATAACGTAATATAACCTAATCTAACCCATCTGGCCTCTCGCTGGTAATGTTTTACAGTATCCCGGTCGTGTCGGCCCAGACCTGTCCGTGGGAACATTATATACGTCTATAGCGTTAGATATACTAACCTACGGCAGCCTAACATCTCGGATGTAGTATTTTACAACATTCCTGGCGGGTCGGCCCGTACTTCTCGGTGGGAACGTTATATACGTCTATAACGTAAGATAACCTAACCTAACCCATCTAGCCCCTCGCTGGTAATGTTTCACAGAATCCAGGTCGTGTCTGCCCAGACCTGTCCGTGGGAGCATTATATACGTCTATAGCGTTATATATACTAACATAATTCAGCCTAACATCTCGGATGTAGTATTTTACAACATTCCTGTCGGGTCGGCCCGTACTTCTCGGTGGGAACGTTATATACGTCTATAGCGTAAGATAACGTATCCTAACCCATCTAGCCCCTCGCTGGTAATGTTTTATAGAATCCCGATCCTGTCGGCCCGTACCTCCCTGTGGGCACATTATATACGTCTATAACTTTATATATCTTAACCTAAGGCAACCTAACACCACGGATATAGTATTCTACAACACTCCTGGCCGTTCGGCCCCTATTTCTCGGTGGGAACATTATATACTTCTGTAACGTAATCTAACCTAACCTAACCCATCTAGCCCCTGGCTGGTTATGTTTTACAGAATCCCGGTCGTGTCGGACCAGTCCTGTCCGTGGGAACATTATATACGTCTATAGCGTTATATATACTAACTTACGGCAGCCTAACATCTCGGATGTAGTATTTTACAACATTCCTGGCGCGTCGGACCGTACTTCTCGGTGGGAACGTTATATACGTCTATAACGTAAGGTAACCTATCCTAACCCATCTAGCCTCTCGCTGGTAATGTTTTACAAAATCCTGGTCGTGTCGGCCCAGACCTGTCCGTGGGAACATTATATACGTCTATAGCGTTATATATCCTAACCTAAGGCAACCAAACACCTCGGATGTAGTATTTTACAACACTCCTGGCGGGTCGGCCCCTACTTCTCGGTGGGAACATTATATACGTTTATAACGTAATATAACCTAACCTAACCCATCTAGCCCCACGCTGGTAATGTTTCACAGAATCCAGGTCGTGTCGGCCCAGACCTGTCCGTGGGAGCATTATATACGTCTATAGCGTTATATATACTAACCTAAGGCAGCCTAACATCTGGGATGTAGTATTTTACAACATTCCTGTCGGGTCGGCCCGTACTTCTCGGTGGGAACGTTATATGCGTCTATAACGTAAGATAACCTATCCTACCCCATCTAGCCCCTCGCTGGTAATGTTTTACAGAATTCCGGTCCTGTCGGCCCGTATCTCTCTGTGGGAATATTATATACGTCTATAGCGTTATATACACTAACGTAAGGCAGCCTAACATCTCGGATGTAGTATTTTACAACATTCCTGGCGGGTGGGCCCCTACTTCTCGGTGGGAACGTTATATACGTCTATAACGTAAGATAACCTAACCTAACCCATCTAGCCCGCCGCTGATAATGTTTTACAGAATTCCGGTCCTGTCGGCCCGTACCTCACTGTGGGAACATTATATACGTCTATAACGTTATATATCCTAACCTAGGGCAACCAAACATCTCGGATGTAGTATTTTACAACACTCCAGGCGGGTCGGCCCCTACTTCTCGGTGGGAACATTATATACGTCTATAACGTAAGATAACCTAACCTAACCTATCTAGCCCCTCGCTGGTAATGTTTTACAGTATCCCGGTCGTGTCGGCGCAGACCTGTCCGTGGGAACATTATATACGTCTATAGCGTTATATATACTAACCTACGGCAGCCTAACATCTCGGATGTAGTATTTTACAACATTCCTGGCGGATCGGACCGTACTTCTCGGTGGGAACGTTATATACGTCTATAACGTAAGATTAGCTAACCTAACCCATCTAGCCCCTCGCTGGTAATGTTTTACAGAATTCCGGTCCAGTCGGCCCGTACCTCTCTGTGGGAACATTATATACGTCTATAACGTTATATATCCTAACCTAAGGCAACCAAACATCTCAGATGTAGTATTTTACAATACTCCTGGCGGGTCGGCCCCTACTTCTCGGTAGGAACATTATATACGTCTATAACGTAATATAACCTAACCTAACCCATGTAGGTCCTCGCTGGGAATGTTTTGTAGAATCCCGTTCGTGTAGACCCGTACGTCTCGGCGGGAACATTATATACGTCTATAACGTTATATATCCTAACCTAAGGCAATCTAACATCTCGGATGTAGTATTTTACAACAATCCTGGCGGGGCGGCGTCTACTTCTCGGTGGGAACATTATATACCTCTGTAAAGTAATCTAACCTAACCTAACCCATCTAGCCCCTGGCTGGTAATGTTTTACAGAATCCCGGTCGTGTCGGCCCAGTCCTGTCCATGGGAACATTATATACGTCTATAGCGTTATATATACTAACCTACGGCAGCCTAACATCTCGGATGTAGTATTTTACAACATTCCTGGCGGGTGGGCCCCTACTTCTCGGTGGGAACGTTATATACGTCTATAACGTAAGATAACCTAACCTAACCCATCTAGGTTCTCGCTGGGAATGTTTTGTAGAATCCCGTTCGTGTAGCCCTGTACGTCTCGGTGGGAACCTTATATACGACTATAACGTTATATATCCTAACATAAGGCAATCTAACATCTCGGATGTAGTATTTTACAACAATCCTGGCGGGGCGGCGACTATTTCTCGGTGGGAACATTATATACCTCTGTAAAGTAATCTAACCTAACCTAACCCATCTAGCACCTGGCTGGTAATGTTTTACAGAATCCCGGTCGCGTCGGCCCAGTCCTGTCCGTGGGAACATTACATACGTCTATAGCGTTATATATCCTAATCTAAGGCAACCAAAAACCTCGGATGTAGTATTTTACAACACTCCTGGCGGGTCGGCCCCTACTTCTCGGTGGGAACATTATATGCGTTTATAACGTAATATAACCTAACCTAACCCATTTAGCCCCTCGCTGGTAATGTTTCACAGAATCCAGGTCGTGTCGGCCCAGGCCTGTCCGTGGGAGCATTATATACGTCTATAGCGTTATATATACTAACCTACGGCAGCCTAACATGTCGGATGTAGTATTTTACAACATTCCTGGCGGGTCGGCCCGTACTTCTCGGTGGGAACGTTATATACGTCTACAGCGTAAGATAACGTATCCTAACCCATCTAGCCCCTCGCTGGTAATGTTTTACAGAATCCCGGCCCTGTCGGCCCGTACCTCTCTGTGGGAACTTTATATATGTCTATAACGTTATATATCCTGACCTAAGGCAACCTCACACCTCGGATGTAGTATTTTACAACCTTCCTGGCGGGCCGGTCTCCACTTCTCGGCGGGAACATTATATACGTCTATAACGTAATATAACCTAACCTAACCCATGTAGCTCTTCGTTGGGAATGTTTTGTAGAATCCCGTTCGTGTAGCCCCTTGCGTCTCGGTGGGAACATTATATACGTCTATAACGTTATATATCCTAACCTAAGGCAATCTAACATCTCGGATGTAGTATTTTACAACAATCCTGGCGGGGCGGCGGCTATTTCTCGGTGGGAACATTATATACCTCTGTAAAGTAATCTAACCTAACCTAACCCATCTAGCCAGTGGCTAGTAATGTTTTACAGAATCCCGGTCGTGTCGCCCCAGTCCTGTCCGTGGGAACATTATATACGTTTATAGCGTTATATATACTAGCCTACGGCAGCCTAACATCTCGGATGTAGTATTTTACAACTTTCCTGGCGGATCGGACCGTACTTCTCGGTGGGAACATTATATACGTTCATAACGTAATATAACCTAACCTAACCCATCTAGGTCCTCGCTGGGAATGTTTTGTAGAATCCCGTTCGTGTAGCCCTGTACGTCTCTGTGGGAACATTATATACGTCTATAACGTTATATATCCTAACCTAAGGCAATCTAACATCTCGGATGTAGTATTTTACAACAATCCTGCCGGGGCGGCGTCTACTTCTCGGTGGGAATATTATATACCTCTGTAAAGTAATCTAATCTAACCTAACCCATCTAGCCCCTGGCAGGTAATGTTTTACAGAATTCCGGTCCTGTCGGCCCGTACCTCTCTGTGGGAACATTATGTACGTCTATAGCGTTATATATACTAGCCTACGGCAGCCTAACATCTCGGATGTAGTATTTCACAACATTCCTGTCGGGACGGCCCCTACTTCTCGGTGGGAACGTTATATACGTCTATAACGTAAGATAACCTAACATAAGGCAACCTAACACCTCGGATGTAGTATTTTACAACACTCCAGGCGGGTCGGCCCCTACTTTTCGGTGGGGACATTATATACGTCTATAACGTAATATAACCTAATCTAACCCATCTGGCCTCTCGCTGGTAATGTTTTACAGTATCCCGGTCGTGTCGGCCCAGACCTGTCCGTGGGAACATTATATACGTCTATAGCGTTATATACACTAACGTAAGGCAGCCTAACATCTCGGATGTAGTATTTTACAACATTCCTGGCGGGTGGGCCCCTACTTCTCGGTGGGAACGTTATATACGTCTATAACGTAAGATAACCTAACCTAACCCATCTAGCCCGCCGCTGATAATGTTTTACAGAATTCCGGTCCTGTCGGCCCGTACCTCACTGTGGGAACATTATATACGTCTATAACGTTATATATCCTAACCTAGGGCAACCAAACATCTCGGATGTAGTATTTTACAACACTCCAGGCGGGTCGGCCCCTACTTCTCGGTGGGAACATTATATACGTCTATAACGTAAGATAACCTAACCTAACCTATCTAGCCCCTCGCTGGTAATGTTTTACAGTATCCCGGTCGTGTCGGCGCAGACCTGTCCGTGGGAACATTATATACGTCTATAGCGTTATATATACTAACCTACGGCAGCCTAACATCTCGGATGTAGTATTTTACAACATTCCTGGCGGATCGGACCGTACTTCTCGGTGGGAACGTTATATACGTCTATAACGTAAGATTAGCTAACCTAACCCATCTAGCCCCTCGCTGGTAATGTTTTACAGAATTCCGGTCCAGTCGGCCCGTACCTCTCTGTGGGAACATTATATACGTCTATAACGTTATATATCCTAACCTAAGGCAACCAAACATCTCAGATGTAGTATTTTACAATACTCCTGGCGGGTCGGCCCCTACTTCTCGGTAGGAACATTATATACGTCTATAACGTAATATAACCTAACCTAACCCATGTAGGTCCTCGCTGGGAATGTTTTGTAGAATCCCGTTCGTGTAGACCCGTACGTCTCGGCGGGAACATTATATACGTCTATAACGTTATATATCCTAACCTAAGGCAATCTAACATCTCGGATGTAGTATTTTACAACAATCCTGGCGGGGCGGCGTCTACTTCTCGGTGGGAACATTATATACCTCTGTAAAGTAATCTAACCTAACCTAACCCATCTAGCCCCTGGCTGGTAATGTTTTACAGAATCCCGGTCGTGTCGGCCCAGTCCTGTCCATGGGAACATTATATACGTCTATAGCGTTATATATACTAACCTACGGCAGCCTAACATCTCGGATGTAGTATTTTACAACATTCCTGGCGGGTGGGCCCCTACTTCTCGGTGGGAACGTTATATACGTCTATAACGTAAGATAACCTAACCTAACCCATCTAGGTTCTCGCTGGGAATGTTTTGTAGAATCCCGTTCGTGTAGCCCTGTACGTCTCGGTGGGAACCTTATATACGACTATAACGTTATATATCCTAACATAAGGCAATCTAACATCTCGGATGTAGTATTTTACAACAATCCTGGCGGGGCGGCGACTATTTCTCGGTGGGAACATTATATACCTCTGTAAAGTAATCTAACCTAACCTAACCCATCTAGCACCTGGCTGGTAATGTTTTACAGAATCCCGGTCGCGTCGGCCCAGTCCTGTCCGTGGGAACATTACATACGTCTATAGCGTTATATATCCTAATCTAAGGCAACCAAAAACCTCGGATGTAGTATTTTACAACACTCCTGGCGGGTCGGCCCCTACTTCTCGGTGGGAACATTATATGCGTTTATAACGTAATATAACCTAACCTAACCCATTTAGCCCCTCGCTGGTAATGTTTCACAGAATCCAGGTCGTGTCGGCCCAGGCCTGTCCGTGGGAGCATTATATACGTCTATAGCGTTATATATACTAACCTACGGCAGCCTAACATGTCGGATGTAGTATTTTACAACATTCCTGGCGGGTCGGCCCGTACTTCTCGGTGGGAACGTTATATACGTCTACAGCGTAAGATAACGTATCCTAACCCATCTAGCCCCTCGCTGGTAATGTTTTACAGAATCCCGGCCCTGTCGGCCCGTACCTCTCTGTGGGAACTTTATATATGTCTATAACGTTATATATCCTGACCTAAGGCAACCTCACACCTCGGATGTAGTATTTTACAACCTTCCTGGCGGGCCGGTCTCCACTTCTCGGCGGGAACATTATATACGTCTATAACGTAATATAACCTAACCTAACCCATGTAGCTCTTCGTTGGGAATGTTTTGTAGAATCCCGTTCGTGTAGCCCCTTGCGTCTCGGTGGGAACATTATATACGTCTATAACGTTATATATCCTAACCTAAGGCAATCTAACATCTCGGATGTAGTATTTTACAACAATCCTGGCGGGGCGGCGGCTATTTCTCGGTGGGAACATTATATACCTCTGTAAAGTAATCTAACCTAACCTAACCCATCTAGCCAGTGGCTAGTAATGTTTTACAGAATCCCGGTCGTGTCGCCCCAGTCCTGTCCGTGGGAACATTATATACGTTTATAGCGTTATATATACTAGCCTACGGCAGCCTAACATCTCGGATGTAGTATTTTACAACTTTCCTGGCGGATCGGACCGTACTTCTCGGTGGGAACATTATATACGTTCATAACGTAATATAACCTAACCTAACCCATCTAGGTCCTCGCTGGGAATGTTTTGTAGAATCCCGTTCGTGTAGCCCTGTACGTCTCTGTGGGAACATTATATACGTCTATAACGTTATATATCCTAACCTAAGGCAATCTAACATCTCGGATGTAGTATTTTACAACAATCCTGCCGGGGCGGCGTCTACTTCTCGGTGGGAATATTATATACCTCTGTAAAGTAATCTAATCTAACCTAACCCATCTAGCCCCTGGCAGGTAATGTTTTACAGAATTCCGGTCCTGTCGGCCCGTACCTCTCTGTGGGAACATTATGTACGTCTATAGCGTTATATATACTAGCCTACGGCAGCCTAACATCTCGGATGTAGTATTTCACAACATTCCTGTCGGGACGGCCCCTACTTCTCGGTGGGAACGTTATATACGTCTATAACGTAAGATAACCTAACATAAGGCAACCTAACACCTCGGATGTAGTATTTTACAACACTCCAGGCGGGTCGGCCCCTACTTTTCGGTGGGGACATTATATACGTCTATAACGTAATATAACCTAATCTAACCCATCTGGCCTCTCGCTGGTAATGTTTTACAGTATCCCGGTCGTGTCGGCCCAGACCTGTCCGTGGGAACATTATATACGTCTATAGCGTTAGATATACTAACCTACGGCAGCCTAACATCTCGGATGTAGTATTTTACAACATTCCTGGCGGGTCGGCCCGTACTTCTCGGTGGGAACGTTATATACGTCTATAGCGTAAGATAACGTATCCTAACCCATCTAGCCCCTCGCTGGTAATGTTTTATAGAATCCCGATCCTGTCGGCCCGTACCTCCCTGTGGGCACATTATATACGTCTATAACTTTATATATCTTAACCTAAGGCAACCTAACACCACGGATGTAGTATTCTACAACACTCCTGGCCGTTCGGCCCCTATTTCTCGGTGGGAACATTATATACTTCTGTAACGTAATCTAACCTAACCTAACCCATCTAGCCCCTGGCTGGTTATGTTTTACAGAATCCCGGTCGTGTCGGACCAGTCCTGTCCGTGGGAACATTATATACGTCTATAGCGTTATATATACTAACTTACGGCAGCCTAACATCTCGGATGTAGTATTTTACAACATTCCTGGCGCGTCGGACCGTACTTCTCGGTGGGAACGTTATATACGTCTATAACGTAAGGTAACCTATCCTAACCCATCTAGCCTCTCGCTGGTAATGTTTTACAAAATCCTGGTCGTGTCGGCCCAGACCTGTCCGTGGGAACATTATATACGTCTATAGCGTTATATATCCTAACCTAAGGCAACCAAACACCTCGGATGTAGTATTTTACAACACTCCTGGCGGGTCGGCCCCTACTTCTCGGTGGGAACATTATATACGTTTATAACGTAATATAACCTAACCTAACCCATCTAGCCCCACGCTGGTAATGTTTCACAGAATCCAGGTCGTGTCGGCCCAGACCTGTCCGTGGGAGCATTATATACGTCTATAGCGTTATATATACTAACCTAAGGCAGCCTAACATCTGGGATGTAGTATTTTACAACATTCCTGTCGGTTCGGCCCGTACTTCTCGGTGGGAACGTTATATGCGTCTATAACGTAAGATAACCTATCCTACCCCATCTAGCCCCTCGCTGGTAATGTTTTACAGAATTCCGGTCCTGTCGGCCCGTATCTCTCTGTGGGAATATTATATACGTCTATAGCGTTATATACACTAACGTAAGGCAGCCTAACATCTCGGATGTAGTATTTTACAACATTCCTGGCGCGTCGGACCGTACTTCTCGGTGGGAACGTTATATACGTCTATAACGTAAGATAACCTAACCTAACCCATCTAGCCCCTCGCTGGTAATGTTTCACCGAATCCAGGTCGTGTCGGCCCAGACCTGTCCGTGGGAGCATTATATACGTCTATAGCGTTATATATACTAACATAATTCAGCCTAACATCTCGGATGTAGTATTTTACAACATTCCTGTCGGGTCGGCCCGTACTTCTCGGTGGGAACGTTATATACGTCTATAGCGTAAGATAACGTATCCTAACCCATCTAGCCCCTCGCTGGTAATGTTTTATAGAATCCCGATCGTGTCGGCCCGTACCTCCCTGTGGGCACATTATATACGTCTATAACTTTATATATCTTAACCTAAGGCAACCTAACACCACGGATGTAGTATTCTACAACACTCCTGGCCGTTCGGCCCCTATTTCTCGGTGGGAACATTATATACTTCTGTAACGTAATCTAACCTAACCTAACCCATCTAGCCCCTGGCTGGTTATGTTTTACAGAATCCCGGTCGTGTCGGACCAGTCCTGTCCGTGGGAACATTATATACGTCTATAGCGTTATATATACTAACTTACGGCAGCCTAACATCTGGGATGTAGTATTTTACAACATTCCTGTCGGGTCGGCCCGTACTTCTCGGTGGGAACGTTATATGCGTCTATAACGTAAGATAACCTATCCTACCCCATCTAGCCCCTCGCTGGTAATGTTTTACAGAATTCCGGTCCTGTCGGCCCGTATCTCTCTGTGGGAATATTATATACGTCTATAGCGTTATATACACTAACCTAAGGCAGCCTAACATCTCGGATGTAGTATTTTACAACATTCCTGGCGCGTCGGACCGTACTTCTCCTGTGGGAACGTTATATACGTCTATAACGTAAGGTAACCTATCCTAACCCATCTAGCCCCTCGCTGGTAATGTTTTACAAAATCCCGGTCGTGTCGGCCCAGACCTGTCCGTGGGAACATTATATACGTCTATAGCGTTATATATCCTAACCTAAGGCAGCCTAACATCTCGGATGTAGTATTTTACAACATTCCTGACGCGTCGGCCCCTACTTCTCGGTGGGAAAGTTATATACGTCTATAACGTAAGATAACCTAACTTAACCCATCTAGCCCCTCGCTGGTAATGTTTTACAGTATCCCGGTCGTGTCGGCCCAGACCTGTCCGTGGGAACATTATATACGTCTATAGCGTTATATATACTAACCTACGGCAGCCTAACATGTCGGATGTAGTATTTTACAACATTCCTGGCGGGTCGGCCCGTACTTCTCGGTGGGAACGTTATGTACGTCTATAACGTAAGATAACCTAACCTAACCCATCTAGCCCCTCGCTGGTAACGTTTCACAGAATCCAGGTCGTGTCGGCCCAGACCTGTCCGTGGAGCATTATATACGTCTATAGCGTTATATATACTAGCCTACGGCAGCCTAGCATCTCAGATGTAGTATTTTACAACATTCCTGTCGGGTCGGCCCCTACTTCTCGGCGGGAACGTTATATACGTCTATAACGTAAGATAACCTAACATAAGGCAACCTAACACCTCGGATGTAGTATTTTACAACACTCCAGGCGGTTCGGCCCCTACTTTTCGGTGGAAACATTATATACGTCTATAACGTAATATAACCTAATCTAACCCATCTGGCCTCTCGCTGGTAATGATTTACAGTATCCCGGTCGTGTCGGCCCAGACCAGTCCGTGGGAACATTATATACGTCTATAGCGTTACATATACTAACCTACGGCAGCCTAAAATCTCGGATGTAGTATTTTACAACATTCCTGGCGGGTCGGCCCTTACTTTACGGTGGGAACGTTATATACGTCTATAACGTAAGATAAACTAACCTAACCCATCTAGCTCCTCGCTGGTAATGTTTCACAGAATCCAGGTCGTGTCGGCCCAGACCTGTCCGTGAGAGCATTATATACGTCTATAGCGTTATATATACTAACCTACGGCAGCCTAACATGTCGGATGTAGTATTTTACAACATTCCTGGCGGGTCGGCCCGTACTTCTCGGTGGGAACGTTGTATGCGTCTATAACGTAAGATAACCTAACCCACCCCATCTAGCCCCTCGCTGGTAATGTTTTACAGAATTCCGGTCCTGTCGGCCCGTACCTCTCTGTGGGAACATTATATACGTCTATAGCGTTATATACACTAACCTAAGGCAGCCTAACATCTCGGATGTAGTATTTTACAACATTCCTGGCGGGTCGGCCCGTACTTCTCGGTGGAAACGTTATATACGTTTATAACGTAATCTAACCTAACCTGACCCATCTAGCCCCTCGCTGGTAATGTTTTACAGAATCCCGGTCCTGTCGGCCCAGATCTGTCCGTGGGAACATTATATACGTCTATAGCGTTATATATAATAACCTAAGGCAATCTGACATCTCGGATGTGTTATTTTACAACAATCCTGGCGGGGCGGCGGCTACTTCTCGGTGGGAACATTATATACTTCTGTAACGTAGTCTAACCTAACCTAACCCATCTAGCCCCTGGCTGGTAATGTTTTACAGAATCCCGGGCGTGTCGGCCCAGACCTGTCCGTGGGAACATTATATACGTCTATAGCGTTATATATACTAACCTACGGCAGCCTAACATCACGGATGGAGTATTTTACAACATTCCTGGCGGGTCGGCCCCTACTTCTCGGTGGGAAAGTTATATACGTCTATAACGTAACATAATCTAACCTAACCCATCTAGCCCCTCGCTGGTAATGTTTTACAGTATCCCGGTCGTGTCGGCCGAGACCTGTCCGTGGGAACATTATACACGTCTATAGAGTTATATATAATAACCTACGGCAGCCTAACATGTCGGATGTAGTATTTTACAACATTCCTGGCGGGTCGGCCCGTACTTCTCGGTGGAAACGTTATATACGTTTATAACGTAATCTAACCTAACCTGACCCATCTAGCCCCTCGCTGGTAATGTTTTACAGAATCCCGGTCCTGTCGGCCCAGATCTGTCCGTTGGAACATTATATACGTCTATAGCGTTATATATAATAACCTAAGGCAATCTGACATCTCGGATGTATTATTTTACAACAATCCTGGCGGGGCGGCGGCTACTTCTCGGTGGGACCATTATATACTTCTGTAACGTAGTCTAACCTAACCTAACCCATCTAGCCCCTGGCTGGTAATGTTTTACAGAATCCCGGGCGTGTCGGCCCAGACCTGTCCGTGGGAACATTATATACGTCTATAGCGTTATATATCCTAACCTAAGGCAACCAAACACCTCGGATGTAGTATTTTACAACACTCCTGGCGGGTCGGCCCCTACTTCAGGGTGGGAACATTATATACGTTTATAACGTAATATAACCTAACCTAACCCATCTAGCCCCTCGCTGGTAATGTTTTACAGTATCCCGGTCGTGTCGGCCGAGACCTGTCCGTGGGAACATTATATACGTCTATAGAGTTATATATAATAACCTACGGCAGCCTAACATGTCGGATGTAGTATTTTACAACATTCCTGGCGGGTCGGCCCGTACTTCTCGGTGGAAACGTTATATACGTTTATAACGTAATCTAACCTAACCTGACCCATCTAGCCCCTCGCTGGTAATGTTTTACAGAATCCCGGTCCTGTCGGCCCAGATCTGTCCGTGGGAACATTATATACGTCCATAGCGTTATATATACTAACCTACGGCAGCCTAACTTCTCGGATGTAGTATTTTACAACATTCCTGGCGGGTCGGCCCCTACTTCTCGGTGGGAAAGTTATATACGTCTATAAAGTAAGATAACCTAACCTAACCCATCTAGCCCCTCGCTGGTAATGTTTTACAGAATCCCGGTCCTGTCGGCCCGTACCTCTCTGTCGGGACATTATATACGTCTATAACGGTATATATCCTAACCTAAGGCAACCTAGCACCTCGGATGTTGTATTTTACAACACTCCTGGCGGGTCGGCCCCTACTTCTCGGTGGGAACATTATATACGTCTATAACGTAATATAACCTAACCTAACCCATCTAGCCTCTCGCTGGTAATGTTTTACAGTGTCCCGGTCGTTTCGGCCCAGACCTGTCCGTGGGAACATTATATACGTCTATAGCGTTATATATACTAACCTACGGCAGCCTAACATTTCGGATGTAGTATTTTACAACATTCCTGTAGGGTCGGACCGTACTTCTCGGTGGGAACGTTATATACGGTTATAACGTATGGTAACCTATCCTAACCCATCTAGACACTCGCTGGTAATGTTTTACAGAATCCCGTTCGTGTCGGCCCAGACCTGTCCGTGGGAACATTATATACGTCAATAGCGTTATATATCCTAACCTAAGGCAACCAAACACCTCGGATGTAGTATTCTACAACACTCCTGGCGGGTCGGCCCCTACTTCTCGTTGGGAATATTATATACGTTTATAACGTAATATAACCTAACCTAAGGCAACCAAACACCTCGGATGTAGTATTCTACAACACTCCTGGCGGGTCGGCCCCTACTTCTCGGTGGGAACATTATAAACGTTTATAACGTAATATAACCTATCCTAACCCATCTAGCCCCTCGCTGGTAATGTTTCACAGTATCCAGGTCGTGTCGGCCCAGACCTGTCCGTGGGAGCATTATATACGTCTATAGCGTTATATATACTAACCTAAGGCAGCCTAACATCTCGGATGTAGTATTTTACAACATTCCTGGCGGGTCGGCCCGTACTTCTCGGAGGGAACATTATATACGTCTATAACGTAAGATAACCTATCCTAACCCATCTAGCCCCTCGCTGGTAATGTTTTACAGAATCCCGGTCCTGTCGGCACGCACCTCTCTGTGGGAACATTATATACGTCTACAGCGTTACATATACTAACCTACGGCAGCCTAAAATCTCGGATGTAGTATTTTACAACATTCCTGGCGGGTCGGCCCTTACTTCACGGTGGGAACGTTATATACGTCTATAACGTAAGATAACCTAACCTAACCCATCTAGCCCCTCGCTGGTAATGTTTCACAGAATCCAGGTCGTGTCGGCCCAGACCTGTCCGTGAGAGCATTATATACGTCTATAGCGTTATATATACTAACCTACGGCAGCCTAACATGTCGGATGTAGTATTTTACAACATTCCTGGCGGGTCGGCCCGTACTTCTCGGTGGGAACGTTGTATGCGTCTATAACGTAAGATAACCTAACCCACCCCATCTAGCCCCTCGCTGGTAATGTTTTACAGAATTCCGGTCCTGTCGGCCCGTACCTCTCTGTGGGAACATTATATACGTCTATAGCGTTATATACACTAACCTAAGGCAGCCTAACATCTCGGATGTAGTATTTTACAACATTCCTGGCGGGTCGGCCCGTACTTCTCGGTGGAAACGTTATATACGTTTATAACGTAATCTAACCTAACCTGACCCATCTAGCCCCTCGCTGGTAATGTTTTACAGAATCCCTGTCCTGTCGGCCCAGATCTGTCCGTGGGAACATTATATACGTCTATAGCGTTATATATAATAACCTAAGGCAATCTGACATCTCGGATGTGTTATTTTACAACAATCCTGGCGGGGCGGCGGCTACTTCTCGGTGGGAACATTATATACTTCTTTAACGTAGTCTAACCTAACCTAACCCATCTAGCCCCTGGCTGGTAATGTTTTACAGAATCCCGGGCGTGTCGGCCCAGACCTGTCCGTGGGAACATTATATACGTCTATAGCGTTATATATACTAACCTACGGCAGCCTAACATCACGGATGGAGTATTTTACAACATTCCTGGCGGGTCGGCCCCTACTTCTCGGTGGGAAAGTTATATACGTCTATAACGTAACATAACCTAACCTAACCCATCTAGCCCCTCGCTGGTAATGTTTTACAGTATCCCGGTCGTGTCGGCCGAGACCTGTCCGTGGGAACATTATATACGTCTATAGAGTTATATATAATAACCTACGGCAGCCTAACATGTCGGATGTAGTATTTTACAACATTCCTGGCGGGTCGGCCCGTACTTCTCGGTGGAAACGTTATATACGTTTATAACGTAATCTAACCTAACCTGACCCATCTAGCCCCTCGCTGGTAATGTTTTACAGAATCCCGGTCCTGTCGGCCCAGATCTGTCCGTTGGAACATTATATACGTCTATAGCGTTATATATAATAACCTAAGGCAATCTGACATCTCGGATGTATTATTTTACAACAATCCTGGCGGGGCGGCGGCTACTTCTCGGTGGGACCATTATATACTTCTGTAACGTAGTCTATGCTAACCTAACTCATCTAGCCCCTGGCTGGTAATGTTTTACAGAATCCCGGGCGTGTCGGCCCAGACCTGTCCGTGGGAACATTATATACGTCTATAGCGTTATATATCCTAACCTAAGGCAACCAAACACCTCGGATGTAGTATTTTACAACACTCCTGGCGGGTCGGCCCCTACTTCAGGGTGGGAACATTATATACGTTTATAACGTAATATAACCTAACCTAACCCATCTAGCCCCTCGCTGGTAATGTTTTACAGTATCCCGGTCGTGTCGGCCGAGAGCTGTCCGTGGGAACATTATATACGTCTATAGAGTTATATATAATAACCTACGGCAGCCTAACATGTCGGATGTAGTATTTTACAACATTCCTGGCGTGTCGGCCCGTACTTCTCGGTGGAAACGTTATATACGTTTATAACGTAATCTAACCTAACCTGACCCATCTAGCCCCTCGCTGGTAATGTTTTACAGAATCCCGGTCCTGTCGGCCCAGATCTGTCCGTTGGAACATTATATACGTCTATAGCGTTATATATAATAACCTAAGGCAATCTGACATCTCGGATGTATTATTTTACAACAATCCTGGCGGGGCGGCGGCTACTTCTCGGTGGGACCATTATATACTTCTGTAACGTAGTCTAACCTAACCTAACCCATCTAGCCCCTGGCTGGTAATGTTTTACAGAATCCCGGGCGTGTCGGCCCAGACCTGTCCGTGGGAACATTATATACGTCTATAGCGTTATATATACTAACCTAAGGCAGCCTAACATCTCGGATGTAGTATTTTACAACATTCCTGGCTGGTCGGCCCGTACTTCTCGGTGGGAACGTTATATGCGTCTATAACGTAAGATAACCTAACCTACCCCATCTAGCCCCTCGCTGGTAATGTTTTACAGAATTCCGGTCCTGTCGGCCCGTACCTCTCTGTGGGAACATTATATACGTCTATAACGTTATATATCCTAACCTAAGGCAACCTAACACCTCGGATGTAGTATTTTACAACACTCCTGACGGGTCGGCCCCTACTTCTCGGTGGGAACATTATATACGTCTATAACGTAATATAACCTAACCTAACCCATCTAGCCTCTCGCTGGTAATGTTTTACAGAATTCCGGTCCTGTCGGCCCGTACCTCTCTGTGGGAACATTATATACGTCTATAGCGTTATATACACTAACCTAAGGCAGCCTAACATCTCGGATGTAGTATTTTACAACATTCCTGGCGGGTCGGCCCCTACTTCTCGGTGGGAAAGTTATATACGTCTATAACGTAAGATAACCTAACCTACCCCATCTAGCCCCTCGCTGGTAATGTTTTACAGAATTCCGGTCCTGTCGGCCCGTACCTCTCTGTGGGAACATTATATACGTCTATAACGTTATATATCCTAACCTAAGGCAACCTAACACCTCGGATGTAGTATTTTACAACACTCCTGACGGGTCGGCCCCTACTTCTCGGTGGGAACATTATATACGTCTATAACGTAATATAACCTAACCTAACCCATCTAGCCTCTCGCTGGTAATGTTTTACAGTTTCCCGTTCGTGTCGGCCCAAAACTGTCCGTGGGAACATTATATACGTCTATAGCGTTATATATACTAACCTACGGCAGCCTAACATCTCGGATGTAGTATTTTACAACATTCCTGGCGGGTCGGCCCCTACTTCTCGGTGGGGACGTTATATACGTCTATAACGTAAGATAACCTAACCTAACCCATCTAGTCCCTCGCTGGTAATGCTTCACAGAATCCAGGTCGTGTCGGCCCAGACCTGTCCGTGGGAGCATTATATACGTCTATGGCGTTATATATACTAACCTACGGCAGCCTAACGTCTCGGATGTAGTATTTTACAACATTCCCGACGCGTCGGCCCCTACTTCTCGGTGGGAAAGTTATATACGTCTATAACGTAAGATAACCTAACTTAACCCATCTAGCCCCTCGCTGGTAATGTTTTACAGTATCCCGGTCGTGTCGGCCCAGACCTGTCCGTGGGAACATTATATACGTCTATAGCGTTATATATACTAACCTACGGCAGCCTAACATGTCGGATGTAGTATTTTACAACATTCCTGGCGGGTCGGCCCGTATTTCTCGGTGGGAACGTTATGTACGTCTATAACGTAAGATAACCTAACCTACCCCATCTAGCCCCTCGCTGGTAATGTTTCACAGAATCCAGGTCGTGTCGGCCCAGACCTGTCCGTGGAGCATTATATACGTCTATAGCGTTATATATACTAGCCTACGGCAGCCTAGCATCTCAGATGTAGTATTTTACAACATTCCTGTCGGGTCGACCCCTACTTCTCGGCGGGAACGTTATATACGTCTATAACGTAAGATAACCTAACATAAGGCAACCTAACACCTCGGATGTAGTATTTTACAACACTCCAGGCGGGTCGGCCCCTACTTTTCGGTGGAAACATTATATACGTCTATAACGTAATATAACCTAATCTAACCCATCTAGCCTCTCGCTGGTAATGATTTACAGTATCCCGGTCGTGTCGGCCCAGACCAGTCCGTGGGAACATTATATACGTCTATAGCGTTACATATACTAACCTACGGCAGCCTAAAATCTCGGATGTAGTATTTTACAACATTCCTGGCGGGTCGGCCCTTACTTTACGGTGGGAACGTTATATACGTCTATAACGTAAGATAAACTAACCTAACCCATCTAGCTCCTCGCTGGTAATGTTTCACAGAATCCAGGTCGTGTCGGCCCAGACCTGTCCGTGGAGCATTATATACGTCTATAGCGTTATATATACTATCCTAATTCAGCCTAACATCTCGGATGTAGTATTTTACTACATTCCTGTCGGGTCGGCCCGTACTTCTCAGTGGGAACGTTATATACGTCTATAACGTAAGATAACCTAACCTAACCCATCTAGCCCCTCGCTGGTAATGTTTCACAGAATCCAGGTCGTGTCGGCCCAGACCTGTCCGTGAGAGCATTATATACGTCTATAGCGTTATATATACTAACCTACGGCAGCCTAACATGTCGGATGTAGTATTTTACAACATTCCTGGCGGGTCGGCCCGTACTTCTCGGTGGGAACGTTGTATGCGTCTATAACGTAAGATAACCTAACCCACCCCATCTAGCCCCTCGATGGTAATGTTTTACAGAATTCCGGTCCTGTCGGCCCGTACCTCTCTGTGGGAACATTATATACGTCTATAGCGTTATATACACTAACCTAAGGCAGCCTAACATCTCGGATGTAGTATTTTACAACATTCCTGGCGGGTCGGCCCGTACTTCTCGGTGGAAACGTTATATACGTTCATAACGTAATCTAACCTAACCTGACCCATCTAGCCCCTCGCTGGTAATGTTTTACAGAATCCCGGTCCTGTCGGCCCAGATCTGTCCGTGGGAACATTATATACGTCTATAGCGTTATATATAATAACCTAAGGCAATCTGACATCTCGGATGTGTTATTTTACAACAATCCTGGCGGGGCGGCGGCTACTTCTCGGTGGGAACATTATATACTTCTTTAACGTAGTCTAACCTAACCTAACCCATCTAGCCCCTGGCTGGTAATGTTTTACAGAATCCCGGGCGTGTCGGCCCAGACCTGTCCGTGGGAACATTATATACGTCTATAGCGTTATATATACTAACCTACGGCAGCCTAGCATCTCAGATGTAGTATTTTACAACATTCCTGTCGGGTCGGCCCCTACTTCTCGGCGGGAACGTTATATACGTCTATAACGTAAGATAACCTAACATAAGGCAACCTAACACCTCGGATGTAGTATTTTACAACACTCCAGGCGGGTCGGCCCCTACTTTTCGGTGGAAACATTATATACGTCTATAACGTAATATAACCTAATCTAACCCATCTGGCCTCTCGCTGGTAATGATTTACAGTATCCCGGTCGTGTCGGCCCAGACCAGTCCGTGGGAACATTATATACGTCTATAGCGTTACATATACTAACCTACGGCAGCCTAAAATCTCGGATGTAGTATTTTACAACATTCCTGGCGGGTCGGCCCTTACTTTACGGTGGGAACGTTATATACGTCTATAACGTAAGATAAACTAACCTAACCCATCTAGCTCCTCGCTGGTAATGTTTCACAGAATCCAGGTCGTGTCGGCCCAGACCTGTCCGTGGAGCATTATATACGTCTATAGCGTTATATATACTATCCTAATTCAGCCTAACATCTCGGATGTAGTATTTTACTACATTCCTGTCGGGTCGGCCCGTACTTCTCAGTGGGAACGTTATATACGTCTATAACGTAAGATAACCTAACCTAACCCATCTAGCCCCTCGCTGGTAATGTTTCACAGAATCCAGGTCGTGTCGGCCCAGACCTGTCCGTGAGAGCATTATATACGTCTATAGCGTTATATATACTAACCTACGGCAGCCTAACATGTCGGATGTAGTATTTTACAACATTCCTGGCGGGTCGGCCCGTACTTCTCGGTGGGAACGTTGTATGCGTCTATAACGTAAGATAACCTAACCCACCCCATCTAGCCCCTCGATGGTAATGTTTTACAGAATTCCGGTCCTGTCGGCCCGTACCTCTCTGTGGGAACATTATATACGTCTATAGCGTTATATACACTAACCTAAGGCAGCCTAACATCTCGGATGTAGTATTTTACAACATTCCTGGCGGGTCGGCCCGTACTTCTCGGTGGAAACGTTATATACGTTTATAACGTAATCTAACCTAACCTGACCCATCTAGCCCCTCGCTGGTAATGTTTTACAGAATCCCGGTCCTGTCGGCCCAGATCTGTCCGTGGGAACATTATATACGTCTATAGCGTTATATATAATAACCTAAGGCAATCTGACATCTCGGATGTGTTATTTTACAACAATCCTGGCGGGGCGGCGGCTACTTCTCGGTGGGAACATTATATACTTCTTTAACGTAGTCTAACCTAACCTAACCCATCTAGCCCCTGGCTGGTAATGTTTTACAGAATCCCGGGCGTGTCGGCCCAGACCTGTCCGTGGGAACAATATATACGTCTATAGCGTTATATATACTAACCTACGGCAGCCTAACATCACGGATGGAGTATTTTACAACATTCCTGGCGGGTCGGCCCCTACTTCTCGGTGGGAAAGTTATATACGTCTATAACGTAACATAACCTAACCTAACCCATCTAGCCCCTCGCTGGTAATGTTTTACAGTATCCCGGTCGTGTCGGCCGAGACCTGTCCGTGGGAACATTATATACGTCTATAGAGTTATATATAATAACCTACGGCAGCCTAACATGTCGGATGTAGTATTTTACAACATTCCTGGCGGGTCGGCCCGTACTTCTCGGTGGAAACGTTATATACGTTTATAACGTAATCTAACCTAACCTGACCCATCTAGCCCCTCGCTGGTAATGTTTTACAGAATCCCGGTCCTGTCGGCCCAGATCTGTCCGTTGGAACATTATATACGTCTATAGCGTTATATATAATAACCTAAGGCAATCTGACATCTCGGATGTATTATTTTACAACAATCCTGGCGGGGCGGCGGCTACTTCTCGGTGGGACCATTATATACTTCTGTAACGTAGTCTAACCTAACCTAACCCATCTAGCCCCTGGCTGGTAATGTTTTACAGAATCCCGGGCGTGTCGGCCCAGACCTGTCCGTGGGAACATTATATACGTCTATAGCGTTATATATCCTAACCTAAGGCAACCAAACACCTCGGATGTAGTATTTTACAACACTCCTGGCGGGTCGGCCCCTACTTCAGGGTGGGAACATTATATACGTTTATAACGTAATATAACCTAACCTAACCCATCTAGCCCCTCGCTGGTAATGTTTTACAGTATCCCGGTCGTGTCGGCCGAGAGCTGTCCGTGGGAACATTATATACGTCTATAGAGTTATATATAATAACCTACGGCAGCCTAACATGTCGGATGTAGTATTTTACAACATTCCTGGCGGGTCGGCCCGTACTTCTCGGTGGAAACGTTATATACGTTTATAACGTAATCTAACCTAACCTGACCCATCTAGCCCCTCGCTGGTAATGTTTTACAGAATCCCGGTCCTGTCGGCCCAGATCTGTCCGTTGGAACATTATATACGTCTATAGCGTTATATATAATAACCTAAGGCAATCTGACATCTCGGATGTATTATTTTACAACAATCCTGGCGGGGCGGCGGCTACTTCTCGGTGGGACCATTATATACTTCTGTAACGTAGTCTAACCTAACCTAACCCATCTAGCCCCTGGCTGGTAATGTTTTACAGAATCCCGGGCGTGTCGGCCCAGACCTGTCCGTGGGAACATTATATACGTCTATAGCGTTATATATACTAACCTAAGGCAGCCTAACATCTCGGATGTAGTATTTTACAACATTCCTGGCTGGTCGGCCCGTACTTCTCGGTGGGAACGTTATATGCGTCTATAACGTAAGATAACCTAACCTACCACATCTAGCCCCTCGCTGGTAATGTTTTACAGAATTCCGGTCCTGTCGGCCCGTACCTCTCTGTGGGAACATTATATACGTCTATAACGTTATATATCCTAACCTAAGGCAACCTAACACCTCGGATGTAGTATTTTACAACACTCCTGACGGGTCGGCCCCTACTTCTCGGTGGGAACATTATATACGTCTATAACGTAATATAACCTAACCTAACCCATCTAGCCTCTCGCTGGTAATGTTTTACAGTTTCCCGTTCGTGTCGGCCCAGACCTGTCCGTGGGAACATTATATACGTCTATAGCGTTATATATACTAACCTACGGCAGCCTAACATCTCGGATGTAGTATTTTACAACATTCCTGGCGGGTCGGCCCCTACTTCTCGGTGGGGACGTTATATACGTCTATAACGTAAGATAACCTAACCTAACCCATCTAGCCCCTCGCTGGTAATGTTTTACAGTATCCCGGTCGTGTCGGCCCAGACCTGTCCGTGGGAACATTATATACGTCCATAGCGTTATATATACTAACCTACGGCAGCCTAACTTCTCGGATGTAGTATTTTACAACATTCCTGGCGGGTCGGCCCCTACTTCTCGGTGGGAAAGTTATATACGTCTATAAAGTAAGATAACCTAACCTAACCCATCTAGCCCCTCGCTGGTAATGTTTTACAGAATCTCGGTCCTGTCGGCCCGTACCTCTCTGTGGGGACATTATATACGTCTATAACGGTATATATCCTAACCTAAGGCAACCTAGCACCTCGGATGTTGTATTTTACAACACTCCTGGCGGGTCGGCCCCTACTTCTCGGTGGGAACATTATATACGTCTATAACGTAATATAACCTAACCTAACCCATCTAGCCTCTCGCTGGTAATGTTTTACAGTTTCCCGGGCGTGTCGGCCCAGAGCTGTCCGTGGGAACGTTATATACGTCTATAACGTAAGATAACCTAACATAAGGCAACCTAACACCTCGTATGTAGTATTTTACAACACTCCAGGCGAGTCGGCCCCTACTTTTCAGTGTGAACATTATATACGTCTATAACGTAATATAACCTAATCTAACCCATCTAGCCTCTCGCTGGTAATGTTTTACAGAATCCCGTTCGTGTCGGCCCAGACCTGTCCGTGGGAACATTATATACGTCAATAGCGTTATATATCCTAACCTAAGGCAACCAAACACCTCGGATGTAGTATTCTACAACACTCCTGGCGGGTCGGCCCCTACTTCTCGTTGGGAATATTATATACGTTTATAACGTAATATAACCTAACCTAAGGCAACCAAACACCTCGGATGTAGTATTCTACAACACTCCTGGCGGGTCGGCCCCTACTTCTCGGTGGGAACATTATAAACGTTTATAACGTAATATAACCTATCCTAACCCATCTAGCCCCTCGCTGGTAATGTTTCACAGTATCCAGGTCGTGTCGGCCCAGACCTGTCCGTGGGAGCATTATATACGTCTATAGCGTTATATATACTAACCTAAGGCAGCCTAACATCTCGGATGTAGTATTTTACAACATTCCTGGCGGGTCGGCCCGTACTTCTCGGAGGGAACATTATATACGTCTATAACGTAAGATAACCTATCCTAACCCATCTAGCCCCTCGCTGGTAATGTTTTACAGAATCCCGGTCCTGTCGGCACGCACCTCTCTGTGGGAACATTATATACGTCTATAGCGTTATATATCCTAACCTAAGGCAACCAAACACCACGGATGTTGTATTTTACAACACTCCTGGCGGGTCGGCCCCTACTTCTCGGTGGGAACATTATTTACGTTTATAACGTAATATAACCTAATCTAAGCCATCTGGCCTCTCGCTGGTAATGATTTACAGTATCCCGGTCGTGTCGGCCCAGACCAGTCCGTGGGAACATTATATACGTCTACAGCGTTACATATACTAACCTACGGCAGCCTAAAATCTCGGATGTAGTATTTTACAACATTCCTGGCGGGTCGGCCTTACTTCACGGTGGGAACGTTATATACGTCTATAACGTAAGATAAACTAACCTAACCCATCTAGCCCCTCGCTGGTAATGTTTCACAGAATCCAGGTCGTGTCGGCCCAGACCTGTCCGTGGAGCATTATATACGTCTATTGCGTTATATATACTATCCTAATTCAGCCTAACATCTCGGATGTAGTATTTTACTACATTCCTGTCGGGTCGGCCCGTACTTCTCAGTGGGAACGTTATATACGTCTATAACGTAAGATAACCTAACCTAACCCATCTAGCCCCTCGCTGGTAATGTTTCACACAATCCAGGTCGTGTCGGCCCAGACCTGTCCGTGGGAGCATTATATACGTCTATAGCGTTATATATACTAACCTACGGCAGCCTAACATGTCGGATGTAGTATTTTACAACATTCCTGGCGGGTCGGCCCGTACTTCTCGGTGGGAACGTTGTATGCGTCTATAACGTAAGATAACCTAACCTACCCCATCTAGCCCCTCGCTGGTAATGTTTTACAGAATCCCGGTCCTGTCGGCCCAGATCTGTCCGTGGGAACATTATATACGTCTATAGCGTTATATATAATAACCTAAGGCAATCTGACATCTCGGATGTGTTATTTTACAACAATCCTGGCGGGGCGGCGGCTACTTCTCGGTGGGAACATTATATACTTCTGTAACGTAGTCTAACCTAACCTAACCCATCTAGCCCCTGGCTGGTAATGTTTTACAGAATCCCGGGCGTGTCGGCCCAGACCTGTCCGTGGGAACATTATATATGTCTATAGCGTTATACATACTAACCTACGGCAGCCTAACATCACGGATGGAGTATTTTACAACATTCCTGGCGGGTCGGCCCCTACTTCTCGGTGGGAAAGTTATATAGGTCTATAACGTAACATAACCTAACCTAACCCATCTAGCCCCTCGCTGGTAATGTTTTACAGTATCCCGGTCGTGTCGGCCGAGACCTGTCCGTGGGAACATTATATACGTCTATAGTGTTATATATAATAACCTACGGCAGCCTAACATGTCGGATGTAGTATTTTACAACATTCCTGGCGGGTCGGCCCGTACTTCTCGGTGGAAACGTTATATACGTTTATAACGTAATCTAACCTAACCTGACCCATCTAGCCCCTCGCTGGTAATGTTTTACAGAATCCCGGTCCTGTCGGCCCAGATCTGTCCGTTGGAACATTATATACGTCTATAGCGTTATATATAATAACCTAAGGCAATCTGATATCTCGGATGTATTATTTTACAACAATCCTGGCGGGGCGGCGGCACACTTCTCGGTGGGACCATTATATACTTCTGTAACGTAGTCTAACCTAACCTAACCCATCTAGCCCCTGGCTGGTAATGTTTTACAGAATCCCGGGCGTGTCGGCCCAGACCTGTCCGTGGGAACATTATATACGTCTATAGCGTTATATATACTAACCTAAGGCAGCCTAACATCTCGGATGTAGTATTTTACAACATTCCTGGCTGGTCGGCCCGTACTTCTCGGTGGGAACGTTATATGCGTCTATAACGTAAGATAACCTAACCTACCCCATCTAGCTCCTCGCTGGGAATGTTTTGTTGAATCCCGTTCGTGTAGCCCTGTACGTCTCGGTGGGAACATTATATACGTCTATTACGTTATATATCCTAACATAAGGCAGCCTAACATCTCGGATGTAGTATTTTGCAACATTCCTGGCGGGTCGGCCCCTACTTCTCAGTGGGAACGTTATATACGTCTATAACGTAATATAACCTAATCTAACCCATCTAGCCCCTCGCTGGTAATGTTTTATAGAATCCCGGTCGTGTCGGCCCAGACCTGTACGTGGTAACATTATATACGTCTATAGCGTTATATATCCTAACCTAAGGCAACCAAACACCTCGGATGTAGTATTTTACAACACTCCTGGCGGGTCGGCCCCTACTTTTCGGTGGGAACATTATATACGTTTATAACGTAATATAACCTAACCTAACCCATCTAGCCCCTCGCTGGTGATGTTTCACAGAATCCCGGTCGTGTCGGCCCGGGCCTGTCCGTGGGAACATTATATACGTCTATAGCGTTTTATATGTTAGCCTACGGCAGCCTAACATCTCGGATGTAGTATTTTACATCACTCCTGGCGGGTCGGCCCCTACTTCTCGGTGGGAACATTATATACCTCTATAACGTAATATAACCTAACCTAACCCATCTAGCTCCTCGCTGGGAATGTTTTGTTGAATCCCGTTCGTGTAGCCCTGTACGTCTCGGTGGGAACATTATATACGTCTGTTACGTTATATATCCTAACATAAGGCAGCCTAACATCTCGGATGTAGTATTTTGCAACATTCCTGGCGGGTCGGCCCCTACTTCTCAGTGGGAACGTTATATACGTCTATAACGTAATATAACCTAATCTAACCCATCTAGCCCCTCGCTGGTAATGTTTTATAGAATCCCGGTCGTGTCGGCCCAGACCTGTCCGTGGGAACATTATATACGTCTATAGCGTTATATATCCTAACCTAAGG
Organism: Xylocopa violacea; assembly: GCA_963969225.1. Lineage (NCBI taxonomy): Eukaryota > Metazoa > Arthropoda > Insecta > Hymenoptera > Apidae > Xylocopa > Xylocopa violacea. The sequence continues at coordinate 4,728,523 of CAXAJV010000008.1, forward strand.
CAACCTAGCTCCTCGGATGTAGTATTTTACAACACTCCTGGCGGGTCGGCCCCTACTTCTCGGTGGGAAAGTTATATAGGTCTATAACGTAACATAACCTAACCTAACCCATCTAGCCCCTCGCTGGTGATGTTTCACAGAATCCAGGTCGTGTCGGCCCAGACCTGTCCGTGGGAGCATTATATACGTCTATAGCGTTATATATACTAACCTAAGGCAGCCTAACATCTCGGATGTAGTATTTTACAACCCTCCTGGCGGGTCGGCCCCTACTTCTCGGTGGGAACATTATATACGTTTATAACGTAATATAACCTAACCTAACCCATCTAGCCCCACGCTGGTAATGCTTCACAGAATCCAGGTCGTGTCGGCCCAGACCTGTCCGTGGGAGCATTATATACGTCTATGGCGTTATATATACTAACCTGCGGCAGCCTAACATCTCGGATGTAGTATTTTACAACATTCCCGACGCGTCGGCCCCTACTTCTCGGTGGGAAAAATTATATACGTCTATAACGTAAGATAACCAAACTTAACCCATCTAGCCCCTCGCTGATAATGTTTTACAGTATCCCGGTCGTGTCGACCCAGACCTGTCCGTGGGAACATTATATACGTCTATAGCGTTATATATACTAACCTACGGCAGCCTAACATGTCGGATGTAGTATTTTACAACATTCCTGTCGGGTCGGCCCGTACTTCTCGGTGGGAATGTTATATGCGTCTATAACGTAAGATAACCTATCCTACCCCATCTAGCCCCTCGCTGGTAATGTTTTACAGAATTCCGGTCCTGTCGGCCCGTATCTCTCTGTGGGAATATTATATACGTCTATAGCGTTATATACGCTAACGTAAGGCAGCCTAACATCTCGGATGTAGTATTTTACAACATTCCTGGCGCGTCGGACCGTACTTCTCGGTGGGAACGTTATATACGTCTATAACGTAAGGTAACCTATCCTAACCCATCTAGCCCCTCGCTGGTAATGTTTTACAAAATCCCGGTCGTGTCGGCCCAGACCTGTCCGTGGGAACATTATATACGTCTATAGCGTTATATATCCTAACCTAAGGCAACCAAACACCACGGATGTTGTATTTTACAACACTCCTGGCGGGTCGGCCCCTACTTCTCGGTGGGAACATTATATACGTTTATAACGTAATATAACCTAACCTAACCCATCTAGCCCCACGCTGGTAATGCTTCACAGAATCCAGGTCGTGTCGGCCCAGACCTGTCCGTGGGAGCATTATATACGTCTATGGCGTTATATATACTAACCTACGGCAGCCTAACATCTCGGATGTAGTATTTTACAACATTCCTGGCGCGTCGGCCCCTACTTCTCGGTGGGAAAGTTATATACGTCTATAACGTAAGATAACCTAACTTAACCCATCTAGCCCCTCGCTGGTAATGTTTTACAGTATCCCGGTCGTGTCGGCCCAGACCTGTCCGTGGGAACATTATATACGTCTATCGCGTTATATATACTAACCTACGGCAGCCTAACATGTCGGATGTAGTATTTTACAACATTCCTGGCGCGTCGGCCCGTACTTCTCGGTGGGAACGTTATGTACGTCTATAACGTAAGATAACCTAACCTAACCCATCTAGCCCCTCGCTGGTAATGTTTTACAGAATCCCGGTCGTGTCGGCCCGGGCCTGTCCGTGGGAACATTATATACGTCTATAGCGTTTTATATGTTAGCCTACGGCAGCCTAACATCTCGGATGTAGTATTTTACAACACTCCTGGCGGGTCGGCCCCTACTTCTCGGTGGGAACATTATATACGTCTATAACGTAATATAACCTAACCTAACCCATCTAGCTCCTCGCTGGGAATGTTTTGTTGAATCCCGTTCGTGTAGCCCTGTACGTCTCGGTGGGAACATTATATACGTCTGTTACGTTATATATCCTAACATAAGGCAGCCTAACATCTCGGATGTAGTATTTTGCAACATTCCTGGCGGGTCGGCCCCTACTTCTCAGTGGGAACGTTATATACGTCTATAACGTAATATAACCTAATCTAACCCATCTAGCCCCTCGCTGGTAATGTTTTATAGAATCCCGGTCGTGTCGGCCCAGACCTGTCCGTGGGAACATTATATACGTCTATAGCGTTATATATCCTAACCTAAGGCAACCAAACACCTCGGATGTAGTATTTTACAACACTCCTGGCGGGTCGGCCCCTACTTTTCGGTGGGAACATTATATACGTTTATAACGTAATATAACCTAACCTAACCCATCTAGCCCCTCGCTGGTGATGTTTCACAGAATCCAGGTTGTGTCGGCCCAGACCTGTCCGTGGGTGCATTATATACGTCTATAGCGTTATATATACTAACCTACGGCAGCCTAACATCTGGGAGGTAGTATTTTACAACAATCCTGGCGGGTCGGACCGTACTTCACGGTGGGAACGTTATATACGTCTATAACGTAAGGTAACCTATCCTAACCCATCTAGCCCCTCGCTGGTAATGTTTTACAAAATCCCGGTCGTGTCGGCCCAGACCTGTCCGTGGGAACATTATATACGTCTATAGCGTTATATATCCTAACCTAAGGCAACCAAACACCACGGATGTTGTATTTTACAACACTCCTGGCGGGTCGGCCCCTACTTCTCGGTGGGAACATTATATACGTTTATAACGTAATATAACCTAACCTAACCCATCTAGCCCCACGCTGGTAATGCTTCACAGAATCCAGGTCGTGTCGGCCCAGACCTGTCCGTGGGAGCATTATATACGTCTATGGCGTTATATATACTAACCTACGGCAGCCTAACATCTCGGATGTAGTATTTTACAACATTCCTGGCGCGTCGGCCCCTACTTCTCGGTGGGAAAGTTATATACGTCTATAACGTAAGATAACCTAACTTAACCCATCTAGCCCCTCGCTGGTAATGTTTTACAGTATCCCGGTCGTGTCGGCCCAGACCTGTCCGTGGGAACATTATATACGTCTATCGCGTTATATATACTAACCTACGGCAGCCTAACATGTCGGATGTAGTATTTTACAACATTCCTGGCGCGTCGGCCCGTACTTCTCGGTGGGAACGTTATGTACGTCTATAACGTAAGATAACCTAACCTAACCCATCTAGCCCCTCGCTGGTAATGTTTTACAGAATCCCGGTCGTGTCGGCCCGGGCCTGTCCGTGGGAACATTATATACGTCTATAGCGTTTTATATGTTAGCCTACGGCAGCCTAACATCTCGGATGTAGTATTTTACAACACTCCTGGCGGGTCGGCCCCTACTTCTCGGTGGGAACATTATATACGTCTATAACGTAATATAACCTAACCTAACCCATCTAGCTCCTCGCTGGGAATGTTTTGTTGAATCCCGTTCGTGTAGCCCTGTACGTCTCGGTGGGAACATTATATACGTCTGTTACGTTATATATCCTAACATAAGGCAGCCTAACATCTCGGATGTAGTATTTTGCAACATTCCTGGCGGGTCGGCCCCTACTTCTCAGTGGGAACGTTATATACGTCTATAACGTAATATAACCTAATCTAACCCATCTAGCCCCTCGCTGGTAATGTTTTATAGAATCCCGGTCGTGTCGGCCCAGACCTGTCCGTGGGAACATTATATACGTCTATAGCGTTATATATCCTAACCTAAGGCAACCAAACACCTCGGATGTAGTATTTTACAACACTCCTGGCGGGTCGGCCCCTACTTTTCGGTGGGAACATTATATACGTTTATAACGTAATATAACCTAACCTAACCCATCTAGCCCCTCGCTGGTGATGTTTCACAGAATCCAGGTTGTGTCGGCCCAGACCTGTCCGTGGGTGCATTATATACGTCTATAGCGTTAGATATACTAACCTACGGCAGCCTAACATCTCGGATGTAGTATTTTACAACATTCCTGGCGGGTCGGCCCGTACTTCTCGGTGGGAACGTTATATGCGTCTATAACGTAAGATAACCTAACCTACCCCATCTAGCCCCTCGCTGGATATGTTTTACAGAATCCCGGTCATGTCGGACCAGACCTGTCCGTGGGAACATTATATACGTCTATAGCGTTATATATACTAATCTACGGCAGCCTAACATCTCGGATGTAGTATTTTACAACATTCCTGGCGGGTCGGCCCCTACTTCTCGGTGGGAACGTTATATACGTCTATAACGTAAGATAACCTAACCTAACCCATCTAGCCCCTCGCTGGTAATGTTTTACAGTATCCCGGTCGTGTCGGCCCAGACCTGTCCGTGGGAACATTATATACGTCCATAGCGTTATATATACTAACCTACGGCAGCCTAACATCTCGGATGTAGTATTTTACAACATTCCTGGCGGGTCGGCCCCTACTTCTCGGTGGGAACATTATATACGTCTATAACGTAATATAACCTAACCTAACCCATCTAGCTCCTCGCTGGGAATGTTTTGTTGAATCCCGTTCGTGTAGCCCTGTACGTCTCGGTGGGAACATTATATACGTCTGTTACGTTATATATCCTAACATAAGGCAGCCTAACATCTCGGATGTAGTATTTTGCAACATTCCTGGCGGGTCGGCCCCTACTTCTCAGTGGGAACGTTATATACGTCTATAACGTAATATAACCTAATCTAACCCATCTAGCCCCTCGCTGGTAATGTTTTATAGAATCCCGGTCGTGTCGGCCCAGACCTGTCCGTGGGAACATTATATACGTCTATAGCGTTATATATCCTAACCTAAGGCAACCAAACACCTCGGATGTAGTATTTTACAACACTCCTGGCGGGTCGGCCCCTACTTTTCGGTGGGAACATTATATACGTTTATAACGTAATATAACCTAACCTAACCCATCTAGCCCCTCGCTGGTGATGTTTCACAGAATCCAGGTTGTGTCGGCCCAGACCTGTCCGTGGGTGCATTATATACGTCTATAGCGTTATATATACTAACCTACGGCAGCCTAACATCTGGGAGGTAGTATTTTACAACAATCCTGGCGGGTCGGACCGTACTTCACGGTGGGAACGTTATATACGTCTATAACGTAAGGTAACCTATCCTAACCCATCTAGCCCCTCGCTGGTAATGTTTTATAGAATCCCGGTCGTGTCGGCCCAGACCTGTCCGTGGGGACATTATATACGTCTATAGCGTTATATATCCTAACCTGAGGCAACCATACACCTCGGATGTAGTATTTTACGACACTCCTGGCGGGTCGGCCCCTACATCTCGGTGGGAACATTATATACGTTTATAACGTAATATAACCTAACCTAACCCATCTAGCCCCTCGCTGGTAATGTTTCACAGAATCCAGGTCGTGTCGGCCCAGACCTGTCCGTGGGGGCATTATATACGTCTATAGCGTTATATATACTAACCTACGGCAGCCTAACATCTCGGAGGTAGTATTTTACAACTATCCTGGCGGGTCGGCCCGTACTTCTCGGTGGGAACGTTATATACGTCTATAACGTAAGATAACCTATCCTAACCCATCTAGCCCCTCGCTGGATATGTTTTACAGAATCCCGGTCATGTCGGACCAGACCTGTCCGTGGGAACATTATATACGTCTATAGCGTTATATATACTAATCTACGGCAGCCTAACATCTCGGATGTAGTATTTTACAACATTCCTGGCGGGTCGGCCCCTACTTCTCGGTGGGAACGTTATATACGTCTATAACGTAAGATAACCTAACCTAACCCATCTAGCCCCTCGCTGGTAATGTTTTACAGTATCCCGGTCGTGTCGGCCCAGACCTGTCCGTGGGAACATTATATACGTCCATAGCGTTATATATACTAACCTACGGCAGCCTAACATCTCGGATGTAGTATTTTACAACATTCCTGGCGGGTCGGCCCCTACTTCTCGGTGGGAAAGTTATATACGTCTATAACGTAAGATAACCTAACCGAACCCATCTAGCCCCTCGCTGGTAATGTTTTACAGAATCCCGGTCCTGTCGGCCCGTACCTCTCTGCTGGAACATTGTATACGTTTATAACGTTATATATCCTAACCTAAGGCAACCTAGCTCCTCGGATGTAGTATTTTACAACACTCCTGGCGGGTCGGCCCCTACTTCAGGGTGGGAACATTATATACGTTTATAACGTAATATAACCTAACCTAACCCATCTAGCCCGTGACTGGTAATGTTTTACAGAATCCCGGGCGTGTCGGCCCAGACCTGTCCGTGGGAACGTTATATACGTCTATAGCGTTAGATATACTAACCTACGGCAGCCTAACATGTCGGATGTAGTATTTTACAACATTCCTGGCGGGTCGGCCCGTACTTCTCGGTGTGAACGTTATGTACGTCTATAACGTAAGATAACCTAACCTAACCCATCTAGCCCCTCGCTGGTAATGTTTTACAGAATCCCGGTCGTGTCGGCCCGGACCTGTCCGTGGGAACATTATATACGTCTATAGCGTTTTATATGTTAGCCTACGGCAGCCTAACATCTCGGATGTAGTATTTTACAACACTCCTGGCGGGTCGGCCCCTACTTCTCGGTGGGAACGTTATATGCGTCTATAACGTAAGATAACCTAACCTACCCCATCTAGCCCCTCGCTGGTAATGTTTCACAGAATCGAGGTCGTGTCGGCCCAGACCTGTCCGTGGAGCATTATGTACGTCTATAGCGTTATATATACTAGCCTACGGCAGCCTAGCATCTCGGATGTAGTATTTTACAACATTCCTGTCGGGTCGGCCCCTACTTCTCGGCGGGAACGTTATATACGTCTATAACGTAAGATAACCTAACATAAGGCAACCTAACACCTCGGATGTAGTATTTTACAACACTCCAGGCGGGTCGGCCCCTACTTTTCGGTGGAAACATTATATACGTCTATAACGTAATATAACCTAATCTAACCCATCTGGCCTCTCGCTGGTAATGTTTTACAGTATCCCGGTCGTGTCGGCCCAGACCAGTCCGTGGGAACATTATATACGTCTATAGCGTTATATATACTAACGTACGGCAGCCTAAAATCTCGGATGTAGTATTTTACAACATTCCTGGCGGGTCGGCCCTTACTTCACGGTGGGAACGTTATATACGTCTATAACGTAAGATAAACTAACCTAACCCATCTAGCCCCTCGCTGGTAATGTTTCACAGAATCCAGGTCGTGTCGGCCCAGACCTGTCCGTGGAGCATTATATACGTCTATAGCGTTATATATACTATCCTAATTCAGCCTAACATCTCGGATGTAGTATTTTACTACATTCCTGTCGGGTCGGCCCGTACTTTTCAGTGAGAACGTTATATACGTCTATAACGTAAGATAACCTAACCTAACCCATCTAGCCCCTCGCTGGTAATGTTTCACAGAATCCAGGTCGTGTCGGCCCGTACCTCTCTGTGGGGACATTATATACGTCTATAACGGTATATATCCTAACCTAAGGCAACCTAGCACCTCGGATGTAGTATTTTACAACACTCCTGGCGGGTCGGCCCCTACTTCTCGGTGGGAACATTATATACGTCTATAACGTAATATAACCTAACCTAACCCATCTAGCCTCTCGCTGGTAATGTTTTACAGTTTCCCGGTCGTTTCGGCCCAGACCTGTCCGTGGGAACATTATATACGTCTATAGCGTTATATATACTAACCTACGGCAGCCTAACATTTCGGATGTAGTATTTTACAACATTCCTGGAGGGTCGGACCGTACTTCTCGGTGGGAACGTTATATACGTCTATAACGTATGGTAACCTATCCTAACCCATCTAGCCCCTCGCTGGTAATGTTTTACAGAATCCCGGTCGTGTCGGCCCAGACCTGTCCGTGGGAACATTATATACGTCTATAGCGTTATATATGCTAACCTAAGGCAACCAAACACCTCGGATGTAGTATTTTACAACACTCCTGGCGGGTCGGCCCCTACTTCAGGGTGGGAACATTATATACGTTTATAACGTAATATAACCTAACCTAACCCATCTAGCCCGTGACTGGTAATGTTTTACAGAATCCCGGGCGTGTCGGCCCAGACCTGTCCGTGGGAACGTTATATACGTCTATAACGTAAGATAACCTAACATAAGGCAACCTAACACCTCGTATGTAGTATTTTACAACACTCCAGGCGAGTCGGCCCCTACTTTTCAGTGTGAGCATTATATACGTCTATAACGTAATATAACCTAATCTAACCCATCTAGCCTCTCGCTGGTAATGTTTTACAGAATCCCGGTCGTGTCGGCCCAGACCTGTCCGTGGGAACATTATATACGTCTATAGCGTTATATATCCGAACCTAAGGCAACCAAACACCTCGGATGTAGTATTCTACAACACTCCTGGCGGGTCGGCCCCTACTTCTCGTTGGGAATATTATATACGTTTATAACGTAATATAACCTAACCTAAGGCAACCAAACACCTCGGATGTAGTATTCTACAACACTCCTGGCGGGTCGGCCCCTACTTCTCGGTGGGAACATTATTTACGTTTATAACGTAATATAACCTATCCTAACCCATCTAGCCCCTCGCTGGTAATGTTTCACAGTATCCAGGTCGTGTCGGCCCAGACCTGTCCGTGGGAGCATTATATACGTCTATAGCGTTATATATATTAACCTAAGGCAGCCTAACATCTCGGATGTAGTATTTTACAACATTCCTGGCGGGTCGGCCCGTACTTCTCGGAGGGAACATTATATACGTCTATAACGTAAGATAACCTATCCTAACCCATCTAGCCCCTCGCTGGTAATGTTTTACAGAATCCCGGTCCTGTCGGCACGCACCTCTCTGTGGGAACATTATATTCGTCTATAACGTTATATATCCTAACCTAAGGCAACCTAACACCTCGGATGTAGTATTTTACAACACTCCTGGCGGGTCGGCCCCTACTCCTCGGTGGGAACATTATATACGTCTATAACGTAATATAACCTAACCTAACCCATCTAGCTCCTCGGTGGGAATGTTTTGTTGAATCCCGTTCGTGTAGCCCTGTACGTCTCGGTGGGAACATTATATACGTCTATTACGTTACATATCCTAACATAAGGCAGCCTAACATCTCGGATGTAGTATTTTGCAACATTCCTGGCGGGTCGGCCCCTACTTCTCAGTGGGAACGTTATATACGTCTATAACGTAATATAACCTAATCTAACCCATCTAGCCCCTCGCTGGTAATGTTTTATAGAATCCCGGTCGTGTCGGCCCAGACCTGTCCGTGGGAACATTATATACGTCTATAGCGTTATATATCCTAACCTAAGGCAACCAAACACCTCGGATGTAGTATTTTACAACACTCCTGGCGGGTCGGCCCCTACTTTTCGGTGGGAACATTATATACGTTTATAACGTAATATAACCTAACCTAACCCATCTAGCCCCTCGCTGGTAATGTTTTACAGAATCCCGGTCGTGTCGGCCCAGACCTGTCCGTGGGAACGTTATATACGTCTATAGCGTTATATATCCTAACCTAAGGCAACCAAACACCTCGGATGTAGTATTTTACAACACTCTTGGCGGGTCGGCCCCTACTTCAGGGTGGGAACATTATATACGTTTATAACGTAATATAACCTAACCTAACACATCTAGCCCGTGACTGGTAATGTTTTACAGAATCCCGGGCGTGTCGGCCCAGACCTGTCCGTGGGAACGTTATATACGTCTATAGCGTTAAATATACTAACCTGCGGCAGCCTAACATCTCGGATGTAGTATTTTACAACATTCCTGGCGGGTCGGCCCGTACTTCTCGGTGGGAACGTTATATACGTCTATAACGTAAGATAACCTAACCTAACCCATCTAGCCCCTCGCTGGTAATGTTTCACAGAAACCAGGTCGTGTCGGCCCAGACCTGTCCGTGGGAGCATTATATACGTCTATGGCGTTATATATACTAACCTACGGCAGCCTAACATCTCGGATGTAGTATTTTACAACATTCCTGACGCGTCGGCCCCTACTTCTCGGTGGGAAAGTTATATACGTCTATAACGTAAGATAACCTAACTTAACCCATCTAGCCCCTCGCTGATAATGTTTTACAGTATCCCGGTCGTGTCGGCCCAGACCTGTCCGTGGGAACATTATATACGTCTATAGCGTTATATATACTAACCTACGGCAGCCTAACATCTCGGATGTAGTATTTTACAACATTCCTGTCGGGTCGGCCCGTACTTCTCGGTGGGAACGTTATATGCGTCTATAACATAAGATAACCTATCCTACCCCATCTAGCCCCTGGCTGGTAATGTTTTACAGAATTCCGGTCCTGTCGGCCCGTATCTCTCTGTGGGAATATTATATACGTCTATAGCGTTATATACACTAACCTAAGGCAGCCTAACATCTGGGATGTAGTATTTTACAACATTCCTGGCGCGTCGGACCGTACTTCTCCTGTGGGAACGTTATATACGTCTATAACGTAAGGTAACCTATCCTAACCCATCTAGCCCCACGCTGGTAATGCTTCACAGAATCCAGGTCGTGTCGGCCCAGACCTGTCCGTGGGAGCATTATATACGTCTATGGCGTTATATATACTAACCTACGGCAGCCTAACATCTCGGATGTAGTATTTTACAACATTCCTGACGCGTCGGCCCCTACTTCTCGGTGGGAAAGTTATATACGTCTATAACGTAAGATAACCTAACTTAACCCATCTAGCCCCTCGCTGGTAATGTTTTACAGTATCCCGGTCGTGTCGGCCCAGACCTGTCCGTGGGAACATTATATACGTCTATAGCGTTATATATACTAACCTACGGCAGCCTAACATGTCGGATGTAGTATTTTACAACATTCCTGGCGGGTCGGCCCGTACTTCTCGGTGGGAACGTTATGTACGTCTATAACGTAAGATAACCTAACCTAACCCATCTAGCCCCTCGCTGGTAATGTTTTACAGAATCCCGGTCGTGTCGGCCCGGACCTGTCCGTGGGAACATTATATACGTCTATAGCGTTTTATATGTTAGCCTACGGCAGCCTAACATCTCGGATGTAGTATTTTACAACACTCCTGGCGGGTCGGCCCCTACTTCTCGGTGGGAACGTTATATGCGTCTATAACGTAAGATAACCTAACCTACCCCATCTAGCCCCTCGCTGGTAATGTTTCACAGAATCCAGGTCGTGTCGGCCCAGACCTGTCCGTGGAGCATTATATACGTCTATAGCGTTATATATACTAGCCTACGGCAGCCTAGCATCTCGGATGTAGTATTTTACAACATTCCTGTCGGGTCGGCCCCTACTTCTCGGCGGGAACGTTATATACGTCTATAACGTAAGATAACCTAACATAAGGCAACCTAACACCTCGGATGTAGTATTTTACAACACTCCAGGCGGGTCGGCCCCTACTTCTCGGTGGGAACGTTATATACGTCTATAACGTATGGTAACCTATCCTAACCCATCTAGCCCCTCGCTGGTAATGTTTTACAGAATCCCGGTCGTGTCGGCCCAGACCTGTCCGTGGGAACGTTATATACGTCTATAGCGTTATATATCCTAACCTAAGGCAACCAAACACCTCGGATCTAGTATTTTACAACACTCTTGGCGGGTCGGCCCCTACTTCAGGGTGGGAACATTATATACGTTTATAACGTAATATAACCTAACCTAACACATCTAGCCCGTGACTGGTAATGTTTTACAGAATCCCGGGCGTGTCGGCCCAGACCTGTCCGTGGGAACGTTATATACGTCTATAGCGTTAGATATACTAACCTGCGGCAGCCTAACATCTCGGATGTAGTATTTTACAACATTCCTGGCGGGTCGGCCCGTACTTCTCGGTGGGAACGTTATATACGTCTATAACGTAAGATAACCTAACCTAACCCATCTAGCCCCTCGCTGGTAATGTTTCACAGAATCCAGGTCGTGTCGGCCCAGACCTGTCCGTGGGAGCATTATATACGTCTATAGCGTTATATATACTAACCTACGGCAATCTGACATCTCGGATGTGTTATTTTACAACATTCCTGGCGGGGCGGCGGCTACTTCTCGGAGGGAACGTTGTATGCGTCTATAACGTAAGATAACCTAACCTACCCCATCTAGCCCCTCGCTGGTAATGTTTTACAGAATTCCGGTCCTGTCGGCCCGTACCTCTCTGTGGGAACATTATATACGTCTATAGCGTTATATACACTAACCTAAGGCAGCCTAACATCTCGGATGTAGTATTTTACAACATTCCTGGCGGGTCGGCCCGTACTTCTCGGTGGAAACGTTATATACGTTTGTAACGTAATCTAACCTATCCTGACCCATCTAGCCCCTCGCTGGTAATGTTTTACAGAATCCCGGTCCTGTCGGCCCAGATCTGTCCGTGGGAACATTATATACGTCTATAGCGTTATATATAATAACCTAAGGCAATCTGACATCTCGGATGTGTTATTTTACAACAATCCTGGCGGGGCGGCGGCTACTTCTCGGTGGGAACATTATATACTTCTGTAACGTAGTCTAACCTAACCTAACCCATCTAGCCCCTGGCTGGTAATGTTTTACAGAATCCCGGGCGTGTCGGCCCAGACCTGTCCGTGGGAACATTATATACGTCTATAGCGTTATATATACTAACCTACGGCAGCCTAACATCACGGATGGAGTATTTTACAACATTCCTGGCGGGTCGGCCCCTACTTCTCGGTGGGAAAGTTATATACGTCTATAACCTAACATAACCTAACCTAACCCATCTAGCCCCTCGCTGGTAATGTTTTACTGTATCCCGGTCGTGTCGGCCCAGACCTGTCCGTGGGAGCATTATATACGTCTATAGCGTTATATATACTAACCTACGGCAATCTGACATCTCGGATGTGTTATTTTACAACATTCCTGGCGGGGCGGCGGCTACTTCTCGGAGGGAACGTTGTATGCGTCTATAACGTAAGATAACCTAACCTACCCCATCTAGCCCCTCGCTGGTAATGTTTTACAGAATTCCGGTCCTGTCGGCCCGTACCTCTCTGTGGGAACATTATATACGTCTATAGCGTTATATACACTAACCTAAGGCAGCCTAACATCTCGGATGTAGTATTTTACAACATTCCTGGCGGGTCGGCCCGTACTTCTCGGTGGAAACGTTATATACGTTTGTAACGTAATCTAACCTATCCTGACCCATCTAGCCCCTCGCTGGTAATGTTTTACAGAATCCCGGTCCTGTCGGCCCAGATCTGTCCGTGGGAACATTATATACGTCTATAGCGTTATATATAATAACCTAAGGCAATCTGACATCTCGGATGTGTTATTTTACAACAATCCTGGCGGGGCGGCGGCTACTTCTCGGTGGGAACATTATATACTTCTGTAACGTAGTCTAACCTAACCTAACCCATCTAGCCCCTGGCTGGTAATGTTTTACAGAATCCCGGGCGTGTCGGCCCAGACCTGTCCGTGGGAACATTATATACGTCTATAGCGTTATATATACTAACCTACGGCAGCCTAACATCACGGATGGAGTATTTTACAACATTCCTGGCGGGTCGGCCCCTACTTCTCGGTGGGAAAGTTATATACGTCTATAACCTAACATAACCTAACCTAACCCATCTAGCCCCTCGCTGGTAATGTTTTACTGTATCCCGGTCGTGTCGGCCGAGACCTGTCCGTGGGAACATTATATACGTCTATAGAGTTATATATAATAACCTACGGCAGCCTAACATGTCGGATGTAGTATTTTACAACATTCCTGGCGGGTCGGCCCGTACTTCTCGGTGGAAACGTTATATACGTTTATAACGTAATCTAACCTAACCTGGCCCATCTAGCCCCTCGCTGGTAATGTTTTACAGAATCCCGGTCCTGTCGGCCCAGATCTGTCCGTTGGAACATTATATACGTCTATAGCGTTATATATAATAACCTAAGGCAATCTGACATCTCGGATGTATTATTTTACAACAATCCTGGCGGGGCGGCGGCTACTTCTCGGTGGGACCATTATATACTTCTGTAACGTAGTCTAACCTAACCTAACCCATCTAGCCCCTGGCTGGTAATGTTTTACAGAATCCCGGGCGTGTCGGCCCAGACCTGTCCGTGGGAACATTATATACGTCTATAGCGTTATATATACTAACCTAAGGCAGCCTAACATCTCGGATGTAGTATTTTGCAACATTCCTGGCGGGTCGGCCCCTACTTCTCGGTGGGAACGTTATATACGTCTATAACGTAAGATAACCTAACCTAACCCATCTAGCCCCTCGCTGGTAATGTTTTACAGTATCCCGGTCGTGTCGGCCCAGACCTGTCCGTGGGAACATTATATACGTCCATAGCGTTATATATACTAACCTACGGCAGCCTAACATCTCGGATGTAGTATTTTACAACATTCCTGGCGGGTCGGCCCCTACTTCTCGGTGGGAAAGTTATATACGTCTATAACGTAAGATAACCTAACCTAACCCATCTAGCCCCTCGCTGGTAATGTTTTACAGAATCCCGGTCCTGTCGGCCCGTACCTCTCTGTGGGAACATTGTATACGTTTATAACGTTATATATCCTAACCTAAGGCAACCTAGCTCCTCGGATGTAGTATTTTACCACACTCCTGGCGGGTCGGCCCCAACTTCTCGGTGGGAAAATTATATACGTCTATAACGTAATATAACCTAACCTAACCCATCTAGGCTCTCGCTGGTAATGTTTTACAGTTTCCCGGTCGTTTCGGCCCAGACCTGTCCGTGGGAACATTATATACGTCTATAGCGTTATATATACTAACCTACGGCAGCCTAACATTTCGGATGTAGTATTTTACAACATTCCTGGAGGGTCGGACTGTACTTCTCGGTGGGAACGTTATATACGTCTATAACGTATGGTAACCTATCCTAACCCATCTAGCCCCTCGCTGGTAATGTTTTACAGAATCCCGGTCGTGTCGGCCCAGACCTGTCCGTGGGAACATTATACACGTCTATAGCGTTATATATCCTAACCTAAGGCAACCAAACACCTCGGATGTAGTATTTTACAACACTCCTGGCGGGTCGGCCCCTACTTCAGGGTGGGAACATTATATACGTTTATAACGTAATATAACCTAACCTAACCCATCTAGCCCGTGACTGGTATTGTTTTACAGAATCCCGGGCGTGTCGGCCCAGACCTGTCCGTGGGAACATTATATACGTCTATAGCGTTATATATACTAACCTACGGCAGCCTAACATCTCGGATGTAGTATTTCACAACATTCCTGGCGGGTCGGCCCGTACTTCTCGGAGGGAACATTATATACGTCTATAACGTAAGATAACCTATCCTAACCCATCTAGCCCCTCGCTGGTAATGTTTTACAGAATCCCGGGCGTGTCGGCCCAGACCTGTCCGTGGGAACATTATATACGTCTATAACGTAATATAACCTAACCTAACCCATCTAGCTCCTCGCTGGGAATGTTTTGTTGAATCCCGTTCGTGTAGCCCTGTACGTCTCGGTGGGAACATTATATACGTCTATTACGTTATATATCCTAACCTAAGGCAATCTAACATCTCGGATGTAGTATTTTACAACAATCCTGGCGGGGCGGCGGCTACTTCTCGGTGGGAACATTATATACTTCTGTAACGTAATCTAACCTAACCTAACCCATCTAGCCGCTGGCTGGGTATGTTTTACAGAATCCCGGTCGTGTCGGCCCGTACCTCTCCGTGGGAACATTATATACGTCTATAACGTTATATATCCTGACATAAGGCAACCTCACTCCTCGGATGTAGTATATTACAACATTCCTGGCGGGTCGGCCCCTACTTCTCGGTGGGAACGTTATATACGTCTATAGCGTAAGATAACGTATCCTAACCCATCTAGCGCCTCGCTAGTAATGTTTTACAGTTTCCCGGTCGTGTCCGCCCAGACCTGTCCGTGGGAACATTATATACGTCTATAGCGTTATATATCCTAACCTAAGGCAACCAAACACCTCGGATGTAGTATTTTACAACACTCCTGGCGGGTCGGCCCCTACTTCAGGGTGGGAACATTATATACGTTTATAACGTAATATAACCTAACCTAACCCATCTAGCCCGTGACTGGTAATGTTTTACAGAATCCCGGGCGTGTCGGCCCAGAGCTGTCCGTGGGAACGTTATATACGTCTATAACGTAAGATAACCTAACATAAGGCAACCTAACACCTCGTATGTAGTATTTTACAACACTCCAGGCGAGTCGGCCCCTACTTTTCAGTGTGAACATTATATACGTCTATAACGTAATATAACCTAATCTAACCCATCTAGCCTCTCGCTGGTAATGTTTTACAGAATCCCGTTCGTGTCGGCCCAGACCTGTCCGTGGGAACATTATATACGTCTATAGCGTTATATATCCTAACCTAAGGCAGCCTAACATCTCGGATGTAGTATTTTACAACATTCCTGGCGGGTCGGCCCCTACTTCTCGGTGGGAAAGTTATATACGTCTATAGCGTAAGATAACGTATCCTAACCCATCTAGCGCCTCGCTGGTAATGTTTCACAGAATCCAGGTCGTGTCGGCCCAGACCTGTACGTGGGGGCATTATATACGTCTATAGCGTTATATATACTAACCTACGGCAGCCTAACACCTGGGAGGTAGTATTTTACAACAATCCTGGCGGGTCGGACCGTACTTCACGGTGGGAACGTTATATACGTCTATAACGTAAGGTAACCTATCCTAACCCATCTAGCCCCTCGCTGGTAATGTTTTATAGAATCCCGGTCGTGTCGGCCCAGACCTGTCCGTGGGGACATTATATACGTCTATAGCGTAATATATACTAACCTACGGCAGCCTAACATTTCGGATGTAGTATTTTACAACATTCCTGGAGGGTCGGACCGTACTTCTCGGTGGGAACGTTATATACGTCTATAACGTATGGTAACCTATCCTAACCCATCTAGCCCCTCGCTGGTAATGTTTTACAGAATCCCGGCCGTGTCGGCCCGGACCTGTCCGTGGGAACATTATATACGTCTATAGCGTTTTATATGTTAGCCTACGGCAGCCTAACATCTCGGATGTAGTATTTTACAACACTCCTGGCGGGTCGGCCCCTACTTCTCGGTGGGAACGTTATATGCGTCTATAACGTAAGATAACCTAACCTACCCCATCTAGCCCCTCGCTGGTAATGTTTCACAGAATCCAGGTCGTGTCGGCCCAGACCTGTCCGTGGAGCATTATATACGTCTATAGCGTTATATATACTAGCCTACGGCAGCCTAGCATCTCGGATGTAGTATTTTACAACATTCCTGTCGGGTCGGCCCCTACTTCTCGGCGGGAACGTTATATACGTCTATAACGTAAGATAACCTAACATAAGGCTACCTAACACCTCGGATGTAGTATTTTACAACACTCCAGGCGGGTCGGCCCCTACTTTTCGGTGGAAACATTATATACGTCTATAACGTAATATAACCTACTCTAACCCATCTGGCCTCTCGCTGGTAATGATTTACAGTATCCCGGTCGTGTCGGCCCAGACCAGTCCGTGGGAACATTATATACGTCTATAGCGTTACATATACTAACCTAAGGCAACCAAACACCTCGGATGTAGTATTTTACAACACTCCTGGCGGGTCGGCCCCTACTTTTCGGTGGGAACATTATATACGTTTATAACGTAATATAACCTAACCTAACCCATCTAGCCCCACGCTGGTGATGTTTCACAGAATCCAGGTTGTGTCGGCCCAGACCTGTCCGTGGGTACATTATATACGTCCATAGCGTTATATATACTAACCTACGGCAGCCTAACATCTCGGATGTAGTATTTTACGATACTCCTGGCGGGTCGGCCCCTACTTCTCGGTGGGAACGTTATATACGTCTATAACGTAAGGTAACCTATCCTAACCCATCTAGCCCCTCGCTGGTAAAGTTTTATAGAATCGCGGTTGTGTCGGCCCAGACCTGTCCGTGGGGACATTATATACGTCTATAGCGTTATATATCCTAACCTGAGGCAACCATACACCTCGGATGTAGTATTTTACGACACTCCTGGCGGGTCGGCCCCTACTTCTCGGTGGGAACATTATATACGTTTATAACGTAATATAACCTAACCTAACCCATCTAGCCCGTGACTGGTAATGTTTTACAGAATCCCGGGCGTGTCGGCCCAGACCTGTCCGTGGGAACGTTATATACGTCTATAACGTAATATAACCTAACATAAGGCAACCCAACACCTCGGATGTAGTATTTTACAACACTCCAGGCGAGTCGGCCCCTACTTTTCAGTGGGAACATTATATACGTCTATAACGTAATATAACCTAATCTAACCCATCTAGCCTCTCGCTGGTAATGTTTTACAGAATCCCGGTCGTGTCGGCCCAGACCTGTCCGTGGGAACATTATATACGTCTATAGCGTTATATATATTAACCTAAGGCAACCAAACACCTCGGATGTAGTATTCTACAACACTCCTGGCGGGTCGGCCCCTACTTCTCGGTGGGAATATTATATACGTTTATAACGTAATATAACCTAACCTAAGGCAACCAAACACCTCGGATGTAGTATTCTACAACACTCCTGGCGGGTCGGCCCCTACTTCTCGGTGGGAACATTATTTACGTTTATAACGTAATATAACCTATCCTAAGCCATCTAGCCCCTCGCTGGTAATGTTTCACAGTATCCAGGTCGTGTCGGCCCAGACCTGTCCGTGGGAGCATTATATACGTCTATAGCGTTATATATACTAACCTAAGGCAGCCTAACATCTCGGATGTAGTATTTTACAACAATCCTGGCGGGTCGGCCCGTACTTCTCGGTGGGAACGTTATATGCGTCTATAACGTAAGATAACCTAACCTACCCCATCTAGCCCCTCGCTGGTAATGTTTTACAGAATTCCGGCCCTGTCGGCCCGTACTTCTTGGTGGGAACGTTATATGCGTCTATAACGTAAGATAACCTAACCTACCCCATCTAGCCCCTCGCTGGTAATGTTTTACATAATTCCGGTCCTGTCGGCCCGTACCTGTCTGTGGGAACATTATATACGTCTATAGCGTTATATATACTAGCCTACGGCAGCCTAACATCTCGGATGTAGTATTTTACAACATTCCTGGCGGGTCGGCCCGTACTTCTCGGTGGGAACGTTATACACGTCTATAACGTAAGATAACATAACCTAACCCATCTAGCCCCTCGCTGGTAATGTTTCACAGAATCCAGGTCGTGTCGGCCCAGACCCGTCCGTGGGAGCATTATATACGTCTATAGCGTTATATATACTAACCTAAGGCAGCCTAACATCTCGGATGTAGTATTTTACAACATTCCTGTCGGGTCGGCCCGTACTTCTCGGTGGGAACGTTATATACGTCTATAACGTAAGATAACCTAACCTAACCCATCTAGCCCCTCGCTGGTAATGTTTTACAGAATCCCGGTCCTGTCGTCCCAGATCTGTCCGTGGGAACATTATATACGTCTATAGCGTTATATATAATAACCTAAGGCAATCTGACATCTCGGATGTATTATTTTACAACAATCCTGGCGGGGCGGCGGCTACTTCTCGACGGGAACATTATATACTTCTGTAACGTAGTCTAACCTAACCTAACCCATCTAGCCCCTGGCTGGTAATGTTTTACAGAATCCCGGGCGTGTCGGCCCAGACCTGTCCGTGGGAACATTATATACGTCTATAGCGTTATATATACTAACCTACGGCAGCCTAACATCTCGGATGTAGTATTTTACAACATTCCTGGCGGGTCGGCCCCTACTTCTCGGTGGGAAAGTTATATACGTCTATAACGTAAGATAACCTAACCTAAGGCAACCTAACACCTCGGATGTAGTATTTTACAACACTCCAGGCGGGTCGGCCCCTACTTTTCGGTGGGAACATTATATACGTCTATAACGTAAGATAACCTAACCTAACCTATCTAGCTCCTCGCTGGTAATGTTTTACAGTATCCCGGTCGTGTCGATCCAGACCGGTCCGTGGGAACATTATATACGTCTATAGCGTTATATATACTAACCTACGGCAGCCTAACATCTCGGATGTAGTATTTCACAACATTCCTGGCGGGTCGGCCCGTACTTCTCGGAGGGAACATTATATACGTCTATAACGTAAGATAACCTATCCTAACCCATCTAGCCCCTCGCTGGTAATGTTTTACAGAATCCCGGTCCTGTCGGCACGCACCTCTCTGTGGGAACATTATATACGTCTATAACGTTATATATCCTAACCTAAGGCAAACTAACACCTCGGATGTAGTATTTTACAACACTCCTGGCGGGTCGGCCCCTACTCCTCGGTGGGAACATTATATACGTCTATAACGTAATATAACCTAACCTAACCCATCTAGCTCCTCGCTGGGAATGTTTTGTTGAATCCCGTTCGTGTAGCCCTGTACGTCTCGGTGGGAACATTATATACGTCTATTACGTTATATATCCTAACCTAAGGCAATCTAACATCTCGGATGTAGTATTTTACAACAATCCTGGCGGGGCGGCGGCTACTTCTCGGTGGGAACATTATATACTTCTGTAACGTAATCTACCCTAACCTAACCCATCTAGCCGCTGGCTGGGTATGTTTTACAGAATCCCGGTCGTGTCGGCCCAGACCTGTCCGTGGGGACATTATATACGTCTATAGCGTAATATATACTAACCTACGGCAGCCTAACATTTCGGATGTAGTATTTTACAACATTCCTGGAGGGTCGGACCGTACTTCTCGGTGGGAACGTTATATACGTCTATAACGTATGGTAACCTATCCTAACCCATCTAGCCCCTCGCTGGTAATGTTTTACAGAATCCCGGTCGTGTCGGCCCAGACCTGTCCGTGGGAACATTATATACGTCTATAGCGTTATATATATTAACCTAAGGCAACCAAACACCTCGGATGTAGTATTCTACAACACTCCTGGCGGGTCGGCCCCTACTTCTCGGTGGGAATATTATATACGTTTATAACGTAGTCTAACCTAACCTAACCCATCTAGCCCCTGGGTGGTAATGTTTTACAGAATCCCGGTCCTGTCGGCACGCACCTCTCTGTGGGAACATTATATACGTCTATAGCGTTATATATCCTAACCTAAGGCAACCAAACACCACGGATGTTGTATTTTACAACACTCCTGGCGGGTCGGCCCCTACTTCTCGGTGGGAACATTATATACGTTTATAACGTAATATAACCTAACCTAACCCATCTAGCCCCACGCTGGTAATGCTTCACAGAATCCAGGTCGTGTCGGCCCAGACCTGTCCGTGGGAGCATTATATACGTCTATGGCGTTATATATACTAACCTACGGCAGCCTAACATCTCGGATGTAGTATTTTACAACATTCCTGACGCGTCGGCCCCTACTTCTCGGTGGGAAAGTTATATACGTCTATAACGTAAGATAACCTAACTTAACCCATCTAGCCCCTCGCTGATAATGTTTTACAGTATCCCGGTCGTGTCGGCCCAGACCTGTCCGTGGGAACATTATATACGTCTATAGCGTTATATATACTAACCTACGGCAGCCTAACATGTCGGATGTAGTATTTTACAACATTCCTGGCGGGTCGGCCCGTACTTCTCGGTGGGAACGTTATGTACGTCTATAACGTAAGATAACCTAACCTAACCCATCTAGCCCCTCGCTGGTAATGTTTTACAGAATCCCGGCCGTGTCGGCCCGGACCTGTCCGTGGGAACATTATATACGTCTATAGCGTTTTATATGTTAGCCTACGGCAGCCTAACATCTCGGATGTAGTATTTTACAACACTCCTGGCGGGTCGGCCCCTACTTCTCGGTGGGAACGTTATATGCGTCTATAACGTAAGATAAACTAACCTACCCCATCTAGCCCCTCGCTGGTAATGTTTCACAGAATCCAGGTCGTGTCGGCCCAGACCTGTCCGTGGAGCATTATATACGTCTATAGCGTTATATATACTAGCCTACGGCAGCCTAGCATCTCGGATGTAGTATTTTACAACATTCCTGTCGGGTCGGCCCCTACTTCTCTGCGGGAACGTTATATACGTCTATAACGTAAGATAACCTAACATAAGGCAACCTAACACCTCGGATGTAGTATTTTACAACACTCCAGGCGGGTCGGCCCCTACTTTTCGGTGGAAACATTATATACGTCTATAACGTAATATAACCTACTCTAACCCATCTGGCCTCTCGCTGGTAATGATTTACAGTATCCCGGTCGTGTCGGCCCAGACCAGTCCGTGGGAACATTATATACGTCTATAGCGTTACATATACTAACCTAAGGCAACCAAACACCTCGGATGTAGTATTTTACAACACTCCTGGCGGGTCGGCCCCTACTTTTCGGTGGGAACATTATATACGTTTATAACGTAATATAACCTAACCTAACCCATCTAGCCCCACGCTGGTGATGTTTCACAGAATCCAGGTTGTGTCGGCCCAGACCTGTCCGTGGGTGCATTATATACGTCCATAGCGTTATATATACTAACCTACGGCAGCCTAACATCTCGGATGTAGTATTTTACGACACTCCTGGCGGGTCGGCCCCTACTTCTCGGTGGGAACGTTATATACGTCTATAACGTAAGGTAACCTATCCTAACCCATCTAGCCCCTCGCTGGTAAAGTTTTATAGAATCGCGGTTGTGTCGGCCCAGACCTGTCCGTGGGGACATTATATACGTCTATAGCGTTATATATCCTAACCTGAGGCAACCATACACCTCGGATGTAGTATTTTACGACACTCCTGGCGGGTCGGCCCCTACTTCTCGGTGGGAACATTATATACGTTTATAACGTAATATAACCTAACCTAACCCATCTACCCCTCGCTGGTAATGTTTCACAGAATCCAGGTCGTGTCGGCCCAGACCTGTCCGTGGGAACATTATATACGTCTATAGCTTTATATATACTAACCTACGGCAGCCTAACATTTCGGATGTAGTATTTTACAACACTCCTGGCGGGTCGGCCCCTACTTCAGGGTGGGAACATTATATACGTTTATAACGTAATATAACCTAACCTAACCCATCTAGCCCGTGACTGGTAATGTTTTACAGAATCCCGGGCGTGTCGGCCCAGACCTGTCCGTGGGAACGTTATATACGTCTATAACGTAATATAACCTAACATAAGGCAACCCAACACCTCGGATGTAGTATTTTACAACACTCCAGGCGAGTCGGCCCCTACTTTTCAGTGGGAACATTATATACTTCTATAACGTAATATAACCTAATCTAACCCATCTAGCCTCTCGCTGGTAATGTTTTACAGAATCCCGGTCGTGTCGGCCCAGACCTGTCCGTGGGAACATTATATACGTCTATAGCGTTATATATATTAACCTAAGGCAACCAAACACCTCGGATGTAGTATTCTACAACACTCCTGGCGGGTCGGCCCCTACTTCTCGGTGGGAATATTATATACGTTTATAACGTAATATAACCTAACCTAAGGCAACCAAACACCTCGGATGTAGTATTCTACAACACTCCTGGCGGGTCGGCCCCTACTTCTCGGTGGGAACATTATTTACGTTTATAACGTAATATAACCTATCCTAACCCATCTAGCCCCTCGCTGGTAATGTTTCACAGTATCCAGGTCGTGTCGGCCCAGACCTGTCCGTGGGAGCATTATATACGTCTATAGCGTTATATATACTAACCTAAGGCAGCCTAACATCTCGGATGTAGTATTTTACAACAATCCTGGCGGGTCGGCCCGTACTTCTCGGTGGGAACGTTATATGCGTCTATAACGTAAGATAACCTAACCTACCCCATCTAGCCCCTCGCTGGTAATGTTTTACAGAATTCCGGCCCTGTCGGCCCGTACTTCTTGGTGGGAACGTTATATGCGTCTATAACGTAAGATAACCTAACCTACCCCATCTAGCCCCTCGCTGGTAATGTTTTACATAATTCCGGTCCTGTCGGCCCGTACCTGTCTGTGGGAACATTATATACGTCTATAGCGTTATATATACTAGCCTACGGCAGCCTAACATCTCGGATGTAGTATTTTACAACATTCCTGGCGGGTCGGCCCGTACTTCTCGGTGGGAACGTTATACACGTCTATAACGTAAGATAACATAACCTAACCCATCTAGCCCCTCGCTGGTAATGTTTCACAGAATCCAGGTCGTGTCGGCCCAGACCCGTCCGTGGGAGCATTATATACGTCTATAGCGTTATATATACTAACCTAAGGCAGCCTAACATCTCGGATGTAGTATTTTACAACATTCCTGTCGGGTCGGCCCGTACTTCTCGGTGGGAACGTTATATACGTCTATAACGTAAGATAACCTAACCTAACCCATCTAGCCCCTCGCTGGTAATGTTTTACAGAATCCCGGTCCTGTCGTCCCAGATCTGTCCGTGGGAACATTATATACGTCTATAGCGTTATATATAATAACCTAAGGCAATCTGACATCTCGGATGTATTATTTTACAACAATCCTGGCGGGGCGGCGGCTACTTCTCGACGGGAACATTATATACTTCTGTAACGTAGTCTAACCTAACCTAACCCATCTAGCCCCTGGCTGGTAATGTTTTACAGAATCCCGGGCGTGTCGGCCCAGACCTGTCCGTGGGAACATTATATACGTCTATAGCGTTATATATACTAACCTACGGCAGCCTAACATCTCGGATGTAGTATTTTACAACATTCCTGGCGGGTCGGCCCCTACTTCTCGGTGGGAAAGTTATATACGTCTATAACGTAAGATAACCTAACCTAAGGCAACCTAACACCTCGGATGTAGTATTTTACAACACTCCAGGCGGGTCGGCCCCTACTTTTCGGTGGGAACATTATATACGTCTATAACGTAAGATAACCTAACCTAACCTATCTAGCTCCTCGCTGGTAATGTTTTACAGTATCCCGGTCGTGTCGATCCAGACCGGTCCGTGGGAACATTATATACGTCTATAGCGTTATATATACTAACCTACGGCAGCCTAACATCTCGGATGTAGTATTTCACAACATTCCTGGCGGGTCGGCCCGTACTTCTCGGAGGGAACATTATATACGTCTATAACGTAAGATAACCTATCCTAACCCATCTAGCCCCTCGCTGGTAATGTTTTACAGAATCCCGGTCCTGTCGGCACGCACCTCTCTGTGGGAACATTATATACGTCTATAACGTTATATATCCTAACCTAAGGCAAACTAACACCTCGGATGTAGTATTTTACAACACTCCTGGCGGGTCGGCCCCTACTCCTCGGTGGGAACATTATATACGTCTATAACGTAATATAACCTAACCTAACCCATCTAGCTCCTCGCTGGGAATGTTTTGTTGAATCCCGTTCGTGTAGCCCTGTACGTCTCGGTGGGAACATTATATACGTCTATTACGTTATATATCCTAACCTAAGGCAATCTAACATCTCGGATGTAGTATTTTACAACAATCCTGGCGGGGCGGCGGCTACTTCTCGGTGGGAACATTATATACTTCTGTAACGTAATCTACCCTAACCTAACCCATCTAGCCGCTGGCTGGGTATGTTTTACAGAATCCCGGTCGTGTCGGCCCAGACCTGTCCGTGGGAACATTATATACGTCTATAGCGTTACATATACTAACCTACGGCAGCCTAAAATCTCGGATGTAGTATTTTACAACATTCCTGGCGGGTCGGCCCTTACTTCACGGTGGGAACGTTATATACGTCTATAACGTAAGATAAACTAACCTAACCCATCTAGCCCCTCGCTGGTAATGTTTCACAGAATCCAGGTCGTGTCGGCCCAAACCTGTCCGTGGAGCATTATATACGTCTATAGCGTTATATATACTATCCTAATTCAGCCTAACATCTCGGATGTAGTATTTTACTACATTCCTGTCGGGTCGGCCCGTACTTCTCAGTGGGAACGTTATATACGTCTATAACGTAAGATAACCTAACCTAACCCATCTAGCCCCTCGCTGGTAATGTTTCACAGAATCCAGGTCGTGTCGGCCCAGACCTGTCCGTGGGAGCATTATATACGTCTATAGCGTTATATATACTAACCTTCGGCAGCCTAACATGTCGGATGTAGTATTTTACAACATTCCTGGCGGGTCGGCCCGTACTTCTCGGTGGGAACGTTGTATGCGTCTATAACGTAAGATAACCTAACCTACCCCATCTAGCCCCTCGCTGGTAATGTTTTACAGAATTCCGGTCCTGTCGGCCCGTACCTCTCTGTGGGAACATTATATACGTCTATAGCGTTATATATACTAACCTACGGCAGCCTAACATGTCGGATGTAGTATTTTACAACATTCCTGGCGGGTCGGCCCGTACTTCTCGGTGGGAACGTTATGTACGTCTATAACGTAAGATAACCTAACCTAACCCATCTAGCCCCTCGCTGGTAATGTTTTACAGAATCCCGGCCGTGTCGGCCCGGACCTGTCCGTGGGAACATTATATACGTCTATAGCGTTTTATATGTTAGCCTACGGCAGCCTAACATCTCGGATGTAGTATTTTACAACACTCCTGGCGGGTCGGCCCCTACTTCTCGGTGGGAACGTTATATGCGTCTATAACGTAAGATAACCTAACCTACCCCATCTAGCCCCTCGCTGGTAATGTTTCACAGAATCCAGGTCGTGTCGGCCCAGACCTGTCCGTGGAGCATTATATACGTCTATAGCGTTATATATACTAGCCTACGGCAGCCTAGCATCTCGGATGTAGTATTTTACAACATTCCTGTCGGGTCGGCCCCTACTTCTCGGCGGGAACGTTATATACGTCTATAACGTAAGATAACCTAACATAAGGCAACCTAACACCTCGGATGTAGTATTTTACAACACTCCAGGCGGGTCGGCCCCTACTTTTCGGTGGAAACATTATATACGTCTATAACGTAATATAACCTACTCTAACCCATCTGGCCTCTCGCTGGTAATGATTTACAGTATCCCGGTCGTGTCGGCCCAGACCAGTCCGTGGGAACATTATATACGTCTATAGCGTTACATATACTAACCTACGGCAGCCTAAAATCTCGGATGTAGTATTTTACAACATTCCTGGCGGGTCGGCCCTTACTTCACGGTGGGAACGTTATATACGTCTATAACGTAAGATAAACTAACCTAACCCATCTAGCCCCTCGCTGGTAATGTTTCACAGAATCCAGGTCGTGTCGGCCCAGACCTGTCCGTGGAGCATTATATACGTCTATAGCGTTATATATACTATCCTAATTCAGCCTAACATCTCGGATGTAGTATTTTACTACATTCCTGTCGGGTCGGCCCGTACTTCTCAGTGGGAACGTTATATACGTCTATAACGTAAGATAACCTAACCTAACCCATCTAGCCCCTCGCTGGTAATGTTTCACAGAATCCAGGTCGTGTCGGCCCAGACCTGTCCGTGGGAGCATTATATACGTCTATAGCGTTATATATACTAACCTACGGCAGCCTAACATGTCGGATGTAGTATTTTACAACATTCCTGGCGGGTCGGCCCGTACTTCTCGGTGGGAACGTTGTATGCGTCTATAACGTAAGATAACCTAACCTACCCCATCTAGCCCCTCGCTGGTAATGTTTTACAGAATTCCGGTCCTGTCGGCCCGTACCTCTCTGTGGGAACATTATATGCGTCTATAGCGTTATATACACTAACCTAAGGCAGCCTAACATCTCGGATGTAGTATTTTACAACATTCCTGGCGGGTCGGCCCGTACTTCTCGGTGGAAACGTTATATACGTTTATAACGTAATCTAACCTATCCTGACCCATCTAGCCCCTCGCTGGTAATGTTTTACAGAATCCCGGTCCTGTCGGCCCAGATCTGTCCGTGGGAACATTATATACGTCTATAGCGTTATATATAATAACCTAAGGCAATCTGACATCTCGGATGTGTTATTTTACAACAATCCTGGCGGGGCGGCGGCTACTTCTCGGTGGGAACATTATATACTTCTGTAACGTAGTCTAACCTAACCTAACCCATCTAGCCCCTGGCTGGTAATGTTTTACAGAATCCCGGGCGTGTCGGCCCAGACCTGTCCGTGGGAACATTATATACGTCTATAGCGTTATATATACTAACCTACGGCAGCCTAACATCACGGATGGAGTATTTTACAACATTCCTGGCGGGTCGGCCCCTACTTCTCGGTGGGAAAGTTATATACGTCTATAACCTAACATAACCTAACCTAACCCATCTAGCCCCTCGCTGGTAATGTTTTACTGTATCCCGGTCGTGTCGGCCGAGACCTGTCCGTGGGAACATTATATACGTCTATAGAGTTATATATAATAACCTACGGCAGCCTAACATGTCGGATGTAGTATTTTACAACATTCCTGGCGGGTCGGCCCGTACTTCTCGGTGGAAACGTTATATACGTTTATAACGTAATCTAACCTAACCTGGCCCATCTAGCCCCTCGCTGGTAATGTTTTACAGAATCCCGGTCCTGTCGGCCCAGATCTGTCCGTTGGAACATTATATACGTCTATAGCGTTATATATAATAACCTAAGGCAATCTGACATCTCGGATGTATTATTTTACAACAATCCTGGCGGGGCGGCGGCTACTTCTCGGTGGGACCATTATATACTTCTGTAACGTAGTCTAACCTAACCTAACCCATCTAGCCCCTGGCTGGTAATGTTTTACAGAATCCCGGGCGTGTCGGCCCAGACCTGTCCGTGGGAACATTATATACGTCTATAGCGTTATATATACTAACCTAAGGCAGCCTAACATCTCGGATGTAGTATTTTACAACATTCCTGGCTGGTCGGCCCGTACTTCTCGGTGGGAACGTTATGTGCGTCTATAACGTAAGATAACCTAACCTACCCCATCTAGCTCCTCGCTGGGAATGTTTTGTTGAATCCCGTTCGTGTAGCCCTGTACGTCTCGGTGGGAACATTATATACGTCTATTACGTTATATATCCTAACATAAGGCAGCCTAACATCTCGGATGTAGTATTTTGCAACATTCCTGGCGGGTCGGCCCCTACTTCTCGGTGGGAACGTTATATACGTCTATAACGTAAGATAACCTAACCTAACCCATCTAGCCCCTCGCTGGTAATGTTTTACAGTATCCCGGTCGTGTCGGCCCAGACCTGTCCGTGGGAACATTATATACGTCCATAGCGTTATATATACTAACCTACGGCAGCCTAACATCTCGGATGTAGTATTTTACAACATTCCTGGCGGGTCGGCCCCTACTTCTCGGTGGGAAAGTTATATACGTCTATAACGTAAGATAACCTAACCTAACCCATCTAGCCCCTCGCTGGTAATGTTTTACAGAATCCCGGTCCTGTGGGCCCGTACCTCTCTGTGGGAACATTGTATACGTTTATAACGTTATATATCCTAACCTAAGGCAACCTCGCTCCTCGGATGTAGTATTTTACAACACTCCTGGCGGGTCGGCCCCAACTTCTCGTTGGGAAAATTATATACGTCTATAACGTAATATAACCTAACCTAACCCATCTAGCCTCTCGCTGGTAATGTTTTACAGTTTCCCGGTCGTTTCGGCCCAGACCTGTCCGTGGGAACATTATATACGTCTATAGCGTTATATATACTAACCTACGGCAGCCTAACATTTCGGATGTAGTATTTTACAACATTCCTGGAGGGTCGGACCGTACTTCTCGGTGGGAACGTTATATACGTCTATAACGTATGGTAACCTATCCTAACCCATCTAGCCCCTCGCTGGTAATGTTTTACAGAATCCCGGTCGTGTCGGCCCAGACCTGTCCGTGGGAACATTATACACGTCTATAGCGTTATATATCCTAACCTAAGGCAACCAAACACCTCGGATGTAGTATTTTACAACACTCCTGGCAGGTCGGCCCCTACTTCAGGGTGGGAACATTATATACGTTTATAACGTAATATAACCTAACCTAACCCATCTAGCCCGTGACTGGTAATGTTTTACAGAATCCCGGGCGTGTCGGCCCAGACCTGTCCGTGGGAACGTTATATACGTCTATAACGTAAGATAACCTAACATAAGGCAACCCAACACCTCGGATGTAGTATTTTACAACACTCCAGGCGAGTCGGCCCCTACTTTTCAGTGGGAACATTATATACGTCTATAACGTAATATAACCTAATCTAACCCTTCTAGCCTCTCGCTGGTAATGTTTTACAGAATCCCGGTCGTGTCGGCACAGACCTGTCCGTGGGAACATTATATACGTCTATAGCGTTATATATATTAACCTAAGGCAACCAAACACCTCGGATGTGGTATTCTACAACACTCCTGGCGGGTCGGCCCCTACTTCTCGGTGGGAATATTATATACGTTTATAACGTAATATAACCTAACCTAAGGCAACCAAACACCTCAGATGTAGTATTCTACAACACTCCTGGCGGGTCGGCCCCTACTTCTCGGTGGGAACATTATTTACGTTTATAACGTAATATAACCTATCCTAACCCATCTAGCCCCTCGCTGGTAATGTTTCATAGTATCCAGGTCGTGTCGGCCCAGACCTGTCCGTGGGAGCATTATATACGTCTATAGCGTTATATATACTAACCTAAGGCAGCCTAACATCGCGGATGTAGTATTTTACAACAATCCTGGCGGGTCGGCCCGTACTTCTCGGTGGGAACGTTATATGCGTCTATAACGTAAGATAACCTAACCTACCCCATCTAGCCCCTCGCTGGTAATGTTTTACTGAATTCCGGCCCTGTCGGCCCGTACTTCTTGGTGGGAACGTTATATGCGTCTATAACGTAAGATAACCTAACCTACCCCATCTAGCCCCTCGCTGGTAATGTTTTACATAATTCCGGTCCTGTCGGCCCGTACCTCTCTGTGGGAACATTATATACGTCTATAGCGTTATATATACTAGCCTACGGCAGCCTAACATCTCGGATGTAGTATTTTACAACATTCCTGGCGGGTCGGCCCGTACTTCTCGGTGGGAACGTTATATACGTCTATAACGTAAGATAACCTAACTTAACCCATCTAGCCCCTCGCTGGTAATGTTTCACAGAATCCAGGTCGTGTCGGCCCAGACCCGTCCGTGGGAGCATTATATACGTCTATAGCGTTATATATACTAACCTACGGCAGCCTAACATGTCGGATGTAGTATTTTACAACATTCCTGGCGGGTCGGCCCGTACTTCTCGGTGGGAACGTTATGTACGTCTATAACGTAAGATAACCTAACCTAACCCATCTAGCCCCTCGCTGGTAATGTTTTACAGAATCCCGGCCGTGTCGGCCCGGACCTGTCCGTGGGAACATTATATACGTCTATAGCGTTTTATATGTTAGCCTACGGCAGCCTAACATCTCGGATGTAGTATTTTACAACACTCCTGGCGGGTCGGCCCCTACTTCTCGGTGGGAACGTTATATGCGTCTATAACGTAAGATAACCTAACCTACCCCATCTAGCCCCTCGCTGGTAATGTTTCACAGAATCCAGGTCGTGTCGGCCCAGACCTGTCCGTGGAGCATTATATACGTCTATAGCGTTATATATACTAGCCTACGGCAGCCTAGCATCTCGGATGTAGTATTTTACAACATTCCTGTCGGGTCGGCCCCTACTTCTCGGCGGGAACGTTATATACGTCTATAACGTAAGATAACCTAACATAAGGCAACCTAACACCTCGGATGTAGTATTTTACAACACTCCAGGCGGGTCGGCCCCTACTTTTCGGTGGAAACATTATATACGTCTATAACGTAATATAACCTACTCTAACCCATCTGGCCTCTCGCTGGTAATGATTTACAGTATCCCGGTCGTGTCGGCCCAGACCAGTCCGTGGGAACATTATATACGTCTATAGCGTTATATATACTAACCTACGGCAGCCTAACATCACGGATGGAGTATTTTACAACATTCCTGGCGGGTCGGCCCCTACTTCTCGGTGGGAAAGTTATATACGTCTATAACCTAACATATCCTAACCTAACCCATCTAGCCCCTCGCTGGTAATGTTTTACTGTATCCCGGTCGTGTCGGCCGAGACCTGTCCGTGGGAACATTATATACGTCTATAGAGTTATATATAATAACCTACGGCAGCCTAACATGTCGGATGTAGTATTTTACAACATTCCTGGCGGGTCGGCCCGTACTTCTCGGTGGAAACGTTATATACGTTTATAACGTAATCTAACCTAACCTGGCCCATCTAGCCCCTCGCTGGTAATGTTTTACAGAATCCCGGTCCTGTCGGCCCAGATCTGTCCGTTGGAACATTATATACGTCTATAGCGTTATATATAATAACCTAAGGCAATCTGACATCTCGGATGTATTATTTTACAACAATCCTGGCGGGGCGGCGGCTACTTCTCGGTGGGACCATTATATACTTCTGTAACGTAGTCTAACCTAACCTAACCCATCTAGCCCCTGGCTGGTAATGTTTTACAGAATCCCGGGCGTGTCGGCCCAGACCTGTCCGTGGGAACATTATATACGTCTATAGCGTTATATATACTAACCTAAGGCAGCCTAACATCTCGGATGTAGTATTTTACAACATTCCTGGCTGGTCGGCCCGTACTTCTCGGTGGGAACGTTATGTGCGTCTATAACGTAAGATAACCTAACCTACCCCATCTAGCTCCTCGCTGGGAATGTTTTGTTGAATCCCGTTCGTGTAGCCCTGTACGTCTCGGTGGGAACATTATATACGTCTATTACGTTATATATCCTAACATAAGGCAGCCTAACATCTCGGATGTAGTATTTTGCAACATTCCTGGCGGGTCGGCCCCTACTTCTCGGTGGGAACGTTATATACGTCTATAACGTAAGATAACCTAACCTAACCCATCTAGCCCCTCGCTGGTAATGTTTTACAGTATCCCGGTCGTGTCGGCCCAGACCTGTCCGTGGGAACATTATATACGTCCATAGCGTTATATATACTAACCTACGGCAGCCTAACATCTCGGATGTAGTATTTTACAACATTCCTG
Organism: Xylocopa violacea; assembly: GCA_963969225.1. Lineage (NCBI taxonomy): Eukaryota > Metazoa > Arthropoda > Insecta > Hymenoptera > Apidae > Xylocopa > Xylocopa violacea. The sequence goes on from CAXAJV010000008.1 coordinate 4,761,760, forward strand.
GCGGGTCGGCCCCTACTTCTCGGTGGGAAAGTTATATACGTCTATAACGTAAGATAACCTAACCTAACCCATCTAGCCCCTCGCTGGTAATGTTTTACAGAATCCCGGTCCTGTGGGCCCGTACCTCTCTGTGGGAACATTGTATACGTTTATAACGTTATATATCCTAACCTAAGGCAACCTCGCTCCTCGGATGTAGTATTTTACAACACTCCTGGCGGGTCGGCCCCAACTTCTCGTTGGGAAAATTATATACGTCTATAACGTAATATAACCTAACCTAACCCATCTAGCCTCTCGCTGGTAATGTTTTACAGTTTCCCGGTCGTTTCGGCCCAGACCTGTCCGTGGGAACATTATATACGTCTATAGCGTTATATATACTAACCTACGGCAGCCTAACATTTCGGATGTAGTATTTTACAACATTCCTGGAGGGTCGGACCGTACTTCTCGGTGGGAACGTTATATACGTCTATAACGTATGGTAACCTATCCTAACCCATCTAGCCCCTCGCTGGTAATGTTTTACAGAATCCCGGTCGTGTCGGCCCAGACCTGTCCGTGGGAACATTATACACGTCTATAGCGTTATATATCCTAACCTAAGGCAACCAAACACCTCGGATGTAGTATTTTACAACACTCCTGGCAGGTCGGCCCCTACTTCAGGGTGGGAACATTATATACGTTTATAACGTAATATAACCTAACCTAACCCATCTAGCCCGTGACTGGTAATGTTTTACAGAATCCCGGGCGTGTCGGCCCAGACCTGTCCGTGGGAACGTTATATACGTCTATAACGTAAGATAACCTAACATAAGGCAACCCAACACCTCGGATGTAGTATTTTACAACACTCCAGGCGAGTCGGCCCCTACTTTTCAGTGGGAACATTATATACGTCTATAACGTAATATAACCTAATCTAACCCTTCTAGCCTCTCGCTGGTAATGTTTTACAGAATCCCGGTCGTGTCGGCACAGACCTGTCCGTGGGAACATTATATACGTCTATAGCGTTATATATATTAACCTAAGGCAACCAAACACCTCGGATGTGGTATTCTACAACACTCCTGGCGGGTCGGCCCCTACTTCTCGGTGGGAATATTATATACGTTTATAACGTAATATAACCTAACCTAAGGCAACTAAACACCTCAGATGTAGTATTCTACAACACTCCTGGCGGGTCGGCCCCTACTTCTCGGTGGGAACATTATTTACGTTTATAACGTAATATAACCTATCCTAACCCATCTAGCCCCTCGCTGGTAATGTTTCATAGTATCCAGGTCGTGTCGGCCCAGACCTGTCCGCGGGAGCATTATATACGTCTATAGCGTTATATATACTAACCTAAGGCAGCCTAACATCGCGGATGTAGTATTTTACAACAATCCTGGCGGGTCGGCCCGTACTTCTCGGTGGGAACGTTATATGCGTCTATAACGTAAGATAACCTAACCTACCCCATCTAGCCCCTCGCTGGTAATGTTTTACTGAATTCCGGCCCTGTCGGCCCGTACTTCTTGGTGGGAACGTTATATGCGTCTATAACGTAAGATAACCTAACCTACCCCATCTAGCCCCTCGCTGGTAATGTTTTACATAATTCCGGTCCTGTCGGCCCGTACCTCTCTGTGGGAACATTATATACGTCTATAGCGTTATATATACTAGCCTACGGCAGCCTAACATCTCGGATGTAGTATTTTACAACATTCCTGGCGGGTCGGCCCGTACTTCTCGGTGGGAACGTTATATACGTCTATAACGTAAGATAACCTAACTTAACCCATCTAGCCCCTCGCTGGTAATGTTTCACAGAATCCAGGTCGTGTCGGCCCAGACCCGTCCGTGGGAGCATTATATACGTCTATAGCGTTATATATACTAACCTACGGCAGCCTAACATGTCGGATGTAGTATTTTACAACATTCCTGGCGGGTCGGCCCGTACTTCTCGGTGGGAACGTTATGTACGTCTATAACGTAAGATAACCTAACCTAACCCATCTAGCCCCTCGCTGGTAATGTTTTACAGAATCCCGGCCGTGTCGGCCCGGACCTGTCCGTGGGAACATTATATACGTCTATAGCGTTTTATATGTTAGCCTACGGCAGCCTAACATCTCGGATGTAGTATTTTACAACACTCCTGGCGGGTCGGCCCCTACTTCTCGGTGGGAACGTTATATGCGTCTATAACGTAAGATAACCTAACCTACCCCATCTAGCCCCTCGCTGGTAATGTTTCACAGAATCCAGGTCGTGTCGGCCCAGACCTGTCCGTGGAGCATTATATACGTCTATAGCGTTATATATACTAGCCTACGGCAGCCTAGCATCTCGGATGTAGTATTTTACAACATTCCTGTCGGGTCGGCCCCTACTTCTCGGCGGGAACGTTATATACGTCTATAACGTAAGATAACCTAACATAAGGCAACCTAACACCTCGGATGTAGTATTTTACAACACTCCAGGCGGGTCGGCCCCTACTTTTCGGTGGAAACATTATATACGTCTATAACGTAATATAACCTACTCTAACCCATCTGGCCTCTCGCTGGTAATGATTTACAGTATCCCGGTCGTGTCGGCCCAGACCAGTCCGTGGGAACATTATATACGTCTATAGCGTTATATATACTAACCTACGGCAGCCTAACATCACGGATGGAGTATTTTACAACATTCCTGGCGGGTCGGCCCCTACTTCTCGGTGGGAAAGTTATATACGTCTATAACCTAACATATCCTAACCTAACCCATCTAGCCCCTCGCTGGTAATGTTTTACTGTATCCCGGTCGTGTCGGCCGAGACCTGTCCGTGGGAACATTATATACGTCTATAGAGTTATATATAATAACCTACGGCAGCCTAACATGTCGGATGTAGTATTTTACAACATTCCTGGCGGGTCGGCCCGTACTTCTCGGTGGAAACGTTATATACGTTTATAACGTAATCTAACCTAACCTGGCCCATCTAGCCCCTCGCTGGTAATGTTTTACAGAATCCCGGTCCTGTCGGCCCAGATCTGTCCGTTGGAACATTATATACGTCTATAGCGTTATATATAATAACCTAAGGCAATCTGACATCTCGGATGTATTATTTTACAACAATCCTGGCGGGGCGGCGGCTACTTCTCGGTGGGACCATTATATACTTCTGTAACGTAGTCTAACCTAACCTAACCCATCTAGCCCCTGGCTGGTAATGTTTTACAGAATCCCGGGCGTGTCGGCCCAGACCTGTCCGTGGGAACATTATACACGTCTATAGCGTTATATATCCTAACCTAAGGCAACCAAACACCTCGGATGTAGTATTTTACAACACTCCTGGCGGGTCGGCCCCTACTTCAGGGTGGGAACATTATATACGTTTATGACGTAATATAACCTAACCTAACCCATCTAGCCCGTGACTGGTAATGTTTTACAGAATCCCGGGCGTGTCGGCCCAGACCTGTCCGTGGGAACGTTATATACGTCTATAACGTAAGATAACCTAACATAAGGCAACCCAACACCTCGGATGTAGTATTTTACAACACTCCAGGCGAGTCGGCCCCTACTTTTCAGTGGGAACATTATATACGTCTATAACGTAATATAACCTAATCTAACCCTTCTAGCCTCTCGCTGGTAATGTTTTACAGAATCCCGGTCGTGTCGGCACAGACCTGTCCGTGGGAACATTATATACGTCTATAGCGTTATATATATTAACCTAAGGCAACCAAACACCTCGGATGTGGTATTCTACAACACTCCTGGCGGGTCGGCCCCTACTTCTCGGTGGGAATATTATATACGTTTATAACGTAATATAACCTAACCTAAGGCAACCAAACACCTCGGATGTAGTATTCTACAACACTCCTGGCGGGTCGGCCCCTACTTCTCGGTGGGAACATTATTTACGTTTATAACGTAATATAACCTATCCTAACCCATCTAGCCCCTCGCTGGTAATGTTTAATTGTATCCAGGTCGTGTCGGCCCAGACCTGTCCGTGGGAGCATTATATACGTCTATAGCGTTATATATACTAACCTAAGGCAGCCTAACATCTCGGATGTAGTATTTTACAACAATCCTGGCGGGTCGGCCCGTACTTCTCGGTGGGAACGTTATATGCGTCTATAACGTAAGATAACCTAACCTACCCCATCTAGCCCCTCGCTGGTAATGTTTTACTGAATTCCGGCCCTGTCGGCCCGTACTTCTTGGTGGGAACGTTATATGCGTCTATAACGTAAGATAACCTAACCTACCCCATCTAGCCCCTCGCTGGTAATGTTTTACATAATTCCGGTCCTGTCGGCCCGTACCTCTCTGTGGGAACATTATATACGTCTATAGCGTTATATATACTAGCCTACGGCAGCCTAACATCTCGGATGTAGTATTTTACAACATTCCTGGCGGGTCGGCCCGTACTTCTCGGTGGGAACGTTATATACGTCTATAACGTAAGATAACCTAACTTAACCCATCTAGCCCCTCGCTGGTAATGTTTCACAGAATCCAGGTCGTGTCGGCCCAGACCCGTCCGTGGGAGCATTATATACGTCTATAGCGTTATATATACTAACCTACGGCAGCCTAACATGTCGGATGTAGTATTTTACAACATTCCTGGCGGGTCGGCCCGTACTTCTCGGTGGGAACGTTATGTACGTCTATAACGTAAGATAACCTAACCTAACCCATCTAGCCCCTCGCTGGTAATGTTTTACAGAATCCCGGCCGTGTCGGCCCGGACCTGTCCGTGGGAACATTATATACGTCTATAGCGTTTTATATGTTAGCCTACGGCAGCCTAACATCTCGGATGTAGTATTTTACAACACTCCTGGCGGGTCGGCCCCTACTTTTCGGTGGAAACATTATATACGTCTATAACGTAATATAACCTACTCTAACCCATCTGGCCTCTCGCTGGTAATGATTTACAGTATCCCGGTCGTGTCGGCCCAGACCAGTCCGTGGGAACATTATATACGTCTATAGCGTTATATATACTAACCTACGGCAGCCTAACATCACGGATGGAGTATTTTACAACATTCCTGGCGGGTCGGCCCCTACTTCTCGGTGGGAAAGTTATATACGTCTATAACCTAACATATCCTAACCTAACCCATCTAGCCCCTCGCTGGTAATGTTTTACTGTATCCCGGTCGTGTCGGCCGAGACCTGTCCGTGGGAACATTATATACGTCTATAGAGTTATATATAATAACCTACGGCAGCCTAACATGTCGGATGTAGTATTTTACAACATTCCTGGCGGGTCGGCCCGTACTTCTCGGTGGAAACGTTATATACGTTTATAACGTAATCTAACCTAACCTGGCCCATCTAGCCCCTCGCTGGTAATGTTTTACAGAATCCCGGTCCTGTCGGCCCAGATCTGTCCGTTGGAACATTATATACGTCTATAGCGTTATATATAATAACCTAAGGCAATCTGACATCTCGGATGTATTATTTTACAACAATCCTGGCGGGGCGGCGGCTACTTCTCGGTGGGACCATTATATACTTCTGTAACGTAGTCTAACCTAACCTAACCCATCTAGCCCCTGGCTGGTAATGTTTTACAGAATCCCGGGCGTGTCGGCCCAGACCTGTCCGTGGGAACATTATACACGTCTATAGCGTTATATATCCTAACCTAAGGCAACCAAACACCTCGGATGTAGTATTTTACAACACTCCTGGCGGGTCGGCCCCTACTTCAGGGTGGGAACATTATATACGTTTATAACGTAATATAACCTAACCTAACCCATCTAGCCCGTGACTGGTAATGTTTTACAGAATCCCGGGCGTGTCGGCCCAGACCTGTCCGTGGGAACGTTATATACGTCTATAACGTAAGATAACCTAACATAAGGCAACCCAACACCTCGGATGTAGTATTTTACAACACTCCAGGCGAGTCGGCCCCTACTTTTCAGTGGGAACATTATATACGTCTATAACGTAATATAACCTAATCTAACCCTTCTAGCCTCTCGCTGGTAATGTTTTACAGAATCCCGGTCGTGTCGGCACAGACCTGTCCGTGGGAACATTGTATACGTCTATAGCGTTATATATATTAACCTAAGGCAACCAAACACCTCGGATGTGGTATTCTACAACACTCCTGGCGGGTCGGCCCCTACTTCTCGGTGGGAATATTATATACGTTTATAACGTAATATAACCTAACCTAAGGCAACCAAACACCTCGGATGTAGTATTCTACAACACTCCTGGCGGGTCGGCCCCTACTTTTCGGTGGGAACATTATTTACGTTTATAACGTAATATAACCTATCCTAACCCATCTAGCCCCTCGCTGGTAATGTTTAATTGTATCCAGGTCGTGTCGGCCCAGACCTGTCCGTGGGAGCATTATATACGTCTATAGCGTTATATATACTAACCTAAGGCAGCCTAACATCTCGGATGTAGTATTTTACAACAATCCTGGCGGGTCGGCCCGTACTTCTCGGTGGGAACGTTATATGCGTCTATAACGTAAGATAACCTAACCTACCCCATCTAGCCCCTCGCTGGTAATGTTTTACTGAATTCCGGCCCTGTCGGCCCGTACTTCTTGGTGGGAACGTTATATGCGTCTATAACGTAAGATAACCTAACCTACCCCATCTAGCCCCTCGCTGGTAATGTTTTACATAATTCCGGTCCTGTCGGCCCGTACCTCTCTGTGGGAACATTATATACGTCTATAGCGTTATATATACTAGCCTACGGCAGCCTAACATCTCGGATGTAGTATTTTACAACATTCCTGGCGGGTCGGCCCGTACTTCTCGGTGGGAACGTTATATATGTCTATAACGTAAGATAACCTAACCTAACCCATCTAGCCCCTCGCTGGTAATGTTTCACAGAATCCAGGTCGTGTCGGCCCAGACCCGTCCGTGGGAGCATTATATACGTCTATAGCGTTATATATACTAACCTAAGGCAGCCTAACATCTCGGATGTAGTATTTTACAACATTCTTGTCGGGTCGGCCCGTACTTCTCGGTGGGAACGTTATATACGTCTATAACGTAAGATAACCTAACCTAACCCATCTAGCCCCTCGCTGGTAATGTTTCACAGAATCCAGGTCGTGTCGGCCCGGACCTGTCCGTGGGAGCATTATATACGTCTATAGCGTTATATATACTAACCTAAGGCAGCCTAACATCTCGGATGTAGTATTTTACAACATTCCTGGCGGGTCGGCCCGTACTTCTCGGTGGGAACGTTATATGCGTCTATAACGTAAGATAACCTAACCTACCCCATCTAGCCCCTCGCTGGTAATGTTTTACAGAATCCCGGTCCTGTCGGCCCAGATCTGTCCGTGGGAACATTATATACGTCTACAGCGTTATATATAATAACCTAAGGCAATCTGACATCTCGGATGTATTATTTTACAACAATCCTGGCGGGGCGGCGGCTACTTCTCGGCGGGAACATTATATACTTCTGTAACGTAGTCTAACCTAACCTAACCCATCTAGCCCCTGGCTGGTAATGTTTTACAGAATCCCGGGCGTGTCGGCCCAGACCTGTCCGTGGGAACATTATATACGTCTATAGCGTTATATATACTAACCTACGGCAGCCTAACATCTCGGATGTAGTATTTCACAACATTCCTGGCGGGTCGGCCCGTACTTCTCGGAGGGAACATTATATACGTCTATAACGTAAGATAACCTATCCTAACCCATCTAGCCCCTCGCTGGTAATGTTTTACAGAATCCCGGTCCTGTCGGCACGCACCTCTCTGTGGGAACATTATATACGTCTATAACGTAATATAACCTAACCTAACCCATCTAGCTCCTCGCTGGGAATGTTTTGTTGAATCCCGTTCGTGTAGCCCTGTACGTCTCGGTGGGAACATTATATACGTCTATTACGTTATATATCCTAACCTAAGGCAATCTAACATCTCGGATGTAGTATTTTACAACAATCCTGGCGGGGCGGCGGCTACTTCTCGGTGGGAACATTATATACTTCTGTAACGTAATCTAACCTAACCTAACCCATCTAGCCGCTGGCTGGGTATGTTTTACAGAATCCCGGTCGTGTCGGCCCGTACCTCTCCGTGGGAACATTATATACGTCTATAACGTTATATATCCTGACATAAGGCAACCTCACTCCTCGGATGTAGTATATTACAACATTCCTGGCGGGTCGGCCCCTACTTCTCGGTGGGAACGTTATATACGTCTATAGCGTAAGATAACGTATCCTAACCCATCTAGCGCCTCGCTAGTAATGTTTTACAGTTTCCCGGTCGTTTCGGCCCAGACCTGTCCGTGGGAACATTATATACGTCTATAGCGTTATATGTACTAACCTACGGCAGCCTAACATTTCGGATGTAGTATTTTACAACATTCCTGGAGGGTCGGACCGTACTTCTCGGTGGGAACGTTATATACGGTTATAACGTATGGTAACCTATCCTAACCCATCTAGACCCTCGCTGGTAATGTTTTACAGAATCCCGGTCGTGTCCGCCCAGACCTGTCCGTGGGAACATTATATACGTCTATAGCGTTATATATCCTAACCTAAGGCAACCAAACACCTCGGATGTAGTATTTTACAACACTCCTGGCGGGTCGGCCCCTACTTCAGGGTGGGAACATTATATACGTTTATAACGTAATACAACCTAACCTAACCCATCTAGCCCGTGACTGGTAATGTTTTACAGAATCCCGGGCGTGTCGGCCCAGAGCTGTCCGTGGGAACGTTATATACGTCTATAACGTAAGATAACCTAACATAAGGCAACCTAACACCTCGTATGTAGTATTTTACAACACTCCAGGCGAGTCGGCCCCTACTTTTCAGTGTGAACATTATATACGTCTATAACGTAATATAACCTAATCTAACCCATCTAGCCTCTCGCTGGTAATGTTTTACAGAATCCCGTTCGTGTCGGCCCAGACCTGTCCGTGGGAACATTATATACGTCTATAGCGTTATATATCCTAACCTAAGGCAACCAAACACCTCGGATGTAGTATTCTACAACACTCCTGGCGGGTCGGCCCCTACTTCTCGTTGGGAATATTATATACGTTTATAACGTAATATAACCTAACCTAAGGCAACCAAACACCTCGGATGTAGTATTCTACAACACTCCTGGCGGGTCGGCCCCTACTTCTCGGTGGGAACATTATTTACGTTTATAACGTAATATAACCTATCCTAACCCATCTAGCCCCTCGCTGGTAATGTTTCACAGTATCCAGGTCGTGTCGGCCCAGACCTGTCCGTGGGAACATTATATACGTCTATAGCGTTATATATACTAACCTACGGCAGCCTAACATGTCGGATGTAGTATTTTACAACATTCCTGGCGGGTCGGCCCGTACTTCTCGGTGGGAACGTTATGTACGTCTATAACGTAAGATAACCTAACCTAACCCATCTAGCCCCTCGCTGGTAATGTTTTACAGAATCCCGGCCGTGTCGGCCCGGACCTGTCCGTGGGAACATTATATACGTCTATAGCGTTTTATATGTTAGCCTACGGCAGCCTAACATCTCGGATGTAGTATTTTACAACACTCCTGGCGGGTCGGCCCCTACTTCTCGGTGGGAACGTTATATGCGTCTATAACGTAAGATAACCTAACCTACCCCATCTAGCCCCTCGCTGGTAATGTTTCACAGAATCCAGGTCGTGTCGGCCCAGACCTGTCCGTGGAGCATTATATACGTCTATAGCGTTATATATACTAGCCTACGGCAGCCTAGCATCTCGGATGTAGTATTTTACAACATTCCTGTCGGGTCGGCCCCTACTTCTCGGCGGGAACGTTATATACGTCTATAACGTAAGATAACCTAACATAAGGCAACCTAACACCTCGGATGTAGTATTTTACAACACTCCAGGCGGGTCGGCCCCTACTTTTCGGTGGAAACATTATATACGTCTATAACGTAATATAACCTACTCTAACCCATCTGGCCTCTCGCTGGTAATGATTTACAGTATCCCGGTCGTGTCGGCCCAGACCAGTCCGTGGGAACATTATATACGTCTATAGCGTTACATATACTAACCTACGGCAGCCTAAAATCTCGGATGTAGTATTTTACAACATTCCTGGCGGGTCGGCCCTTACTTCACGGTGGGAACGTTATATACGTCTATAACGTAAGATAAACTAACCTAACCCATCTAGCCCCTCGCTGGTAATGTTTCACAGAATCCAGGTCGTGTCGGCCCAGACCTGTCCGTGGAGCATTATATACGTCTATAGCGTTATATATACTATCCTAATTCAGCCTAACATCTCGGATGTAGTATTTTACTACATTCCTGTCGGGTCGGCCCGTACTTCTCAGTGGGAACGTTATATACGTCTATAACGTAAGATAACCTAACCTAACCCATCTAGCCCCTCGCTGGTAATGTTTCACAGAATCCAGGTCGTGTCGGCCCAGACCTGTCCGTGGGAGCATTATATACGTCTATAGCGTTATCTATACTAACCTACGGCAGCCTAACATGTCGGATGTAGTATTTTACAACATTCCTGGCGGGTCGGCCCGTACTTCTCGGTGGGAACGTTGTATGCGTCTATAACGTAAGATAACCTAACCTACCCCATCTAGCCCCTCGCTGGTAATGTTTTACAGAATTCCGGTCCTGTCGGCCCGTACCTCTCTGTGGGAACATTATATACGTCTATAGCGTTATATACACTAACCTAAGGCAGCCTAACATCTCGGATGTAGTATTTTACAACATTCCTGGCGGGTCGGCCCGTACTTCTCGGTGGAAACGTTATATACGTTTATAACGTAATCTAACCTATCCTGACCCATCTAGCCCCTCGCTGGTAATGTTTTACAGAATCCCGGTCCTGTCGGCCCAGATCTGTCCGTGGGAACATTATATACGTCTATAGCGTTATATATAATAACCTAAGGCAATCTGACATCTCGGATGTGTTATTTTACAACAATCCTGGCGGGGCGGCGGCTACTTCTCGGTGGGAACATTATATACTTCTGTAACGTAGTCTAACCTAACCTAACCCATCTAGCCCCTGGCTGGTAATGTTTTACAGAATCCCGGGCGTGTCGGCCCAGACCTGTCCGTGGGAACATTATATACGTCTATAGCGTTATATATACTAACCTACGGCAGCCTAACATCACGGATGGAGTATTTTACAACATTCCTGGCGGGTCGGCCCCTACTTCTCGGTGGGAAAGTTATATACGTCTATAACCTAACATAACCTAACCTAACCCATCTAGCCCCTCGCTGGTAATGTTTTACTGTATCCCGGTCGTGTCGGCCGAGACCTGTCCGTGGGAACATTATATACGTCTATAGAGTTATATATAATAACCTACGGCAGCCTAACATGTCGGATGTAGTATTTTACAACATTCCTGGCGGGTCGGCCCGTACTTCTCGGTGGAAACGTTATATACGTTTATAACGTAATCTAACCTAACCTGGCCCATCTAGCCCCTCGCTGGTAATGTTTTACAGAATCCCGGTCCTGTCGGCCCAGATCTGTCCGTTGGAACATTATATACGTCTATAGCGTTATATATAATAACCTAAGGCAGCCTAACATCTCGGATGTAGTATTTTACAACATTCCTGGCTGGTCGGCCCGTACTTCTCGGTGGGAACGTTATGTGCGTCTATAACGTAAGATAACCTAACCTACCCCATCTAGCTCCTCGCTGGGAATGTTTTGTTGAATCCCGTTCGTGTAGCCCTGTACGTCTCGGTGGGAACATTATATACGTCTATTACGTTATATATCCTAACATAAGGCAGCCTAACATCTCGGATGTAGTATTTTGCAACATTCCTGGCGGGTCGGCCCCTACTTCTCGGTGGGAACGTTATATACGTCTATAACGTAAGATAACCTAACCTAACCCATCTAGCCCCTCGCTGGTAATGTTTTACAGTATCCCGGTCGTGTCGGCCCAGACCTGTCCGTGGGAACATTATATACGTCCATAGCGTTATATATACTAACCTACGGCAGCCTAACATCTCGGATGTAGTATTTTACAACATTCCTGGCGGGTCGGCCCCTACTTCTCGGTGGGAAAGTTATATACGTCTATAACGTAAGATAACCTAACCTAACCCATCTAGCCCCTCGCTGGTAATGTTTTACAGAATCCCGGTCCTGTGGGCCCGTACCTCTCTGTGGGAACATTGTATACGTTTATAACGTTATATATCCTAACCTAAGGCAACCTAGCTCCTCGGATGTAGTATTTTACAACACTCCTGGCGTGTCGGCCCCAACTTCTCGGTGGGAAAATTATATACGTCTATAACGTAATATAACCTAACCTAACCCATCTAGCCTCTCGCTGGTAATGTTTTACAGTTTCCCGGTCGTTTCGGACCAGACCTGTCCGTGGGAACATTATATACGTCTATAGCGTTATATATACTAACCTACGGCAGCCTAACATTTCGGATGTAGTATTTTACAACATTCCTGGAGGGTCGGACCGTACTTCTCGGTGGGAACGTTATATACGTCTATAACGTATGGTAACCTATCCTAACCCATCTAGCCCCTCGCTGGTAATGTTTTACAGAATCCCGGTCGTGTCGGCCCAGACCTGTCCGTGGGAACATTATACACGTCTATAGCGTTATATATCCTAACCTAAGGCAACCAAACACCTCGGATGTAGTATTTTACAACACTCCTGGCGGGTCGGCCCCTACTTCAGGGTGGGAACATTATATACGTTTATAACGTAATATAACCTAACCTAACCCATCTAGCCCGTGACTGGTAATGTTTTACAGAATCCCGGGCGTGTCGGCCCAGACCTGTCCGTGGGAACGTTATATACGTCTATAACGTAAGATAACCTAACATAAGGCAACCCAACACCTCGGATGTAGTATTTTACAACACTCCAGGCGAGTCGGCCCCTACTTTTCAGTGGGAACATTATATACGTCTATAACGTAATATAACCTAATCTAACCCTTCTAGCCTCTCGCTGGTAATGTTTTACAGAATCCCGGTCGTGTCGGCACAGACCTGTCCGTGGGAACATTATATACGTCTATAGCGTTATATATATTAACCTAAGGCAACCAAACACCTCGGATGTGGTATTCTACAACACTCCTGGCGGGTCGGCCCCTACTTCTCGGTGGGAATATTATATACGTTTATAACGTAATATAACCTAACCTAAGGCAACCAAACACCTCGGATGTAGTATTCTACAACACTCCTGGCGGGTCGGCCCCTACTTCTCGGTGGGAACATTATTTACGTTTATAACGTAATATAACCTATCCTAACCCATCTAGCCCCTCGCTGGTAATGTTTAATTGTATCCAGGTCGTGTCGGCCCAGACCTGTCCGTGGGAGCATTATATACGTCTATAGCGTTATATATACTAACCTAAGGCAGCCTAACATCTCGGATGTAGTATTTTACAACAATCCTGGCGGGTCGGCCCGTACTTCTCGGTGGGAACGTTATATGCGTCTATAACGTAAGATAACCTAACCTAACCCATCTAGCCCCTCGCTGGTAATGTTTCACAGAATCCAGGTCGTGTCGGCCCAGACCCGTCCGTGGGAGCATTATATACGTCTATAGCGTTATATATACTAACCTACGGCAGCCTAACATCTCGGATGTAGTATTTCACAACATTCCTGGCGGGTCGGCCCGTACTTCTCGGAGGGAACATTATATACGTCTATAACGTAAGATAACCTATCCTAACCCATCTAGCCCCTCGCTGGTAATGTTTTACAGAATCCCGGTCCTGTCGGCACGCACCTCTCTGTGGGAACATTATATACGTCTATAACGTTATATATCCTAACCTAAGGCAAACTAACACCTCTGATGTAGTATTTTACAACACTCCTGGCGGGTCGGCCCCTACTCCTCGGTGGGAACATTATATACGTCTATAACGTAATATAACCTAACCTAACCCATCTAGCTCCTCGCTGGGAATGTTTTGTTGAATCCCGTTCGTGTAGCCCTGTACGTCTCGGTGGGAACATTATATACGTCTATTACGTTATATATCCTAACCTAAGGCAATCTAACATCTCGGATGTAGTATTTTACAACAATCCTGGCGGGGCGGCGGCTACTTCTCGGTGGGAACATTATATACTTCTGTAACGTAATCTACCCTAACCTAACCCATCTAGCCGCTGGCTGGGTATGTTTTACAGAATCCCGGTCGTGTCGGCCCGTACCTCTCCGTGGGAACATTATATACGTCTATAACGTTATATATCCTGACATAAGGCAACCTCACTCCTCGGATGTAGTATATTACAACATTCCTGGCGGGTCGGCCCCTACTTCTCGGTGGGAACGTTATATACGTCTATAGCGTAAGATAACGTATCCTAACCCATCTAGCGCCTCGCTGGTAATGTTTCACAGAATCCAGGTCGTGTCGGCCCAGACCTGTCCGTGGGGGCATTATATACGTCTATAGCGTTATATATACTAACCTACGGCAGCCTAACATCTGGGAGGTAGTATTTTACAACAATCCTGGCGGGTCGGACCGTACTTCACGGTGGGAACGTTATATACGTCTATAACGTAAGGTAACCTATCCTAACCCATCTAGCCCCTCGCTGGTAATGTTTTATAGAATCCCGGTCGTGTCGGCCCAGACCTGTCCGTGGGGACATTATATACGTCTATAGCGTTATATATCCTAACCTGAGGCAACCAAACACCTCGGATGTAGTATTTTACGACACTCCTGGCGGGTTGGCCCCTACTTCTCGGTGGGAACATTATATACGTTTATAACGTAATATAACCTAACCTAACCCATCTAGCCCCTCGCTGGTAATGTTTCACAGAATCCCGGGCGTGTCGGCCCAGACCTGTCCGTGGGAACATTATATACGTCTATAGCGTTATATATACTAACCTACGGCAGCCTAACATCTGGGATGTAGTATTTTACAACATTTCTGGCGGGTCGGCCCATACGTCTCGGTGGGAACGTTATATATTTCTATAACGTAAGATAACCTAACCTAATCCATCTAGCCCCTCGCTGGTAATGTTTTACAGTATCCCGGTCGTGGCGGCCCAGATCTGCCCGTGGGAACATTATATACGTCTGTAGCGTTATATATACTAACCTACGGCAGCCTAACATCTCGGATGTAGTATTTGGCAACATTCCTGGCGGGCCAGTCCCCACTTCTCGGTGGGAACATTATATGCCTCTGTAAAGTAATCTAACCCAACCTAACCCATCTAGCGCCTCGCTGGTAATGTTTTACAGAATCCCGGTCGTGTCGGCCCGTACCTCTTCGTGGGCACATTATATACGTCTATAACGTTATATATCCTGACCTAAGGCAACCTCACTCCTCGGATGTAGTATTTTACAACATTTCTGGCGGGTCGGCCCCTACTTCTCGGTGGGAACGTTATTTACGTCTATAACGTCAGATAACCTAACCTAACCCATCTAGCTCCTCGCTGGGAATGTTTTGCAGAATTCCATTCGTGTAGCCCTGTACGTCTCGGTGGGAACATTATATACTCCTATAACGTTATATATCCTAACCTAAGGCAATCTAACATCTCGGATGTAGTATTTTACAACAATCCTGCCGGGGCGGCGGCTACATCTCGGTGGGAACATTATATACTTCTGTAACGTAATCTAACCTAACCTAACCCATCTAGCCGCTGGCTGGGTATGTTTTACAGAATCCCGGTCGTGTCGGACCAGACTTGTCCGTGGGAACATTATATACGTCTATAACGTTATATATCCTGACCTAAGGCAACCTCACTCCTCGGATGTAGTATTTTACAACATTCCTGGCGGGTCGGCCCCTACTTCTCGGTGGGAACGTTATATACGTCTATAACGTCAGATAACCTAACCTAACCCATCTAGCACCTCGCTGGGAATGTTTTGCAGAATTCCATTCGTGTAGCCCTGTACGTCTCGGTGGGAACATTATATACTCCTATAACGTTATATATCCTAACCTAAGGCAATCTAACATCTCGGATGTAGTATTTTACAACAATCCTGCCGGGGCGGCGGCTACATCTCGGTGGGAACATTATATACTTCTGTAACGTAATCTAACCTAACCTAACCCATCTAGCCGCTGGCTGGGTATGTTTTACAGAATCCCGGTCGTGTCGGACCAGACTTGTCCGTGGGAACATTATATACGTCTGTAGCGTTATATATACTAACCTACGGCAGCCTAACATCTCGGATGTGGTATTTTACAACATTCCTGGCGGGTCGGCCCCTACTTCTCGGTGGGAACGTTATATACGTCTATAACGTAAGATAACCTAACCTAACCCATCTACCTCCTCGCTGGGAATGTTTTGTAGAATCCCGTTCGTGTAGCCCTGTACGTGTCGGTGGGAACATTATATACGTCTATAACGTTATATATCCTCACATAAGGCAACCTAACATCTCGGATGTAGTATTCTACAACCATCCTGGCGGGGCGGCGGCTACTTCTCGGTGGGAACATTATATACGTCTATAACGTACTCTAACCTAACCTATCCCATCTAGCCCCTGGCTGGTTATGTTTCACAGAATCCCGGTCGTGGCGGACCAGACCTGTCCGTGGGCACATCATATACGTCTGTAGCGTTATATATACTAACCTACGGCAATCTAACATCTCGGATGTAGTATTTTACAACAATCCTGGCGGGGCGGCGGCTATTTCTGGGTGGGAACATTATATGCCTCTGTAAAGTAATCTAACCCAACCTAACCCATCTAGCCCCTGGCTGGTAATGTTTTACAGTATCCCGGCAGTGTCGGCCCAGACCTGTCCGTGGGAACATTATATACGTCTATAGCGTTATATATACTATCCTACGGCAGCCTAACATCTCGGATGTAGTATTTTACAACACTCCTGGCGGGTCGGACCGTACTTCTCGGTGGGAACGTTATATACGTCTATAACGTAAGGTAACCTATCCTAACCCATGATAGCCCCTCGCTGGTAATGTTTTATAGAATCCCGGTCGTGTCGGCCCAGACCTGTCCGTGGGAACATTATATACGTCTATAGCGTTATATATCCTAACCTAACGCAACCAAACACCTCGGATGTAGTATTTTACGACACTCCTGGCGGGTCGGCTCCTACTTCTCGGTGGGAACATTATATACGTTTATAACGTAATATAACCTAACCTAACCCATCTAGCCCCTCGCTGGTAATGTTTCACAGAATCCAGGTCGTGTCGGCCCAGACCTGTCCGTGGGAACATTATATACGTCTATAGCGTTATATATCCTAACCTAACGCAACCAAACACCTCGGATGTAGTATTCTACAACACTCCTGGCGGGTCGGCCCCTACTTCTCGGTGGGAACATTATTTACGTTTATAACGTAATATAACCTATCCTAACCCATCTAGCCCCTCGCTGGTAATGTTTAATTGTATCCAGGTCGTGTCGGCCCAGACCTGTCCGTGGGAGCATTATATACGTCTATAGCGTTATATATACTAACCTAAGGCAGCCTAACATCTCGGATGTAGTATTTTACAACAATCCTGGCGGGTCGGCCCGTACTTCTCGGTGGGAACGTTATATGCGTCTATAACGTAAGATAACCTAACCTAACCCATCTAGCCCCTCGCTGGTAATGTTTCACAGAATCCAGGTCGTGTCGGCCCAGACCCGTCCGTGGGAGCATTATATACGTCTATAGCGTTATATATACTAACCTACGGCAGCCTAACATCTCGGATGTAGTATTTCACAACATTCCTGGCGGGTCGGCCCGTACTTCTCGGAGGGAACATTATATACGTCTATAACGTAAGATAACCTATCCTAACCCATCTAGCCCCTCGCTGGTAATGTTTTACAGAATCCCGGTCCTGTCGGCACGCACCTCTCTGTGGGAACATTATATACGTCTATAACGTTATATATCCTAACCTAAGGCAAACTAACACCTCTGATGTAGTATTTTACAACACTCCTGGCGGGTCGGCCCCTACTCCTCGGTGGGAACATTATATACGTCTATAACGTAATATAACCTAACCTAACCCATCTAGCTCCTCGCTGGGAATGTTTTGTTGAATCCCGTTCGTGTAGCCCTGTACGTCTCGGTGGGAACATTATATACGTCTATTACGTTATATATCCTAACCTAAGGCAATCTAACATCTCGGATGTAGTATTTTACAACAATCCTGGCGGGGCGGCGGCTACTTCTCGGTGGGAACATTATATACTTCTGTAACGTAATCTACCCTAACCTAACCCATCTAGCCGCTGGCTGGGTATGTTTTACAGAATCCCGGTCGTGTCGGCCCGTACCTCTCCGTGGGAACATTATATACGTCTATAACGTTATATATCCTGACATAAGGCAACCTCACTCCTCGGATGTAGTATATTACAACATTCCTGGCGGGTCGGCCCCTACTTCTCGGTGGGAACGTTATATACGTCTATAGCGTAAGATAACGTATCCTAACCCATCTAGCGCCTCGCTGGTAATGTTTCACAGAATCCAGGTCGTGTCGGCCCAGACCTGTCCGTGGGGGCATTATATACGTCTATAGCGTTATATATACTAACCTACGGCAGCCTAACATCTGGGAGGTAGTATTTTACAACAATCCTGGCGGGTCGGACCGTACTTCACGGTGGGAACGTTATATACGTCTATAACGTAAGGTAACCTATCCTAACCCATCTAGCCCCTCGCTGGTAATGTTTTATAGAATCCCGGTCGTGTCGGCCCAGACCTGTCCGTGGGGACATTATATACGTCTATAGCGTTATATATCCTAACCTGAGGCAACCAAACACCTCGGATGTAGTATTTTACGACACTCCTGGCGGGTTGGCCCCTACTTCTCGGTGGGAACATTATATACGTTTATAACGTAATATAACCTAACCTAACCCATCTAGCCCCTCGCTGGTAATGTTTCACAGAATCCCGGGCGTGTCGGCCCAGACCTGTCCGTGGGAACATTATATACGTCTATAGCGTTATATATACTAACCTACGGCAGCCTAACATCTGGGATGTAGTATTTTACAACATTTCTGGCGGGTCGGCCCATACGTCTCGGTGGGAACGTTATATATTTCTATAACGTAAGATAACCTAACCTAATCCATCTAGCCCCTCGCTGGTAATGTTTTACAGTATCCCGGTCGTGGCGGCCCAGATCTGCCCGTGGGAACATTATATACGTCTGTAGCGTTATATATACTAACCTACGGCAGCCTAACATCTCGGATGTAGTATTTGGCAACATTCCTGGCGGGCCAGTCCCCACTTCTCGGTGGGAACATTATATGCCTCTGTAAAGTAATCTAACCCAACCTAACCCATCTAGCGCCTCGCTGGTAATGTTTTACAGAATCCCGGTCGTGTCGGCCCGTACCTCTTCGTGGGCACATTATATACGTCTATAACGTTATATATCCTGACCTAAGGCAACCTCACTCCTCGGATGTAGTATTTTACAACATTTCTGGCGGGTCGGCCCCTACTTCTCGGTGGGAACGTTATTTACGTCTATAACGTCAGATAACCTAACCTAACCCATCTAGCTCCTCGCTGGGAATGTTTTGCAGAATTCCATTCGTGTAGCCCTGTACGTCTCGGTGGGAACATTATATACTCCTATAACGTTATATATCCTAACCTAAGGCAATCTAACATCTCGGATGTAGTATTTTACAACAATCCTGCCGGGGCGGCGGCTACATCTCGGTGGGAACATTATATACTTCTGTAACGTAATCTAACCTAACCTAACCCATCTAGCCGCTGGCTGGGTATGTTTTACAGAATCCCGGTCGTGTCGGACCAGACTTGTCCGTGGGAACATTATATACGTCTATAACGTTATATATCCTGACCTAAGGCAACCTCACTCCTCGGATGTAGTATTTTACAACATTCCTGGCGGGTCGGCCCCTACTTCTCGGTGGGAACGTTATATACGTCTATAACGTCAGATAACCTAACCTAACCCATCTAGCACCTCGCTGGGAATGTTTTGCAGAATTCCATTCGTGTAGCCCTGTACGTCTCGGTGGGAACATTATATACTCCTATAACGTTATATATCCTAACCTAAGGCAATCTAACATCTCGGATGTAGTATTTTACAACAATCCTGCCGGGGCGGCGGCTACATCTCGGTGGGAACATTATATACTTCTGTAACGTAATCTAACCTAACCTAACCCATCTAGCCGCTGGCTGGGTATGTTTTACAGAATCCCGGTCGTGTCGGACCAGACTTGTCCGTGGGAACATTATATACGTCTGTAGCGTTATATATACTAACCTACGGCAGCCTAACATCTCGGATGTGGTATTTTACAACATTCCTGGCGGGTCGGCCCCTACTTCTCGGTGGGAACGTTATATACGTCTATAACGTAAGATAACCTAACCTAACCCATCTACCTCCTCGCTGGGAATGTTTTGTAGAATCCCGTTCGTGTAGCCCTGTACGTGTCGGTGGGAACATTATATACGTCTATAACGTTATATATCCTCACATAAGGCAACCTAACATCTCGGATGTAGTATTTTACAACCATCCTGGCGGGGCGGCGGCTACTTCTCGGTGGGAACATTATATACGTCTATAACGTACTCTAACCTAACCTATCCCATCTAGCCCCTGGCTGGTTATGTTTCACAGAATCCCGGTCGTGGCGGACCTGTCCGTGGGCACATCATATACGTCTGTAGCGTTATATATACTAACCTACGGCAATCTAACATCTCGGATGTAGTATTTTACAACAATCCTGGCGGGGCGGCGGCTATTTCTGGGTGGGAACATTATATGCCTCTGTAAAGTAATCTAACCCAACCTAACCCATCTAGCCCCTGGCTGGTAATGTTTTACAGTATCCCGGCAGTGTCGGCCCAGACCTGTCCGTGGGAACATTATATACGTCTATAGCGTTATATATACTATCCTACGGCAGCCTAACATCTCGGATGTAGTATTTTACAACACTCCTGGCGGGTCGGACCGTACTTCTCGGTGGGAACGTTATATACGTCTATAACGTAAGGTAACCTATCCTAACCCATGATAGCCCCTCGCTGGTAATGTTTTATAGAATCCCGGTCGTGTCGGCCCAGACCTGTCCGTGGGAACATTATATACGTCTATAGCGTTATATATCCTAACCTAACGCAACCAAACACCTCGGATGTAGTATTTTACGACACTCCTGGCGGGTCGGCTCCTACTTCTCGGTGGGAACATTATATACGTTTATAACGTAATATAACCTAACCTAACCCATCTAGCCCCTCGCTGGTAATGTTTCACAGAATCCAGGTCGTGTCGGCCCAGACCTGTCCGTGGGGGCATTATATACGTCTATAGCGTTATATACACTAACATAAGGCAGCCTAACATCTCGGATGTAGTATTTTGCAACATTCCTGGCGGGTCGGCCCGTACTTCTCGGTGGGAACGTTATATACGTCTATAACGTAAGATAACCCATCCTAACCCATCTAGCCCCTCGCTGGTTATGTTTTACAGAATCCCGGTCTTGTCGGCCCGTGCCTCTCTGTGGGAACATTATATACGTCTATAACGTTATATATCCCCACATAAGGCAACCTAACACCTCGGATGTAGTATTTTACAACACTCCTGGCGGGTCGGCCCATACTTCTCGGTGGGAACGTTATATACGTCTATAACGTAAGGTAACCTAACCTTACCCATCTACCTCCTCGCTGGGAATGTTTTGTAGAATCCCGTTCGTGTAGCCCTGTACGTGTCGGTGGGAACATTATATACGTCTATAACGTTATATATCCTAACCTAAGGCAATCTAACATCTCGGATGTAGTATTTTACAACAATCCTGGCGGTGCGGCGACTACTTCTGGGTGGGAACATTATATACTTCTGTAACGTAATCTAACCTAACCTAACCCATCTAGCCGCTGGCTGGGTGTGTTTTACAGAATCCCGGTCGTGTCGGACCAGACCTGTCCGTGGGTACATTATATACGCCTATAGCGTTATATATCCTAACCTAAGGCAACCTAACATCTCGGATGTAGTATTTTACAACACTCCTGGTGGGTCGGCCCCTACTTCTCAGTGGGAACATTATATACAACTATAACGTAATATAACCTAACCTAACCCATCTAGCTCCTCGCTGGGAATGTTTTGCTGAATCCCGTTCGTGTAGCCCTGTACGTCTCGTTGGGAACATTATACACGTCTATAACGTTATATATCCTCACATAAGGCAATCTAACATCTCGGATGTAGTATTTTACAACCATCCTGGCGGGGCGGCGGCTACTTCTCGGTGGGAACATTATATACGTCTATAACGTACTCTAACCTAACCTATCCCATCTAGCCCCTGGCTGGTTATGTTTTACAGAATCCCGGTCGTGGCGGACCAGACCTGTCCGTGGGAACATCATATACGTCTATAGCGTTATATACACTAACCTAAGGCAGCCTAACATATCGGATGTAGTATTTTACAACATTCCTGGCGGGTCGGCCCCTACTTTTCGGTGGGAACTTTATATACGTCTATAACGTAAGATAACCTAACCTAACCCATCTAGCCCCTCGCTGGTAATGTTTTACAGTATCCCGGTCATGTCGGCCCAGACCTGTCCGTGGGAACATTATATACGTCTATAGCGTTATATATACTAACCTACGGCAGCCTAAGATCTCGGATGTAGTATTTCACAACATTCCTGGCGGGTCGGGCCGTAATTCTCGGAGGGAACGTTATATACGTCTATATCGTAAGATAACCTAACCTAACCCATCTAGCTCCTCGCTGGGAATGTTTTGTAGAATCCCGTTCGTGTAGCCCTGTACGTCTCGGTGGGAACATTATATACGTCTATAACGTTATATATCCTATCCTACGGCAATCTAACATCTCGGATGTAGTATTTTACAACAATCCTGGCGGGGCGGCGGCTACTTCTCTGTGGGAACATTATATACTTCTGTAACGTAATCTAACCTAACCTAACCCATCTAGCCGCTGGCTGGTTATGTTTTACAGAATCCCGGTCGTGTCGGACCAGACCTGTCCGTGGGAACATTATATACGTCTATAGCGTTATATATAATAAATTACGGCAGCCTAACATCTCGGATGTAGTATTTTACAACATTCCTGGCGGGTCGGCCCCTACTCATCGGTGGGAACATTATACACGTCTATAACGTAATCTAACCTAACCTATCCCATCTAGCCCCTGGCTGGTTATGTTTTACAGAATCCCGGTCGTGTCGGACCAGACCTGTCCGTGGGAACATCATATACGTCTATAGCGTTAGATATACTAGCCTACGGCAGCCTAACATCTCGGATGTAGTATTTTACAACATCCCTGGCGGGTCGGACCGCACTTCTCGGTGGGAACGTTATATACGTCTATAACGTAAGGTAACCTATCCTAACCCATCTAGCCCCTCGCTGGGAATGTTTTGTAGAATCCAGTTCGTGTAGCCCTGTACGTTTCGGTGGGAACATTATATACGTCTATAGCGGTATATATACTAACCTACGGCAGCCTAACATCTCGGATGTAGTATTTTACAACATTCCTGACGGGTCGGCCCCTACTTCTCGGTGGGAACGTTATATACGTCTATAACGTAAGGTAACCTATCCTAACCCATCGAGCTCCTCACTGGAAATGTTTTGTAGAATCCCGTTCGTGTAGCCCTGTGCGTCTCGGTGGGAACATTATGTACGTATATAGCGTTATATACACTAACCTAAGGCAGCCTAACATATCGGATGTAGTATTTTACAACATTCCTGGCGGGTCGGCCCCTACTTCTCGGTGGGAACGTTATATACGTCTATAACGTAAGATAACCTAACCTATTCCATTTAGCTCCTCGCTGGGAATGTTTTGTAGAATCCCGTTCGTGTAGCCCTGTACGTCTCGGTGGGAACATTATATACGTCTATAACGTTATATATCCTATCCTACGGCAATCTAACATCTCGGATGTAGTATTTTACAACAATCCTGGCGGGGCGGCGGCTACTTCTCTGTGGGAACATTATATACTTCTGTAACGTAATCTAACCTAACATAACCCATCTAGCCGCTGGCTGGGTATGTTTTACAGAATCCCGGTCGTGTCGGCCCGTACCTCTCCGTGGGAACATTATATACGTATATAACGTTATATATCCTGACCTAAGGCAATCTCACTCCTCGGATGTAGTATTTTACAACATTCCTGGCGGGTCGGCCCCTACTTTTCGGTGGGAACGTTATATACGTCTATAACCTAAGATAACCTAACCTAACCCATCTAGCCCCTGGCTGGTTATGTTTTACAGAATCCCGGTCGTGTCGGACCAGACCTGTCCGTGGGAACATCATATACGTCTATAGCGTTATATATACTAACCTACGGCAGCCTAACATCTCGGATGTAGTATTTTACAACATTCCTGGCGAGTCGGCCCGTGCTTCTCGGTGGGAACGTTATATACGTCTATAACGTAAGATAACCCGTCCTAACCCATCTAGCCCCTCGCTGGTAGTGTTTTACAGAATCCCGGTCCTGTCGGCCCGTGCCTCTCTGTGGGACCATTATATACGTCTATAACGTTATATATCCTCACATAAGGCAACCTAACACCTCGGATGTAGTATTTTACAACACTCCTGGCGGGTCGGCTCCTACTCCTCGGTGGGAACATTATATACGTCTATAACGTAATATAACCTAACCTAACCCATCTAGCTCCTCGCTGGGAATGTTTTGTAGAATCCCGTTCCTGTAGCCGTGTACGTCGCGGTGGGAACATTATATACGTCTATAACGTTATATATCCTAACCTAAGGCAATCTAACATCTCGGATGTAGTATTTTACAACAATCCTGGCGGGGCGGCGGCTACTTCTCTGTGGGAACATTATATACTTCTGTAACGTAATCTAACCTAACCTAACCCATGTAGCCGCTGGCTGGTTATGTTTTACAGAATCCCGGTCGTGTCGGACCAGACCTGTCCGTGGGAACATTATATACGTCTATAGCGTTATATATACTAAATTACGGCAGCCTAACATCTCGGATGTAGTATTTTACAACATTCCTGGCGGGTCGGCCCGTACTTCTCGGTGGGAACGTTATATACGTCTATAACGTAAGATAACCTAACCTAACCCATCTAGCTCCTCGCTGGGAATGTTTTGTAGAATCCAGTTCGTGTAGCCCTGTACGTTTCGGTGGGAACATTATATACGTCTATAGCGGTATATATACTAACCTACGGCAGCCTAACATCTCGGATGTAGTATTTTACAACATTCCTGACTGGTCGGCCCCTACTTCTCGGTGGGAACGTTATATACGTCTATAACGTAAGATAACCTAACCTAACCCATCTAGCCCCTCGCTGGTAATGTTTTATAGAATCCCGGTCGTGTCGTCCCAGACCTGTCCGTGGGAACATTATATACGTCTATAGCGTTATATATCCTAACCTAACGCAACCAAACACCTCGGATGTAGTATTTTACGACACTCCTGGCGGGTCGGCCCCTACTTCTCGGTGGGAACATTATATACGTTTATAACGTAATATAACCTAACCTAACCCATCTAGCCCCCCGCTGGTAATGTTTCACAGAATCCAGGTCGTGTCGGCCCAGACCTGTCCGTGGGGGCATTATATACGTCTATAGCGTTATATACACTAACAGAAGGCAGCCTAACATCTCGGATGTAGTATTTTGCAACATTCCTGGCGGGTCGGCACGTACTTCTCGGTGGGAACGTTATATACGTCTATAACGTAAGATAACCCATCCTAACCCATCTAGCCCCTCGCTGGTAATGTTTTACAGAATCCCGGTCTTGTCGGCGCGTGCCTCTCTGTGGGAACATTATATACGTCTATAACGTTATATATCCCCACATAAGGCAACCTAACACCTCGGATGTAGTATTTTACAACACTCCTGGCGGGTCGGCCCATACTTCTCGGTGGGAACGTTATATACGTCTATAACGTAAGATAACCTAACCTAACCCATCTACCTCCTCGCTGGGAATGTTTTGTAGAATCCCGTTCGTGTAGCCCTGTACGTGTCGGTGGGAACATTATATACGTCTATAACGTTATATATCCTAACCTAAGGCAATCTAACATCTCGGATGTAGTATTTTACAACAATCCTGGCGGGGCGGCGACTACTTCTGGGTGGGAACATTATATACTTCTGTAACGTAATCTAACCTAACCTAACCCATCTAGCCGCTGGCTGGGTGTGTTTTACAGAATCCCGGTCGTGTCGGACCAGACTTGTCCGTGGGAACATTATATACGTCTATAGCGTTATATATACTAACCTACGGCAGCCTAACATCTCGGATGTAGTATTTTACAACATTCCTGGCGGGTCGGCCCCTACTTCTCGGTGGGAACGTTATATACGTCTATAACGTAAGATAACCCATCCTAACCCATCTAGCTCCTTGCTGGTAATGTTTTACAGAATCCCGGTCCTGTCGGCCCGTGCCTCTCTGTGGGAACATTATATACATCTATAACGTTATATATCCTCACATAAGGCAACCTAACACCTCGGATGTAGTATTTTACAACACTCCTGGCGGGTCGGCTCCTACTCCTCGGTGGGAACATTATATACGTCTATAACGTAATATAACCTTACCTAACCCATCTAGCTCCTCGCTGTGAATGTTTTGTAGAATCCCGTTCCTGTAGCCCTGTACGTCTCGGTGGGAACATTATATACGTCTATAACGTTATATATCCTAACCTAAGGCAATCTAACATCTCGGATGTAGTATTTTACAACAATCCTGGCGGGGCGGCGGCTACTTCTCTGTGGGAACATTATATACTTCTGTAACGTAATCTAACCTAACCTAACCAATCTAGCCGCTGGCTGGGTATGTTTTACAGAATCCCGGTCGTGTCGGCCCGTACCTCTCCGTGGGAACATTATATACGTATATAACGTTATATATCCTGACCTAAGGCAACCTCACTCCTCGGATGTAGTATATTACAACATTCCTGGCGGGTCGGCCCCTACTTCTCGGTGGGAACGTTATATACGTCTATAAAGTAAGGTAACCTACCCTAACCCATCTAGCACCTCGCTGGGAATGTTTTGTAGAATCCAGTTCGTGTAGCCCTGTACGTTTCGGTGGGAACATTATATACGTCTATAGCGGTACATATACTAACCTACGGCAGCCTAGGATCTCGGATGTAGTATTTTACAACATTCCTGACGGGTCGGCCCCTACTTCTCGGTGGGAACGTTATATACGTCTATAACGTAAGGTAACCTATCCTAACTCATCGAGCTCCTCGCTGGAAATGTTTTGTAGAATCCCGTTCGTGTAGCCCTGTGCGTCTCGGTGGGAACATTATGTACGTCTATAGCGTTATATACACTAACCTAAGGCAGCCTAACATATCGGATGTAGTATTTTACAACATTCCTGGCGGGTCGGCCCCTACTTTTCGGTGGGAACGTTATATACGTCTATAACGTAAGATAAACTAACCAACCCATCTAGCCCCTCGCTGGTAATGTTTTACAGTATCCCGGTCATGTCGGCCCAGACCTGTCCGTGGGAACATTATATACGTCTATAGCGTTATATATACTAGCCTACGGCAGCCTAACATCTCGGATGTAGTATTTCACAACATTCCTGGCGGGTCGGCCCGTACTTCTCGGAGGGAACGTTATATAGGTCTATAACGTAAGATAACCTAACCTAACCCATCTAGCTCTTCGCTGGGAATGTTTTGTAGAATCCCGTTCGTGTAGCCCTGTACGTCTCGGTGGGAACATTATATACGTCTATAACGTTATATATCCTATCCTACGGCAATCTAACATCTCGGATGTAGTATTTTACAACAATCCTGGCGGGGCGGCCCCTACTTCTCGGTGGGAGCATTATATACTTCTGTAACGTAATCTAACCTAACCTAACCCATCTAGCCGCTGGCTGGCTATGTTTTACAGAATCCCGGTCGTGTCGGACCAGACCTGTCCGTGGGAACATTATATACGTCTATAGCGTTATATATACTAAATTACGGCAGCCTAACATCTCGGATGTAGTATTTTGCAACATTCCTGGCGGGTCGGCCCCCTACTTCTCGGTGGGAACGTTATATACGTCTATAACGTAAGATAACCTAACCTAACCCATCTAGACCGTCGCTGGTAATGTTTTACAGAATCCCAGTCGTGTCGGCCCGTACCTCTCCGTGGCAACATTATATACGTCTATAACGTTATATATCCTGACCTAAGGCAACCTCACTCCTCGGATGTAGTATTTTACAACATTCCTGTCGGGTTGGCCCGTACTTCTCGGTGGGAACGTTATATACGTCTATAACGTAAGATAACCTAACCTAACCCATCTAGCTCCTCGCTGGGAATGTTTTGTAGAATCCCGTTCGTGTAGCCCTGTACGTCTCGGTGGGAACATTATATACGTCTATAACGTTATATATCCTAACCGAAGGCAATCTAACATCACGCATGTAGTATTTTACAACAATCCTGGCGGGGCGGCCCCTACTTCTCGGTGGGAACATTATATACTTCTGTAACGTAATCTAACCTAACCTAACCCATCTAGCCGCTGGCTGGTTATGTTTTACGGAATCCCGGTCGTGTCGGACCAGACCTGTCCGTGGGAACATTATATACGTCTATAGCGTTATATATACTAAATTACGGCAGCCTAACATCACGCATGTAGTATTTTACAACAATCCTGGCGGGGCGGCCCCTACTTCTCGGTGGGAACATTATATACTTCTGTAACGTAATCTAACCTAACCTAACCCATCTAGCCGCTGGCTGGTTATGTTTTACGGAATCCCGGTCGTGTCGGACCAGACCTGTCCGTGGGAACATTATATACGTCTATAGCGTTATATATCCTAACCTAAGGCAACCTAACACCTCGAATGTAGTATTTTACAACACTCCTGGCGGGTCAGCCCCTACATCTGGGTGGGCACGTTATATACGTCTATAACGTAAGATAACCTAACCTAACCGATCTAGGTCCTCGCTGGGAATGTTTTACAGAATCCCGGTCCTGTCGGCAGTACCTCTCTGTGGGAACATTATACACGTCTATAACGTTATATATCCTCACATAAGGCAACCTAACACCTCGGATGTAGTATTTTACAACACTCCTGGCGGGTCGGCTCCTACTCCTCGGTGGGAACATTATATACGTCTATAACGTAATATAACCTAACCTAACCCATCTAGCTCCTCGCTGGGAATGTTTTGTAGAATCCCGTTCCTGTAGCCCTGTACGTCTCGGTGGGAACATTATATACGTCTATAACGTTATATATCCTAACCTAAGGCAATCAAACATCTCGGATGTAGTATTTTACAACAATCCTGGCGGGGCGGCGGCTACTTCTCTGTGGGAACATTATATACTTCTGTAACGTAATCTAACCTAACCTAACCCATCTAGCCGCTGGCTGGTTATGTTTTACAGAATCCCGGTCGTGTCGGACCAGACCTGTCCGTGGGAACATTATATACGTCTATAGCGTTATATATACTAAATTACGGCAGCCTAACATCTCGGATGTAGTATTTTACAACATTCCTGGCGGGTCGGCCCGTACTCTTCGGTGGGAACATTATATACGTCTATAACGTAATCTAACATAACCTATCCCATCTAGCCCCTGGCTGGTTATGTTTTACAGAATCCCGGTCGTGTCGGACCAGACCTGTCCGTGGGAACATCACATACGTCTATAGCGTTATATATACTAACCTACGGCAGCCTAACATCTCGGATGTAGTATTTTACAACATTCCTGGCGAGTCGGCCCGTACTTCTCGGTGGGAACGTTATATACGTCTATAACGTAAGATAACCCATCCTAACCCATCTAGCCCCTCGCTGGTAATGTTTTACAGAATCCCGGTCCTGTCGGCCCGTGATTCTCTGTGGGAACATTATATACGTCTATAACGTTATATATCCTCACATAAGGCAACCTAACACCTCGGATGTAGTATTTTACAACACTCCTGGCGGGTCGGCTCCTACTCCTCGGTGGGAACATTATATACGTCTATAACGTAATATAACCTAACCTAACCCATCTAGCTCCTCGCTGGGAATGTTTTGTAGATCCCGTTCCTGTAGCCGTGTACGTCGCGGTGGGAACATTATATACGTCTATAACGTTATATATCCTAACCTAAGGCAATCTAACATCTCGGATGTAGTATTTTACAACAATCCTGGCAGGGCGGCGGTTACTTCTCTGTGGGAACATTATATACTTCTGTAACGTAATCTAACCTAACCTAACCCATCTAGCCGCTGGCTGGTTATGTTTTACAGAATCCCGGTCGTGTCGAAACAGACCTGTCCGTGGGAACATTATATACGTCTATAGCGTTATATACACTAAATTACGGCAGCCTAACATCTCGGATGTAGTATTTTACAACATTCCTGGCGGGTCGGCCCGTACTTCTCGGTGGGAACGTTATATACGTCTATAACGTAAGATAACCTAACCTAACCCATCTAGCTCCTCGCTGGGAATGTTTTGTAGAATCCAGTTCGTGTAGCCCTGTACGTTTCGGTGGGAACATTATATACGTCTATAGCGGTATATGTCCTAACCTAAGGCAATCTAACATCTCGGATGTAGTATTTTACAACCATCCTGGCGGGGCGGCGGCTACTTCTCGGTGGGCACATTATATACTTCTGTAACGTAATAACCTAACCTAACCCATCTAGCCGCTGGCTGGGTATGTTTTACAGAATCCCGGTCGTGTCGGCGCGTACCTCTCCGTGGGAACATTATATACGTCTATAACGTTATATATCCTGACCTAAGGCAACCTCACTCCTCGGATGTAGTATATTACAACATTCCTGGCGGGTCGGCCCCTACTTCTCGGTGGGAACGTTATATACGTCTATAACGTCAGATAACCTAACCTAACCCATCTAGCTCCTCGCTGGGAATGTTTTGCAGAATTCCATTCGTGTAGCCCTGTACGTCTCGGTGGGAACATTATATACTCCTATAACGTTATATATCCTAACCTAAGGCAATCTAACATCTCGGATGTAGTATTTTACAACAATCCTGGCGGGGCGGCCGCTACATCTCGGTGGGAACATTATATACTTCTGTAACGTAATCTAACCTAACCTAACCCATCTAGCCGCTGGCTGGGTATGTTTTACAGAATCCCGGTCGTGTCGGACCAGACTTGTCCGTGGGAACATTATATACGTCTATAGCGTTATATATACTAACCTACGGCAGCCTAACATATCGGATGTGGTATTTTACAACATTCCTGGCGGGTCGGCCCATACTCCTCGGTGGGAACATTATATACGTCTATAACGTAATCTAACATAACCTATCCCATCTAGCTCTTGGCTGGTTATGTTTTACAGAATCCCGGTCGTGTCGGACCAGACCTGTCCGTGGGAACATCATATACGTCTATAGCGTTATATATACTAACCTACGGCAGCCTAACATCTCGGATGTAGTATTTTACAACATTCCTGGCGGGTCGGCCCGTACTTCTCGGTGGGAACGTTATATACGTCTATAACGTAAGATAACCCATCCTAACCCATCTAGCCCCTCGCTGGTAATGTTTTACAGAATCCCGGTCCTGTCGGCCCGTGCCTCTCTGTGGGAACATTATATACGTCTATAACGTTATATATGCTCACATAAGGCAACCTAACACCTCGGATGTAGTATTTTACAACACTCCTGGCGGGTCGGGTCCTACTCCTCGGTGGGAACATTATATACGTCTATAACGTAATATAACCTAACTTAACCCATCTAGCTCCTCGCTGGGAATGTTTTGTAGAATCCCGTTCCTGTAGCCGTGTACGTCGCGGTGGGAACATTATATACGTCTATAACGTTATATATCCTAACCTAAGGCAATCTAATATCTCGGATGTAGTATTTTACAACAATCCTGGCGGGGCGGCGGCTACTTCTCTGTGGGAACATTATATACTTCTGTAACGTAATGTAACCTAACCTAACCCATCTAGCCGCTGGCTGGTTATGTTTTACAGAATCCCGGTCGTGTCGGACCAGACCTGTCCGTGGGAACATTATATACGTCTATAGCGTTATATATACTAAATTACGACAGCCTAACATCTCGGATGTAGTATTTTACAACATTCCAGGCGGGTCGGCCCGTACTTCTCGGTGGGAACGTTATATACGTCTATAACGTAAGATAACCTAACCTAACCCATCTAGCTCCTCGCTGGGAATGTTTTGTAGAATCCAGTTCGTGTAGCCCTGTACGTTTCGGTGGGAACATTATATACGTCTATAGCGGTATATATACTAACCTACGGCAGCCTAACATCTCGGATGTAGTATTTTACAACATTCCTGACGGGTCGGCCCCTACTTCTCGGTGGGAACGTTATATACGTCTATAACGTAAGGTAACCTATCCTAACCCATCGAGCTCCTCGCTGGAAATGTTTTGTAGAATTCCGTTCGTGTAGCCCTGTGCGTCTCGGTGGGAACATTATGTACGTCTATAGCGTTATATACACTAACCTAAGGCAGCCTAACATATCGGATGTAGTATTTTACAACATTCCTGGCGGGTCGGCCCCTACTTCTCGGTGGGAACGTTATATACGTCTATAACGTAAGATAACCTAACCTAACCCATCTAGCCCCTCGCTGGTAATGTTTTACAGTATCCCGGGCATGTCGGCCCAGACCTGTCCGTGGGAACATTATATACGTCTATAGCGTTATATATACTAACCTATGGCAGCCTAACATCTCGGATGTAGTATTTTACAACCTTCCTGGCGGGTCGGCCCGTACTTCTCGGTGGGAACGTTATATACGTCTATAACGTAAGATATCCTATCCTAACCCATCTAGCCCCTCGCTGGTAATATTTTACAGAATCCCGGTCCTGTCGGCCCGCACCTCTCTGTGGGAACATTATATACGTCTATAACGTTATATATCCTAACCTAAGGCAGCCTAACATCTCGGATGCAGTATTTTACAACATTCCTGGCGGGTCGGCCCCTACTTCTCGGTGGGAACGTTATAAACGTCTATAACGTAAGATAACCTAACCTATTCCATTTAGCTCCTCGCTGGGAATGTTTTGTAGAATCCAGTTCGTGTAGCCCTGTACGTTTCGGTGGGAACATTATATACGTCTATAGCGGTATATATACTAACCTACGGCAGCCTAGGATCTCGGGTGTAGTATTTTACAACATTCCTGACGGGTCGGCCCCTACTTCTCGGTGGGAACGTTATATACGTCTATAACGTAAGGTAACCTATCCTAACCCATCGAGCTCCTCGCTGGAAATGTTTTGTAGAAACCCGTTCGTGTAGCCCTGTGCGTCTCGGTGGGAACATTATGTACGTCTATAGCGTTATATACACTAACCTAAGACAGCCTAACATATCGGATGTAGTATTTTACAACATTCCTGGCGGGTCGGCCCCTACTTTTCGGTGGGAACGTTATATTCGTCTATAACGTAAGATAACCTAACCTAACCCATCTAGCCCCTCGCTGGTAATGTTTTACAGTATCCCGGTCATGTCGGCCCAGACCTGTTCGTGGGAAC
Source organism: Xylocopa violacea (assembly GCA_963969225.1). NCBI lineage: Eukaryota > Metazoa > Arthropoda > Insecta > Hymenoptera > Apidae > Xylocopa > Xylocopa violacea. The sequence continues at coordinate 4,795,633 of CAXAJV010000008.1, forward strand.
ATTATATACGTCTATAGCGTTATATATACTAACCTACGGCAGCCTAAGATCTCGGATGTAGTATTTCACAACATTCCTGGCGGGTCGGCCCGTACTTCTCGGAGGGAACGTTATATACGTCTATAACGTAAGATAACCTAACCTAACCCATCTAGCTCCTCGCTGGGAATGTTTTGTAGAATCCCGTTCGTGTAGCCCTGTACGTCTCGGTGGGAACATTATATACGTCTATAACGTTATATATCCTACGGCAATCTAACATCTCGGATGTAGTATTTTACAACATTCCTGACGGGTCGGCCCCTACTTCTCGGTGGGAACGTTATATACGTCTATAACGTAAGGTAACCTATCCTAACCCATCGAGCTCCTCGCTGGAAATGTTTTGTAGAAACCCGTTCGTGTAGCCCTGTGCGTCTCGGTGGGAACATTATGTACGTCTATAGCGTTATATACACTAACCTAAGGCAGCCTAACATATCGGATGTAGTATTTTACAACATTCCTGGCGGGTCGGCCCCTACTTTTCGGTGGGAACGTTATATTCGTCTATAACGTAAGATAACCTAACCTAACCCATCTAGCCCCTCGCTGGTAATGTTTTACAGTATCCCGGTCATGTCGGCCCAGACCTGTCCGTGGGAACATTATATACGTCTATAGCGTTATATATACTAACCTACGGCAGCCTAAGATCTCGGATGTAGTATTTCACAACATTCCTGGCGGGTCGGCCCGTACTTCTCGGAGGGAACGTTATATACCTCTATAACGTAAGATAACCTAACCTAACCCATCTAGCTCCTCGCTGGGAATGTTTTGTAGAATCCCGTTCGTGTAGCCCTGTACGTCTCGGTGGGAACATTATATACGTCTATAACGTTATATATCCTACGGCAATCTAACATCTCGGATGTAGTATTTTACAACAATCCTGGCGGGGCGGCGGCTACTTCTCTGTGGGAACATTATATACTTCTGTAACGTAATCTAACCTAACCTAACCCATCTAGCCGCTGGCTGGTTATGTTTTACAGAATCCCGGTCGTGTCGGACCAGACCTGTCCGCGGGAACATTATATACGTCTATAGCGTTATATATACTAAATTACGGCAGCCTAACATCTCGGATGTAGTATTTTGCAACATTCCTGGCGGGTCGGCCCCCTACTTCTCGGTGGGAACGTTATATACGTCTATAACGTAAGATAACCTAACCTAACCCATCTAGCCCGTCGCTGCTAATGTTTTACAGAATCCCAGTCGTGTCGGCCCGTACCTCTCCGTGGCAACATTATATACGTCTATAACGTTATATATCCTGACCTACGGCAACCTCACTCCTCGGATGTAGTATTTTACAACATTCCTGTCGGGTTGGCCCGTACTTCTCGGTGGGAACGTTATATACGTCTATAACGTAAGATAACCTAACCTAACCCATCTAGCTCCTCGCTGCGAATGTTTTGTAGAATCCCGTTCGTGTAGCCCTGTACGTCTCGGTGGGAACATTATATACGTCTATAACGTTATATATCCTAACCTAAGGCAATCTAACATCTCGGATGTAGTATTTTACAACAATCCTGGCGGGGCGGCGGCTACTTCTCTGTGGGAACATTATATACTTCTGTAACGTAATCTAACCTAACCTAACCCATCTAGCCGCTGGCTGGTTATGTTTTACAGAATCCCGGTCGTGTCGGACCAGACCTGTCCGTGGGAATATTATATACGTCTATAGCGTTATATATACTAAATTACGGCAGCCTAACATCTCGGATGTAGTATTTTGCAACATTCCTGGTGGGTCGGCCCCCTACTTCTCGGTGGGAACGTTATATACGTCTATAACGTAAGATAACCTAACCTAACCCATCTAGCCCGTCGCTGGTAATGTTTTACAGAATCCCAGTCGTGTCGGCCCGTACCTCTCCGTGGCAACATTATATACGTCTATAACGTTATATATCCTGACCTAAGGCAACCTCACTCCTCGGATGTAGTATTTTACAACATTCCTGGCGGGTCGGCCCGTACTTCTCGGTGGGAACGTTATATACGTCTATAACGTAAGATAACCTAACCTAACCCATCGAGCTCCTCGCTGGAAATGTTTTGTAGAATCCCGTTCGTGTAGCCATGTGCGTCTCGGTGGGAACATTATGTACGTCTATAGCGTTATATACACTAACCTAAGGCAGCCTAACATATCGGATGTAGTATTTTACAACATTCCTGGCGGGTCGGCCCCTACTTCTCGGTGGGAACGTTATATACGTCTATAACGTAAGATAACCTAACCTAACCCATCTAGCCCCTCGCTGGTAATGTTTTACAGTATCCCGGTCATGTCGGCCCAGACCTGTCCGTGGGAACATTATATACGTCTATAGCGTTATATATACTAACCTATGGCAGCCTAACATCTCGGATGTAGTATTTTACAACCTTCCTGGCGGGTCGGCCCGTACTTCTCGGTGGGAACGTTATATACGTCTATAACGTAAGATATCCTATCCTAACCCATCTAGCCCCTCGCTGGTAATATTTTACAGAATCCCGGTCCTGTCGGCCCGCACCTCTCTGTGGGAACATTATATACGTCTATAACGTTATATATCCTAACCTAAGGCAGCCTAACATCTCGGATGCAGTATTTTACAACATTCCTGGCGGGTCGGCCCCTACTTCTCGGTGGGAACGTTATATACGTCTATAACGTAAGATAACCTAACCTATTCCATTTAGCTCCTCGCTGGGAATGTTTTGTAGAATCCCGTTCGTGTAGCCCTGTACGTCTCGGTGGGAACATTATATACGTCTATAACGTTATATATCCTAACCTAAGGCAATCTAAAATCTCGGATGTAGTATTTTACAACAATCCTGGCGGGGCGGCGGCTACTTCGCTGTGGGAACATTATATACTTCTGTAACGTAATCTAACCTAACCTAACCCATCTAGCCGCTGGCTGGTTATGTTTTACAGAATCCCGGTCGTGTCGGACCAGACCTGTCCGTGGGAATATTATATACGTCTATAGCGTTATATATACTAAATTACGGCAGCCTAACATCTCGGATGTAGTATTTTGCAACATTCCTGGTGGGTCGGCCCCCTACTTCTCGGTGGGAACGTTATATACGTCTATAACGTAAGATAACCTAACCTAACCCATCTAGCCCGTCGCTGGTAATGTTTTACAGAATCCCAGTCGTGTCGGCCCGTACCTCTCCGTGGCAACATTATATACGTCTATAACGTTATATATCCTGACCTAAGGCAACCTCACTCCTCGGATGTAGTATTTTACAACATTCCTGGCGGGTCGGCCCGTACTTCTCGGTGGGAACGTTATATACGTCTATAACGTAAGATAACCTAACCTAACCCATCGAGCTCCTCGCTGGAAATGTTTTGTAGAATCCCGTTCGTGTAGCCATGTGCGTCTCGGTGGGAACATTATGTACGTCTATAGCGTTATATACACTAACCTAAGGCAGCCTAACATATCGGATGTAGTATTTTACAACATTCCTGGCGGGTCGGCCCCTACTTCTCGGTGGGAACGTTATATACGTCTATAACGTAAGATAACCTAACCTAACCCATCTAGCCCCTCGCTGGTAATGTTTTACAGTATCCCGGTCATGTCGGCCCAGACCTGTCCGTGGGAACATTATATACGTCTATAGCGTTATATATACTAACCTATGGCAGCCTAACATCTCGGATGCAGTATTTTACAACATTCCTGGCGGGTCGGCCCCTACTTCTCGGTGGGAACGTTATATACGTCTATAACGTAAGATAGCCTAACCTATTCCATTTAGCTCCTCGCTGGGAATGTTTTGTAGAATCCCGTTCGTGTAGCCCTGTACGTCTCGGTGGGAACATTATATACGTCTATAACGTTATATATCCTATCCTACGGCAATCTAACATCTCGGATGTAGTATTTTACAACAATCCTGGCGGGGCGGCGGCTACTTCTCTGTGGGAACATTACATACTTCTGTAACGTAATCTAACCTAACCTAACCCATCTAGCCGCTGGCTGGGTATGTTTTACAGAATCCCGGTCGTGTCGGCCCGTACCTCTCCGTGGGAACATTATATACGTATATAACGTTATATATCCTGACCTAAGGCAACCTCACTCCTCGGATGTAGTATATTACAACATTCCTGGCGGGTCGGCCCCTACTTCTCGGTGGGAACGTTATATACGTCTATAAAGTAAGGTAACCTAACCTAACCCATCTAGCTCCTCGCTGGGAATGTTTTGTAGAATCCAGTTCGTGTAGCCCTGTACGTTTCGGTGGGAACATTATATACGTCTATAGCGGTATATATACTAACCTACGGCAGCCTAGGATCTCGGGTGTAGTATTTTACAACATTCCTGACGGGTCGGCCCCTACTTCTCGGTGGGAACGTTATATACGTCTATAACGTAAGGTAACCTATCCTAACCCATCGAGCTCTTCGCTGGAAATGTTTAGTAGAAACCCGTTCGTGTAGCCCTGTGCGTCTCGGTGGGAACATTATGTACGTCTATAGCGTTATATACACTAACCTAAGGCAGCCTAACATATCGGATGTAGTATTTTACAACATTCCTGGCGGGTCGGCCCCTACTTTTCGGTGGGAACGTTATATTCGTCTATAACGTAAGATAACCTAACCTAACCCATCTAGCCCCTCGCTGGTAATGTTTTACAGTATCCCGGTCATGTCGGCCCAGACCTGTCCGTGGGAACATTATATACGTCTATAGCGTTATATATACTAACCTACGGCAGCCTAAGATCTCGGATGTAGTATTTCACAACATTCCTGGCGGGTCGGCCCGTACTTCTCGGAGGGAACGTTATATACGTCTATAACGTAAGATAACCTAACCTAACCCATCTAGCTCCTCGCTGGGAATGTTTTGTAGAATCCCGTTCGTGTAGCCCTGTACGTCTCGGTGGGAACATTATATACGTCTATAACGTTATATATCCTATCCTACGGCAATCTAACATCTCGGATGTAGTATTTTACAACAATCCTGGCGGGGCGGCGGCTACTTCTCTGTGGGAACATTATATACTTCTGTAACGTAATCTAACCTAACCTAACCCATCTAGCCGCTGGCTGGTTATGTTTTACAGAATCCCGGTCGTGTCGGACCAGACCTGTCCGTGGGAACATTATATACGTCTATAGCGTTATATATACTAAACTACGGCAGCCTAACATCTCGGATGTAGTATTTTGCAACATTCCTGGCGGGTCGGCCCCCTACCTCTCGGTGGGAACGTTATATACGTCTATAACGTAAGATAACCTAACCTAACCCATCTAGCCCGTCGCTGGTAATGTTTTACAGAATCCCAGTCGTGTCGGCCCGTACCTCTCCGTGGCAACATTATATACGTCTATAACGTTATATATCCTGACCTACGGCAACCTCACTCCTCGGATGTAGTATTTTACAACATTCCTGTCGGGTTGGCCCGTACTTCTCGGTGGGAACGTTATATACGTCTATAACGTAAGATAACCTAACCTAACCCATCTAGCTCCTCGCTGCGAATGTTTTGTAGAATCCCGTTCGTGTAGCACTGTACGTCTCGGTGGGAACATTATATACGCCTATAACGTTATATATCCTAACCTACGGCAATCTAACATCACGCATGTAGTATTTTACAACAATCCTGGCGGGGCGGCCCCTACTTCTCGGTGGGAACATTATATACTTCTGTAACGTAATCTAACCTAACCTAACCCATCTAGCCGCTGGCTGGTTATGTTTTACAGAATCCCGGTCGTGTCGGACCAGACCTGTCCGTGGGAACATTATATACGTCTATAGCGTTATATATACTAAATTACGGCAGCCTAACATCTCGGATGTAGTATTTTACAACATTCCTGGCGGGTCGGCCCGTACTCCTCGGTGGGAACATTATATACGTCTATAACGTAATCTAACCTAACCTGTCCCATATAGCCCTTGGCTGGTTATGTTTTACAGAATCCCGGTCGTGTCGGACCAGACCTGTCCGTGGGAACATCATATACGTCTATAGCGTTATATATACTATCCTACGGCAGCCTAACATCTCGGATGTAGTATTTTACAACATTCCTGGCGGGTCGGGCCGTACTTCTCGGTGGGAACGTTATATACGTCTATAACGTAAGATAACCCATCCTAACCCATCTAGCCCCTCGCTGGTAATGTTTTACAGAATCCCGGTCCTGTCGGCCCGTGCCTCTCTGTGGGAACATTATATACGTCTATAACGTTATATATCCTCACATAAGGCAACCTAACACCTCGGATGTAGTATTTTACAACACTCCTGGCGGGTCGACCCCTACTCCTCGGTGGGAACATTATATACGTCTATAACGTAATCTAACCTAACCTATCCCATCTAGCCCCTGGCTGGTTATGTTTTACAGAATCCCGGTCGTGTCGGACCAGACTTGTCCGTGGGAACATTATATACGTCTATAGCGGTATATACACTAACCTAAGGCAGCCTAACATCTCGGATGTAGTATTTCACAACATTCCTGGCGGGTCGGCCCGTACTTCTCGGAGGGAACGTTATATACGTCTATAACGTAAGATAACCTAACCTAACCCATCTAGCTCCTCGCTGGGAATGTTTTGTAGAATCCCGTTCGAGTAGCCCTGTACGTCTCGGTGGGAACATTATATACGTCTATAACGTTATATATCCTATCCTACGGCAATCTAACTTCTCGGATGTAGTATTTTACAACAATCCTGGCGGGGCGGCGGCTACTTCTCTGTGGGAACATTATATACTTCTGTAACGTAATCTAACCTAACCTAACCCATCTAGCCGCTGGCTGGTTATGTTTTACAGAATCCCGGTCGTGTCGGACCAGAGCTGTCCGTGGGAACATTATATACGTCTATAGCGTTATATATACTAAATTACGGCAGCCTAACATCTCGGATGTAGTATTTTACCCCCCCCCCCCCCCCGGCGGGTCGGCCCCTACTCCTCGGTGGGAACATTATATACGTCTATAACGTAATCTAACCTAACCTATCCCATCTAGCCCCTGGCTGGTTATGTTTTACAGAATCCCGGTCGTGTCGGACCAGACTTGTCCGTGAGAACATCATATACGTCTATAGCGTTATATATACTAACCTACGGCAGCCTAACATCTCGGGTGTAGTATTTTACAACATTCCTGGCGGGTCGGCCCCTACTTCTCGGTGGGAACGTTATATACGTCTATAACGTAAGATAACCTAACCTAACCCATCTAGCTCCTCGCTGGGAATGTTTGTAGAATCCCGTTCGTGTAGCCCTGTGCGTCTCGGTGGGAACATTATATACGTCTATAACGTTATATATCCTAACCTAAGGCAATCTGACATATCGGATGTAGTATTTTACAACAATCCTGGCGGGGCTGCGGCTACTTCTCGGTGGGAACATTATATACTTCTGTAACGTAATCTAACCTAACCTAACCCATCTAGCCGCTGGCTGGTTATGTTTTACAGAATCCCGGTCGTGTCGGACCAGACCTGTCCGTGGGAACATTATGTACGTCTATAGCGTTATATATCCTAACCTAAGGCAACCTAACATCTCGGATGTAGTATTTTACAACACTCCTGGCGGGTCGGCCCCTACTTCTCAGTGGGGACGTTATATACGTCTATAACGTAATATAACCTAATCTAACCCATCTAGCCTCTCGCTGGTAATGTTTTACAGTATCCCGGTCGTGTCGGCCCAGACCTGTCCGTGGGAACATTATATACATCTATAGCGTTAAATATACTAACCTACGGCAGCCTAACATCTCGGATGTAGTATTTCACAACATTCCTGGCGGGTCGGCCCGTACTTCTCGGTGGGAACGTTATATACGTCTATAACGTAAGATAACCTAACCTAACCCATCTAGCTCCTCGCTGGGAATGTTTTGTAGAATCCAGTTCGTGTAGCCCTGTACGTTTCGGTGGGAACATTATATACGTCTATAGCGGTATATATACTAACCTACTGCAGCCTAACATATCGGATGTAGTATCTTACAACATTCCTGACGGGACGGCACCTACTTCTCGGTGGGAACGTTATATACGTCTATAACGTAAGGTAACCTATCCTAACCCATCGAGCTCCTCGCTGGAAATGTTTTGTAGAATCCCGTTCGTGTAGCCCTCTGCGTCTCGGTGGGAACATTATGTACGTCTATAGCGTTATATACACTAACCTAAGGCAGCCTAACATATCGGATGTAGTATTTTACAACATTCCTGGCGGATCGGCCCCTACTTCTCGGTGGGAACGTTATATACGTCTATAACGTAAGATAACCTAACCTAACCCATCTAGCCCCTCGCTGGTAATGTTTTACATTATCCCGGTCATGTCGGCCCAGACCTGTCCGTGGGAACATTATATACGTCTATAGCGTTATATATACTAACCTATGGCAGCCTAACATCTCGGATGTAGTATTTTACAACATTCCTGGCGGGTCGGCCCGTACTTCTCGGTGGGAACGTTATATACGTCTATAACGTAAGATATCCTATCCTAACCCATCTAGCCCCTCGCTGGTAATATTTTACAGAATCCCGGTCCTGTCGGCCCGCAACTCTCTGTGGGTACATTATATACGTCTACAACGTTATATATCCTAACCTAAGGCAGCCTAACATCTCGGATGCAGTATTTTACAACATTCCTGGCGGGTCGGCCCCTACTTCTCGGTGGGAAGGTTATATACGTCTATAACGTAAGATAACCTAACCTATTCCATTTAGCTCCTCGCTGGGAATGTTTTGTAGAATCCCGTTCGTGTAGCCCTGTACGTCTCGGTGGGAACATTATATACGTCTATAACGTTATATATCCTATCCTACGGCAATCTAACATCTCGGATGTAGTATCTTACAACAATCCTGGCGGGGCGGCGGCTACTTCTCTATGGGAACATTATATACTTCTGTAACGTAATCTAACCTAACCTAACCCATCTAGCCGCTGGCTGGGTATGTTTTACAGAATCCCGGTCGTGTCGGCCCGTACCTCTCCGTGGGAACATTATATACGTATATAACGTTATATATCCTGACCTAAGGCAACCTCACTCCTCGGATGTAGTATATTACAACATTCCTGGCGGGTCGGCCCCTACTTCTCGGTGGGAACGTTATATACGTCTATAAAGTAAGGTAACCTAACCTAACCCATCTAGCTCCTCGCTGGGAATGTTTTGTAGAATCCAGTTCGTGTAGCCCTGTACGTTTCGGTGGGAACATTATATACGTCTATGGCGGTATATACACTAACCTAAGGCAGCCTAACATCTCGGATGTAGTATTTCACAACATTCCTGGCGGGTCGGCCCGTACTTCTCGGAGGGAACGTTATATACGTCTATAACGTAAGATAACCTAACCTAACCCATCTAGCTCCTCGCTGGGAATGTTTTGTAGAATCCCGTTCGAGTAGCCTTGTACGTCTCGGTGGGAACATTATATACGTCTATAACGTTATATATCCTATCCTACGGCAATCTAACTTCTCGGATGTAGTATTTTACAACAATCCTGGCGGGGCGGCGGCTACTTCTCTGTGGGAACATTATATACTTCTGTAACGTAATCTAACCTAACCTAACCCATCTAGCCGCTGGCTGGTTATGTTTTACAGAATCCCGGTCGTGTCGGACCAGAGCTGTCCGTGGGAACATTATATACGTCTATAGCGTTATATATACTAAATTACGGCAGCCTAACATCTCGGATGTAGTATTTTACCCCCCCCCCCGGCGGGTCGGCCCCTACTCCTCGGTGGGAACATTATATACGTCTATAACGTAATCTAACCTAACCTATCCCATCTAGCCCCTGGCTGGTTATGTTTTACAGAATCCCGGTCGTGTCGGACCAGACTTGTCCGTGGGAACATCATATACGTCTATAGCGTTATATATACTAACCTACGGCAGCCTAACATCTCGGATGTAGTATTTTACAACATTCCTGGCGGGTCGGCCCCTACTTCTCGGTGGGAACGTTATATACGTCTATAACGTAAGATAACCTAACCTAACCCATCTAGCTCCTCGCTGGGAATGTTTGTAGAATCCCGTTCGTGTAGCCCTGTGCGTCTCGGTGGGAACATTATATACGTCTATAACGTTATATATCCTAACCTAAGGCAATCTGACATATCGGTTGTAGTATTTTACAACAATCCTGGCGGGGCTGCGGCTACTTCTCGGTGGGAACATTATATACTTCTGTAACGTAATCTAACCTAACCTAACCCATCTAGCCGCCGGCTGGTTATGTTTTACAGAATCCCGGTCGTGTCGGACCAGACCTGTCCGTGGGAACATTATGTACGTCTATAGCGTTATATATCCTAACCTAAGGCAACCTAACATCTCGGATGTAGTATTTTACAACACTCCTGGCGGGTCGGCCCCTACTTCTCAGTGGGAACATTATATACGTCTATAACGTAATATAACCTAACCTAACCAATCTAGCTCCTCGCTGGGAATGTTTTGTAGCATCCCGTTCGTGTAGCCCTGCACGTCTCGGTGGGAACATTATATACGTGTATAACGTTATATATCCTAACCTAAGGCAATCTAACATCTCGGATGTAGTATTTTACAACAATCCGGGCGGGTCGGCGGCTACTTCTCGGTGGGAACATTATATACTTCTGTAAAGTAATCTAACCTAACCTAACCAATCTAGCCGCTGGCTGGTTATGTTTTACAGAATTACCGCCCGTGTCGGACCAGATCTGTCCGTGGGAACATTATATACGTCAATAGCGTTATATATACTATCCTACGGCAGATTAACATCTCGGATGTAGTATTTCACAACATTCCTGGCGGGTCGGCCCGTACATCTCGGTGGGAACGTTATATACGTCTATAACGTAAGATAACCTATCCTAACCCATTTAGCCCCTCGCTGGTAATGTTTTACAGAATCCCGGTCCTATCGCACCGTACCTCCCTGGGGGAACATTATATACGTCTATAACGTTATATATCCTGACCTAAGGCAACCACACTCCTCGGATGTAGTATTTTACAACATTCCTGGCGGGTCGGACCCAACTTCTCGGTGGGAACGTTATATACGTCTATAACGTAAGAAAACCTAACCTAACCCATCTAGCTCCTCGCTGGGAATGTTTCGTAGAATCCCGTTCGTGTAGCCCTGTACGTCTCGGTGGGAACATTATATACGTCTATAACGTTATATATCCTAACCTAAGGCAATCTAACATCACGCATGTAGTATTTTACAACAATCCTGGCGGGGCGGCCCCTACTTCTCGGTGGGAACATTATATACTTCTGAAACGTAATCTAACCTAACCTACCCAATCTAGCCGCTGGCTGGTTATGTTTTACAGAATTACCGCCCGTGTCGGACCAGATCTGTCCGTGGGAACATTACATACGTCAATAGCGTTATATATACTATCTTACGGCAGATTAACATCTCGGATGTAGTATTTTACAACACTCCTGGCGGGTCGGCCCCTACTTCTCAGTGGGAACGTTATATACGTCTATAACGTAATATAACCTAATCTAACCCATCTAGCCTCTCGCTGGTAATGTTTTACAGTATCCCGGTCGTGTCGGCCCAGACCTGTCCGTGGGAACATTATATACATCTATAGCGTTAAATATACTAACCTACGGCAGCCTAACATCTCGGATGTAGTATTTTACAACATTCCTGGCGGGCCGGTCCCCACTTCTCGGTGGGACAGTTATATACGTCTATAACGTAAGAAAACCTAACCTAACCCATCTAGCTCCTCGCTGGGAATGTTTTGTAGAATCCCGTTCGTGTAGCCCTGTACGTCTCGGTGAGAACATTATATACGTCTATAACGTTATATATCCTAACCTAAGGCAATCTAACATCTCGGATGTAGTATTTTACATCATTACTGTCGGGTCGGCCCGTACTTCTCGGTGGGAACGTTATATACGTCTATAACGTAAGATAACCTAACCTAACCCATCTAGCTCCTCGCTGGGAATGTTTTGTAGAATCCCGTTCGTGTAGCCCTGTACGTCTCGGTGGGAACATCATATACGTCTATAACGTTATGTATCCTGACCTAAGGCAATCTAACATCACGCATGTAATATTTTACAACAATCCTGGCGGGGCGGCCCCTACTTCTCGGTGGGAACATTATACACTTCTGTAACGTAATCTAACCTAACCTAACCCATCTAGCCGCTGGCTGGTTATGTTTTACAGAATCACGGTCGTGTCGGACCAGACCTGTCCGTGGGAACATTATATACGTCTATAGCGTTATATATACTAACCTACGGCAGCCTAACATCTCGGATGTAGTATTTTACAACATCCCTGGCGGGTCGGCCCGTACTTCTCGGTGGGAACGTTATATACGTCTATAACGTACGGTAACCTAACCTAACCCATCTAGCCCCTCGCTGGTAATATTTTACAGAATCCCGGTCGTGTCGGACCAGACTTGTCCGTGGGAACATCATATACGTCTATAGCGTTATAAATTCTAACCTACGGCAGCCTAACATCTCGGATGTAGTATTTTACAACATTCCTGGCGGGTTGGCCCCTACTTCTCGGTGGGAACGTTATATACATCTATAACGTAAGATAACTTATCCTAATCCATCTAGCCCATCGCTGGTAATGTTTTACAGAATCCCGGTCCTGTCGGCCCGTACCTCTCTGTGGGAACATTATATACGTCTATAACGTTATATATCCTAACCTAAGGCAAACTCACTCCTCGGATGTAGTATTTTACAACGTTCCTGGCGGGCAGGTCCCCACTTCTCGGTGGGACAGTTATATACGTCTATAACGTAATATAACCTAATCTAACCCATCTAGCCTCTCGCTGGTAATGTTTTACAGTATCACGGTCGTGTCGGCCCAGACTTGTCCGTGGGAACATTATATACGTCTATAGCGTTATATATACTAACCTACGGCAGCCTAACATCTCGGATGTAGTATTTTACAACATTCCTGGCGGGTCGGCCCGTACTTCTCGGTGGGAACGTTATATACGTCTATAACGTAAGATAACTTAACCTAACCCATCTAGCCCCTCGCTGGTAATGTTTCACAGAATCCAGGTCGTGTAGGCCCGTACCTCTCCGTGGGAACATTATATACGTCTATAACGTTATATATCCTGACCTAAGGTAACCTAACACCTCGGATGTAGTATTTTACAACACTCCTGGCGGGTCGGCCCGTACTTCTCGGTGGGAACGTTATATACGTCTATAACGTAAGGTAACCTAACCTAACCCATCTAGCCCCTCGCTGGTAATATTTTACAGAATACCGGTCGTGTCGGCCCGCACCTCCCCGAGGGAACATTATATACGTCTATAGCGTTATATATACTAACCTACGGCAGCCTAACATCTCGGATGTAGTATTTTACAACATTCATGGCGGGTCGGCCCGTACTTCTCGGTGGGAACGTTATATACGTCTATAACGTAAGATAACCTAACCTAACCCATCTAGCCCCTCGCTGGGATTGTTTCGTAGAATCCCGTTCGTGTAGCCCTGTACGTCTCGGTGGGAACATTATATACGTCTATAACGTAGTATAACCTAACCTAAGGCAATCTAACATCACGCATGTAGTATTTTACAACAATCCTGGCGGGGCGGCCCCTACTTCTCGGTGGGAACATTATATACTTCTGTAACGTAATCTAACCTAACCTAACCAATCTAGCCGCTGGCTGGTTATGTTTTACAGAATTACCGCCCGTGTCGGACCAGATCTGTCCGTGGGAACATTATATACGTCAATAGCGTTATATATACTATCCTACGGCAGATTAACATCTCGGATGTAGTATTTTACAACACTCCTGGCGGGTCGGCCCCTACTTCTCAGTGGGAACGTTATATACGTCTATAACGTAATATAACCTAATCTAACCCATCTAGCCTCTCGCTGGTAATGTTTTACAGTATCCCGGTCGTGTCGGCCCAGACCTGTCCGTGGGAACATTATATACATCTATAGCGTTAAATATACTAACCTACGGCAGCCTAACATCTCGGATGTAGTATTTTACAACATTCCTGGCGGGCCGGTCCCCACTTCTCGGTGGGACAGTTATATACGTCTATAACGTAAGAAAACCTAACCTAACCCATCTAGCTCCTCGCTGGGAATGTTTTGTAGAATCCCGTTCGTGTAGCCCTGTACGTCTCGGTGAGAACATTATATACGTCTATAACGTTATATATCCTAACCTAAGGCAATCTAACATCTCGGATGTAGTATTTTACATCATTACTGTCGGGTCGGCCCGTACTTCTCGGTGGGAACGTTATATACGTCTATAACGTAAGATAACCTAACCTAACCCATCTAGCTCCTCGCTGGGAATGTTTTGTAGAATCCCGTTCGTGTAGCCCTGTACGTCTCGGTGGGAACATTATATACGTCTATAACGTTATATATCCTGACCTAAGGCAATCTAACATCACGCATGTAATATTTTACAACAATCCTGGCGGGGCGGCCCCTACTTCTCGGTGGGAACATTATACACTTCTGTAACGTAATCTAACCTAACCTAACCCATCTAGCCGCTGGCTGGTTATGTTTTACAGAATCACGGTCGTGTCGGACCAGACCTGTCCGTGGGAACATTATATACGTCTATAGCGTTATATATACTAACCTACGGCAGCCTAACATCTCGGATGTAGTATTTTACAACATCCCTGGCGGGTCGGCCCGTACTTCTCGGTGGGAACGTTATATACGTCTATAACGTACGGTAACCTAACCTAACCCATCTAGCCCCTCGCTGGTAATATTTTACAGAATCCCGGTCGTGTCGGACCAGACTTGTCCGTGGGAACATCATATACGTCTATAGCGTTATAAATTCTAACCTACGGCAGCCTAACATCTCGGATGTAGTATTTTACAACATTCCTGGCGGGTTGGCCCCTACTTCTCGGTGGGAACGTTATATACGTCTATAACGTAAGATAACTTATCCTAATCCATCTAGCCCATCGCTGGTAATGTTTTACAGAATCCCGGTCCTGTCGGCCCGTACCTCTCTGTGGGAACATTATATACGTCTATAACGTTATATATCCTAACCTAAGGCAAACTCACTCCTCGGATGTAGTATTTTACAACGTTCCTGGCGGGCAGGTCCCCACTTCTCGGTGGGACAGTTATATACGTCTATAACGTAATATAACCTAATCTAACCCATCTAGCCTCTCGCTGGTAATGTTTTACAGTATCACGGTCGTGTCGGCCCAGACTTGTCCGTGGGAACATTATATACGTCTATAGCGTTATATATACTAACCTACGGCAGCCTAACATCTCGGATGTAGTATTTTACAACATTCCTGGCGGGTCGGCCCGTACTTCTCGGTGGGAACGTTATATACGTCTATAACGTAAGATAACTTAACCTAACCCATCTAGCCCCTCGCTGGTAATGTTTCACAGAATCCAGGTCGTGTAGGCCCGTACCTCTCCGTGGGAACATTATATACGTCTATAACGTTATATATCCTGACCTAAGGTAACCTAACACCTCGGATGTAGTATTTTACAACACTCCTGGCGGGTCGGCCCGTACTTCTCGGTGGGAACGTTATATACGTCTATAACGTAAGGTAACCTAACCTAACCCATCTAGCCCCTCGCTGGTAATATTTTACAGAATACCGGTCGTGTCGGCCCGCACCTCCCCGAGGGAACATTATATACGTCTATAGCGTTATATATACTAACCTACGGCAGCCTAACATCTCGGATGTAGTATTTTACAACATTCATGGCGGGTCGGCCCGTACTTCTCGGTGGGAACGTTATATACGTCTATAACGTAAGATAACCTAACCTAACCCATCTAGCCCCTCGCTGGGATTGTTTCGTAGAATCCCGTTCGTGTAGCCCTGTACGTCTCGGTGGGAACATTATATACGTCTATAACGTAATATAACCTAACCTAAGGCAATCTAACATCACGCATGTAGTATTTTACAACAATCCTGGCGGGGCGGCCCCTACTTCTCGGTGGGAACATTATATACTTCTGTAACGTAATCTAACCTAACCTAACCAATCTAGCCGCTGGCTGGTTACGTTTTACAGAATTACCGCCCGTGTCGGACCAGATCTGTCCGTGGGAACATTATATACGTCAATAGCGTTATATATACTATCCTACGGCAGATTAACATCTCGGATGTAGTATTTTACAACACTCCTGGCGGGTCGGCCCCTACTTCTCAGTGGGAACGTTATATACGTCTATAACGTAATATAACCTAATCTAACCCATCTAGCCTCTCGCTTGTAATGTTTTACAGTATCCCGGTCGTGTCGGCCCAGACCTGTCCGTGGGAACATTATATACATCTATAGCGTTAAATATACTAACCTACGGCAGCCTAACATCTCGGATGTAGTATTTTACAACATTCCTGGCGGGCCGGTCCCCACTTCTCGGTGGGACAGTTATATACGTCTATAACGTAAGAAAACCTAACCTAACCCATCTAGCTCCTCGCTGGGAATGTTTTGTAGAATCCCGTTCGTGTAGCCCTGTACGTCTCGGTGAGAACATTATATACGTCTATAACGTTATATATCCTAACCTAAGGCAATCTAACATCTCGGATGTAGTATTTTACATCATTACTGTCGGGTCGGCCCGTACTTCTCGGTGGGAACGTTATATACGTCTATAACGTAAGATAACCTAACCTAACCCATCTAGCTCCTCGCTGGGAATGTTTTGTAGAATCCCGTTCGTGTAGCCCTGTACGTCTCGGTGGGAACATTATATACGTCTATAACGTTATATATCCTGACCTAAGGCAATCTAACATCACGCATGTAATATTTTACAACAATCCTGGCGGGGCGGCCCCTACTTCTCGGTGGGAACATTATACACTTCTGTAACGTAATCTAACCTAACCTAACCCATCTAGCCGCTGGCTGGTTATGTTTTACAGAATCACGGTCGTGTCGGACCAGACCTGTCCGTGGGAACATTATATACGTCTATAGCGTTATATATACTAACCTACGGCAGCCTAACATCTCGGATGTAGTATTTTACAACATCCCTGGCGGGTCGGCCCGTACTTCTCGGTGGGAACGTTATATACGTCGATAACGTACGGTAACCCAACCTAACCCATCTAGCTCCTCGCTGGGAATGTTTTGTAGAATCCCGTTCGAGTAGCCCTGTACGTCTCGGTGGGAACATTATATACGTCTATAACGTTATATATCCTATCCTACGGCAATCTAACTTCTCGGATGTAGTATTTTACAACAATCCTGGCGGGGCGGCGGCTACTTCTCTGTGGGAACATTATATACTTCTGTAACGTAATCTAACCTAACCTAACCCATCTAGCTGCTGGCTGGTTATGTTTTACAGAATCCCGGTCGTGTCGGACCAGAGCTGTCCGTGGGAACATTATATACGTCTATAGCGTTATATATACTAAATTACGGCAGCCTAACATCTCGGATGTAGTATTTTACCCCCCCCCCCCCGGCGGGTCGGCCCCTACTCCTCGGTGGGAACATTATATACGTCTATAACGTAATCTAACCTAACCTATCCCATCTAGCCCCTGGCTGGTTATGTTTTACAGAATCCCGGTCGTGTCGGACCAGACTTGTCCGTGGGAACATCATATACGTCTATAGCGTTATATATACTAACCTACGGCAGCCTAACATCTCGGATGTAGTATTTTACAACATTCCTGGCGGGTCGGCCCCTACTTCTCGGTGGGAACGTTATATACGTCTATAACGTAAGATAACCTAACCTAACCCATCTAGCTCCTCGCTGGGAATGTTTGTAGAATCCCGTTCGTGTAGCCCTGTGCGTCTCGGTGGGAACATTATATACGTCTATAACGTTATATATCCTAACCTAAGGCAATCTGACATATCGGATGTAGTATTTTACAACAATCCTGGCGGGGCTGCGGCTACTTCTCGGTGGGAACATTATATACTTCTGTAACGTAATCTAACCTAACCTAACCCATCTAGCCGCTGGTTGGTTATGTTTTACAGAATCCCGGTCGTGTCGGACCAGACCTGTCCGTGGGAACATTATGTACGTCTATAGCGTTATATATCCTAACCTAAGGCAACCTAACATCTCGGATGTAGTATTTTACAACACTCCTGGCGGGTCGGCCCCTACTTCTCAGTGGGAACATTATATACGTCTATAACGTAATATAACCTAACCTAACCAATCTAGCTCCTCGCTGGGAATGTTTTGTAGCATCCCGTTCGTGTAGCCCTGCACGTCTCGGTGGGAACATTATATACGTGTATAACGTTATATATCCTAACCTAAGGCAATCTAACATCTCGTATGTAGTATTTTACAACAATCCGGGCGGGTCGGCGGCTACTTCTCGGTGGGAACATTATATACTTCTGTAAAGTAATCTAACCTAACCTAACCAATCTAGCCGCTGGCTGGTGATGTTTTACAGAATTACCGCCCGTGTCGGACCAGATCTGTCCGTGGGAACATTATATACGTCAATAGCGTTATATATACTATCCTACGGCAGATTAACATCTCGGATGTAGTATTTCACAACATTCCTGGCGGGTCGGCCCGTACATCTCGGTGGGAACGTTATATACGTCTATAACGTAAGATAACCTATCCTAACCCATTTAGCCCCTCGCTGGTAATGTTTTACAGAATCCCGGTCCTATCGGACCGTACCTCCCTGGGGGAACATTATATACGTCTATAACGTTATATATCCTGACCTAAGGCAACCACACTCCTCGGATGTAGTATTTTACAACATTCCTGGCGGGTCGGACCCTACTTCTCGGTGGGAACGTTATATACGTCTATAACGTAAGAAAACCTAACCTAACCCATCTAGCTCCTCGCTGGGAATGTTTCGTAGAATCCCGTTCGTGTAGCCCTGTACGTCTCGGTGGGAACATTATATACGTCTATAACGTTATATATCCTAACCTAAGGCAAACTCACTCCTCGGATGTAGTATTTTACAACGTTCCTGGCGGGCAGGTCCCCACTTCTCGGTGGGACAGTTATATACGTCTATAACGTAATATAACCTAATCTAACCCATCTAGCCTCTCGCTGGTAATGTTTTACACTATCACGGTCGTGTCGGCCCAGACTTGTCCGTGGGAACATTATATACGTCTATAGCGTTATATATACTAACCTACGGCAGCCTAACATCTCGGATGTAGTATTTTACAACATCCCTGACGGGTCGGCCCGTACTTCTCGGTGGGAACGTTATATACGTCTATAACGTACGGTAACCTAACCTAACCCATCTAGCCCCTCGCTGGTAATATTTTACAGAATCCCGGTCGTGTCGGACCAGACCTGTCCGTGGGAACATCATATACGTCTATAGCGTTATAAATTCTAACCTACGGCAGCCTAACATCTCGGATGTAGTATTTTACAACATTCCTGGCGGGTTGGCCCCTACTTCTCGGTGGGAACGTTATATACGTCTATAACGTAAGATAACTTATCCTAATCCATCTAGCCCATCGCTGGTAATGTTTTACAGAATCCCGGTCCTGTCGGCCCGTACCTCTCTGTGGGAACATTATATACGTCTATAACGTTATATATCCTAACCTAAGGCAAACTCACTCCTCGGATGTAGTATTTTACAACGTTCCTGGCGGGCAGGTCCCCACTTCTCGGTGGGACAGTTATATACGTCTATAACGTAATATAACCTAATCTAACCCATCTAGCCTCTCGCTGGTAATGTTTTACAGTATCACGGTCGTGTCGGCCCAGACTTGTCCGTGGGAACATTATATACGTCTATAGCGTTATATATACTAACCTACGGCAGCCTAACATCTCGGATGTAGTATTTTACAACATTCCTGGCGGGTCGGCCCGTACTTCTCGGTGGGAACGTTATATACGTCTATAACGTAAGATAACTTAACCTAACCCATCTAGCCCCTCGCTGGTAATGTTTCACAGAATCCAGGTCGTGTAGGCCCGTACCTCTCCGTGGGAACATTATATACGTCTATAACGTTATATATCCTGACCTAAGGTAACCTAACACCTCGGATGTAGTATTTTACAACACTCCTGGCGGGTCGGCCCGTACTTCTCGGTGGGAACGTTATATACGTCTATAACGTAAGATAACTTATCCTAATCCATCTAGCCCATCGCTGGTAATGTTTTACAGAATCCCGGTCCTGTCGGCCCGTACCTCTCTGTGGGAACATTATATACGTCTATAACGTTATATATCCTAACCTAAGGCAAACTCACTCCTCGGATGTAGTATTTTACAACGTTCCTGGCGGGCAGGTCCCCACTTCTCGGTGGGACAGTTATATACGTCTATAACGTAATATAACCTAATCTAACCCATCTAGCCTCTCGCTGGTAATGTTTTACACTATCACGGTCGTGTCGGCCCAGACTTGTCCGTGGGAACATTATATACGTCTATAGCGTTATATATACTAACCTACGGCAGCCTAACATCTCGGATGTAGTATTTTACAACATTCCTGGCGGGTCGGCCCGTACTTCTCGGTGGGAACATTATATACCTCAATAACGTAATATAACCTAACCTAACCTATCTGGCCCCTCGCTGGTAATGTTTTAGAGAATCCCGGCCGTGTCCGACCGTACCTCTCCGTGGGAACATTATATACGTCTATAACGTTATATATCCTGACCTAAGGTAACCTAACACCTCGGATGTAGTATTTTACAACACTCCTGGCGGGTCGGCCCGTACTTCTCGGTGGGAACGTTATATACGTCTATAACGTAAGGTAACCTAACCTAACCCATCTAGCCCCTCGCTGGTAATATTTTACAGAATACCGGTCGTGTCGGCCCGTACCTCCCCGAGGGAACATTATATACGTCTATAGCGTTATATATACTAACCTACGGCAGCCTAACATCTCGGATGTAGTATTTTACAACATTCATGGCGGGTCGGCCCGTACTTCTCGGTGGGAACGTTATATACGTCTATAACGTAAGATAACCTAACCTAACCCATCTAGCCCCTCGCTGGGATTGTTTCGTAGAATCCCGTTCGTGTAGCCCTGTACGTCTCGGTGGGAACATTATATACGTCTATAACGTAATATAACCTAACCTAACCAATCTAGCTCCTCGCTGGGAATGTTTTGTAGCATCCCGTTCGTGTAGCCCTGCACGTCTCGGTGGGAACATTATATACGTGTATAACGTTATATATCCTAACCTAAGGCAATCTAACATCTCGGATGTAGTATTTTACAACAATCCGGGCGGGTCGGCGGCTACTTCTCGGTGGGAACATTATATACTTCTGTAACGTAATTTAACCTAACCTAACCCATCCTAGCTCCTCGCTGGGAATGTTTTGTAGAATCCCGTTCGTGTAGCCCTGTACGTCTCGGTGGGAACATTATATACGTCTATAACGTTATATAGCCTACCCTAAGGCAATCTAAAATCTCGGATGTAGTATTTTACAACATTCCTGGCGGGCCTGCCCCTACTTCTCGGTGGGAACATTATATACTTCTGTAACGTAATCTACCCTAACCTAACCCATATAGCCGCTGGCTGGTAATGTTTTACAGAATCCCGGTCGTGTCGGACCAGACCTGTCCGTGGGAACATTATATACGTCTATAGCGTTATATAAACTAACCTACGGCAGCCTAACATCTCGGATGTAGTATTATACAACATTTCTGGCGGGTCGGCCCCTACTTCTCGGTGGGAACATTATATACTTCTGTAGCGTAATCTACCCTAACCTAACCCATCGAGCCCCTGGCTGGTAATGTTTCACAGAATCCCGTTTGTGTCGGACCAGACCTGTCCGTGGGAACATTATATACGTCTATAGCGTTATATATACTAACCTACGGCAGCCTAATATCTCGGATGTAGTATTTTACAACATTCCTGGCGGGTCGGCCCCTACTTCTCGGTGGGAACGTTATACACGTCTATAACGTAATATAACCTAACCTAACCCATCTAGCCCCTGGCTGGTAATGTTTTGCAGTATCTCGGTCGTGACGGCCCGTACACCTTCGCGGGAACATTATATACGTCTATAACGTTATATATCCTAACCTAAGGCAACCTTACACCTCGGATGTAGTATTTTACAACATTCCTGGCGGGTCGGCCCCTACTCCTCGGTGGGAACGTTATATACGTCCATAACGTAATATAACCTAACCTAACCCATCTAGCCCCTCGCTGGTAATGTTTTACAGAATCCCGGTCGTGTCGGCCCGTAACTCTACGTGGAGACATTAGATACGTCTGTAACGTTATATACCCTAACCTAAGGCAACCTCACACCTAGGATGTAGTATTTTACAACATACCTGGCGGGTCGGCCCCTACTTCTCGATGGGAACGTTATATACGTCTATAACGTAATATAGCCTAACCTAATCCATCTAGCCCCTCGCTGGTAATGTTTTACAGAATCCCGGTCGTGTCGGCCCGTGCCTCTCCGTGGGAACATTATAAACGTCTATAACGTTATATATCCTAAGCTAAGGTAGCCTAACATTTCGGATGTAGTATTTTACAACATACCTGGTGGGTCGGCCCCTACTTCTCGATGGGAACGTTATATACGTCTATAACGTAATATAACCTAACCTAACCCATCTAGCCCCTCGCAGGTAATGTTTTACAGAATCCCGGTCGTGTCGGACCGTACCTCTCCGTGGGAACATTATATATGTCTATAACGTTATATATCCTAACCTAAGGCAACCTAACATGTCGGATGTAGTATTTTACAACATACCTGGCTGGTCGGCCCCTACCTCTCGATGGGAACGTTATATACGTCTGTAACATAATATAACCTAACCTAACCCATCTAGCCCCTCGCTGGGAATGTTTTACAGAATCCCGTTCGTGTAGCCCCGTAAGTCTCGGTGGGAACATTATATACGTCTGTAACGTTATATATCCTAACCTAAGGCAACCTCACACCTCGGATGTAGTATTTTACAACATACCTGGCGGGTCGGCCCCTACTTCTCGATGGGAACGTTATATACGTCTATAACGTAATATAGCCTAACCTAATCCATCTAGCCCCTCGCTGGTAATGTTTTACAGAATTCCGGTCGTGTCGGCCCGTGCCTCTCCATGGGAACATTATAAACGTCTATAACGTTATATATCCTAAGCTAAGGTAGCCTAACATTTCGAATGTAGTATTTTACAACATTCCTGGCGGGTCGGACCCTACTTCTCCGTGGGAACATTATATACGTCTATAACGTTATATATCCTAACCTAAGGCAACCTAACATCTCGGATGTAGTATTTTACAACATACCTGGCGGGTCGGCCCCTACTTCTCGGTTCGAACATTATATACGTCTATAACGTAATATAACCTAACCTAACCCATCTAGCCCCTGGCTGGTAATTTTTTACAGAATCCCTGTCGTAACGGCCCGTATCTCTTCGTGGGAACATTATATACGTCTATAACGTTATATATCCTAACCTAAGGCAACCTCACTCCTCGGATGTAGTATTTTACAACATTCCGGTCGGGCCGGCCGCTACTTATCGGTGGGAACATTATTTACGTCTATAACGTAATATAACCTAACCTAACCCATCTATCCCCTCGCTGGTAATGTTTTACATAATCCCGGCCGTATCGGACCGTACCTCTACGTGGAGACATTGGGTACGTCTATAACGTTATATATCCTAACCTAAGGCAACCTCACTCCTCGGATGTAGTATTTTACAACATTCCTGTCGGGCCGGCCGCTACTTCTCGGTGGGAACATTATATACGTCTATAACGTAATATAACCTAAACTAACCCACATAGCCCCTCGCTGGTAATGTTTTACAAAATCACGGTTCTGTCGGCCCGTACCTCTGCGTGGGAACATTATATACGTCTGTAACGTTATATATCCTAACCTAAGGCAACCTCACACCTCGGATGTAGTATTTTACAACATACCTGGAGGGTCGGCCCCTACTTCTCGATGGGAACGTTATGTACGTCTGTAACATAATATAACCTAACCTAACCCATCTAGCCCCTCGCTGGGAATGTTTTACAGAATCCAGTTCGTGTAGCCCCGTAAGTCTCGGTGGGAACATTATATACGTCTGTAACGTTATATATCCTAACCTAAGGCAACCTCACACCTCGGATGTAGTATTTTACAACATACCTGGCGGGTCGGCCCCTACTTCTCGATGGGAACGTTATATACGTCTATAACGTAATATAGCCTAACCTAACCCATCTAGCCCCTGGCTGGTAATGTTTTACAGAATCCCGGTCGTGACGGCCCGTACCTCTCCGTGGGAACATTATATACGTCTATAACGTTATATATCCTAACCTAAGGCAACCTCACTCCTCGGATGTAGTATTTTACAACATTCCGGTCGGGCCGGCCGCTACTTCTCGGTGGGAACATTATTTACGTCTATAACGTAATATAACCTAACCTAACCCATCTATCCCCTCGCTGGTAATGTTTTACATAATCCCGGCCGTATCGGACCGTACCTCTACGTGGAGACATTGGATACGTCTATAACGTTATATATCCTAACCTAAGGCAACCTAACATCTCGGATGTAGTATTTTACAACATACCTGGCTGGTCGGCCCCTACTTCTCGGTTCGAACATTATATACGTCTATAACGTAATATTACCTAACCTAACCCATCTAGCCCCTCGCTCGTAATGTTTTACAGAATCCCGGTCGTGTTGGCCCGTAACTCTACGTGGAGACATTAGATACGTCTATAACGCTATATATCCTAACCTAAGGCAACCTCACACCTCGGATGTAGTATTTTACAACATACCTGGAGGGTCGGCTCCTACTTCTCGATGGGAACGTTATGTACGTCTGTAACATAATATAACCTAACCTAACCCATCTAGCCCCTGGCTGGTAATGTTTTACAGAATCCCGGTCGTGACGGCCCGTACCTCTCCGTGGGAACATTATATACGTCTATAACGTTATATAGCCTAACCTAAGGCAACCTCACTCCTCGGATGTAGTATTTTACAACATTCCGGTCGGGCCGGCCGCTACTTCTCGGTGGGAACATTATTTACGTCTATAACGTAATATAACCTAACCTAACCCATCTATCTCCTCGCTCCTAATGTTTTACAGAATCCCGGTCGTGTCGGCCCGTAAATCTACGTGGAGACATTAGATACGTCTATAACGCTATATATCCTAACCTAAGGCAACCTCACACCTCGGATGTAGTATTTTACAACATACCTGGAGGGTCGGCCCCTACCTCTCGATGGGAACGTTATATACGACTGTAACATAATATAACCTAACTTAACCCATCTAGCCCCTCGCTGGGAATGTTTTACAGAATCCCGTTCGTGTAGCCCCGTAAGTCTCGGTGGGAACATTATATACGTCTGTAACGTTATATATCCTAACCTAAGGCAACCTCATACCTCGGATGTAGTATTTTACAACATACCTGGCGGGTCGGCCCCTACTTCTCGATGGGAACGTTATATACGTCTATAACGTAATATAGCCTAACCTAATCCATCTAGCCCCTCGCTGGTAATGTTTTACAGAATTCCGGTCGTGTCGGCCCGTGCCTCTCCGTGGGAACATTATAAACGTCTATAACGTTATATATCCTAAGCTAAGGTAGCCTAACATATCGAATGTAGTATTTTACAACATTCCTGGCGGGTCGGACCCTACTTCTCCATGGGAACGTTATATACTTCTATAACGTAATATAACCTAACCTAACCCGTCTGGCCCCTCGCTGGTAATGTTTTACAGAATCCCGGTCGTGTCGGCCCGTACCTCTCCGTGGGAACATTATATACGTCTGTAACGTTATATATGCTAACCTAAGGCAATCTAACATCTCGGATGTAGTATTTTACAACAATTCTGGCGTGTTGGCCCCTACTTCTCGGTGGGAACATTATATATGTCCATATCTTAATATAAACTAACCTAACCCATCCAGCCCCTCGCTGGTGATTTTTTACAGAATACCGGTCGGTACGGCCCGTACCTATCGGTGGGAACATTATAAACGTCTATAGCGTTATATATCCTAACCTGAGGCAGCCTAACATTTCGGATGTAGTACATTACAACATTCCTGGCGGGTCGGCCACTACTTCTCGGTGGGAACATTATATACGTCTATAACGTAATATAACCTAACCTAATCCATCTGGCCCCTCGCTGGTAATGTTTTACAGAATCCCGGTTGGGTTGGCCCGTACCTCTCCGTGGGAACATTATAAACGTCTATAGCGTTATATATCCTAACCTAAGGCAGCCTAATGTTTCGGATGTACTATATTACAACATTCCTGGCGGGTCGGCCACTATTTCTCGGTGGGAACATTATATACTTCAATAACGTAATATAACCTAACCTAACCCATCTGGCCCCTCGCTGGTAATGTTTTAGAGAATCCCGGCCGTGTCCGACCGTACCTCTACGTGGGAACATAATATACGTCTATAACGTTATATATCCTAACCTAAGGCAACCTCACACATCGGATGTAGTATTTTACAACATTCCAGGCGGGTCGGACCCTACTTCTCCGTGGGAACGTTATATACTTCTATAACGTAATATAACCTAACCTAACCCGTCTGGCCCCTCGCTGGTAATGTTTTACAGAATCGCGGTCGTGTCGGACCGTACCTCTCCGTGGGAACATTATATACGTCTATAACGTTATATATCCTAACCTAAGGCAACCTAACATCTCGGATGTAGTATTTTACAACATACCTGGCTGGTCGGCCCCTACTTCTCGGTTCGAACATTATATACGTCTATAACGTAATATAACCTAACCTAACCCATCTAGCCCCTCGCTCGTAATGTTTTACAGAATCCCGGTCGTGTTGGCCCGTAACTCTACGTGGAGACATCAGATACGTCTATAACGCTATATATCCTAACCTAAGGCAACCTCACACCTCGGATGTAGTATTTTACAACATTCCAGGCGGGTCGGACCCTACTTCTCCGTGGGAACGTTATATACTTCTATAACGTAATATAACCTAACCTAACCCGTCTGGCCCCTCGCTGGTAATGTTTTACAGAATCGCGGTCGTGTCAGACCGTACCTCTCCGTGGGAACATTATATACGTCTATAACGTTATATATCCTAACCTAAGGCAACCTAACATCTCGGATGTAGTATTTTACAACATACCTGGCTGGTCGGCCCCTACTTCTCGGTTCGAACATTATATACGTCTATAACGTAATATTACCTAACCTAACCCATCTAGCCCCTCGCTCGTAATGTTTTACAGAATCCCGGTCGTGTTGGCCCGTAACTCTACGTGGAGACATCAGATACGTCTATAACGCTATATATCCTAACCTAAGGCAACCTCACACCTCGGATGTAGTATTTTACAACATACCTGGAGGGTCGGCCCCTACTTCTCGATGGGAACGTTCTGTACGTCTGTAACATAATATAACCTAACCTAACCCATCTAGCCCCTCGCTGGGAATGTTTTACAGAATCCCGTTCGTGTAGCCCCGTAAGTCTCGGTGGGAACATTATATACGTCTGTAACGTTATATATCCTAACCTAAGGCAACCTCACACCTCGGATGTAGTATTTTACAACATTCCTGGCGGGTCGGACCCTACTTCTCCGTGGGAACGTTATATACTTCTATAACGTAATATAACCTAACCTAACCCGTCTGGCCCCTCGCTGGTAATGTTTTACAGAATCGCGGTCGTGTCGGACCGTACCTCTCCGTGGGAACATTATATACGTCTATAACGTTATATATCCTAACCTAAGGCAACCTAACATCTCGGATGTAGTATTTTACAACATACCTGGCTGGTCGGCCCCTACTTCTCGGTTCGAACGTTATATACGTCTATAACGTAATATAACCTAACCTAACCCATCTAGCCCCTCGCTCGTAATGTTTTACAGAATCCCGGTCGTGTCGGCCCGTAACTCTACGTGGAGACATTAGATACGTCTATAACGCTATATATCCTAACCTAAGGCAACCTGACACCTCGGATGTAGTATTTTACAACATACCTGGAGGGTCGGCCCCTACCTCTCGATGGGAACGTTATATACGACTGTAACATAATATAACCTAACCTAACCCATCTAGCCCCTCGCTGGGAATGTTTTACAGAATCCCGTTCGTGTAGCCCCGTAAGTCTCGGTGGGAACATTATATACGTCTGTAACGTTATATATCCTAACCTAAGGCAACCTCATACCTCGGATGTAGTATTTTACAACATACCTGGCGGGTCGGCCCCTACTTCTCGATGGGAACGTTATATACGTCTATAACGTAATATAGCCTAACCTAACCCATCTAGCCCCTGGCTGGTAATGTTTTACAGAATCCCTGTCGTGACGGCCCGTACCTCTCCGTGGGAACATTATATACGTCTATAACGTTATATATCCTAACCTAAGGCAACCTCACTCCTCGGATGTAGTATTTTACAACATTCCGGTCGGGCCGGCCGCTACTTATCGGTGGGAACATTATTTACGTCTATAACGTAATATAACCTAACCTAACCCATCTATCCCCTCGCTGGTAATGTTTTACATAATTCCGGCCGTATCGGACCGTACCTCTACGTGGAGACATTGGGTACGTCTATAACGTTATATATCCTAACCTAAGGCAACCTCACTCCTCGGATGTAGTATTTTACAACATTCCTGTCGGGCCGGCCGCTACTTCTCGGTGGGAACATTATATACGTCTATAACGTAATATAACCTAAACTAACCCACATAGCCCCTCGCTGGTAATGCTTTACAAAATCACGGTTCTGTCGGCCCGTACCTCTGCGTGGGAACATTATATACGTCTGTAACGTTATATATCCTAACCTAAGGCAACCTCACACCTCGGATGTAGTATTTTACAACATACCTGGAGGGTCGGCCCCTACTTCTCGATGGGAACGTTATGTACGTCTGTAACATAATATAACCTAACCTAACCCATCTAGCCCCTCGCTGGGAATGTTTTACAGAATCCAGTTCGTGTAGCCCCGTAAGTCTCGGTGGGAACATTATATACGTCTGTAACGTTATATATCCTAACCTAAGGCAACCTCACACCTCGGATGTAGTATTTTACAACATACCTGGCGGGTCGGCCCCTACTTCTCGATGGGAACGTTATATACGTCTATAACGTAATATAGCCTAACCTAACCCATCTAGCCCCTGGCTGGTAATGTTTTACAGAATCCCGGTCGTGACGGCCCGTACCTCTCCGTGGGAACATTATATACGTCTATAACGTTATATATCCTAACCTAAGGCAACCTCACTCCTCGGATGTAGTATTTTACAACATTCCGGTCGGGCCGGCCGCTACTTCTCGGTGGGAACATTATTTACGTCTATAACGTAATATAACCTAACCTAACCCATCTATCCCCTCGCTGGTAATGTTTTACATAATCCCGGCCGTATCGGACCGTACCTCTACGTGGAGACATTGGATACGTCTATAACGTTATATATCCTAACCTAAGGCAACCTAACATCTCGGATGTAGTATTTTACAACATACCTGGCTGGTCGGCCCCTACTTCTCGGTTCGAACGTTATATACGTTTATAACGTGATATAACCTAACCTAACCCATCTAGCCCCTCGCTCGTAATGTTTTACAGAATCCCGGTCGTGTCGGCCCGTAACTCTACGTGGAGACATTAGATACGTCTATAACGCTATATATCCTAACCTAAGGCAACCTCACACCTCGGATGTAGTATTTTACAACATACCTGGAGGGTCGGCCCCTACCTCTCGATGGGAACGTTATATACGACTGTAACATAATATAACCTAACCTAACCCATCTAGCCCCTCGCTGGGAATGTTTTACAGAATCCCGTTCGTGTAGCCCCGTAAGTCTCGGTGGGAACATTATATACGTCTGTAACGTTATATATCCTAACCTAAGGCAACCTCATACCTCGGATGTAGTATTTTACAACATACCTGGCGGGTCGGCCCCTACTTCTCGATGGGAACGTTATATACGTCTATAACGTAATATAGCCTAACCTAATCCATCTAGCCCCTCGCTGGTAATGTTTTACAGAATTCCGGTCGTGTCGGCCCGTGCCTCTCCGTGGGAACATTATAAACGTCTATAACGTTATATATCCTAAGCTAAGGTAGCCTAACATATCGAATGTAGTATTTTACAACATTCCTGGCGGGTCGGACCCTACTTCTCCATGGGAACGTTATATACTTCTATAACGTAATATAACCTAACCTAAGGCAACCTCACACATCGGATGTAGTATTTTACAACATTCCAGGCGGGTCGGACCCTACTTCTCCGTGGGAACGTTATATACTTCTATAACGTAATATAACCTAACCTAACCCGTCTGGCCCCTCGCTGGTAATGTTTTACAGAATCGCGCTCGTGTCGGACCGTACCTCTCCGTGGGATCATTATATACGTCTATAACGTTATATATCCTAACCTAAGGCAACCTAACATCTCGGATGTAGTATTTTACAACATACCTGGCTGGTCGGCCCCTACTTCTGGGTTCGAACATTATATACGTCTATAACGTAATATAACCTAACCTAACCCATCTAGCCCCTCGCTCGTAATGTTTTACAGAATCCCGGTCGTGTTGGCCCGTAACTCTACGTGGAGACATCAGATACGTCTATAACGCTATATATCCTAACCTAAGGCAACCTCACACCTCGGATGTAGTATTTTACAACATTCCAGGCGGGTCGGACCCTACTTCTCCGTGGGAACGTTATATACTTCTATAACGTAATATAACCTAACCTAACCCGTCTGGCCCCTCGCTGGTAATGTTTTACAGAATCGCGGTCGTGTCAGACCGTACCTCTCCGTGGGAACATTATATACGTCTATAACGTTATATATCCTAACCTAAGGCAACCTAACATCTCGGATGTAGTATTTTACAACATACCTGGCTGGTCGGCCCCTACTTCTCGGTTCGAACATTATATACGTCTATAACGTAATATTACCTAACCTAACCCATCTAGCCCCTCGCTCGTAATGTTTTACAGAATCCCGGTCGTGTTGGCCCGTAACTCTACGTGGAGACATTAGATACGTCTATAACGCTATATATCCTAACCTAAGGCAACCTCACACCTCGGATGTAGTATTTTACAACATACCTGGAGGGTCGGCCCCTACTTCTCGATGGGAACGTTATGTACGTCTGTAACATAATATAACCTAACCTAACCCATCTAGCCCCTCGCTCGTAATGTTTTACAGAATCCCGGTCGTGTTGGCCCGTAACTCTACGTGGAGACATTAGATACGTCTATAACGCTATATATCCTAACCTAAGGCAACCTCACACCTCGGATGTAGTATTTTACAACATACCTGGAGGGTCGGCCCCTACCTCTCGATGGGAACGTTATATACGACTGTAACATAATATAACCTAACCTAACCCATCTAGCCCCTCGCTGGGAATGTTTTACAGAATCCCGTTCGTGTAGCCCCGTAAGTCTCGGTGGGAACATTATATACGTCTGTAACGTTATATATCCTAACCTAAGGCAACCTCATACCTCGGATGTAGTATTTTACAACATACCTGGCGGGTCGGCCCCTACTTCTCGGTGGGAACATTATATACGTCTATAACGTAATATAACCTAACCTAATCCATCTGGCCCCTCGCTGGTAATGTTTTACAGAATCCCGGTTGGGTTGGCCCGTACCTCTCCGTGGGAACATTATATACGTCTATAACGTTATATATCCTAACCTAAGGCAACCTAACATCTCGGATGTAGTATTTTACAACATACCTGGCTGGTCGGCCCCTACTTCTCGGTTCGAACGTTATATACGTCTATAACGCAATATAACCTAACCTAACCCATCTAGCCCCTCGCTCGTAATGTTTTACAGAATCCCGGTCGTGTCGGCCCGTAACTCTACGTGGAGACATTAGATACGTCTATAACGCTATATATCCTAACCTAAGGCAACCTCACACCTCGGATGTAGTATTTTACAACATACCTGGAGGGTCGGCCCCTACCTCTCGATGGGAACGTTATATACGACTGTAACATAATATAACATAACCTAACCCATCTAGCCCCTCGCTGGGAATGTTTTACAGAATCCCGTTCGTGTAGCCCCGTAAGTCTCGGTGGGAACATTATATACGTCTGTAACGTTATATATCCTAACCTAAGGCAATCTAACATCTCGGATGTAGTATTTTACAACAATTCTGGCGTGTTGGCACCTACTTCTCGGTGCGAACATTATATATGTCCATAACTTAATATAACCTAACCTAACCCATCCAGCCCCTCGCTGGTAATGTTTTACAGAATACCGGTCGGTACGGCCCGTACCTATCGGTGGGAACAATATAAACGTCTATATCGTTATATATCCTAACCTGAGGCAGCCTAACATTTCGGATGTAGTACATTACAACATTCCTGGCGGGTCGGCCACTACTTCTCGGTGGGAACATTATATACGTCTATAACGTAATATAACCTAACCTAATCCATCTGGCCCCTCGCTGGTAATGTTTTACAGAATCCCGGTTGGGTTGTCCCGTACCTCTCCGTGGGAACATTATAAACGTCTATAGCGTTATATATCCTAACCTAAGGCAACCTAACATCTCGGATGTAGTATTTTACAACATACCTGGCGGGTCGGCCCCTACTTCTCGGTTCGAACATTATATACTTCTATAACGTAATATAACCTAACCTAACCCATCTAGCCCCTCGCTGGTAATGTTTTACAGAATCCCGGTCGTGTCGGCCCGTAACTCTACGTGGAGACATTAGATACGTCTATAACGTTATATATCCTAAGCTAAGGTAGCCTAACATTTCGGATGTAGTATTTTACAACATACCTGGCGGGTCGGCCCCTACTTCTCGATGGGAACGTTATATACGTCTATAACGTAATATAACCTAACCTAACCCATCTAGCCCCTCGCTGGTAATGTTTTACAGAATCCCGGTCGTGACGGCCCGTACCGCTTCGTGGGAACATAATATACGTCTATAACGTTATATATCCTAACCTAAGGCAACCTCACACCTCGGCTGTAGTATTTTACAACATTCCTGGCGGGTCGGACCCTACTTCTCCGTGGGAACGTTATATACTTCTATAACGTAATATAACCTAACCTAACCCGTCTGTCCCCTCGCTGGTAATGTTTTACAGAATCCCGGTTGGGTTGGCCCGTACCTCTCCGTGGGAACATTATAAACGTCTATAGCGTTATATATCCTAACCTAAGGCAGCCTAATGTTTCGGATGTACTATATTACAACATTCCTGGCGGGTCGGCCACTATTTCTCGGTGGGAACATTATATACTTCAATAACGTAATATAACCTAACCTAACCCATCTGGCCCCTCGCTGGTAATGTTTTAGAGAATCCCGGCCGTGTCCGACCGTACCTCTACGTGGGAACATAATATACGTCTATAACGTTATATATCCTAACCTAAGGCAACCTCACACATCGGATGTAGTATTTTACAACATTCCAGGCGGGACGGACCCTACTTCTCCGTGGGAACGTTATATACTTCTATAACGTAATATAACCTAACCTAACCCGTCTGGCCCCTCGCTGGTAATGTTTTACAGAATCGCGGTCGTGTCGGACCGTACCTCTCCGTGGGAACATTATATACGTCTATAACGTTATATATCCTAACCTAAGGCAACCTAACATCTCGGATGTAGTATTTTACAACATACCTGGCTGGTCGGCCCCTACTTCTCGGTTCGAACATTATATACGTCTATAACTTAATATAACCTAACCTAACCCATCTAGCCCCTCGCTCGTAATGTTTTACAGAATCCCGGTCGTGTTGGCCCGTAACTCTACGTGGAGACATCAGATACGTCTATAACGCTATATATCCTAACCTAAGGCAACCTCACACCTCGGATGTAGTATTTTACAACATACCTGGCTGGTCGGCCCCTACTTCTCGGTTCGAACATTATATACGTCTATAACGTAATATTACCTAACCTAACCCATCTAGCCCCTCGCTCGTAATGTTTTAAAGAATCCCGGTCGTGTTGGCCCGTAACTCTACGTGGAGACATTAGATACGTCTATAACGCTATATATCCTAACCTAAGGCAACCTCACACCTCGGATGTAGTATTTTACAACATACCTGGAGGGTCGGCCCCTACTTCTCGATGGGAACGTTATGTACGTCTGTAACATAATATAACCTAACCTAACCCATCTAGCCCCTCGCTGGGAATGTTTTACAGAATCCAGTTCGTGTAGCCCCGTAAGTCTCGGTGGGAACATTATATACGTCTGTAACGTTATATATCCTAACCTAAGGCAACCTCACACCTCGGATGTAGTATTTTACAACATACCTGGCGGGTCGGCCCCTACTTCTCGATGGGAACGTTATATACGTCTATAACGTAATATAGCCTAACCTAACCCATCTAGCCCCTGGCTGGTAATGTTTTACAGAATCCCGGTCGTGACGGCCCGTACCCCTCCGTGGGAACATTATATACGTCTATAACGTTATATATCCTAACCTAAGGCAACCTCACTCCTCGGATGTAGTATTTTACAACATTCCGGTCGGGCCGGCCGCTACTTCTCGGTGGGAACATTATTTACGTCTATAACGTAATATAACCTAACCTAACCCATCTATCCCCTCGCTGGTAATGTTTTACATAATCCCGGCCGTATCGGACCGTACCTCTACGTGGAGACATTAGATACGTCTATAACGTTATATATCATAACCTAAGGCAACCTAACATCTCGGATGTAGTATTTTACAACATACCTGGCTGGTCGGCCCCTACTTCTCGGTTCGAACGTTATATACGTCTATAACGTAATATAACCTAACCTAACCCATCTAGCCCCTCGCTCGTAATGTTTTACAGAATCCCGGTCGTGTCGGCCCGTAACTCTACGTGGAGACATTAGATACGTCTATAACGCTATATATCCTAACCTAAGGCAACCTCATACCTCGGATGTAGTATTTTACAACATACCTGGCGGGTCGGCCCCTACTTCTCGATGGGAACGTTATATACGTCTATAACGTAATATAGCCTAACCTAATCCATCTAGCCCCTCGCTGGTAATGTTTTACAGAATTCCGGTCGTGTCGGCCCGTGCCTCTCCGTGGGAACATTATAAACGTCTATAACGTTATATATCCTAAGCTAAGGTAGCCTAACATATCGAATGTAGTATTTTACAACATTCCTGGCGGGTCGGACCCTACTTCTCCATGGGAACGTTATATACTTCTATAACGTAATATAACCTAACCTAACCCGTCTGGCCCCTCGCTGGTAATGTTTTACAGAATCGCGGTCGTGTCGAACCGTACCTCTCCGTGGGAACATTATATACGTCTATAACGTTATATATCCTAACCTAAGGCAACCTAACATCTCGGATGTAGTATTTTACAACATACCTGGCTGGTCGGCCCCTACTTCTCGGTTCGAACGTTATATACGTCTATAACGCAATATAACCTAACCTAACCCATCTAGCCCCTCGCTCGTAATGTTTTACAGAATCCCGGTCGTGTCGGCCCGTAACTCTACGTGGAGACATTAGATACGTCTATAACGCTATATATCCTAACCTAAGGCAACCTCACACCTCGGATGTAGTATTTTACAACATACCTGGAGGGTCGGCCCCTACCTCTCGATGGGAACGTTATATACGACTGTAACATAATATAACATAACCTAACCCATCTAGCCCCTCGCTGGGAATGTTTTACAGAATCCCGTTCGTGTAGCCCCGTAAGTCTCGGTGGGAACATTATATACGTCTGTAACGTTATATATCCTAACCTAAGGCAATCTAACATCTCGGATGTAGTATTTTACAACAATTCTGGCGTGTTGGCACCTACTTCTCGGTGCGAACATTATATATGTCCATAACTTAATATAACCTAACCTAACCCATCCAGCCCCTCGCTGGTAATGTTTTACAGAATACCGGTCGGTACGGCCCGTACCTATCGGTGGGAACAATATAAACGTCTATATCGTTATATATCCTAACCTGAGGCAGCCTAACATTTCGGATGTAGTACATTACAACATTCCTGGCGGGTCGGCCACTACTTCTCGGTGGGAACATTATATACGTCTATAACGTAATATAACCTAACCTAATCCATCTGGCCCCTCGCTGGTAATGTTTTACAGAATCCCGGTTGGGTTGTCCCGTACCTCTCCGTGGGAACATTATAAACGTCTATAGCGTTATATATCCTAACCTAAGGCAACCTAACATCTCGGATGTAGTATTTTACAACATACCTGGCGGGTCGGCCCCTACTTCTCGGTTCGAACATTATATACTTCTATAACGTAATATAACCTAACCTAACCCATCTAGCCCCTCGCTGGTAATGTTTTACAGAATCCCGGTCGTGTCGGCCCGTAACTCTACGTGGAGACATTAGATACGTCTATAACGTTATATATCCTAAGCTAAGGTAGCCTAACATTTCGGATGTAGTATTTTACAACATACCTGGCGGGTCGGCCCCTACTTCTCGATGGGAACGTTATATACGTCTATAACGTAATATAACCTAACCTAACCCATCTAGCCCCTCGCTGGTAATGTTTTACAGAATCCCGGTCGTGACGGCCCGTACCGCTTCGTGGGAACATAATATACGTCTATAACGTTATATATCCTAACCTAAGGCAACCTCACACCTCGGCTGTAGTATTTTACAACATTCCTGGCGGGTCGGACCCTACTTCTCCGTGGGAACGTTATATACTTCTATAACGTAATATAACCTAACCTAACCCGTCTGGCCCCTCGCTGGTAATGTTTTACAGAATCCCGGTTGGGTTGGCCCGTACCTCTCCGTGGGAACATTATAAACGTCTATAGCGTTATATATCCTAACCTAAGGCAGCCTAATGTTTCGGATGTACTATATTACAACATTCCTGGCGGGTCGGCCACTATTTCTCGGTGGGAACATTATATACTTCAATAACGTAATATAACCTAACCTAACCCATCTGGCCCCTCGCTGGTAATGTTTTAGAGAATCCCGGCCGTGTCCGACCGTACCTCTACGTGGGAACATAATATACGTCTATAACGTTATATATCCTAACCTAAGGCAACCTCACACATCGGATGTAGTATTTTACAACATTCCAGGCGGGACGGACCCTACTTCTCCGTGGGAACGTTATATACTTCTATAACGTAATATAACCTAACCTAACCCGTCTGGCCCCTCGCTGGTAATGTTTTACAGAATCGCGGTCGTGTCGGACCGTACCTCTCCGTGGGAACATTATATACGTCTATAACGTTATATATCCTAACCTAAGGCAACCTAACATCTCGGATGTAGTATTTTACAACATACCTGGCTGGTCGGCCCCTACTTCTCGGTTCGAACATTATATACGTCTATAACGTAATATAACCTAACCTAACCCATCTAGCCCCTCGCTCGTAATGTTTTACAGAATCCCGGTCGTGTTGGCCCGTAACTCTACGTGGAGACATCAGATACGTCTATAACGCTATATATCCTAACCTAAGGCAACCTCACACCTCGGATGTAGTATTTTACAACATACCTGGCTGGTCGGCCCCTACTTCTCGGTTCGAACATTATATACGTCTATAACGTAATATTACCTAACCTAACCCATCTAGCCCCTCGCTCGTAATGTTTTACAGAATCCCGGTCGTGTTGGCCCGTAACTCTACGTGGAGACATTAGATACGTCTATAACGCTATATATCCTAACCTAAGGCAACCTCACACCTCGGATGTAGTATTTTACAACATACCTGGAGGGTCGGCCCCTACTTCTCGATGGGAACGTTATGTACGTCTGTAACATAATATAACCTAACCTAACCCATCTAGCCCCTCGCTGGGAATGTTTTACAGAATCCAGTTCGTGTAGCCCCGTAAGTCTCGGTGGGAACATTATATACGTCTGTAACGTTATATATCCTAACCTAAGGCAACCTCACACCTCGGATGTAGTATTTTACAACATACCTGGCGGGTCGGCCCCTACTTCTCGATGGGAACGTTATATACGTCTATAACGTAATATAGCCTAACCTAACCCATCTAGCCCCTGGCTGGTAATGTTTTACAGAATCCCGGTCGTGACGGCCCGTACCTCTCCGTGGGAACATTATATACGTCTATAACGTTATATATCCTAACCTAAGGCAACCTCACTCCTCGGATGTAGTATTTTACAACATTCCGGTCGGGCCGGCCGCTACTTCTCGGTGGGAACATTATTTACGTCTATAACGTAATATAACCTAACCTAACCCATCTATCCCCTCGCTGGTAATGTTTTACATAATCCCGGCCGTATCGGACCGTACCTCTACGTGGAGACATTGGATACGTCTATAACGTTATATATCATAACCTAAGGCAACCTAACATCTCGGATGTAGTATTTTACAACATACCTGGCTGGTCGGCCCCTACTTCTCGGTTCGAACGTTATATACGTCTATAACGTAATATAACCTAACCTAACCCATCTAGCCCCTCGCTCGTAATGTTTTACAGAATCCCGGTCGTGTCGGCCCGTAACTCTACGTGGAGACATTAGATACGTCTATAACGCTATATATCCTAACCTAAGGCAACCTCACACCTCGGATGTAGTATTTTACAACATACCTGGAGGGTCGGCCCCTACCTCTCGATGGGAACGTTATATACGACTGTAACATAATATAACATAACCTAACCCATCTAGCCCCTCGCTGGGAATGTTTTACAGAATCCCGGTCGTGTAGCCCCGTAAGTCTCGGTGGGAACATTATATACGTCTGTAACGTTATATATCCTAACCTAAGGCAACCTCATACCTCGGATGTAGTATTTTACAACATACCTGGCGGGTCGGCCCCTACTTCTCGATGGGAACGTTATATACGTCTATAACGTAATATAGCCTAACCTAATCCATCTAGCCCCTCGCTGGTAATGTTTTACAGAATTCCGGTCGTGTCGGCCCGTGCCTCTCCGTGGGAACATTATAAACGTCTATAACGTTATATATCCTAAGCTAAGGTAGCCTAACATATCGAATGTAGTATTTTACAACATTCCTGGCGGGTCGGACCCTACTTCTCCATGGGAACGTTATATACTTCTATAACGTAATATAACCTAACCTAACCCGTCTGGCCCCTCGCTGGTAATGTTTTACAGAATCGCGGTCGTGTCGAACCGTACCTCTCCGTGGGAACATTATATACGTCTATAACGTTATATATCCTAACCTAAGGCAACCTAACATCTCGGATGTAGTATTTTACAACATACCTGGCTGGTCGGCCCCTACTTCTCGGTTCGAACGTTATATACGTCTATAACGTAATATAACCTAACCTAACCCATCTAGCCCCTCGCTCGTAATGTTTTACAGAATCCCGGTCGTGTCGGCCCGTAACTCTACGTGGAGACATTAGATACGTCTATAACGCTATATATCCTAACCTAAGGCAACCTCACACCTCGGATGTAGCATTTTACAACATACCTGGAGGGTCGGCCCCTACCTCTCGATGGGAACGTTATATACGACTGTAACATAATATAACATAACCTAACCCATCTAGCCCCTCGCTGGGAATGTTTTACAGAATCCCGTTCGTGTAGCCCCGTAAGTCTCGGTGGGAACATTATATACGTCTGTAACGTTATATATCCTAACCTAAGGCAATCTAACATCTCGGATGTAGTATTTTACAACAATTCTGGCGTGTTGGCCCCTACTTCTCGGTGGGAACATTATATATCTCCATATCTTAATATAAACTAACCTAACCCATCCAGCCCCTCGCTGGTAATTTTATACAGAATACCGGTCGGTACGGCCCGTACCTATCGGTGGGAACATTATAAACGTCTATAGCGTTATATATCCTAACCTGAGGCAGCCTAACATTTCGGATGTAGTACATTACAACATTCCTGGCGGGTCGGCCACTACTTCTCGGTGGGAACATTATATACGTCTATAACGTAATATAACCTAACCTAACCCATCT
Source organism: Xylocopa violacea (assembly GCA_963969225.1). Taxonomy (NCBI): domain Eukaryota; kingdom Metazoa; phylum Arthropoda; class Insecta; order Hymenoptera; family Apidae; genus Xylocopa; species Xylocopa violacea. Next base: position 4,836,047 of record CAXAJV010000008.1, read on the forward strand.
ATCCCCTCGCTGGTAATGTTTTACATAATCCCGGCCGTATCGGACCGTACCTCTACGTGGAGACATTGGATACGTCTATAACGTTATATATCCTAACCTAAGGCAACCTCACTCCTCGGATGTAGTATTTTACAACATTCCTGTCGGGCCGGCCGCTACTTCTCGGTGGGAACATTATATACGTCTATAACGTAATATAACCTAAACTAACCCATATAGCCTCTCGCTGGTAATGTTTTACAAAATCACGGTTCTGTCGGCCCGTACCTCTGCGTGGGAACATTATATACGTCTGTAACGTTATATATCCTAACCTAAGGCAATCTAACATCTCGGATGTAGTATTTTACAACAATTCTGGCGTGTTGGCACCTACTTCTCGGTGCGAACATTATATATGTCCATAACTTAATATAACCTAACCTAACCCATCCAGCCCCTCGCTGGTAATGTTTTACAGAATACCGGTCGGTACGGCCCGTACCTATCGGTGGGAACAATATAAACGTCTATATCGTTATATATCCTAACCTGAGGCAGCCTAACATTTCGGATGTAGTACATTACAACATTCCTGGCGGGTCGGCCACTACTTCTCGGTGGGAACATTATATACGTCTATAACGTAATATAACCTAACCTAATCCATCTGGCCCCTCGCTGGTAATGTTTTACAGAATCCCGGTTGGGTTGTCCCGTACCTCTCCGTGGGAACATTATAAACGTCTATAGCGTTATATATCCTAACCTAAGGCAACCTAACATCTCGGATGTAGTATTTTACAACATACCTGGCGGGTCGGCCCCTACTTCTCGGTTCGAACATTATATACTTCTATAACGTAATATAACCTAACCTAACCCATCTAGCCCCTCGCTGGTAATGTTTTACAGAATCCCGGTCGTGTCGGCCCGTAACTCTACGTGGAGACATTAGATACGTCTATAACGTTATATATCCTAAGCTAAGGTAGCCTAACATTTCGGATGTAGTATTTTACAACATACCTGGCGGGTCGGCCCCTACTTCTCGATGGGAACGTTATATACGTCTATAACGTAATATAACCTAACCTAACCCATCTAGCCCCTCGCTGGTAATGTTTTACAGAATCCCGGTCGTGACGGCCCGTACCGCTTCGTGGGAACATAATATACGTCTATAACGTTATATATCCTTACCTAAGGCAACCTCACACCTCGGCTGTAGTATTTTACAACATTCCTGGCGGGTCGGACCCTACTTCTCCGTGGGAACGTTATATACTTCTATAACGTAATATAACCTAACCTAACCCGTCTGGCCCCTCGCTGGTAATGTTTTACAGAATCCCGGTTGGGTTGGCCCGTACCTCTCCGTGGGAACATTATAAACGTCTATAGCGTTATATATCCTAACCTAAGGCAGCCTAATGTTTCGGATGTACTATATTACAACATTCCTGGCGGGTCGGCCACTATTTCTCGGTGGGAACATTATATACTTCAATAACGTAATATAACCTAACCTAACCCATCTGGCCCCTCGCTGGTAATGTTTTAGAGAATCCCGGCCGTGTCCGACCGTACCTCTACGTGGGAACATAATATACGTCTATAACGTTATATATCCTAACCTAAGGCAACCTCACACATCGGATGTAGTATTTTACAACATTCCAGGCGGGACGGACCCTACTTCTCCGTGGGAACGTTATATACTTCTATAACGTAATATAACCTAACCTAACCCGTCTGGCCCCTCGCTGGTAATGTTTTACAGAATCGCGGTCGTGTCGGACCGTACCTCTCCGTGGGAACATTATATACGTCTATAACGTTATATATCCTAACCTAAGGCAACCTAACATCTCGGATGTAGTATTTTACAACATACCTGGCTGGTCGGCCCCTACTTCTCGGTTCGAACATTATATACGTCTATAACGTAATATAACCTAACCTAACCCATCTAGCCCCTCGCTCGTAATGTTTTACAGAATCCCGGTCGTGTTGGCCCGTAACTCTACGTGGCGACATCAGATACGTCTATAACGCTATATATCCTAACCTAAGGCAACCTCACACCTCGGATGTAGTATTTTACAACATTCCAGGCGGGTCGGACCCTACTTCTCCGTGGGAACGTTATATACTTCTATAACGTAATATAACCTAACCTAACCCGTCTGGCCCCTCGCTGGTAATGTTTTACAGAATCGCGGTCGTGTCAGACCGTACCTCTCCGTGGGAACATTATATACGTCTATAACGTTATATATCCTAACCTAAGGCAACCTAACATCTCGGATGTAGTATTTTACAACATACCTGGCTGGTCGGCCCCTACTTCTCGGTTCGAACATTATATACGTCTATAACGTAATATTACCTAACCTAACCCATCTAGCCCCTCGCTCGTAATGTTTTACAGAATCCCGGTCGTGTTGGCCCGTAACTCTACGTGGAGACATTAGATACGTCTATAACGCTATATATCCTAACCTAAGGCAACCTCACACCTCGGATGTAGTATTTTACAACATACCTGGAGGGTCGGCCCCTACTTCTCGATGGGAACGTTATGTACGTCTGTAACATAATATAACCTAACCTAACCCATCTAGCCCCTCGCTGGGAATGTTTTACAGAATCCAGTTCGTGTAGCCCCGTAAGTCTCGGTGGGAACATTATATACGTCTGTAACGTTATATATCCTAACCTAAGGCAACCTCACACCTCGGATGTAGTATTTTACAACATACCTGGCGGGTCGGCCCCTACTTCTCGATGGGAACGTTATATACGTCTATAACGTAATATAGCCTAACCTAACCCATCTAGCCCCTGGCTGGTAATGTTTTACAGAATCCCGGTCGTGACGGCCCGTACCTCTCCGTGGGAACATTATAAACGTCTATAGCGTTATATATCCTAACCTAAGGCAACCTAACATCTCGGATGTAGTATTTTACAACATACCTGGCGGGTCGGCCCCTACTTCTCGGTTCGAACATTATATACTTATATAACGTAATATAACCTAACCTAACCCATCTAGCCCCTCGCTGGTAATGTTTTACAGAATCCCGGTCGTGTCGGCCCGTAACTCTACGTGGAGACATTAGATACGTCTATAACGTTATATATCCTAAGCTAAGGTAGCCTAACATTTCGGATGTAGTATTTTACAACATACCTGGCGGGTCGGCCCCTACTTCTCGATGGGAACGTTATATACGTCTATAACGTAATATAACCTAACCTAACCCATCTAGCCCCTCGCTGGTAGTGTTTTACAGAATCCCGGTCGTGACGGCCCGTACCGCTTCGTGGGAACATAATATACGTCTATAACGTTATATATCCTAACCTAAGGCAACCTCACACCTCGGCTGTAGTATTTTACAACATTCCTGGCGGGTCGGACCCTACTTCTCCGTGGGAACGTTATATACTTCTATAACGTAATATAACCTAACCTAACCCGTCTGGCCCCTCGCTGGTAATGTTTTACAGAATCGCGGTCGTGTCGGACCGTACCTCTCCGTGGGAACATTATATACGTCTATAACGTTATATATCCTAACCTAAGGCAACCTAACATCTCGGATGTAGTATTTTACAACATACCTGGCTGGTCGGCCCCTACTTCTCGGTTCGAACGTTATATACGTCTATAACGTAATATAACCTAACCTAACCCATCTAGCCCCTCGCTCGTAATGTTTTACAGAATCCCGGTCGTGTCGGCCCGTAACTCTACGTGGAGACATTAGATACGTCTATAACGCTATATATCCTAACCTAAGGCAACCTCACACCTCGGATGTAGTATTTTACAACATACCTGGAGGGTCGGCCCCTACCTCTCGATGGGAACGTTATATACGACTGTAACATAATATAACATAACCTAACCCATCTAGCCCCTCGCTGGGAATATTTTACAGAATCCCGTTCGTGTAGCCCCGTAAGTCTCGGTGGGAACATTATATACGTCTGTAACGTTATATATCCTAACCTAAGGCAACCTCACACCTCGGATGTAGTATTTTACAACATATCTGGCGGGTCGGCCCCTACTTCTCGATGGGAACGTTATATACGTCTATAACGTAATCTAGCCTAACCTAATCCATCTAGCCCCTCGCTGGTAATGTTTTACAGAATCCCGGTCGTGTCGGCCCGTGCCTCTCCGTGGGAACATTATAAACGTCTATAACGTTATACATACTAACCTAAGGCAATTTCACAACTCGGATGTAGTATTTTACAACATTCCTTGCGGGCCGGCCCCTACTTCTCGGTGGCAACATTATATAAGTTTATAACGTATTATAACCTAACCTAACCCATCTAGCGCCTGGGTGGTAATGTTTTACAGAATCCCGGTCGTGACGGTCCGTACCTCTTCGCGGGAACATTATATACGTCTATAACGTTATATATCCTAACCTAAGGCAACCTCACTCCTCGGATGTAGTATTTTAGAACATTCCTGGCTGGTCGTCCCCTACTTCTCGGTGGGAACGTCATATACGTCTATAACGTAATATAACCTAACCTAACCCATCTAGCACCTCGCTGGTAATGTTTTACAGAATCCCGGTCCTGTCGGCCCGTACCTCTCCGTGGGAACATTATATACGTCTATAACGTTATATATCCTAACCTAAGGCAACCTCACACATCGGATGTAGTATTTTACAACATACCTGGCGGGTCGGCCCCTACTTCTCGGTTCGAACATTATATACTTCTATAACGTAATATAACCTAACCTAACCCATCTAGCCCCTCGCTGGTAATGTTTTACAGAATCCCGGTCGTGACGGCCCGTACCGCTTCGTGGGAACATAATATACGTCTATAACGTTATATATCCTAACCTAAGGCAACCTCACACCTGGAATGTAGTATTTTACAACATTCCTGGCGGGCCGGCCCCTACTTCTCGGTGGTAACATTATATACGTCTATAACGTAATATAACCCAACCTAACGCATCTAGCCCCTGGCTGGTAATGTTTTGCAGTATCTCGGTCGTGACGGACCGTACACCTTCGCGGGAAAATTATATACGTCTATAACGTTATATATCCTAACCTATGGCAACCCCACACCTCGGATGTAGTATTTTACAACATTCCTGGCGGGTCGGCCCCTACTCCTCGGTGGGAACGTTATATACGTCTATAACGTAATATAACCTAACCTAACCCATCTAGCCCCTCGCTGGTAATGTTTTACACAATCCCGGTCGTGTCGGCCCGTACCTCTACGTGGAGACATTAGATACGTCTATAACGCTATATATCCTAACCTAAGGCAACCTCACACCTCGGATGTAGTATTTTACAACATTCCTTGCGGGCCGGCCCCTACTTCTCGGTGTCAACATTATATAAGTTTATAACGTATTATAACCTAACCTAACCCATCTAGCCCCTGGGTGGTAATGTTTTACAGAATCCCGGTCCTGTCGGCCCGTACCTCTCCGTGGGAACATTATATGCGTCTATAACGTTATATATCCTAACCTAAGGCAACCTCACACCTCGGATGTAGTATTTTACAACATACCTGGCGGGTCGGCCCTACTTCTCGGTGGGAACATTATATACGTCTATAACGTAATATAACCTAACCTAATCTATCTAGCCCATCGCTGGTAATGTTTTACAGAATCCCGGGCGTGACGGCCCGTACTTCTTCGTGGGAACATAATATACGTCTATAACGTTATATATCCTAACCTAAGGCAACCTCACACCTCGGATGTAGTATTTTACAACATACCTGGAGGGTCGGCACCTACTTCTCGATGGGAACGTTATATACGTCTATAACATAATATAACCTAACCTAACCCGTCTGGCCCCTCGCTGGTAATGTTTTACAGAATCCCGGTCGTGACGGTCCGTACCTCTTCGGGGGAACATTATATGCGTCTATAACGTTATATATCCTAACCTAAGGCAAACTCACACCTCGGATGTAGTATTTTACAACATTTCCGGCGGGCCGGCCCCTACTTCTCGGTGGGAACATTATATACGTCTATAATGTAATGTAACTTATCCTAACCCATCTAGCCCCTCGCTGGTAATGTTTTACAGAATCCCGGTCCTGTCGGCACGTACCTCTCCGTGGGAACATTATATACGTCTATAACGTTATATATCCTAACCTAAGGCAACCTCAAACCTCGGATGTAGAATTTTACAACATTCCTGGCGGGTCGGCTCCTAGTCCTCGGTGGGAACGTTATATACGTCTATAACGTAATATAACCTAACCTAACCCATCTAGCCCCTCGCTGGTAATGTTTTACAGAATCCCCGTCGTGACGGCCCGTACCTCATCGTGGGAACATAATATACGTCTATAACGTCATATATCCTAACCTAAGGCAACCTCACTCCTCGGATGTAGTATTTCAGAACATTCCTGGCTGGTCGTCCCCTACTTTTCGGTGGGAACGTTATATACGTCTATAACGTAATATAACCTAACCTAACCCACCTAGCCCCTCGCTGGTAATGTTTTACAGAATCCCGATCGTGTCGGCCCGTACCTCTACGTGGAGACATTAGATACGTCTATAACGCTATATATCCTAACCTAAGGCAACCTCACACCTTGGATGTAGTATTTTACAACATACCTGGCGGCTCGGCCCCTACTTCTCGATGGCAACGTTATATACGTCTACAACGTAATATAACCTAACCTAACCCATCTAGCCCCTCACTGGTAATGTTTTACAGAATCCCGGTCCTGTCGGCACGTACCTCTCCGTGGGAACATTATATACGTCTATAACGTTATATATCCTAACCTAAGGCAACCTCAAACCTCGGATGTAGAATTTTACAAAATTCCTGGCGGGTCGGCTCCTAGTCCTCGGTGGGAACGTTATATACGTTTATAACGTAATATAACCTAACCTAACCCACCTAGCCCCTCGCTGGTAATGTTTTACAGAATCCCGGTCGTGTCGGCCCGTACCTCTCCGTGGGAACATTATATACGTCTATACCGTTATATATCCTAACCTAAAGCAACCTAACATCTCGGATGTAGTATTTTACAACATACCTGGCGGGTCGGCCCCTACTCCTCGGTTTGAACATTATATAGGTCTATAACGTAATATAACCTAACCTAACCCATCTAGACCCTGGCTGGTAATGTTTTACAGAATCCCGGTCGTGACGGTCCGTACCTCTTCGTGGGAACATTATATGCGTCTATAACGTTATATATCCTAACCTAAGGCAACCTCACATCTCGGATGTAGTATTTAACAACATTTCTGGCGGGCCGGCCCCTACTTCTCCGTGGGAACATTATATACGTCTATAACGTAATATAACCTAACCTAACCCGTCTGGCCTCTCGCTGGTAATGTTTTACAGAATCACGGTCGTGTCGGACCGTACCTCTCCGTGGGAACATTATATACGTCTATAACGTTATATACCCTAACCTAAAGCAACTTAACATCTCCGATGTAGTATTTTACAACATGCCTGGCGGGTCGGCCACCTACTTCTCGGTTCGAACATTATATACGTCTATAACGTAATATAACCTAACCTAACCCATCTAGCCCCTCGCTGGTAATGTTTTACAGAATCCCGGTCGTTTCGGCCCGTACATCTACGCGGAGACATTAGATACGTCTATAACGCTATATATCCTAACCTAAGGCAACCTCACACCTCAGATGTCGTATTTTACAACATACCTGGAGGGTCGGCCCCTACTTCTCGATGGGAACGTTATATACGTCTATAACATAATATAACCTAACCTAACCCATCTAGCCCCTGGCTGGTAATTTTTTACAGAATCCCGGTCGTGAGGGCCCGTATCTCTTCGTGGGAACGTTATATACGTCTATAACATTGTATATCCTAACCTAAGACAACCTCACACATCGGATGTAGTATTTTACAATATTCCTGGCCGGCCGGCCTCTACTTCTCGGTGGTAACATTATATACGTCTATAACGTAATATAACCTATCCTAACCCATCTAGCCCCTCGCTGGGAATGTTTTACAGAATCCCGTTCGTGTAGCCCCGTAAGTCTCGGTGGGAACATTATATACGTCTGTAACGTTATATATCCTAACCTAAGGCAATTTCACACCTCGGATGTAGTATTTTACAACATTCCTTGCGGGCCGGCCCCTACTTCTCGGTGGGAACATTATATAAGTTTATAACGTAATATAACCTAACCTAACCCATCTAGCCCCTGGGTGGTAATGTTTTACAGAATCCCGGTCGTGACGGTCCGTACCTCTTCGCGGGAACATTATATACGTCTATAACGTTATATATCCTAACCTAAGGCAACCTCACTCCTCGGATGTAGTATTTTAGAACATTCCTGGCTGGTCGTCCCCTACTTCTCGGTGGGAACGTCATATACGTCTATAACGTAATATAACCTAACCTAACCCATCTAGCACCTCGCTGGTAATGTTTTACAGAATCCCGGTCCTGTCGGCCCGTACCTCTCCGTGGGAACATTATATACGTCTATAACGTTATATATCCTAACCTAAGGCAACCTCACACCTCGGATGTAGTATTTTACAACATACCTGGCGGGTCGGCCCCTACTTCTCGGTGGGAACATTATATACGTCTATAACGTAATATAACCTAACCTAATCTATCTAGCCCCTCGCTGGTAATGTTTTACAGAATCCCGGTCGTGACGGCCCGTACTTCTTCGTGGGAACATAATATACGTCTATAACGTTATATATCCTAACCTAAGGCAACCTCACTCCTCGGATGTAGTATTTCAGAACATTCCTGGCTGGTCGTCCCCTACTTCTCGGTGGGAACGTTATATACGTCTATAACGTAATATAACCTAACCTAACCCACCTAGCCCCTCGCTGGTAATGTTTTACAGAATCCCGATCGTGTCGGCCCGTACCTCTACGTGGAGACATTAGATACGTCTATAACGCTATATAAACTAACCTAAGGCAACCTCACACCTTGGATGTAGTATTTTACAACATACCTGGCGGGTCGGCTCCTAGTTCTCGGTGGGAACGTTATATACGTCTATAACGTAATATAACCTAACCTAACCCATCTAGCCCCTCGCTGGTAATGTTTTACAGAATCCCGGTCGTCACGGCCCGTACCTCATCGTGGGAACATAATATACGTCTATAACGTTATATATCCTAACCTAAGGCAACCTCACACCTCGGATGTAGTATTTTACAACATTTCTGGCGGGCCGGCCCCTACTTCTCGGTGGGAACATTATATACGTCTATAACGTAATGTAACTTATCCTAACCCATCTAGCCACTCGCTGGTAATGTTTTACAGAATCCCGGTCCTGTCGGCACGTACCTCTCCGTGGGAACATTATATACGTCTATAACGTTATATATCCTAACCTAAGGCAACCTCAAACCCCGGATGTAGAATTTTACAACATTCCTGGCGGGTCGGCTCCTAGTCCTCGGTGGGAACGTTATATACGTTTATAACGTAATATAACCTAACCTAACCCACCTAGCCCCTCCCTGGTAATGTTTTACAGAATCCCGGTCGTGTCGGCCCGTACCTCTCCGTGGGAACATTATATACGTCTATACCGTTATATATCCTAACCTAAGGCAACCTCACTAGTCGGATGTAGTATTTTAGAACATTCCTGGCTGGTCGTCCCCTACTTCACGGTGGGAACGTTATATACGTCTATAACGTAATATAACCTAACCTAACCCATCTAGCAGCTCGCTGGTAATGTTTTACAGAATCCCGGTCCTGTCGGTCCGTGCCTCTCCGTGGGTACATTATATACGTCTATAACGTTATATATCCTAACCTAAAGCAACCTAACATCTCGGATGTAGTATTTTACAACATACCTGGCGGGTCGGCCCCTACTCCTCGGTTTGAACATTATATAGGTCTATAACGTAATATAACCTAGCCTAACCCATCTAGCCACTCGCTGGTAATGTTTTACAGAATCCCGGTCGTGTCGGCCGTACCTCTACGTGGAGACATTAGATACGTCTATAACGCTATATATCCTAACCTAAGGCAACCTCACACCTTGGATGTAGTATTTTACAACATACCTGGCGGCTCGGCCCCTACTTCTCGATGGGAACGTTATGTACGTCTACAACGTAATATAACCTAACCTAACCCATCTAGCACCTCGCTGGTGTTGTTTTACAGAATCCCGGACGTGTCGGTCCGTGCCTCTCCGTGGGAACATTATATACGTCTATAAAGTTATATATCCTAACCTAAAGCAACCTAACATCTCGGATGTAGTATTTTACAACATACCTGGCGGGTCGGCCACTATTTCTCGGTGGGAACGTTATATACGTCTATAACGTAATATAACCTGACCTAACCCATCTGGCTCCTCGCTGGTAATGCTTTACAGAATCCCGGTCCTGTCGGCCCGTACCTCTCCGTGGGAACATTATATACGTCTATAACGTTATATATCCTAACCTAAGGCAACCTCACACCTCGGATGTATTATTTTTCAGCATGCCTGGCGGGTCGGTCCCTACTTCTCGGTTGGAAATTATATAGGTCTATAACGTAATATAACCTAACCTAACCCACCTGGCCCCTCGCTGGTAATGTTTTACAGAATCCCGGTCGTGTCGGCCCGTACCTCTCCGTGGGAACATTATATACGTCTATACCGTTATATATCCTAACCTAAGGCAACCTCACTAGTCGGATGTAGTATTTTAGAACATTCCTGGCTGGTCGTCCCCTACTTCACGGTGGGAACGTTATATACGTCTATAACGTAATATAACCTAGCCTAACCCATCTAGCCCCTCGCTGGTAATGTTTTACAGAATCCCGGTCGTGTCGGCCGTACCTCTACGTGGAGACATTAGATACGTCTATAACGCTATATATCCTAACCTAAGGCAACCTCACACCTTGGATGTAGTATTTTACAACATACCTGGCGGCTCGGCCCCTACTTCTCGATGGGAACGTTATATACGTCTACAACGTAATATAACCTAACCTAACCCATCTAGCACCTCGCTGGTGTTGTTTTACAGAATCCCGGTCGTGTCGGTCCGTGCCGCTCCGTGGGAACATTATATACGTCTATAAAGTTATATATCCTAACCTAAAGCAACCTAACATCTCGGATGTAGTATTTTACAGCATACCTGGCGGGTCGGCCACTGTTTCTCGGTGGGAACGTTATATACGTCTATAACGTAATATAACCTAACCTAACCCATCTGGCCCCTCGCTGGTAATGTTTTACAGAATCCCGGTCCTGTCGGCCCGTACCTCTCCGTGGGAACATTATATACGTCTATAACGTTATATATCCTAACCTAAGGCAACCTCACACCTCGGATGTAGTATTTTACAACATGCCTGGCGGGTCGGCCCCTACTTCTCGGTTGGAAATTATATAGGTCTATAACGTAATATAACCTAACCTAAACCATCTAGACCCTGGGTGGTAATGTTTTACAGAATCCCGGTCGTGACGGCCCGTACCTCTCCGTGCTAACATTATATACGTCTATAACGTTATATATCCTAACCTAAGGCAACCTCACACCTCGGATGTAGTATTTTACAACATTCCTTGCGGGCCGGCCCCTACTTCTCGGTGGGAACATTATATACGTCTATAACGTTATATATCCTAACCTAACCCATCTAGACCCTCGCTGGTAATGTTTTACAGAATCCCGGTCGTGATGGCCCGTACCTCATCGTGGGAACATAATATAGGTCTATAAGGTTATATATCCTAACCTAAGGCAACCTCACACCTCGGATGTATTATTTTTCAGCATGCCTGGCGGGTCGGTCCCTACTTCTCGGTTGGAAATTATATAGGTCTATAACGTAATATAACCTAACCTAACCCACCTGGCCCCTCGCTGGTAATGTTTTACAGAATCCCGGTCGTGTCGGCCCGTACCTCTCCGTGGGAACATTATATACGTCTATACCGTTATATATCCTAACCTAAGGCAACCTCACTAGTCGGATGTAGTATTTTAGAACATTCCTGGCTGGTCGTCCCCTACTTCACGGTGGGAACGTTATATACGTCTATAACGTAATATAACCTAGCCTAACCCATCTAGCCCCTCGCTGGTAATGTTTTACAGAATCCCGGTCGTGTCGGCCGTACCTCTACGTGGAGACATTAGATACGTCTATAACGCTATATATCCTAACCTAAGGCAACCTCACACCTTGGATGTAGTATTTTACAACATACCTGGCGGCTCGGCCCCTACTTCTCGATGGGAACGTTATATACGTCTACAACGTAATATAACCTAACCTAACCCATCTAGCACCTCGCTGGTGTTGTTTTACAGAATCCCGGTCGTGTCGGTCCGTGCCGCTCCGTGGGAACATTATATACGTCTATAAAGTTATATATCCTAACCTAAAGCAACCTAACATCTCGGATGTAGTATTTTACAGCATACCTGGCGGGTCGGCCACTGTTTCTCGGTGGGAACGTTATATACGTCTATAACGTAATATAACCTAACCTAACCCATCTGGCCCCTCGCTGGTAATGTTTTACAGAATCCCGGTCCTGTCGGCCCGTACCTCTCCGTGGGAACATTATATACGTCTATAACGTTATATATCCTAACCTAAGGCAACCTCACACCTCGGATGTAGTATTTTACAACATGCCTGGCGGGTCGGCCCCTACTTCTCGGTTGGAAATTATATAGGTCTATAACGTAATATAACCTAACCTAAACCATCTAGACCCTGGGTGGTAATGTTTTACAGAATCCCGGTCGTGACGGCCCGTACCTCTCCGTGCTAACATTATATACGTCTATAACGTTATATATCCTAACCTAAGGCAACCTCACACCTCGGATGTAGTATTTTACAACATTCCTTGCGGGCCGGCCCCTACTTCTCGGTGGGAACATTATATACGTCTATAACGTAATATAACCTATCCTAACCCATCTAGCCCCTCGCTGGGAATTTTTTACAGAATCCCGTTTGTGGAGCCCCGTACCTCTTCGTGGGAACATTATAGAAGTCTATAACGTTATATATCCTAACCTAAAGCAACCTCACACCTCGGATGTAGTATTTTACAACATTCCTTGCGGGCCGGCCGCTACTTCTCGGTGGGAACATTATATACGTCTATAACGTAATATAACCTAACCTAACCCATCTAGCCCCTGGCTGGTAATGTTTTACAGAATCCCGGTCGTGACGGTCCGTACCTCTTCGTGGGAACATTATATGCGTCTATAACGTTATATATCCTAACCTAAGGCAACCTCACACCTCGGATGTAGTATTTTACAACATTTCTGGCGGGCCGGCCCCTACTTCTCGGTGGGAACATTATATACGTCTATAACGTAATGTAACCTATCCTAACCCATCTAGCCCCTCGCTGGTAATGTTTTACAGAATCCCGGTCCTGTCGGCACGTACCTCTCCGTGGGAACATTATATACGTCTATAACGTTATATATCCTAACCTAAGGCAACCTCAAACCTCGGATGTAGAATTTTACAACATTCCTGGCGGGTCGGCTCCTAGTCCTCGGCGGGAACGTTATATACGTCTATAACGTAATATAACCTAACCTAACCCATCTAGCCCCTCGCTGGTAATGTTTTACAGAATCCCGGTCGTGACGGCCCGTACCTCATCGTGGGAACATAATATACGTTTATAACGTTATATATCCTAACCTAAGGCAACCTCACACCTCGGATGTAGTATTTTACAACATGCCTGGCGTGTCGGCCCCTACTTCTCGGTTGGAAATTATATAGGTCTATAACGTAATATAACCTAACCTAACCCATCTTGACCCTGGGTGGTAATGTTTTACAGAATCCCGGTCGTGACGGCCCGTACCTCTTCGTGGGAACATTATATACGTCTATAACGTTATATATCCTAACCTAAGGCAACCTAACATCTCGGATGTAGTATTTTACAACATTCCTGGCAGGCCGGCCCCTACCTCTCGGTGGGAACATTATGTACGTTTATAACGTAATATAACCTAACCTAACCCACCTAGCCCCTCGATGGTAATGTTTTACAGAATCCCGGTCGTGTCGGCCCGTACCTCTCCGTGGGAACATTATATACGTCTATACCGTTATATATCCTAACCTAAGGCAACCTCACTAGTCGGATGTAGTATTTTAGAACATTCCTGGCTGGTCGTCCCCTACTTCACGGTGGGAACGTTATATACGTCTATAACGTAATATAACCTAGCCTAACCCATCTAGCCCCTCGCTGGTAATGTTTTACAGAATCCCGGTCGTGTCGGCCGTACCTCTACGTGGAGACATTAGATACGTCTATAACGCTATATATCCTAACCTAAGGCAACCTCACACCTTGGATGTAGTATTTTACAACATACCTGGCGGCTCGGCCCCTACTTCTCGATGGGAACGTTATATACGTCTACAACGTAATATAACCTAACCTAACCCATCTAGCACCTCGCTGGTGTTGTTTTACAGAATCCCGGTCGTGTCGGTCCGTGCCTCTCCGTGGGAACATTATATACGTCTATAAAGTTATATATCCTAACCTAAAGCAACCTAACATCTCGGATGTAGTATTTTACAACATACCTGGCGGGTCGGCCACTATTTCTCGGTGGGAACGTTATATACGTCTATAACGTAATATAACCTAACCTAACCCATCTGGCCCCTCGCTGGTAATGTTTTACAGAATCCCGGTCGTGACGGCCCGTACCTCTACGTGGAGACATTAGATACGTCTATAACGCTATATATCCTAACCTAAGGCAACCTCACACCTTGGATGTAGTATTTTACAACATACCTGGCGGCTCGGCCCCTACTTCTCGATGGCAACGTTATATACGTCTACAACGTAATATAACCTAACCTAACCCATCTAGCCCCTCACTGGTAATGTTTTACAGAATCCCGGTCCTGTCGGCACGTACCTCTCCGTGGGAACATTATATACGTCTATAAAGTTATATATCCTAACCTAAAGCAACCTAACATCTCGGATGTAGTATTTTACAACATACCTGGCGGGTCGGCCACTATTTCTCGGTGGGAACGTTATATACGTCTATAACGTAATATAACCTAACCTAACCCATCTGGCTCCTCGCTGGTAATGTTTTACAGAATCCCGGTCCTGTCGGCCCGTACCTCTCCGTGGGAACATTATATACGTCTATAACGTTATATATCCTAACCTAAGGCAACCTCACACCTCGGATGTAGTATTTTACAACATTTCTGGCGGACCGGCCCCTACTTCTCGGTGGGAACATTATATACGTCTATAACGTAATGTAACTTATCCTAACCCATCTAGCCCCTCGCTGGTAATGTTTTACAGAATCCCGGTCCTGTCGGCACGTACCTCTCCGTGGGAACATTATATACGTCTATAACGTTATATATCCTAACCCAAGGCAACCTCAAACCTCGGACGTAGAATTTTACAACATTCCTGGTGGGCCGGCCCCTACTTCTCGGTGGGAACATTATATACGTCTATAACGTAATATAACCTAACCTAACCCATCTAGCCCCTGGTTGGTAATGTTTTACAGAATCCCGGTCGTGACGGTCCGTACCTCTTCGTGGGAACATTATATGCGTCTATAACGTTATATATCCTAACCTGAGGCAACCTCACACCTCGGATGTAGTATTTTACAACATTCTTGGCGGGCCGGCCCCTACTTCTCGGTGGGAACATTATATACGTCTATAACGTTATATATCCTAACCTAACCCATCTAGACCCTCGCTGGTAATGTTTTACAGAATCCCGGTCGTGACGGCCCGTACCTCTCCGTGCTAACATTATATACGTCTATAACGTTATATATCCTAACCTAAGGCAACCTCACACCTCGGATGTAGTATTTTACAACATTCCTTGCGGGCCGGCCCCTACTTCTCGGTGGGAACATTATATACGTCTATAACGTAATATAACCTATCCTAACCCATCTAGCCCCTCGCTGGGAATTTTTTACAGAATCCCGTTTGTGGAGCCCCGTACCTCTTCGTGGGAACATTATAGAAGTCTATAACGTTATATATCCTAACCTAAAGCAACCTCACACCTCGGATGTAGTATTTTACAACATTCCTGGCGGGCCGGCCGCTACTTCTCGGTGGGAACATTATATACGTCTATAACGTAATATAACCTAACCTAACCCATCTAGCCCCTGGCTGGTAATGTTTTACAGAATCCCGGTCGTGACGGTCCGTACCTCTTCGTGGGAACATTATATGCGTCTATAACGTTATATATCCTAACCTAAGGCAACCTCACACCTCGGATGTAGTATTTTACAACATTTCTGGCGGGCCGGCCCCTACTTCTCCGTGGGAACATTATATACGTCTATAACGTAATGTAACTTATCCTAACCCATCTAGCCCCTCGCTGGTAATGTTTTACAGAATCCCGGTCCTGTCGGCACGTACCTCTCCGTGGGAACATTATATACGTCTATAACGTTATATATCCTAACCTAAGGCAACCTCAAACCTCGGATGTAGAATTTTACAACATTCCTGGCGGGTCGGCTCCTAGTCCTCGGTGGGAACGTTATATACGTCTATAACGTAATATAACCTAACCTAACCCATCTAGCCCCTCGCTGGTAATGTTTTACAGAATCCCGGTCGTGACGGCCCGTACCTCATCGTGGGAACATAATATACGTCTATAACGTTATATATCCTAACCTAAGGCAACCTCACACCTCGGATGTAGTATTTTACAACATGCCTGGCGGGTCGGCCCCTACTTCTCGGTTGGAAATTATATAGGTCTATAACGTAATATAACCTAACCTAACCCATCTTGACCCTGGGTGGTAATGTTTTACAGAATCCCGGTCGTGACGGCCCGTACCTCTTCGTGGGAACATTATATACGTCTATAACGTTATATATCCTAACCTAAGGCAACCTAACATCTCGGATGTAGTATTTTACAACATTCCTGGCAGGCCGGCCCCTACCTCTCGGTGGGAACATTATGTACGTTTATAACGTAATATAACCTAACCTAACCCACCTAGCCCCTCGATGGTAATGTTTTACAGAATCCCGGTCGTGTCGGCCCGTACCTCTCCGTGGGAACATTATATACGTCTATACCGTTATATATCCTAACCTAAGGCAACCTCACTAGTCGGATGTAGTATTTTAGAACATTCCTGGCTGGTCGTCCCCTACTTCACGGTGGGAACGTTATATACGTCTATAACGTAATATAACCTAGCCTAACCCATCTAGCCCCTCGCTGGTAATGTTTTACAGAATCCCGGTCGTGTCGGCCGTACCTCTACGTGGAGACATTAGATACGTCTATAACGCTATATATCCTAACCTAAGGCAACCTCACACCTTGGATGTAGTATTTTACAACATACCTGGCGGCTCGGCCCCTACTTCTCGATGGGAACGTTATATACGTCTACAACGTAATATAACCTAACCTAACCCATCTAGCACCTCGCTGGTGTTGTTTTACAGAATCCCGGTCGTGTCGGTCCGTGCCTCTCCGTGGGAACATTATATACGTCTATAAAGTTATATATCCTAACCTAAAGCAACCTAACATCTCGGATGTAGTATTTTACAACATACCTGGCGGGTCGGCCACTATTTCTCGGTGGGAACGTTATATACGTCTATAACGTAATATAACCTAACCTAACCCATCTGGCCCCTCGCTGGTAATGTTTTACAGAATCCCGGTCGTGACGGCCCGTACCTCTACGTGGAGACATTAGATACGTCTATAACGCTATATATCCTAACCTAAGGCAACCTCACACCTTGGATGTAGTATTTTACAACATACCTGGCGGCTCGGCCCCTACTTCTCGATGGCAACGTTATATACGTCTACAACGTAATATAACCTAACCTAACCCATCTAGCCCCTCACTGGTAATGTTTTACAGAATCCCGGTCCTGTCGGCACGTACCTCTCCGTGGGAACATTATATACGTCTATAAAGTTATATATCCTAACCTAAAGCAACCTAACATCTCGGATGTAGTATTTTACAACATACCTGGCGGGTCGGCCACTATTTCTCGGTGGGAACGTTATATACGTCTATAACGTAATATAACCTAACCTAACCCATCTGGCTCCTCGCTGGTAATGTTTTACAGAATCCCGGTCCTGTCGGCCCGTACCTCTCCGTGGGAACATTATATACGTCTATAACGTTATATATCCTAACCTAAGGCAACCTCACACCTCGGATGTAGTATTTTACAACATTTCTGGCGGACCGGCCCCTACTTCTCGGTGGGAACATTATATACGTCTATAACGTAATGTAACTTATCCTAACCCATCTAGCCCCTCGCTGGTAATGTTTTACAGAATCCCGGTCCTGTCGGCACGTACCTCTCCGTGGGAACATTATATACGTCTATAACGTTATATATCCTAACCCAAGGCAACCTCAAACCTCGGACGTAGAATTTTACAACATTCCTGGTGGGCCGGCCCCTACTTCTCGGTGGGAACATTATATACGTCTATAACGTAATATAACCTAACCTAACCCATCTAGCCCCTGGTTGGTAATGTTTTACAGAATCCCGGTCGTGACGGTCCGTACCTCTTCGTGGGAACATTATATGCGTCTATAACGTTATATATCCTAACCTGAGGCAACCTCACACCTCGGATGTAGTATTTTACAACATTCTTGGCGGGCCGGCCCCTACTTCTCGGTGGGAACATTATATACGTCTATAACGTTATATATCCTAACCTAACCCATCTAGACCCTCGCTGGTAATGTTTTACAGAATCCCGGTCGTGACGGCCCGTACCTCTCCGTGCTAACATTATATACGTCTATAACGTTATATATCCTAACCTAAGGCAACCTCACACCTCGGATGTAGTATTTTACAACATTCCTTGCGGGCCGGCCCCTACTTCTCGGTGGGAACATTATATACGTCTATAACGTAATATAACCTATCCTAACCCATCTAGCCCCTCGCTGGGAATTTTTTACAGAATCCCGTTTGTGGAGCCCCGTACCTCTTCGTGGGAACATTATAGAAGTCTATAACGTTATATATCCTAACCTAAAGCAACCTCACACCTCGGATGTAGTATTTTACAACATTCCTGGCGGGCCGGCCGCTACTTCTCGGTGGGAACATTATATACGTCTATAACGTAATATAACCTAACCTAACCCATCTAGCCCCTGGCTGGTAATGTTTTACAGAATCCCGGTCGTGACGGTCCGTACCTCTTCGTGGGAACATTATATGCGTCTATAACGTTATATATCCTAACCTAAGGCAACCTCACACCTCGGATGTAGTATTTTACAACATTTCTGGCGGGCCGGCCCCTACTTCTCCGTGGGAACATTATATACGTCTATAACGTAATGTAACTTATCCTAACCCATCTAGCCCCTCGCTGGTAATGTTTTACAGAATCCCGGTCCTGTCGGCACGTACCTCTCCGTGGGAACATTATATACGTCTATAACGTTATATATCCTAACCTAAGGCAACCTCAAACCTCGGATGTAGAATTTTACAACATTCCTGGCGGGTCGGCTCCTAGTCCTCGGTGGGAACGTTATATACGTCTATAACGTAATATAACCTAACCTAACCCATCTAGCCCCTCGCTGGTAATGTTTTACAGAATCCCGGTCGTGACGGCCCGTACCTCATCGTGGGAACATAATATACGTCTATAACGTTATATATCCTAACCTAAGGCAACCTCACACCTCGGATGTAGTATTTTACAACATGCCTGGCGGGTCGGCCCCTACTTCTCGGTTGGAAATTATATAGGTCTATAACGTAATATAACCTAACCTAACCCATCTTGACCCTGGGTGGTAATGTTTTACAGAATCCCGGTCGTGACGGCCCGTACCTCTTCGTGGGAACATTATATACGTCTATAACGTTATATATCCTAACCTAAGGCAACCTAACATCTCGGATGTAGTATTTTACAACATTCCTGGCAGGCCGGCCCCTACCTCTCGGTGGGAACATTATGTACGTTTATAACGTAATATAACCTAACCTAACCCACCTAGCCCCTCGATGGTAATGTTTTACAGAATCCCGGTCGTGTCGGCCCGTACCTCTCCGTGGGAACATTATATACGTCTATACCGTTATATATCCTAACCTAAGGCAACCTCACTAGTCGGATGTAGTATTTTAGAACATTCCTGGCTGGTCGTCCCCTACTTCACGGTGGGAACGTTATATACGTCTATAACGTAATATAACCTAGCCTAACCCATCTAGCCCCTCGCTGGTAATGTTTTACAGAATCCCGGTCGTGTCGGCCGTACCTCTACGTGGAGACATTAGATACGTCTATAACGCTATATATCCTAACCTAAGGCAACCTCACACCTTGGATGTAGTATTTTACAACATACCTGGCGGCTCGGCCCCTACTTCTCGATGGGAACGTTATATACGTCTACAACGTAATATAACCTAACCTAACCCATCTAGCACCTCGCTGGTGTTGTTTTACAGAATCCCGGTCGTGTCGGTCCGTGCCTCTCCGTGGGAACATTATATACGTCTATAAAGTTATATATCCTAACCTAAAGCAACCTAACATCTCGGATGTAGTATTTTACAACATACCTGGCGGGTCGGCCACTATTTCTCGGTGGGAACGTTATATACGTCTATAACGTAATATAACCTAACCTAACCCATCTGGCCCCTCGCTGGTAATGTTTTACAGAATCCCGGTCGTGACGGCCCGTACCTCTCCGTCCTAACATTATATACGTCTATAACGTTATATATCCTAACCTAAAGCAACCTCACACCTCGGATGTAGTATTTTACAACATTCCTGGCGGGCCGGCCGCTACTTCTCGGTGGGAACATTATATACGTCTATAACGTAATATAACCTAGCCTAACCCATCTAGCCCCTCGCTGGTAATGTTTTACAGAATCCCGGTCGTGTCGGCCGTACCTCTACGTGGAGACATTAGATACGTCTATAACGCTATATATCCTAACCTAAGGCAACCTCACACCTCGGATGTAGTATTTTACAACATGCCTGGCGGGTCGGCCCCTACTTCTCGGTTGGAAATTATATAGGTCTATAACGTATTATAACCTAACCTAAACCATCTAGACCCTGGGTTGTAATGTTTTACAGAATCCCGGTCGTGACGGCCCGTACCTCTCCGTGCTAACATTATATACGTCTATAACGTTATATATCCTAACCTAAGGCAGCCTCACACCTCGGATGTAGTATTTTACAACATACCTGGCGGCTCGGCCCCTACTTCTCGATGGGAACGTTATATACGTCTACAACGTAATATAACCTAACCTAACCCATCTAGCACCTCGCTGGTGTTGTTTTACAGAATCCCGGTCGTGTCGGTCCGTGCCTCTCCGTGGGAACATTATATACGTCTATAAAGTTATATATCCTAACCTAAAGCAACCTAACATCTCGGATGTAGTATTTTACAACATACCTGGCGGGTCGGCCACTATTTCTCGGTGGGAACGTTATATACGTCTATAACGTAATATAACCTAACCTAACCCATCTGGCCCCTCGCTGGTAATGTTTTACAGAATCCCGGTCGTGACGGCCCGTACCTCTCCGTGCTAACATTATATACGTCTATAACGTTATATATCCTAACCTAAAGCAACCTCACACCTCGGATGTAGTATTTTACAACATTCCTGGCGGGCCGGCCGCTACTTCTCGGTGGGAACATTATATACGTCTATAACGTAATATAACCTAACCTAACCCATCTAGACCCTGGGTGGTAATGTTTTACAGAATCCCGGTCGTGACGGCCCGTACTTCTTCGTGGGAACATTATATACGTCTATAACGTTATATATCCTAACCTAAGGCAACCTAACATCTCGGATGTATTATTTTACAACATTCCTGGCAGGCCGGCCCCTACCTCTCGGTGGGAACATTATATACGTTTATAACGTAATATAACCTAACCTAACCCACCTAGCCCCTCGCTGGTAATGTTTTACAGAATCCCGGTCGTGTCGGTCCGTGCCTCTCCGTGGGAACATTATATACGTCTATAACGTTATATATCCTAACCTAAGGCAACCTCACTAGTCGGATGTAGTATTTTACAACATACCTGGCGGCTCGGCCCCTACTTCTCGATGGGAACGTTATATACGTCTACAACGTAATATAACCTAACCTAACCCATCTAGCACCTCGCTGGTGTTGTTTTACAGAATCCCGGTCGTGTCGGTCCGTGCCTCTCCGTGGGAACATTATATACGTCTATAAAGTTATATATCCTAACCTAAAGCAACCTAACATCTCGGATGTAGTATTTTACAACATACCTGGCGGGTCGGCCACTATTTCTCGGTGGGAACGTTATATACGTCTATAACGTAATATAACCTAACCTAACCCATCTGGCCCCTCGCTGGTAATGTTTTACAGAATCCCGGTCCTGTCGGCCCGTACCTCTCCGTGGGAACATTATATACGTCTATAACGTTATATATCCTAGCTTAAGGCAATCTAACACCTCGGATGTAGTATTTTACAACATTCCTGGCGGGCCGGCCCCTACTTCTCGGTGGGAACATTATATACGTCTATAACGTAATATAACCTAACCTAACCCATCTAGCCCCTGGCTGGTAATGTTTTACAGAATCCCGGTCGTGACGGTCCGTACCTCTTCGTGGGTACATTATATGCGTCTATAACGTTATATATCCTAACCTAAGGCAACCTCACACCTCGGATGTAGTATTTTACAACATTCCTGGCGGGCCGGCCCCTACTTCTCGGTGGGAACGTTATATAGGTCTATAACGTAATATAACCCAACCTAACACATCTAGCCCCTGGCTGGTAATGTTATGCAGAATCCCGGTCGTGACGGCCCGTACACGTTCGCGGGAACATTATATGCGTCTATAAAGTTATATATCCTAACCTAATGCAACCTCACACCTCGGATGTAGTATTTTACAACATTCCTGGCGGGCCGGCCCCTACTTCTCGGTGGGAACATTATATACGTCTATAACGTAATATAACCTAACCTAACCCATCTAGCCCCTCGCTGGTAATGTTTTACAGAATCCCGGTACTGTCGGCCCGTACCTCTCCGTGGGAACATTATATACGTCTGTAACGTTATATATCCTAGCTTAAGGCAATCTAACATCTCGGATGTAGTATTTTACAACATACCTGGCGGGTCGGCCACTATTTCTCGGTGGGAACGTTATATACGTCTATAACGTAATATAACCTAACCTAACCCATCTGGCCCCTCGCTGGTAATGTTTTACAGAATCCCGGTCCTGTCGGCCCGTACCTCTCCGTGGGAACATTATATACGTCTATAACGTTATATATCCTAACCTAAGGCAACCTCACACCTCGGATGTAGTACTTTACAACATACCTGGCGGGTCGGCCCCTACTTCTCGGTTGGAACATTATATATGTCTATAACGTAATATGACCTAACCTAACCCATCTAGCCCCTGGGTGGTAATGTTTTACGGAATCCCGTTCGTGGAGCCCCGTACTTCTTCGTGGGAACATTATAGACGTCTATAACGTTATATATCCTAACCTAAAGCAACCTCACACCTCGGATGTAGTATTTTACAACAATCCTGGCGGGCCGGCCCCTACTTCTCGGTGGGAACATTATATACGTCTATAACGTAATATAACCTAACCTAACCCATCTAGCATCTGGCTGTTAATGTTTCACAGAATCCCGGTCGTGACGGCCCGTACCTCTCCGTGCTAACATTATATACGTCTATAACGTTATATATCCTAACCTAAGGCAGCCTCACACCTCGGATGTAGTATTTTACAACATACCTGGCGGCTCGGCCCCTACTTCTCGATGGGAACGTTATATACGTCTACAACGTAATATAACCTAACCTAACCCATCTAGCACCTCGCTGGTGTTGTTTTACAGAATCCCGGTCGTGTCGGTCCGTGCCTCTCCGTGGGAACATTATATACGTCTATAAAGTTATATATCCTAACCTAAAGCAACCTAACATCTCGGATGTAGTATTTTACAACATACCTGGCGGGTCGGCCACTATTTCTCGGTGGGAACGTTATATACGTCTATAACGTAATATAACCTAACCTAACCCATCTGGCCCCTCGCTGGTAATGTTTTACAGAATCCCGGTCGTGACGGCCCGTACCTCTCCGTGCTAACATTATATACGTCTATAACGTTATATATCCTAACCTAAAGCAACCTCACACCTCGGATGTAGTATTTTACAACATTCCTGGCGGGCCGGCCGCTACTTCTCGGTGGGAACATTATATACGTCTATAACGTAATATAACCTAACCTAACCCATCTAGACCCTGGGTGGTAATGTTTTACAGAATCCCGGTCGTGACGGCCCGTACTTCTTCGTGGGAACATTATATACGTCTATAACGTTATATATCCTAACCTAAGGCAACCTAACATCTCGGATGTATTATTTCACAACATTCCTGGCAGGCCGGCCCCTACCTCTCGGTGGGAACATTATATACGTTTATAACGTAATATAACCTAACCTAACCCACCTAGCCCCTCGCTGGTAATGTTTTACAGAATCCCGGTCGTGTCGGTCCGTGCCTCTCCGTGGGAACATTATATACGTCTATAACGTTATATATCCTAACCTAAGGCAACCTCACTAGTCGGATGTAGTATTTTACAACATACCTGGCGGCTCGGCCCCTACTTCTCGATGGGAACGTTATATACGTCTACAACGTAATATAACCTAACCTAACCCATCTAGCACCTCGCTGGTGTTGTTTTACAGAATCCCGGTCGTGTCGGTCCGTGCCTCTCCGTGGGAACATTATATACGTCTATAAAGTTATATATCCTAACCTAAAGCAACCTAACATCTCGGATGTAGTATTTTACAACATACCTGGCGGGTCGGCCACTATTTCTCGGTGGGAACGTTATATACGTCTATAACGTAATATAACCTAACCTAACCCATCTGGCCCCTCGCTGGTAATGTTTTACAGAATCCCGGTCCTGTCGGCCCGTACCTCTCCGTGGGAACATTATATACGTCTATAACGTTATATATCCTAACCTAAGGCAACCTCACACCTCGGATGTAGTATTTTACAACATTCCTGGCGGGCCGGCCCCTACTTCTCGGTGGGAACATTATATACGTCTATAACGTAATATAACCTAACCTAACCCATCTAGCCCCTGGCTGGTAATGTTTTACAGAATCCCGGTCGTGACGGTCCGTACCTCTTCGTGGGTACATTATATGCGTCTATAACGTTATATATCCTAACCTAAGGCAACCTCACACCTCGGATGTAGTATTTTACAACATTCCTGGCGGGCCCGCCCCTACTTCTCGGTGGGAACGTTATATACGTCTACAACGTAATATAGCCTAACCTAACCCATCTAGCACCTCGCTGGTGTTGTTTTACAGAATCCCGGTCGTGACGGCCCGTACCTCATCGTGGGAACATAATATACGTCTATAACGTTATATATCCTAACCTAAGGCAACCTCACACCTCGGATGTATTATTTTACAGCATGCCTGGCGGGTCGGTCCCTACTTCTCGGTTGGAAATTATATAGGTCTATAACGTAATATAACCTAACCTAACCCATCTAGACCCTGGGTGGTAATGTTTTACAGAATCCCGGTCGTGACGGCCCGTACCTCTCCGTGGGAACATTATATACGTCTATACCGTTATATATCCTAACCTAAGGCAACCTCGCTAGTCGGATGTAGTATTTTAGAACATTCCTGGCTGGTCGTCCCCTACTTCTCGGTGGGAACGTTATATACGTCTATAACGTAATATAACCTAACCTAACCCATCTAGCAGCTCGCTGGTAATGTTTTACAGAATCCCGGTCGTGTCGGTCTGTGCCTCTCCGTGGGAACATTATATACGTCTATAAAGTTATATATCCTAACCTAAATCAACCTAACATCTCGGATGTAGTGTTTTACAACATACCTGGCGGGTCGGCCCCTACTCCTCGGTTTGAACATTATATAGGTCTATAACGTAATATAACCTAGCCTAACACATCTAGCCCCTCGCTGGTAATGTTTTACAGAATCCCGGTCGTGTCGGCCCGTACCTCTGCGTGGAGACATTAGATACGTCTATAACGCTATATATCCTAACCTAAGGCAACCTCACACCTTGGATGTAGTATTTTACAACATACCTGGCGGGTCGGCCCCTACTTCTCGATGGGAACGTTATATACGTCTACAACGTAATATAACCTAACCTAACCCATCTAGCACCTCGCTGGTGTTGTTTTACAGAATCCCGGTCGTGTCGGTCCGTGCCTCTCCGTGGGAACATTATATACGTCTATAAAGTTATATATCCTAACCTAAAGCAACCTAACATCTCGGATGTAGTATTTTACAACATACCTGGCGGGTCGGCCACTATTTCTCGGTGGGAACGTTATATACGTCTATAACGTAATACAACCTAACCTAACCCATCTGGCTCCTCGCTGGTAATGTTTTACAGAATCCCGGTCCTGTCGGCCCGTACTTCTCCGTGGGAACATTATATACGCCTATAACGTTATATATCCTAACCTAAGGCAACCTCACACCTCGGATGTAGTATTTTACAACAACCTGGCGGGTCGGCCCCTACTTCTCGGTTGGAACATTATATAGGTCTATAACGTAA
Source organism: Xylocopa violacea (assembly GCA_963969225.1). NCBI lineage: Eukaryota > Metazoa > Arthropoda > Insecta > Hymenoptera > Apidae > Xylocopa > Xylocopa violacea. The sequence goes on from CAXAJV010000008.1 coordinate 4,862,916, forward strand.
TATAGCCCAACCTAACGCATCTAGCCCCTGGCTGGTAATGTTTTGCAGAATCCCGGTTGTGACGGCCCGTACACCTTCGCGGGAACATTATATACGTCTATAACGTTATATATCCTAACCTAAGGTAACCTCACACCTCGGATGTAGTATTTTACAACATTGCTGGCGGGCCGGCCCCTACTTCTGGGTGGGAACATTATATACGTCTATAACGTAATATAACCTAACCTAACCCATCTAGCCCCTCGCTGGTAATGTTTTACAGAATCCCGGTACTGTCGGCCCGTACCTCTCCGTGGAAACATTATATACGTCTGTAACATTGTATATCCTAACCTAAGGCACTCTAACATCTCGGATGTAGTATTTTACAACAATTCTGGCGTTTTGGCCCCTACTTCTCTGTGGGAACATTATATACGTTCATAACGTAATATAACCTAACTTAACCTATCTAGCCCCTCGCTGGTAATGTTTTACAGAATCCCGGTCGGGTCGGCCCGTACCTCTCCGTGGGAACATTATAAACGTCTATAGTGTTATATATCCTAACCTAAGGCAGCCTAACATTTCGGATGTAGAATATTACAACATTCCTGGCGGGTCGGCAAGTATTTCTCGGTGGGAACGTTATATACGTCTATAACGTAATATAACCTAACCTAACCCATCTGGCCTCTCGCTGTTAATGTTTTACAGAATCCCGGTCCTGTCGGCCCGTACCTCTCCGTGGGAACATTATATACGTCTATAACGTTATATATCCTAACCTAAGGCAACCTCACACCTCGGATGTAGTATTTTACAACATACCTGGCGGGTCGGCCCCTACTTCTCGGTTGGAACATTATATATGCCTATAACTTAATATAACCTAACCTAACCCATCTAGCCCCTGGGTGGTAATGTTTTACAGAATCCCGGTCGTGACGGCCCGTACCTATCCGTGGGAACATTATATACGTCTATAACGTTATATATCCTAACCTATGGCAACCTCACACCTCGGATGTAGTATTTTACAACATACCTGGCGGGTCGGCCCCTACTTCTCGGTTGGAACATTATATAGGTCTATAACGTAATATAACCCAACCTAACACATCTAGCCCCTGGCTGGTAATGTTATGCAGAATCCCGGTCGTGACGGCCCGTACACGTTCGCGGGAACATTATATGCGTCTATAAAGTTATATATCCTAACCTAATGCAACCTCACACCTCGGATGTAGTATTTTACAACATTCCTGGCGGGCCGGCCCCTACTTCTCGGTGGGAACATTATATACGTCTATAACGTAATATAACCTAACCTAACCCATCTAGCCCCTCGCTGGTAATGTTTTACAGAATCCCGGTACTGTCGGCCCGTACCTCTCCGTGGGAACATTATATACGTCTGTAACGTTATATATCCTAGCTTAAGGCAATCTAACATCTCGGATGTAGTATTTTACAACATACCTGGCGGGTCGGCCACTATTTCTCGGTGGGAACGTTATATACGTCTATAACGTAATATAACCTAACCTAACCCATCTGGCCCCTCGCTGGTAATGTTTTACAGAATCCCGGTCCTGTCGGCCCGTACCTCTCCGTGGGAACATTATATACGTCTATAACGTTATATATCCTAACCTAAGGCAACCTCACACCTCGGATGTAGTACTTTACAACATACCTGGCGGGTCGGCCCCTACTTCTCGGTTGGAACATTATATATGTCTATAACGTAATATGACCTAACCTAACCCATCTAGCCCCTGGGTGGTAATGTTTTACGGAATCCCGTTCGTGGAGCCCCGTACTTCTTCGTGGGAACATTATAGACGTCTATAACGTTATATATCCTAACCTAAAGCAACCTCACACCTCGGATGTAGTATTTTACAACAATCCTGGCGGGCCGGCCCCTACTTCTCGGTGGGAACATTATATACGTCTATAACGCAATATAACCTAACCTAACCCATCTAGCATCTGGCTGTTAATGTTTTACAGAATCCCGGTCGTGACGGTCCGTACCTCTTCGTGGGAACATTATATGCGTCTATAACGTTATATATCCTAACCTAAGGCAACCTCAGACCTCGGATGTAGTATTTTACAACATTCCTGGCGGGCCGGCCCCTACTTCTCGGTGGGAACGTTATATACGTCTACAACGTAATATAACCTAACCTAACCCATCTAGCACCTCGCTGGTGTTGTTTTACAGAATCCCGGTCGTGACGGCCCGTACCTCATCTTGGGAACATAATATACGTCTATAACGTTATATATCCTAACCTAAGGCAACCTCACACCTCGGATGTATTATTTTACAGCATGCCTGGCGCGTCGGTCCCTACTTCTCGGTTGGAAATTATATAGGTCTATAACGTAATATAACCTAACCTAACCCATCTAGACCCTGGGTGGTAATGTTTTACAGAATCCCGGTCGTGACGGCCCGTACCTCTCCGTGGGAACATTATATACGTCTATACCGTTATATATCCTAACCTAAGGCAATCTCACTAGTCGGATATAGTATTTTAGAACATTCCTGGCTGGTCGTCCCCTACTTCTCGGTGGGAACGTTATATACGTCTATAACGTAATATAACCTAACCTAATCCATCTAGCAGCTCGCTGGTAATGTTTTACAGAATCCCGGTCGTGTCGGTCCGTGCCTCTCCGTGGGAACATTATATACGTCTATAAAGTTATATATCCTAACCTAAAGCAACCTAACATCTCGGACGTAGTATTTTACAACATACCTGGCGGGTCGGCCACTATTTCTCGGTGGGAACGTTATATACGTCTATAACGTAATACAACCTAACCTAACCCATCTGGCTCCTCGCTGGTAATGTTTTACAGAATCCCGGTTGTGACGGCCCGTACACCTTCGCGGGAACATTATATACGTCTATAACGTTATATATCCTAACCTAAGGCAACCTCACACCTCGGATGTAGTATTTTACAACATTCCTGGCGGGGCGGCCCCTACTTCTGGGTGGGAACATTATATACGTCTATAACGTAATATAACCTAACCTAACCCATCTAGCCCCTCGCTGGTAATGTTTTACAGAGTCCCGGTACTGTCGGCCCGTACCTCTCCGTGGGAACATTATATACGTCTGTAACGTTATATATCCTAACCTAAGGCAATCTAACATCTCGTATGTAGTATTTTACAACAATTCTGGCGTTTTGGCCCCTACTTCTCTGTGGGAACATTATATACGTTCATAACGTAATATAACCTAACTTAACCTATCTAGCCCCTCGCTGGTAATGTTTTACAGAATCCCGGTCGGGTCGGCCCGTACCTCTCCGTGGGAACATTATAAACGTCTATAACGTTATATATCCTAACCTAAGGCAGCCTAACATTTCGGATGTAGAATATTACAACATTCCTGGCGGGTCGGCCAGTATTTCTCGGTGGGAACGTTATATACGTCTATAACGTAATATAACCTAACCTAACCCATCTGGCCCCTCGCTGTTATTGTTTTACAGAATCCCGGTCCTGTCGGCCCGTACCTCTCCGTGGGAACATTATATACGTCTATAACGTTATATGTCCTAACCTAAGGAAACATCACACCTCAGATGTAGTATTTTACGACATACCTGGCGGGTCGGCCCCTACTTCTCGGTTGGAACATTATATATGTCTATAACGTAATATAACCTAACCTAACCCATCTAGCCCCTGGGTGGTAATGTTTTACAGAATCCCGGTCGTGACGGCCCGTACCTATCCGTGGGAACATTATATACGTCTATAACGTTATATATCTTAAACTAAGGCAACCTCACACCTCGGATATAGTATTTTACAACATAGCTGGCGGGTCGGCCCCTACTTCTCGGTTGGAACATTATATAGGTCTATAACGTAATATAACCCAACCTAACGCATCTAGCCCCTGGCTGGTAATGTTTTACATAACCCCCGTCGTGTCGGTCCGTGCCTTTCCGTGTGAACATTATATACGTCTATAACGTTATATATCCTAACCTAAAGCAACCTAACATCTCGGATGTAGTATTTTACAACATACCTGGCGGGTCGGCCACTATTTCTCGGTGGGAACGTTATACACGTCTATAACGTAATACAACCTAACCTAACCCATCTGGCTCCTCGCTGGTAATGTTTTACAGAATCCCGTTCCTGTCGGCCCGTACCTCTCCGTGGGAACATTATATACGTCTATAACGTTATATATCCTAACCTAAGGCAACCTCACACCTCGTATGTAGTATTTTACAACATACCTGGCGGGTCGGCCCCTACTTCTCGGTTGGAGCATTATATATGTCTATAACGTAATATAACCTAACCTAACTCATCTAGCCCCTGGCTGGTAATGTTTTATATAATCCCGGTCGTGTCGGTCCGTGCCTCTCCGTGGGAACATTATATGCGTCTATAACATTATATATCCTAACCTAAAGCAACCTAACATCTCGGATGTAGTATTTTACAACATACTTGGCGTGTCGGCCCCTACTTCTCGGTTGGAACATTACATAGGTCTATAACGTAATATAACCTAACCTAACCCATCTAGCCCCTGGGTGGTAATGTTTTACAGAATCCCGGTCGTGACGGCCCGTACCTCTCCGTGGGAACATTATATACGTCTATAACGTTATATATCCTAACCTAAGGCAACCTCACACCTCGGATGTAGTATTTTACAACAACCTGGCGGGTCGGCCCCTGCTTCTCGGTTGGAACATTATATAGGTCTATAACGTAATATAGCCCAACCTAACGCATCTAGCCCCTGGCTGGTAATGTTTTGCAGAATCCCGGTTGTGACGGCCCTTACACCTCCGCGGGAACATTATATACGTCTATAACGTTATATATCCTAACCTAAGGCAACCTCACACCTCGGATGTAGTATTTTACAACATACTTGGCGTGTCGGCCCCTACTTCTCGGTTGGAACATTACATAGGTCTATAACGTAATATAACCTAACCTAACCCATCTAGCCCCTGGGTGGTAATGTTTTACAGAATCCCGGTCGTGACGGCCCGTACCTCTCCGTGGGAACATTATATAAGTCTGTAACTTTATATATCCTAACCTAAGGCAACCTCACACCTCGGATGTAGTATTTTACAACAACCTGGCGGGTCGGCCCCTGCTTCTCGGTTGGAACATTATATAGGTCTATAACGTAATATAGCCCAACCTAACGCATCTAGCCCCTGGCTGGTAATGTTTTGCAGAATCCCGGTTGTGACGGCCCGTACACCTTCGCGGGAACATTATATGCGTCTATAACGTTATATATCCTAACCTAAGGCAACCTCACACCTCGGATGTAGTATTTTACAACATTCCTGGCGGGCCGGCCCCTACTTCTCGGTGGGAACGTTATATACGTCTACAACGTAATATAACCTAACCTAACCCATCTAGCACCTCGCTGGTGTTGTTTTACAGAATCCCGGTCGTGAGGGCCCGTACCTCATCGTGGGAACATAATATACGTCTATAACGTTATATATCCTAACCTAAGGCAACCTCACACCTCGGATGTATTATTTTACAGCATGCCTGGCGGGTCGGTCCCTACTTCTCGGTTGGAAATTATATAGGTCTATAACGTAATATAACCTAACCTAACCCATCTAGACCCTGGGTGGTAATGTTTTACAGAATCCCGGTCGTGACGGCCCGTACCTCTCCGTGGGAACATTATATACGTCTATACCGTTATATATCCTAACCTAAGGCAACCTCGCTAGTCGGATGTAGTATTTTAGAACATTCCTGGCTGGTCGTCCCCTACTTCTCGGTGGGAACGTTATATACGTCTATAACGTAATATAACCTAACCTAACCCATCTAGCAGCTCGCTGGTAATGTTTTACAGAATCCCGGTCGTGTCGGTCTGTGCCTCTCCGTGGGAACATTATATACGTCTATAAAGTTATATATCCTAACCTAAATCAACCTAACATCTCGGATGTAGTGTTTTACAACATACCTGGCGGGTCGGCCCCTACTCCTCGGTTTGAACATTATATAGGTCTATAACGTAATATAACCTAGCCTAACACATCTAGCCCCTCGCTGGTAATGTTTTACAGAATCCCGGTCGTGTCGGCCCGTACCTCTACGTGGAGACATTAGATACGTCTATAACGCTATATATCCTAACCTAAGGCAACCTCACACCTTGGATGTAGTATTTTACAACATACCTGGCGGGTCGGCCCCTACTTCTCGATGGGAACGTTATATACGTCTACAACGTAATATAACCTAACCTAACCCATCTAGCACCTCGCTGGTGTTGTTTTACAGAATCCCGGTCGTGTCGGTCCGTGCCTCTCCGTGGGAACATTATATACGTCTATAAAGTTATATATCCTAACCTAAAGCAACCTAACATCTCGGATGTAGTATTTTACAACATACCTGGCGGGTCGGCCACTATTTCTCGGTGGGAACGTTATATACGTCTATAACGTAATACAACCTAACCTAACCCATCTGGCTCCTCGCTGGTAATGTTTTACAGAATCCCGGTCCTGTCGGCCCGTACTTCTCCGTGGGAACATTATATACGTCTATAACGTTATATATCCTAACCTAAGGCAACCTCACACCTCGGATGTAGTATTTTACAACAACCTGGCGGGTCGGCCCCTACTTCTCGGTTGGAACATTATATAGGTCTATAACGTAATATAGCCCAACCTAACGCATCTAGCCCCTGGCTGGTAATGTTTTGCAGAATCCCGGTTGTGACGGCCCGTACACCTCCGCGGGAACATTATATACGTCTATAACGTTATATATCCTAACCTAAGGCAACCTCACACCTCGGATGTAGTATTTTACAACATACTTGGCGTGTCGGCCCCTACTTCTCGGTTGGAACATTACATAGGTCTATAACGTAATATAACCTAACCTAACCCATCTAGCCCCTGGGTGGTAATGTTTTACAGAATCCCGGTCGTGACGGCCCGTACCTCTCCGTGGGAACATTATATACGTCTGTAACGTTATATATCCTAACCTAAGGCAACCTCACACCTCGGATGTAGTATTTTACAACAACCTGGCGGGTCGGCCCCTGCTTCTCGGTTGGAACATTATATAGGTCTATAACGTAATATAGCCCAACCTAACGCATCTAGCCCCTGGCTGGTAATGTTTTGAGAATCCCGGTTGTGACGGCCCGTACACCTTCGCGGGAACATTATATGCGCCTATAACGTTATATATCCTAACCTAAGGCAACCTCACACCTCGGATGTAGTATTTTACAACATTCCTGGCGGGCCGGCCCCTACTTCTCGGTGGGAACGTTATATACGTCTACAACGTAATATAACCTAACCTAACCCATCTAGCACCTCGCTGGTGTTGTTTTACAGAATCCCGGTCGTGACGGCCCGTACCTCATCGTGGGAACATAATATACGTCTATAACGTTATATATCCTAACCTAAGGCAACCTCACACCTCGGATGTATTATTTTACAGCATGCCTGGCGGGTCGGTCCCTACTTCTCGGTTGGAAATTATATAGGTCTATAACGTAATATAACCTAACCTAACCCATCTAGACCCTGGGTGGTAATGTTTTACAGAATCCCGGTCGTGACGGCCCGTACCTCTCCGTGGGAACATTATATACGTCTATAACGTTATATATCCTAACCTAAGGCAACCTCGCTAGTCGGATGTAGTATTTTAGAACATTCCTGGCTGGTCGTCCCCTACTTCTCGGTGGGAACGTTATATACGTCTATAACGTAATATAACCTAACTTAACCTATCTAGCCCCTCGCTGGTAATGTTTTACAGAATCCCGGTCCTGTCGGCCCGTACTTCTCCGTGGGAACATTATATACGTCTATAACGTTATATATCCTAACCTAAGGCAACCTCACACCTCGGATGTAGTATTTTACAACAACCTGGCGGGTCGGCCCCTACTTCTCGGTTGGAACATTATATAGGTCTATAACGTAATATAGCCCAACCTAACGCATCTAGCCCCTGGCTGGTAATGTTTTGCAGAATCCCGGTTGTGACGGCCCGTACACCTTCGCGGGAACATTATATACGTCTATAACGTTATATATCCTAACCTAAGGTAACCTCACACTTCGGATGTAGTATTTTACAACATTGCTGGCGGGCCGGCCCCTACTTCTGGGTGGGAACATTATATACGTCTATAACGTAATATAACCTAACCTAACCCATCTAGCCCCTCGCTGGTAATGTTTTACAGAATCCCGGTACTGTCGGCCCGTACCTCTCCGTGGGAACATTATATACGTCTGTAACGTTGTATATCCTAACCTAAGGCACTCTAACATCTCGGATGTAGTATTTTACAACAATTCTGGCGTTTTGGCCCCTACTTCTCTGTGGGAACATTATATACGTTCATAACGTAATATAACCTAACTTAACCTATCTAGCCCCTCGCTGGTAATGTTTTACAGAATCCCGGTCGGGTCGGCCCGTACCTCTCCGTGGGAACATTATAAACGTCTATAGTGTTATATATCCTAACCTAAGGCAGCCTAACATTTCGGATGTAGAATATTACAACATTCCTGGCGGGTCGGCAAGTATTTCTCGGTGGGAACGTTATATACGTCTATAACGTAATATAACCTAACCTAACCCATCTGGCCTCTCGCTGTTAATGTTTTACAGAATCCCGGTCGTGTCGGTCCGTGCCTCTCCGTGGGAACATTATATACGTCTATAACGTTATATATCCTAACCTAAAGCAACCTAACATCTCGGATGTAGTATTTTACAACATACTTGGCGGGTCGGCCCCTACTTCTCGGTTGGAACATTATATAGGTCTATAACGTAATATAACCTAACCTAACCCATCTAGCCCCTGGGTGGTAATGTTTTGCAGAATCCCGGTTGTGACGGCCCGTACACCTTCGCGGGAACATTATATACGTCTATAACGTTATATATCCTAACCTAAGGCAACCTCACACCTCGGATGTAGTATTTTACAACATTCCTGGCGGGCCGGCCCCTACTTCTCGGTGGGAACATTATATACGTCTATAACGTAATATAACATAACCTAACCCATCTAGCCCCTCGCTGGTAATGTTTTACAGAATCCCGGTACTGTCGGCCCGTACCTCTCCGTGGGAACAATATATACGTCTGTAACGTTATATATCCTAACCTAAGGCAATCTAACATCTCGGATGTAGTATTTACAACAATTCTGGCGTGTTGGCCCCTACTTCTCTGTGGGAACATTATATACGTTCATAACGTAATATAACCTAACTTAACCTATCTAGCCCCTCGCTGGTAATGTTTTACAGAATCCCGGTCGGGTCGGCCCGTACCTCTCCGTGGGAACATTATAAACGTCTATAGCGTTATATATCCTAACCTAAGGCAGCCTAACATTTCGGATGTAGAATATTACAACATTCCTGGCGGGTCGGCAAGTATTTCTCGGTGGGAACGTTATATACGTCTATAACGTAATATAACCTAACCTAACCCATCTGGCCCCTCGCTGGTAATGTTTTACAGGATCCCGGTCCTGTCGGCCCGTACCTCTCCGTGGGAACATTATATACGTCTATAACGTTATATATCCTAACCTAAGGCAACCTCACACCTCGGATGTAGTATTTTACAACATACCTGGCGGGTCGGCCCCTACTTCTCGGTTGGAACATTATATATGCCTATAACTTAATATAACCTAACCTAACCCATCTAGCCCCTCGCTGGTAATGTTTTACAGAATCCCGGTACTGTCGGCCCGTACCTCTCCGTGGGAACATTATATACGTCTGTAACGTTATATATCCTAGCTTAAGGCAATCTAACATCTCGGATGTAGTATTTTACAACATACCTGGCGGGTCGGCCACTATTTCTCGGTGGGAACGTTATATACGTCTATAACGTAATATAACCTAACCTAACCCATCTGGCCCCTCGCTGGTAATGTTTTACAGAATCCCGGTCCTGTCGGCCCGTACCTCTCCGTGGGAACATTATATACGTCTATAACGTTATATATCCTAACCTAAGGCAACCTCACACCTCGGATGTAGTACTTTACAACATACCTGGCGGGTCGGCCCCTACTTCTCGGTTGGAACATTATATATGTCTATAACGTAATATGACCTAACCTAACCCATCTAGCCCCTGGGTGGTAATGTTTTACGGAATCCCGTTCGTGGAGCCCCGTACTTCTTCGTGGGAACATTATAGACGTCTATAACGTTATATATCCTAACCTAAAGCAACCTCACACCTCGGATGTAGTATTTTACAACAATCCTGGCGGGCCGGCCCCTACTTCTCGGTGGGAACATTATATACGTCTATAACGTAATATAACCTAACCTAACCCATCTAGCATCTGGCTGGTAATGTTTTACAGAATCCCGGTCGTGACGGCCCGTACCTCTCCGTGGGAACATTATATACGTCTATAACGTTATATATCCTAACCTAAGGCAACCTCACACCTCGGATGTAGTATTTTACAACAACCTGGCGGGTCGGCCCCTGCTTCTCGGTTGGAACATTATATAGGTCTATAACGTAATATAGCCCAACCTAACGCATCTAGCCCCTGGCTGGTAATGTTTTGTAGAATCCCGGTTGTGACGGCCCGTACACCTCCGCGGGAACATTATATACGTCTATAACGTTATATATCCTAACCTAAGGCAACCTCACACCTCGGATGTAGTATTTTACAACATACTTGGCGTGTCGGCCCCTACTTCTCGGTTGGAACATTACATAGGTCTATAACGTAATATAACCTAACCTAACCCATCTAGCCCCTGGGTGGTAATGTTTTACAGAATCCCGGTCGTGACGGCCCGTACCTCTCCGTGGGAACATTATATAAGTCTGTAACTTTATATATCCTAACCTAAGGCAACCTCACACCTCGGATGTAGTATTTTACAACAACCTGGCGTGTCGGCCCCTGCTTCTCGGTTGGAACATTATATAGGTCTATAACGTAATATAGCCCAACCTAACGCATCTAGCCCCTGGCTGGTAATGTTTTGCAGAATCCCGGTTGTGACGGCCCGTACACCTTCGCGGGAACATTATATACGTCTATAACGTTATATATCGTAACCTAAGGCAACCTCACACCTCGGATGTAGTATTTTACAACATTCCTGGCGGGCCGGCACCTACTTCTGGGTGGGAACATTATATACGTCTATAACGTAATATAACCTAACCAAACCCATCTAGCCCCTCGCTGGTAATGTTTTACAGAATCCCGGTACTGTCGGCCCGTACCTCTCCGTGGGAACATTATATAAGTCTGTAACTTTATATATCCTAACCTAAGGCAACCTCACACCTCGGATGTAGTATTTTACAACAACCTGGCGGGTCGGCCCCTGCTTCTCGGTTGGAACATTATATAGGTCTATAACGTAATATAGCCCAACCTAACGCATCTAGCCCCTGGCTGGTAATGTTTTGCAGAATCCCGGTCGTGACGCCCCGTACACCTTCGCGGGAGCATTATATACGTCTATAACGTTATATATCCTAACCTAAGGCAACCTCACACCTCGGATGTAGTATTTTACAACATACCTGTCGGGTCGGCCCCTACTTCTCGGTTGGAACATTATATATGTCTATAACTTAATATAACATAACCTAACTCATCTACCGCCTGGGTGGTAATGTTTTACAGAATCCCGGGCGTGTCGGTCCGTGCCTCTCCGTGGGAACATTATATACGTCTATAACGTTATATATCCTAACCTAAGGCAACCTCACACCTCGGATGTAGTATTTTACAACATACCTGTCGGGTCGGCCCCTACTTCTCGGTTGGAACATTATATATGTCTATAACTTAATATAACATAACCTAACTCATCTACCCCCTGGGTGGTAATGTTTTACAGAATCCCGTTCGTGACGGCCCGTACATATCCGTGGGAACATTATATACGTCTATAACGTTATATATCCTAACCTAAGGCAACCTCACACCTCGGATGTAGTATTTTACAACATACCTGGCGGGTCGGCCCCTACTTCTCGGTTGGAACATTATATAGGTCTATAACGTAATATAACCCAACCTAACACATCTAGCCCCTGGCTGGTAATGTTTTGCAGAATCTCGGTCGTGACGGCCCGTACACCTTCGCGGGAACATTATATGCGTCTATAAGGTTATATATCCTAACCTAAGGCAACCAAACATCTCGGATGTAACATTTTACAGCATTCCTGGCTTGTCGGAACCTACTTCTCGGTGGAAACAGTATATACGTCTATAGCGTTGTATATCCCAACTTAAGGCAACCAAACATCTCGGATGTAACATTTTACAACTTTCCTGGCTTGTCGGAACCTACTTCTCGGTGGGAACAGTATATACGTCTATAACGTTATATACCCTAACCTAAGGCAACCAAACATCTCGGATGTAACATTTTACAACATTCCTGGCTTGTCGGAACCTACTTCTCGGTGGGAACAGTATATACATCTATAACGTTATATACCCTAGCTTAAGGCAACCAAACATCTCGGATGTAACATTTTACAATATTCCAGGCTTGTCGGACCCTACTTCTCGGTGGAAAAATTATATGCGTCTATAACGTTATATATCCCAACTTAAGGCAACCAAACATCTCGGATGTAACATTTTACAACATTCCTGGCTTGTCGGAACCTACTTCTCGGTGGAAAAATTATATGCGTCTATAACGTTATATATCCTAACCTAAGGCAACCAAACATCTCGGATGTAATATTTGACAACATTTCTGGCGTGACGAACCCTACTTTTCGGAGGGAACATTGTATGCGTCTATAATATTACATATCCTAACCTAAGGCAACCTAACATCTCGGAAGTAATAATTGATAACATTCCAGGCGTGTCGGACCCTACCTCTCGGTGGGAACAGTATATACGTTTCTAGCGTTATATACCCTAACTTAAGGCAACCTGGCATCTCCGATATAACATTTGACAACATTCCAGGCGTGTCGGTCCCTACTTCTCGGTGGTAACATTATATGCGTCTATAAGGTTATATATCCTAACCTAAGGCAACCAAACATCTCGGATGTAACATTTTACAACATTCCTGGCTTGTCGGAACCTACTTCTCGGTGGAAACAGTATATACGTCTATAGCGTTGTATATCCCAACTTAAGGCAACCAAACATCTCGGATGTAACATTTTACAACTTTCCTGGCTTGTCGGAACCTACTTCTCGGTGGGAACAGTATATACGTCTATAACGTTATATACCCTAACCTAAGGCAACCAAACATCTCGGATGTAATATTTGAGAACATTTCAGGCGTGTCGGACCCTACTTCTCGGTGGGAAAATTATATGCGTCTATAGCGCTATATATCCCAACTTAAGGCAACCAAACATCTCGGATGTAACATTTTACAACACTCCAGACTTGTCGGACTCTACTTCTCGGTGGAAAAATTATATGCGTCTATAACGTTATATATCCCAACTTAAGGCAACCAGACATCTCGGATGTAATATTTTACAACATTCCTGGCGTGTCGGAGCATACTTTTCGGTGGGAATATTATATACGTCTATAGCGGTATATATGCTAATATAAGGTAACCTATCATCTCGGATGTAATATTTGACAACATTCCAGGCGAGTCGAAACCTACTTATCGGTGGGAAAATTATATGCGTCTATAACGTTATGTATCCCAACCTAAGGCAACCAAACATCGCGGATGTAATATTTGACAACATTGCTGGCGTGGCGGACCCTACTTCTCGGTGGGAACATTGTATGCGTCTATAACGTTGTATATCCTAACCTAAGGCAACCTATCATCTCGGACGTAATATTTTACAACATTCCTGGCGTGTCGGAGCATACTTTTCGGTGGGAATATTATATACATCTATAACGGTATATATGCTAATATAAGGTAACCTAACATGTCGGATGTAATACTTGACAACATTCCAGGCGTGTCGAACCCTACTTATCAGTGGGAAAATTATATGCGTCTATAACGTTATATATCCCATCCTAAGTTAACCCATCATCTCAGACGTAATATTTTACTATATTCCTGGCATGTCGGCGCATTCTTCTCGATGGGAACATTATATATGCCTATAACGGTATATATCCTAATGTAAGGCAACCTAACATCTCGGATGTAATATTTGACAACATTCCAGGCGTGTCGGAACCTACTTGTCGGTGGGAACAGTATATAAGTTTCCAGCGTTATATACCCTAACTTAAGGCATCCTAACATCTCCGATGTAACATTTGTCAACATTCCAGGCGTGTCGGTCCCTGCTTCTCGGTGGGAAGAGTATATACGTCTATAACGTTATGTATCCTAACCTAAGGCAACCAAACATCTCGGATGTAATATTTGAGAAAATTTCAGGCGTGTCGGACCCTACTTCTCGGTGGGAAAATTATATGCGTCTATAACGCTATATATCCCAACTTAAGGCAACCAAACATCTCGGATGTAACATTTTACAACATTCCAGACTTGTCGGACTCTACTTCTCGGTGGAAAAATTATATGCGTCTATAACGTTATATATCCCAACTTAAGGCAACCAGACATCTCGGATGTAATATTTTACACCATTCCTGGCGTGTCGGAGCATACTTTTCGGTGGGAATATTATATACGTCTATAGCGGTATATATGCTAATATAAGGTAACCTATCATCTCGGATGTAATATTTGACAACATTCCAGGCGAGTCGAAACCTACTTATCGGTGGGAAAATTATATGCGTCTATAACGTTATGTATCCCAACCTAAGGCAACCAAACATCGCGGATGTAATATTTGACAACATTGCTGGCGTGGCGGACCCTACTTCTCGGTGGGAACATTGTATGCGTCTATAACGTTGTATATCCTAACCTAAGGCAACCTATCATCTCGGACGTAATATTTTACAACATTCCTGGCGTGTCGGAGCATACTTTTCGGTGGGAATATTATATACATCTATAACGGTATATATGCTAATATAAGGTAACCTAACATGTCGGATGTAATACTTGACAACATTCCAGGCGTGTCGAACCCCACTTATCGGTGGGAAAATTATATGCGTCTATAACGTTATATATCCCATCCTAAGTTAACCCATCATCTCAGACGTAATATTTTACTATATTCCTGGCATGTCGGCGCATTCTTCTCGATGGGAACATTATATATGCCTATAACGGTATATATCCTAATGTAAGGCAACCTAACATCTCGGATGTAATATTTGACAACATTCCAGGCGTGTCGGACCCTACTTATCGGTGGAAAAATTATATGCGGCTATAACGTTATATATCCTAACCTAAGGCAACCTAATAACTCGGATGTAATATTTGACAACATTCCTGGCGTGTCGGACCCTACTTCCCGGTGGGAACATTATATACGTCTATAACGTTATATATCCTAACCTAAGGCAACCTAATAACTCGTCTGTAATAATTGACAACATTCCTGGCGTGTCGGACCCTACTCATCGGAGGGAACATTATATACGTCTATAACGTTATATATCCTAACCTAAGGCAACCAATCATCGCGGACGTAATATTTTCCAACATTCCTTGCGTGTCGGATCATACTTCTCGGTGGGAACAGTATATACGTCTATTACGGTATATATCCCAACCTAAGGCAACCTAACATCTCGGATGTAACATTTTACAACATTCCTGGCTTGTCGAACCTACTTCTCCGTGGGAACAGTATATACGTCTATAACGTTATATATCCCAACCTAAGGCAACCTAACATCTCGGATGTAATAGTTGACAAGATTCCAGGCGTGTCGGAACCTACTTATCGGTGGGAACATTATATGCGCCTATAACGATATATATCCTAACTTAAGGCAACCTAATACACCGGATGTAATATTTGACAACATTCCTGGCGTGTCGGACCCTACTTCTCGGTGGGAACATTATATACGTCTACAATGTTACATATCCAAACCTAAGACAACCTAATAACTCGTCTGTAATAATTGACAACATTCCTGGCGTGTCGGACCCTATTCATCGGAGGGAACATTATATACGTCTACAACGTTATATATCCTAACCTAAGGCAACCAATCATCTCGGACGTAATATTTTCCAACATTCCTAGCGTGTCGGATCATACTTCTCGGTGGGAACAGTATATACGTCTATTACGTTATATATCCCAACCTAAGGCAACCTAACATCTCGGATGTAACATTTTACAACATTCCTGGCTTGTCGGAACCTACTTCTCGATGGGAACAGTATATACGTCTATAACGTTATATATCCCAACCTAAGGCAACCTAACATCTCGGGTGTAATATTTGACAAAATTCCAGGCGTGTCGGACCCTACTTCTCGGTGGGAACAGTATATGCGTCTATAACGTTATATATCCCAACTTAAGGCAACCAAACATCTCGGATGTAACATTTTACAACATTCCTGACATGTCGGCGCATTCTTCTCGATGGGAACATTATATACGTCTATAACGTTATACATCCTAACCTAAGGCAACATATCACCTCAAACATGATATTGTACAACATTCCTGGCGTGTCGGACCCTATTTGTCGGTTGGAACATTATATACGTCTAGAACTTATATATCCCAACCTAAGTTAACCCATCATCTCAGACGTAATAATTTACAACATTCCTTGCATGTCGGCGCATTCTTCTCGATGGGACCATTATATATGCCTATAACGGTATATATCCTAATGTAAGGCAACCTAATTTCTCGGATGTAATATTTGACAACATTCCAGGCGTGTCGGACCCTACTTATCGGTGGGAACATTATATGCGCCTATAACGTTATATATCCTAACCTAAGGCAACCTAATACCCCGGATGTAATATTTGACAACATTCCTGGCGTGTCGGACCCTACTTCTCGGTGGGAACATTATATACGTCTATAAAGTTATATATCCAAACCTAAGACAACCTAATAACTAGGCTGTAATAATTGACAACATTCCTGGCGTGTCGGACCCTACTTCTCGGTGGTAGCATTATATGCGTCTATAACGGTATATATCCTAATATAAGGTAACCTAACATCTCGGATGTATTATTTGACAACATTCCTGGCGTGTCGGAACATACTTCTCGGTGGGAACAATATATACGTCTATCACGTTACATATCCTAACTTAAGGCAACCTAGCATCTCGGAAGTAATATTTGACAACATTCCAAGCGTGTCGGTCCCTACTTCTCGGTGGGAACATTATATACGTCTATAACATTATATATGCTAACCTAAGGCAACCAAACATCTCGGATGTAACGTTTTACAACATTACTGTCGTGTCGGAGGATACTTTTCGGTGGGAATATTATATACGTCTATAACGGTATATATCCTAACCCAAGGCAACCAAACATATCGGGTGTAACATTTTACAACATTCCTGGCGTGTCGGACCCTACTTCTCGGTGGGAACAGTATATACGTTTCCAGCGTTATATACCCTAAGTTAAGGCAACCTAATATCTCCGATGTAACATTTTACAACTTTCCTGGCTTGTCGGAACCTACTACTCGGTGGGAACAGTATATACGTCTATAACGTTATATACCCTAACCTAAGGCCACCAAACATCTCGGATGTAACATTTTACAACTTTCCTGGCTTGTCGGAACCTACTTCTCGGAGGGAACAGTATATACGTCTATAACGTTATATACCCTAACCTAAGGCAACCAAACATCTCGGATGTAACATTTTACAACATTCCAGGCTTGTCGGACCCTACTTCTCGGTGGAAAAATTATATGCGTCTATAACGTTATATATCCCAACTTAAGGCAACCAAACATCTCGGATGTAATATTTTACAACACTCCTGTCGTGTCGGAGCATACTTTTCGGTGGGAATATTATATACGTCTATAGCGGTATATATGCTAATATAAGGTAATCTATCATCTCGGATGTAATGTTTGACAACATTCCAGGCGTGTCGAACCATACTTATCGGTGGGAAAATTATATGCGGCTATAACGTTATATATCCTAACCTAAGGCAACCTAATAACTCGGATGTAATATTTGACAACATTCCTGGCGTGTCGGACCCTACTTCCCGGTGGGAACATTATATACGTCTATAACGTTATATATCCTAACCTAAGGCAACCTAATAACTCGTCTGTAATAATTGACAACATTCCTGGCGTGTCGGACCCTACTCATCGGAGGGAACATTATATACGTCTATAACGTTATATATCCTAACCTAAGGCAACCAATCATCTCGGACGTAATATTTTCCAACATTCCTAGCGTGTCGGATCATACTTCTCGGTGGGAACAGTATATACGTCTATTACGTTATATATCCCAACCTAAGGCAACCTAACATCTCGGATGTAACATTTTACAACATTCCTGGCTTGTCGGAACCTACTTCTCGATGGGAACAGTATATACGTCTAGAACTTATATATCCCAACCTAAGTTAACCCATCATCTCAGACGTAATAATTTACAACATTCCTTGCATGTCGGCGCATTCTTCTCGATGGGACCATTATATATGCCTATAACGGTATATATCCTAATGTAAGGCAACCTAATTTCTCGGATGTAATATTTGACAACATTCCAGGCGTGTCGGACCCTACTTATCGGTGGGAACATTATATGCGCCTATAACGTTATATATCCTAACCTAAGGCAACCTAATACCCCGGATGTAATATTTGACAACATTCCTGGCGTGTCGGACCCTACTTCTCGGTGGGAACATTATATACGTCTATAACGTTATATATCCAAACCTAAGACAACCTAATAACTAGGCTGTAATAATTGACAACATTCCTGGCGTGTCGGACCCTACTTCTCGGTGGTAGCATTATATGCGTCTATAACGGTATATATCCTAATATAAGGTAACCTAACATCTCGGATGTATTATTTGACAACATTCCTGGCGTGTCGGAACATACTTCTCGGTGGGAACAATATATACGTCTATCACGTTACATATCCTAACTTAAGGCAACCTAGCATCTCGGAAGTAATATTTGACAACATTCCAAGCGTGTCGGTCCCTACTTCTCGGTGGGAACATTATATACGTCTATAACATTATATATGCTAACCTAAGGCAACCAAACATCTCGGATGTAACGTTTTACAACATTACTGTCGTGTCGGAGGATACTTTTCGGTGTGAATATTATATACGTCTATAACGGTATATATCCTAACCCAAGGCAACCAAACATATCGGGTGTAACATTTTACAACATTCCTGGCGTGTCGGACCCTACTTCTCGGTGGGAACAGTATATACGTTTCCAGCGTTATATACCCTAAGTTAAGGCAACCTAATATCTCCGATGTAACATTTTACAACTTTCCTGGCTTGTCGGAACCTACTACTCGGTGAGAACAGTATATACGTCTATAACGTTATATACCCTAACCTAAGGCAACCAAACATCTCGGATGTAACATTTTACAACTTTCCTGGCTTGTCGGAACCTACTTCTCGGAGGGAACAGTATATACGTCTATAACGTTATATACCCTAACCTAAGGCAACCGAACATCTCGGATGTAACATTTTACAACATTCCAGGCTTGTCGGACCCTACTTCTCGGTGGAAAAATTATATGCGTCTATAACGTTATATATCCCAACTTAAGGCAACCAAACATCTCGGATGTAATATTTTACAACATTCCTGTCGTGTCGGAGCATACTTTTCGGTGGGAATATTATATACGTCTATAGCGGTATATATGCTAATATAAGGTAACCTATCATCTCGGATGTAATGTTTGACAACATTCCAGGCGTGTCGAAACCTACTTATCGGTGGGAAAATTATATGCGTCTATAACGTTATGTATCCCAACCTAAGGCAACCAAACATCGCGGATGTAATATTTGACAACATTGCTGGCGTCTCGGACCCTACTTCTCGGTGGGAACATTGTATGCGTCTATAACGTTGTATATCCTAAACTAAGGCAACCTATCATCTCGGATGTAATATTTTACAACATTCCTGGCGTGTCGGAGCATACTTTTCGGTGGGAATATTATATACATCTATAACGGTATATATGCTAATATAAGGTAACCTAACATGTCGGATGTACTATTTGACAACATTCCAGGCGTGTCGAACCATACTTATCGGTGGGAAAATTATATGCGGCTATAACGTTATATATCCTAACCTAAGGCAACCTAATAACTCGGATGTAATATTTGACAACATTCCTGGCGTGTCGGACCCTACTTCCCGGTGGGAACATTATATACGTCTATAACGTTATATATCCTAACCTAAGGCAACCTAATAACTCGTCTGTAATAATTGACAACATTCCTGGCGTGTCGGACCCTACTCATCGGAGGGAACATTATATACGTCTATAACGTTATATATCCTAACCTAAGGCAACCAATCATCTCGGACGTAATATTTTCCAACATTCCTAGCGTGTCGGATCATACTTCTCGGTGGGAACAGTATATACGTCTATTACGTTATATATCCCAACCTAAGGCAACCTAACATCTCGGATGTAACATTTTACAACATTCCTGGCTTGTCGGAACCTACTTCTCGATGGGAACAGTATATACGTCTATAACGTTATATATCCCAACCTAAGGCAACCTAACATCTCGGGTGTAATATTTGACAACATTCCAGGCGTGTCGGACCCTACTTCTCGGTGGGAAAAGTATATGCGTCTATAACGTTATATATCCCAACGTAAGGCAACCAAACATCTCGGATGTAACATTTTACAACATTCCTGGCATGTCGGCGCATTCTTCTCGATGGGAACATTATATACGTCTATAACGTTATACATCCTAACCTAAGGCAACATATCACCTCAAACATGATATTGTACAACATTCCTGGCGTGTCGGACCCTATTTGCCGGTTGGAACATTATATACGTCTAGAACTTATATATCCCAACCTAAGTTAACCCATCATCTCAGACGTAATAATTTACAACATTCCTTGCATGTCGGCGCATTCTTCTCGATGGGACCATTATATATGCCTATAACGGTATATATCCCAACTTAAGGCAACCAAACATCTCGGATGTAATATTTTACAACATTCCTGGCGTGTCGGAGCATACTTTTCGGTGGGAATATTATATACGTCTATAGCGGTATATATGCTAATATAAGGTAACCTATCATCTCGGATGTAATATTTGACAACATTCCAGGCGTGACGAAACCTACTTATCGGTGGGAAAATTATATACCTCTATAGCGGTATATATGCTAATATAAGGTAACCTATCATCTCGGATGTAATATTTGACAACATTCCAGGCGTGTCGAAACCTACTTATCGGTGGGAAAATTATATGCGTCTATAACGTTATGTATCCCAACCTAAGGCAACCAAACATCGCGGATGTAATATTTGACAACATTGCTGGCGTGTCGGACCCTACTTCTCGGTGGGAACATTGTATGCGTCTATAACGTTGTATATCCTAACCTAAGGCAACCTATCATCTCGGACGTAATATTTTACAACATTCCTGGCGTGTCGGAGCATACTTTTCGGTGGGAATATTATATACATCTATAACGGTATATATGCTAATATAAGGTAACCTAACATGTCGGATGTAATATTTGACAACATTCCAGGCCTGTCGAACCCTACTTATCGGTGGGAAAATTATATGCGTCTATAACGTTATATATCCTAACCTAAGGCAACCAAACATATCGGGTGTAACATTTTACAACATTCCTGGCGTGTCGGACCCTACTTCTCGGTGGGAACAGTATATACGATTCCAGCGTTATATACCCTAAGTTAAGGCAACCTAATATCTCCGATGTAACATTTTACAACTTTCCTGGCTTGTCGGAACCTACTTCTCGGTGGGAACAGTATATACGTCTATAACGTTATATACCCTAACCTAAGGCAACCAACCATCTCGGATGTAACATTTTACAACATTTCAGGCTTGTCGGACCATACTTCTCGGTGGAAAAATTATATGCGTCTATAACGTTATGTATCCTAACCTAAGGCAACCAAAAGTCTCGGATGTAATATTTGACAACATTTCAGGCGTGTCGGACCCTATTTCTCGGTGGGAACATTGTATGCGTCTATAACGTTATATACCCTAACCTAAGGCAACCAAACATCTCGGATGTAACATTTTACAACATTCCAGGCTTGTCGGACCCTACTTCTCGGTGGAAAAATTATATGCGTCTATAACGTTATATATCCCAACTTAAGGCAACCAAACATCTCGGATGTAATATTTTACAACATTCCTGGCTTGTCGGAACCTACTTCTCGGTGGGAACAGTATAGACGTCTATAGCGTTATGTATCCTAACCTAAGGCAACCAAACATCTCGGATGTAATATTTGAGAACATTTCAGGCGTGTCGGACCCTACTTCTCGGTGGGAACATTGTATGCGTCTATAACGTTGTATATCCTAACCTAAGGCAACCAAACATCTCAGCTGTAACATTTTAGAACATTCCTGGCGTGTCGGAACCTACTTCTCGGTGGGAACATTGTATGCGTCTATAACGTTGTATATCCCAACTTAAGGCAACCAAACATCTCGGACGTAACATTTTACAACATTCCTGGCATGTCGGCGCATTCTTCTCGATGGGAACATTATATATGTCTCTAACGGTATATATCCTAATGTAAGGTAACGTAACATGTCGGATGTAATATTTGACAACATTCCAGGCGTGTCGAACCCTACTTGTCGGTGGGAAAATTATATGCGTCTATAACGTTATATATCCTAACCTAAGGCAACCAAACATCTCGGATGTAATACTTGACAATATTTCAGGCGTGACGGACCCTACCTCTCGGTGGGAACATTGTATGCGTCTATAACGTTATATATCCCAACCTAAGGCAACCTAACAACTCGGAAGTAATATTTGACAACATTCCAGGCGTGTCGGACCCTACTTCTCTGTGGGAAAATTATATGCGTCTATAACGTTATATATCCTAACCTAAGGCAACCTAACAACTCGGATGTAATATTTGACATCATTCCTGGCGTGTCGGACCCTACTTCTCGGTGGTAACATTATATGCGTCTATAAGGTTATATATCCTAACCTAAGGCAACCAAACATCTCGGATGTAACATTTTACAACATTCCTGGCTTGTCGGAACCTACTTCTCGGTGGAAACAATATATACGTCTATAGCGTTATATATCCCAACTTAAGGCAACCAAACATCTCAGATGTAACATTTTACAACTTTCCTGGCTTGTCGGAACCTACTTCTCGGTGGGAACAGTATATACATCTATAACGTTATATACCCTAACTTAAGGCAACCAAACATCTCGGATGTAACATTTTACAATATTCCAGGCTTGTCGGACCCTACTTCTCGGTGGAAAAATTATATGCGTCTATAACGTTATATATCCCAACTTAAGGCAACCAAACATCTCGGATGTAACATTTTACAACATTCCTGGCTTGTCGGAACCTACTTCTCGGTGGAAAAATTATATGCGTCTATAACGTTATATATCCTAACCTAAGGCAACCAAACATCTCGGATGTAATATTTGACAACATTTCTGGCGTGACGAACCCTACTTTTCGGAGGGAACATTGTATGCGTCTATAATATTACATATCCTAACCTAAGGCAACCTAACATCTCGGAAGTAATAATTGATAACATTCCAGGCGTGTCGGACCCTACCTCTCGGTGGGAACAGTATATACGTTTCTAGCGTTATATACCCTAACTTAAGGCAACCTGGCATCTCCGATATAACATTTGACAACATTCCAGGCGTGTCGGTCCCTACTTCTCGGTGGTAACATTATATGCGTCTATAAGGTTATATATCCTAACCTAAGGCAACCAAACATCTCGGATGTAACATTTTACAACATTCCTGGCTTGTCGGAACCTACTTCTCGGTGGAAACAGTATATACGTCTATAGCGTTGTATATCCCAACTTAAGGCAACCAAACATTTCGGATGTAACATTTTACAACTTTCCTGGCTTGTCGGAACCTACTTCTCGGTGGGAACAGTATATACGTCTATAACGTTATATACCCTAACCTAAGGCAACCAAACATCTCGGATGTAACATTTTACAACATTCCAGGCTTGTCGGACCCTACTTCTCGGTGGAAAAATTATATGCGTCTATAACGTTATATATCCCAACTTAAGGCAACCAAACATCTCGGATGTAACATTTTACAACATTCCTGGCTTGTCGGAACCTACTTCTCGGTGGGAACAGTATAGACGTCTATAACGTTATGTATCCTAACCTAAGGCAACCAAACATCTCGGATGTAATATTTGAGAACATTTCAGGCGTGTCGGATCCTACTTCTCGGTGGGAAAATTATATGCGTCTATAACGTTATGTATCCCAACCTAAGGCAACCAAACATCGCGGATGTAATATTTGACAACATTGCTGGCGTGGCGGACCCTACTTCTCGGTGGGAACATTGTATGCGTCTATAACGTTGTATATCCT
Source organism: Xylocopa violacea (assembly GCA_963969225.1). Lineage (NCBI taxonomy): Eukaryota > Metazoa > Arthropoda > Insecta > Hymenoptera > Apidae > Xylocopa > Xylocopa violacea. The sequence goes on from CAXAJV010000008.1 coordinate 4,887,593, forward strand.
AACCTAAGGCAACCTATCATCTCGGACGTAATATTTTACAACATTCCTGGCGTGTCGGAGCATACTTTTCGGTGGGAATATTATATACATCTATAACGGTATATATGCTAATATAAGGTAACCTAACATGTCGGATGTAATACTTGACAACATTCCAGGCGTGTCGAACCCTACTTATCGGTGGGAAAATTATATGCGTCTATAACGTTATATATCCCATCCTAAGTTAACCCATCATCTCAGACGTAATATTTTACTATATTCCTGGCATGTCGGCGCATTCTTCTCGATGGGAACATTATATATGCCTATAACGGTATATATCCTAATGTAAGGCAACCTAACATCTCGGATGTAATATTTGACAACATTCCAGGCGTGTCGGAACCTACTTGTCGGTGGGAACAGTATATAAGTTTCCAGCGTTATATACCCTAACTTAAGGCATCCTAACATCTCCGATGTAACATTTGTCAACATTCCAGGCGTGTCGGTCCCTGCTTCTCGGTGGGAAGAGTATATACGTCTATAACGTTATGTATCCTAACCTAAGGCAACCAAACATCTCGGATGTAATATTTGAGAACATTTCAGGCGTGTCGGACCCTACTTCTCGGTGGGAAAATTATATGCGTCTATAACGCTATATATCCCAACTTAAGGCAACCAAAAATCTCGGATGTAACATTTTACAACATTCCAGACTTGTCGGACTCTACTTCTCGGTGGAAAAATTATATGCGTCTATAACGTTATATATCCCAACTTAAGGCAACCAGACATCTCGGATGTAATATTTTACAACATTCCTGGCGTGTCGGAGCATACTTTTCGGTGGGAATATTATATACGTCTATAGCGGTATATATGCTAATATAAGGTAACCTATCATCTCGGATGTAATATTTGACATCATTCCAGGCGAGTCGAAACCTACTTATCGGTGGGAAAATTATATGCGTCTATAACGTTATGTATCCCAACCTAAGGCAACCAAACATCGCGGATGTAATATTTGACAACATTGCTGGCGTGGCGGACCCTACTTCTCGGTGGGAACATTGTATGCGTCTATAACGTTATATATCCTAACCTAAGGCAACCTAATAACTCGTCTGTAATAATTGACAACATTCCTGGCGTGTCGGACCCTACTCATCGGAGGGAACATTATATACGTCTATAACGTTATATATCCTAACCTAAGGCAACCAATCATCTCGGACGTAATATTTTCCAACATTCCTAGCGTGTCGGATCATACTTCTCGGTGGGAACAGTATATACGTCTATTACGTTATATATCCCAACCTAAGGCAACCTAACATCTCGGATGTAACATTTTACAACATTCCTGGCTTGTCGGAACCTACTTCTCGATGGGAACAGTATATACGTCTATAACGTTATATATCCCAACCTAAGGCAACCTAACATCTCGGGTGTAATATTTGACAACATTCCAGGCGTGTCGGACCCTACTTCTCGGTGGGAAAAGTATATGCGTCTATAACGTTATATATCCCAACGTAAGGCAACCAAACATCTCGGATGTAACATTTTACAACATTCCTGGCATGTCGGCGCATTCTTCTCGATGGGAACATTATATACGTCTATAACGTTATACATCCTAACCTAAGGCAACATATCACCTCAAACATGATATTGTACAACATTCCTGGCGTGTCGGACCCTATTTGTCGGTTGGAACATTATATACGTCTAGAACTTATATATCCCAACCTAAGTTAACCCATCATCTCAGACGTAATAATTTACAACATTCCTTGCATGTCGGCGCATTCTTCTCGATGGGACCATTATATATGCCTATAACGGTATATATCCCAACTTAAGGCAACCAAACATCTCGGATGTAATATTTTACAACATTCCTGGCGTGTCGGAGCATACTTTTCGGTGGGAATATTATATACGTCTATAGCGGTATATATGCTAATATAAGGTAACCTATCATCTCGGATGTAATATTTGACAACATTCCAGGCGTGACGAAACCTACTTATCGGTGGGAAAATTATATACCTCTATAGCGGTATATATGCTAATATAAGGTAACCTATCATCTCGGATGTAATATTTGACAACATTCCAGGCGTGTCGAAACCTACTTATCGGTGGGAAAATTATATGCGTCTATAACGTTATGTATCCCAACCTAAGGCAACCAAACATCGCGGATGTAATATTTGACAACATTGCTGGCGTGTCGGACCCTACTTCTCGGTGGGAACATTGTATGCGTCTATAACGTTGTATATCCTAACCTAAGGCAACCTATCATCTCGGACGTAATATTTTACAACATTCCTGGCGTGTCGGAGCATACTTTTCGGTGGGAATATTATATACATCTATAACGGTATATATGCTAATATAAGGTAACCTAACATGTCGGATGTAATATTTGACAACATTCCAGGCCTGTCGAACCCTACTTCTCGGTGGGAACAGTATATACGTCTATAACGTTATATACCCTAACCTAAGGCAACCAACCATCTCGGATGTAACATTTTACAACATTTCAGGCTTGTCGGACCATACTTCTCGGTGGAAAAATTATATGCGTCTATAACGTTATGTATCCTAACCTAAGGCAACCAAAAGACTCGGATGTAATATTTGACAACATTTCAGGCGTGTCGGACCCTATTTCTCGGTGGGAACATTGTATGCGTCTATAACGTTATATACCCTAACCTAAGGCAACCAAACATCTCGGATGTAACATTTTACAACATTCCAGGCTTGTCGGACCCTACTTCTCGGTGGAAAAATTATATGCGTCTATAACGTTATATATCCCAACTTAAGGCAACCAAACATCTCGGATGTAATACTTGACAATATTTCAGGCGTGACGGACCCTACCTCTCGGTGGGAACATTGTATGCGTCTATAACGTTATATATCCCAACCTAAGGCAACCTAACAACTCGGAAGTAATATTTGACAACATTCCAGGCGTGTCGGACCCTACTTCTCTGTGGGAAAATTATATGCGTCTATAACGTTATATATCCTAACCTAAGGCAACCTAACAACTCGGATGTAATATTTGACATCATTCCTGGCGTGTCGGACCCTACTTCTCGGTGGTAACATTATATGCGTCTATAAGGTTATATATCCTAACCTAAGGCAACCAAACATCTCGGATGTAACATTTTACAACATTCCTGGCTTGTCGGAACCTACTTCTCGGTGGAAACAATATATACGTCTATAGCGTTATATATCCCAACTTAAGGCAACCAAACATCTCAGATGTAACATTTTACAACTTTCCTGGCTTGTCGGAACCTACTTCTCGGTGGGAACAGTATATACATCTATAACGTTATATACCCTAACTTAAGGCAACCAAACATCTCGGATGTAACATTTTACAATATTCCAGGCTTGTCGGACCCTACTTCTCGGTGGAAAAATTATATGCGTCTATAACGTTATATATCCCAACTTAAGGCAACCAAACATCTCGGATGTAACATTTTACAACATTCCTGGCTTGTCGGAACCTACTTCTCGGTGGAAAAATTATATGCGTCTATAACGTTATATATCCTAACCTAAGGCAACCAAACATCTCGGATGTAATATTTGACAACATTTCTGGCGTGACGAACCCTACTTTTCGGAGGGAACATTGTATGCGTCTATAATATTACATATCCTAACCTAAGGCAACCTAACATCTCGGAAGTAATAATTGATAACATTCCAGGCGTGTCGGACCCTACCTCTCGGTGGGAACAGTATATACGTTTCTAGCGTTATATACCCTAACTTAAGGCAACCTGGCATCTCCGATATAACATTTGACAACATTCCAGGCGTGTCGGTCCCTACTTCTCGGTGGTAACATTATATGCGTCTATAAGGTTATATATCCTAACCTAAGGCAACCAAACATCTCGGATGTAACATTTTACAACATTCCTGGCTTGTCGGAACCTACTTCTCGGTGGAAACAGTATATACGTCTATAGCGTTGTATATCCCAACTTAAGGCAACCAAACATCTCGGATGTAACATTTTACAACTTTCCTGGCTTGTCGGAACCTACTTCTCGGTGGGAACAGTATATACGTCTATAACGTTATATACCCTAACCTAAGGCAACCAAACATCTCGGATGTAACATTTTACAACATTCCAGATTTGTCGGACTCTACTTCTCGGTGGAAAAATTATATGCGTCTATAACGTTATATATCCCAACTTAAGGCAACCAGACATCTCGGATGTAATATTTTACAACATTCCTGGCGTGTCGGAGCATACTTTTCGGTGGGAATATTATATACGTCTATAGCGGTATATATGCTAATATAAGGTAACCTATCATCTCGGATGTAATATTTGACATCATTCCAGGCGAGTCGAAACCTACTTATCGGTGGGAAAATTATATGCGTCTATAACGTTATGTATCCCAACCTAAGGCAACCAAACATCGCGGATGTAATATTTGACAACATTGCTGGCGTGGCGGACCCTACTTCTCGGTGGGAACATTGTATGCGTCTATAACGTTGTATATCCTAACCTAAGGCAACCTATCATCTCGGACGTAATATTTTACAACATTCCTGGCGTGTCGGAGCATACTTTTCGGTGGGAATATTATATACATCTATAACGGTATATATGCTAATATAAGGTAACCTAACATGTCGGATGTAATACTTGACAACATTCCAGGCGTGTCGAACCCTACTTATCGGTGGGAAAATTATATGCGTCTATAACGTTATATATCCCATCCTAAGTTAACCCATCATCTCAGACGTAATATTTTACTATATTCCTGGCATGTCGGCGCATTCTTCTCGATGGGAACATTATATATGCCTATAACGGTATATATCCTAATGTAAGGCAACCTAACATCTCGGATGTAATATTTGACAACATTCCAGGCGTGTCGGACCCTACTTATCGGTGGAAAAATTATATGCGGCTATAACGTTATATATCCTAACCTAAGGCAACCTAATAACTCGGATGTAATATTTGACAACATTCCTGGCGTGTCGGACCCTACTTCCCGGTGGGAACATTATATACGTCTATAACGTTATATATCCTAACCTAAGGCAACCTAATAACTCGTCTGTAATAATTGACAACATTCCTGGCGTGTCGGACCCTACTCATCGGAGGGAACATTATATACGTCTATAACGTTATATATCCTAACCTAAGGCAACCAATCATCGCGGACGTAATATTTTCCAACATTCCTTGCGTGTCGGATCATACTTCTCGGTGGGAACAGTATATACGTCTATTACGGTATATATCCCAACCTAAGGCAACCTAACATCTCGGATGTAACATTTTACAACATTCCTGGCTTGTCGAACCTACTTCTCCGTGGGAACAGTATATACGTCTATAACGTTATATATCCCAACCTAAGGCAACCTAACATCTCGGATGTAATAGTTGACAACATTCCAGGCGTGTCGGAACCTACTTGTCGGTGGGAACAGTATATAAGTTTCCAGCGTTATATACCCTAACTTAAGGCATCCTAACATCTCCGATGTAACATTTGTCAACATTCCAGGCGTGTCGGTCCCTGCTTCTCGGTGGGAAGAGTATATACGTCTATAACGTTATATATCCTAACCTAAGGCAACCTAACATCTCGGATGTAATATTTGACAACATTCCAGGCATGTCGGACCCTACTTATCGGTGGGAACATTATATGCGCCTATAACGATATATATCCTAACTTAAGGCAACCTAATACACCGGATGTAATATTTGACAACATTCCTGGCGTGTCGGACCCTACTTCTCGGTGGGAACATTATATACGTCTACAATGTTACATATCCAAACCTAAGACAACCTAATAACTCGTCTGTAATAATTGACAACATTCCTGGCGTGTCGGACCCTATTCATCGGAGGGAACATTATATACGTCTATAACGTTATATATCCTAACCTAAGGCAACCAATCATCTCGGACGTAATATTTTCCAACATTCCTAGCGTGTCGGATCATACTTCTCGGTGGGAACAGTATATACGTCTATTACGTTATATATCCCAACCTAAGGCAACCTAACATCTCGGATGTAACATTTTACAACATTCCTGGCTTGTCGGAACCTACTTCTCGGTGGGAACAGTATATACGTCTATAACGTTATATACCCTAACCTAAGGCCACCAACCATCTCGGATGTAACATTTTACAACATTTCAGGCTTGTCGGACCATACTTCTCGGTGGAAAAATTATATGCGTCTATAACGTTATGTATCCTAACCTAAGGCAACCAAAAGTCTCGGATGTAATATTTGACAACATTTCAGGCGTGTCGGACCCTATTTCTCGGTGGGAACATTGTATGCGTCTATAACGTTATGTATCCTAACCTAAGGCAACCAAACATCTCGGATGTAATATTTGACAACATTTCACGCGTGTCGGACCCTACCTCTCGGTGGGAACAGTATATACGTTTCTAGCGTTATATACCCTAACTTAAGGCAACCTAGCATCTCTGATATAACATTTGACAACATTCCAGGCGTGTCGGTCCCTACTTCTCGGTGGTAACATTATATCCGTCTATAAGGTTATATATCCTAACCTAAGGCAACCAAACATCTCGGATGTAACATTTTACAACATTCCTGGCTTGTCGGAACCTACTTCTCTGTGGAAACAGTATATACGTCTATAGCGTTATATATCCCAACTTAAGGCAACCAAACATTTCGGATGTAACATTTTACAACTTTCCTGGCTTGTCGGAACCTACTTCTCGGAGGGAACAGTATATACGTCTATAACGTTATATATCCCAACTTAAGGCAACCAAACATCTCGGATGTAACATTTTCCAACTTTCCTGGCTTGTCGGAACCTACTTCTCGGAGGGAACAGTATATGCGTCTATAACGTTATATATCCCAACTTAAGGCAACCATACATCTCGGATGTAACATTTTACAACATTCCTGGCATGTCGGCGCATTCTTCTCGATGGGAACATTATATACGTCTATAACGTTATACATCCTAACCTAAGGCAACATATAACCTCAAACATGATATTGTACAACATTCCTGGCGTGTCGGACCCTATTTGTCGGTTGGAACATTATATACGTCTAGAACTTATATATCCCAACCTAAGTTAACCCATCATCTCAGACGTAATAATTTACAACATTCCTTGCATGTCGGCGCATTCTTCTCGATGGGACCATTATATATGCCTATAACGGTATATATCCTAATGTAAGGCAACCTAATTTCTCGGATGTAATATTTGACAACATTCCAGGCGTGTCGGACCCTACTTATCGGTGGGAACATTATATGCGCCTATAACGTTATATATCCTAACCTAAGGCAACCTAATACCCCGGATGTAATATTTGACAACATTCCTGGCGTGTCGGACCCTACTTCTCGGCGGGAACATTATATACGTCTATAACGTTATATATCCAAACCTAAGACAACCTAATAACTAGGCTGTAATAATTGACAACATTCCTGGCGTGTCGGACCCTACTTCTCGGTGGTAGCATTATATGCGTCTATAACGGTATATATCCTAATATAAGGTAACCTAACATCTCGGATGTATTATTTGACAACATTCCTGGCGTGTCGGAACATACTTCTCGGTGGGAACAATATATACGTCTATCACGTTACATATCCTAACTTAAGGCAACCTAGCATCTCGGAAGTAATATTTGACAACATTCCAAGCGTGTCGGTCCCTACTTCTCGGTGGGAACATTATATACGTCTATAACATTATATATGCTAACCTAAGGCAACCAAACATCTCGGATGTAACGTTTTACAACATTACTGTCGTGTCGGAGGATACTTTTCGGTGGGAATATTATATACGTCTATAACGGTATATATCCTAACCCAAGGCAACCAAACATATCGGGTGTAACATTTTACAACATTCCTGGCGTGTCGGACCCTACTTCTCGGTGGGAACAGTATATACGTTTCCAGCGTTATATACCCTAAGTTAAGGCAACCTAATATCTCCGATGTAACATTTTACAACTTTCCTGGCTTGTCGGAACCTACTACTCGGTGGGAACAGTATATACGTCTATAACGTTATATACCCTAACCTAAGGCAACCAAACATCTCGGATGTAACATTTTACAACATTCCTGGCTTGTCGGAACCTACTTCGCGGTGGAAACAGTATATACGTCTATAGCGTTATATATCCCAACTTAAGGCAACCAAACATCTCGGATGTAACATTTTACAACTTTCCTGGCTTGTCGGAACCTACTTCTCGGAGGGAACAGTATATACGTCTATAACGTTATATACCCTAACCTAAGGCAACCAAACATCTCGGATGTAACATTTTACAACATTCCAGGCTTGTCGGACCCTACTTCTCGGTGGAAAAATTATATGCGTCTATAACGTTATATATCCCAACTTAAGGCAACCAAACATCTCGGATGTAATATTTTACAACATTCCTGTCGTGTCGGAGCATACTTTTCGGTGGGAATATTATATACGTCTATAGCGGTATATATGCTAATATAAGGTAACCTATCATCTCGGATGTAATGTTTGACAACATTCCAGGCGTGTCGAAACCTACTTATCGGTGGGAAAATTATATGCGTCTATAACGTTATGTATCCCAACCTAAGGCAAGCAAACATCGCGGATGTAATATTTGACAACATTGCTGGCGTCTCGGAACCTACTTCTCGGTGGGAACATTGTATGCGTCTATAACGTTGTATATCCTAAACTAAGGCAACCTATCATCTCGGATGTAATATTTTACAACATTCCTGGCGTGTCGGAGCATACTTTTCGGTGGGAATATTATATACATCTATAACGGTATATATGCTAATATAAGGTAACCTAACATGTCGTATGTACTATTTGACAACATTCCAGGCGTGTCGAACCATACTTATCGGTGGGAAAATTATATGCGGCTATAACGTTATATATCCTAACCTAAGGCAACCTAATAACTCGGATGTAATATTTGACAACATTCCTGGCGTGTCGGACCCTACTTCCCGGTGGGAACATTATATACGTCTATAACGTTATATATCCTAACCTAAGGCAACCTAATAACTCGTCTGTAATAATTGACAACATTCCTGGCGTGTCGGACCCTACTCATCGGAGGGAACATTATATACGTCTATAACGTTATATATCCTAACCTAAGGCAACCAATCATCTCGGACGTAATATTTTCCAACATTCCTAGCGTGTCGGATCATACTTCTCGGTGGGAACAGTATATACGTCTATTACGTTATATATCCCAACCTAAGGCAACCTAACATCTCGGATGTAACATTTTACAACATTCCTGGCTTGTCGGACCCTATTTGTCGGTTGGAACATTATATACGTCTAGAACTTATATATCCCAACCTAAGTTAACCCATCATCTCAGACGTAATAATTTACAACATTCCTTGCATGTCGGCGCATTCTTCTCGATGGGACCATTATATATGCCTATAACGGTATATATCCTAATGTAAGGCAACCTAATTTCTCGGATGTAATATTTGACAACATTCCAGGCGTGTCGGACCCTACTTATCGGTGGGAACATTATATGCGCCTATAACGTTATATATCCTAACCTAAGGCAACCTAATACCCCGGATGTAATATTTGACAACATTCCTGGCGTGTCGGACCCTACTTCTCGGTGGGAACATTATATACGTCTATAACGTTATATATCCAAACCTAAGACAACCTAATAACTCGGCTGTAATAATTGACAACATTCCTGGCGTGTCGGACCCTACTTCTCGGTGGTAGCATTATATGCGTCTATAACGGTATATATCCTAATATAAGGCAACCTAACATCTCGGATGTATTATTTGACAACATTCCTGGCGTGTCGGAACATACTTCTCGGTGCTAACAATATATACGTCTATCATGTTACATATCCTAACTTAAGGCAACCTAGCATCTCGGAAGTAATATTTGACAACATTCCAAGCGTGTCGGTCCCTACTTCTCGGTGGGAACATTATTTGCGTCTGTAACGTTATATGTCCTAATCTAAGGCAACCTAACAACTCTGATGTAATACTTGACAACATTCCTGGCGTGTCGGACCCCACTTGTCGGTGGGAACATTATATACGTCTATAACATTATATATGCTAACCTAAGGCAACCAAACATCTCGGATGTAACGTTTTACAACATTACTGTCGTGTCGGCGCATACTTTTCGGTGGGAATATTATATACGTCTATAACGGTATATATCCTAACCCAAGGCAACCAAACATATCGGGTGTAACATTTTACAACATTCCTGGCGTGTCGGACCCTACTTCTCGGTGGGAACAGTATATACGTTTCCAGCGTTATATACCCTAAGTTAAGGCAACCTAATATCTCCGATGTAACATTTTACAACTTTCCTGGCTTGTCGGAACCTACTACTCGGTGGGAACAGTATATATGTCTATAACGTTATATACCCTAACCTAAGGCAACCAAACATCTCGGATGTAACATTTTACAACATTCCAGGCTTGTCGGACCCTACTTCTCGGTGGAAAAATTATATGCGTCTATAACGTTATATATCCCAACCTAAGGCAACCAAACATCGCGGATGTAATATTTGACAACATTGCTGGCGTGTCGGACCCTACTTCTCGGTGGGAACATTGTATGCGTCTATAACGTTGTATATCCTAACCTAAGGCAACCTATCATCTCGGACGTAATATTTTACAACATTCCTGGCGTGTCGGAGCATACTTTTCGGTGGGAATATTATATACATCTATAACGGTATATATGCTAATATAAGGTAACCTAACATGTCGGATGTAATATTTTACAACATTCCTGGCTTGTCGAAATCTACTTCTCGGTGGGAACAGTAAATACGTCTATAACGTTATGTATCCTAACCTAAGGCAACCAAACATCTCGGGTGTAATATTTGACAACATTTCAGGCGTGTCGGACCCTATTTATCGGTGTGAACATTGTATGCGTCTATAACGTTGTATATCCTAACCTGAGGCAACCAAAAATCTCGGATGTAACATTTTACAACATTCCTGGTTTGTCGGAACCTACTTCTCGGTGGAAAAATTATATGCGTCTATAACGTTATATATCCTAACCTAAGGCAACCAAACATCTCGGATGTAATATTTGACAACATTTCAGGCGTGACGAACCCTACTTCTCGGAGGGAACATTGTATGCGTCTATAACATTACATATCCTAACCTAAGGCAACCTAACAACTCCGATGTAATACTTAACAACATTCCTGGCGTGTCGGACCCTACTTCCCGGTGGGAACATTATATACGTCTATAGCGTTATACATCCTAACCTAAGGCAACATATCATCTCAAACATGATATTGTACAACATTCCTGGCGTGTCGGACCCTATTTGTCGGTTGGAACATTATATACGTCTAGAACGTTATATATCCCAACCTAAGTTAACCCATCATCTCAGACGTAATATTTTACAACATTCCTGGCATGTCGGCGCATTCTTCTCGATGGGACCATTATATATGCCTATAACGATATATATCCTAATGTAAGGCAACCTAACATCTCGGATGTAATATTTGACAACATTCCAGGCGTGTCGGACCCTACTTATCGGTGGGAAAATTATATGCGGCTATAACGTTATATATCCTAACCTAAGGCAACCTAATAACTCTGATGTAATATTTGACAACATTCCTGGCGTGTCGGACCCTACTTCCCGGTGGGAACATTATATACGTCTATAACGTTATATATCCTAACCTAAGACAACCTAATAACTCGCCTGTAATAATTGACAACATTCCTGGCGTGTCGGACCCTACTTCTCGGTGGTAGCATTATATGCGTCTATAACGGTATATATTCTAATATAAGGCAACCTAACATCTCGGATGTATTATTTGACAATATTCGTGGCGTGTCGGAACATACATCTCGGTTGGAACAATATATACGCCTATCACGTTACATATCCTAACTTAAGGCAACCTAGCATCTCGGAAGTAATATTTGACAACATTCCAAGCGTGTCGGTCCCTACTTCTCGGTGGGAACATTATTTGCGTCTGTAACGTTATATATCCTAATCTAAGGCAACCTAACAACTCCGATGTAATACTTGACAACATTCGTGGCGTGTCGGACCCCACTTGCCGGTGGGAACATTATACACGTCTGTAACATTATATATCCTAACCTAAGGCAACCAAACATCTCGGATGTAACGTTTTACAACATTACTGTCGTGTCGGAGCATACTTTTCGGTGGGAATATTATATACGTATATAACGTTATATATCCTAACCTAAGGCAACCAAACATATCGGGTGTAACATTTTACAACATTCCTGGCGTGTCGGAGCCTACTTATCGGTGGGAACATTATTTGCGTCTGTAACGTTATATATCCTAACCTAAGGCAACCAAACATCTCGTGTGTAATATTTGACAACATTTCAGGCGTGTCGGACCCTATTTATCGGTGGGAACATTGTATGCGTCTATAACGTTGTATATCCTAACCTAAGGCAACCAAAAATCTCGGATGTAACATTTTACAACATTCCTGGCTTGTAGGAACCTACTTCTCGGTGGAAAAATTATATGCGTCTATAACGTTATGTATCCTAACCTAAGGCAACCAAACATCTCGGGTGTAATATTTGACAACATTTCAGGCGTGTCGGACCCTACTTCTCGGTGGGAAAATTGTATGCGTTTATAACGTTGTATATCCTAACCTAAGGCAACCAAACATCTCGGATGTAACATTTTAGAACATTCCTGGCGTGTCGGAACCTACTTCTCGGTGGAAAAATTATATGCGTCTATAACGTTATATATCCCAACTTAAGGCAACCAAACATCTCGGATGTAACATTTTACAACATTCCTGGCATGTCGGCGCATTCTTCTCGATGGGGACATTATATATGTCTCAAACGGTATATATCCTAATGCAAGGCAACCTAACAACTCGGATGTAATATTTTTCAACATTCCTGGCGTGTCGGAGCATACTTCTCGGTTGGAATATTATATACGTCTATAACGGTATATGTGCTAATCTAAGGCAACCAATCGTCTCGGATGTAATATTTGACAACATTCCTGGCGTGTCGGTCCCTGCTTCTCGGTGGGAACAGTATATACGTCTATAACGTTATATATCTTAACCTAAGGCAACCTAACAACTCCGATGTAATACTTAACAACATTCCTGGCGTGTCGGACCCCACTTGTCCGTGGGAACATTATATACGTCTATAACGTTATACATCCTAACCTAAGGCAACATATCATCTCAAACATGATATTGTACAACATTCCTGGCGTGTCGGACCCTATTTGTCGGTTGGAACATTATATACGTCTAGAACGTTATATATCCCAACCTAAGTTAACCCATCATCTCAGACGTAATATTTTACAACATTCCTGGCATGTCGGCGCATTCTTCTCGATGGGATCATTATATATGCCTATAACGGTATATATCCTAATGTAAGGCAACCTAACATCTCGGATGTAATATTTGACAACATTCCAGGCGTGTCGGAACCTACTTCTCTGTGGGAAAATTATATGCGTCTATAACGTTATATATCCTAACCTAAGGCAACCTAACAACTCGGATGTAATATTTGACAACATTCCTGGCGTGTCGGACCCCACTTGTCGGTGGAAACATTATATACGTATATAACGTTATATATCCTAACCTAAGGCAACCTATCATCTCGGACGTAATATTTTCCAACATTCCTGGCGTGTCGGATCATACTTCTCGGTGGGAATATTATATACGTCTATAACGGTATTTATCCTAATGTAAGGCAACCTAACATCTCGGATGTAATATTTTACAACAATCCTGGCGTGTCGGACCATACTTCTCGGTGTGAATATTATATACGTCTATAACGGTATATATGCTAATCTAAGGTAACCTAACATCCCTGATGTAATATTTGACAACATTCTTGGCGTGTCGGGCCCTACTTCTCGGTGGGAACAGTATATAAGTTTCCAGCGTTATATTCCCTAACTTAAGGCAACCTAACATCTCCGATGTAACATTTGTCAACATTCCAGGCGTGTCCGACCCTACTTCTCGGTGGGAAAATTATATGCGTCTATAACGTTATATATCCTAACCTAAGGCAACCAAACATCTCGGATGTAATACTTGTCAATATTTCAGGCGTGACGGACCCTACCTCTCGGTGGGAACATTGTATGCGTCTATAACGTTATATATCCCAACCTAAGGCAACCTAACAACTCGGAAGTAATATTTGACAACATTCCAGGCGTGTCGGACCCTACTCCTCTGTGGGAAAATTATATGCGTCTATAACGTTATATATCCTAACCTAAGGCAACCTAACAACTCGGATGTAATATTTGACAACATTCCTGGCGTGTCGGACCCCACTTGTCGGTGGAAACATTATATACGTATATAACGTTATATATCCTAACCTAAGGCAACCAAACATCTCGTATGTAACATTTTACAACATTCCTGGCTTGTCGGAACCTACTTCTTGGTGGGAACATTATATACGTCTATAACGTTATATATCCCAACTTAAGGCAACCAAACATCTCGGATGTAACATTTTACAACATTCCTGGCTTGCCGGAACCTACTTCTCGGTGGTAACATTATATGCGTCTATAAGGTTATATATCCTAACCTAAGGCAACCAAACATCTCGGATGTAACATTTTACAACATTCCTGGCTTGTCGGATCCTACTTCTCGGTGGGAACATTGTATGCGTCTATAACGTTGTATATCCTAACCTAAGGCAACCTATCATCTCGGACGTAATATTTTACAACATTCCTGGCGTGTCGGAGCATACTTTTCGGTGGGAATATTATATACATCTATAACGATATATATGCTAATATAAGGTAACCTAACATGTCGGATGTAATATTTGACAACATTCCAGGCGTGTCCGACCCTACTTATCGGTGGGAAAATTATATGCGGCTATAACGTTATATATCCTAACCTAAGGCAACCTAACACCTCGGATGTAATATTTGATAATATTCCTGGCGTGTCGGAACCTACTTCTCGGTGGGAACAGTATATACGCCTATAACGTGTTATATCCCAACTTAAGGCAACCTAACATCTCGGATGTAATATTTGATAACATTACAGGCGTGTCGGACCCTACTTCTCGGTGGGAACAGTATATAAGTTTCCAGCGTTATATACCCTAACTTAAGGCAACCTAAAATATCCGATGTAACATTTATCAACATTCCAGGCGTGTCGGTCCCTGCTTCTCGGTGGGAACAGTATATACGTCTATAACGTTATATATCCTAACCTAAGGCAACCTAATATCTCGGATGTAATATTTGACCACATTCCAGGCGTGTCGGTCCCTACTTCTCGGTGGGAACAGTATATACGTCTATAACGTTATATATCCTAACCTAAGGCAACCTAACATCTCGGATGTAAGATTTGACCACATTCCAGGCGTGTCGGACCCTACTTCTCGGTGGGAACAGTATATAAGTTTCCAGCGTTATATACCCTAACTTAAGGCAACCTAACATCTCCGATGTAACATTTGTCAACATTCCAGGCGTGTCGGTCAATGCTTCTCGGCGGGAACAGTATATACGTCTATAACGTTATATATCCCAACCTAAGGCAACCTAACAACTCCGATGTAATACTTAAAAACATTCCCGGCGTGTCGGACCCCACTTGTCCGTGGGAACATTATATACGTCTATAACGTTATACATACTAACCTAAGGCAACATATCATCTCAAACATGATATTGTACAACATTCCTGGCGTGTCGGACCCTATTTGTCGGTTGGAACATTATATACGTCTAGAACGTTATATATCCCAACCTAAGTTAACCCTTCATCTCAGACGTAATATTTTACAACATTCCTGGCATGTCGGCGCATTCTTCTCGATGCGACCATTATATATGCCTATAACGGTATATATCCTAATGTAAGATAACCTAATTTCTCGGATGTAATATTTGACAACATTCCAGGCGTGTCGGACCCTACTTATCGGTGGGAACATTATATGCGCTTATAACGTTATATATCCTAACCTAAGGCAACCTAATAACTCGGCTGTAATAATTGACAACATTCCTGGCGTGTCGGACCCCACTTGTCGGTGGGAACATTATATACGTCTATAACGGTATATATCCTAACCTAAGGCAACCAAACATATCGGGTTTAAAATTTTACAACATTCCTGGCGTGTCGGACCCTACTTCTCGGTGGGAACATTATATACGTTTCCAGCGTTATATACCCTAACTTAAGGCAACCTAACATCTCCGATGTAACATATGTCAACATTCCAGGCGTGTCCGACCCTACTTATCGGTGGAAAAATTATATGCAGCTATAACGTTATATATCCTAACCTAAGGCAACCTAACACCTCGGATGTAATATTTGATAACATTCCTGGCGTGTCGGAACCTACTTCTCGGTGGGAACAGTATATACGCCTATAACGTGATATATCCCAACTTAAGGCAACCTAACATCTCGGATGTAATATTGGATAACATTACAGGCGTGTCGGACCCTACTTCTCGGTGGGAACAGTATATAAGTTTCCAGCGTTATATACCCTAACTTAAGGCAACCTAAAATCTCCGATGTAACATTTATCAACATTCCAGGCGTGTCGGTCCCTGGTTCTCGGTGGGAACAGTATATACGTCTATAACGTTATATATCCTAACCTAAGGCAACCTAATATCTCGGATGTAATATTTGACCACATTCCAGGCGTGTCGGTCCCTACTTCTCGGTGGGAACAGTATATACGTCTATAACGTTATATATCCTAACCTAAGGCAACCTAACATCTCGGATGTAAGATTTGACCACATTCCAGGCGTGTCGGACCCTACTTCTCGGTGAGAACAGTATATAAGTTTCCAGCGTTATATACCCTAACTTAAGGCAACCCAACATCTCCGATGTAACATTTGTCAACATTCCAGGCGTGTCGGTCCCTGCTTCTCGGTGGGAACTGTATATACGTCTATAACGTTATATATCCTAATCTAAGGCAACCTAACAACTCCGATGTAATACTTAACAACATTCCTGGCGTGTCGGACCCCACTTGTCCGTGGGAACATTATATACGTCTATAACGTTATACATCCTAACCTAAGGCAACATATCATCTCAAACATGATATTGTTCAACACTCCTGGCGTGTCGGACCCTATTTGTTGGTTGGAACATTATATACGTCTAGAACGTTATATATCCCAACCTAAGTTAACCCATCATCTCAGACGTAATATTTTACGACATTCCTGGCATGTCGGCGCATTCTTCTCGATGGGACCATTATATATGCCTATAACGGTGTATATCCTAATGTAAGGCAACCTAATTTCTCGGATGTAATATTTGACAACATTCCAGGCGTATCGGACCCTACTTATCGGTGGGAAAATTATATGCGTCTATAACTTTATATATCCTAACCTAAGGCAACCTAACACCTCGGATGTAATATTTGATAACATTCCTGGCGTGTCGGACCCTACTTCTCGGTGGGAACAGTATATAAGTTTCCAGCGTTATATACCCTATCTTAAGGCAACCTAACATCTCCGATGTAACATTTGTCAACATTCCAGGCGTGTCCGACCCTACTTATCGGTGGGAAAATTATATGCGTCTATAACGTTATATATCCTAACCTAAGACAACCAAACATCTCGGATGTAATATTTGACAACATTTCAGGCGTGACGAACCCTACTTCTCGGAGGGAACATTGTATGCGTCTATAACATTACATATCCTAACCTAAGGCAACCTAACATCTCGGAAGTAATAATTGATAACACTCCAGGCGTGTCGGACCCTACCTCTCGGTGGGAACAGTATATACGTTTCTAGCGTTATATACATTAACTTAAGGCAACCTAGCATCTCCGATATAACATTTGACAACATTTCAGGCGTGTCGGTCCCTACTTCTCGGTGGGAACAGTATATACGTCTATAACGTTATATACCCTAACCTAAGGCAACCAAATATCTCGGATGTAACATTTTACAACATTCCAGGCTTGTCGGACCCTACTTCTCGGTGGAAAAATTATATGCGTCTATAACGTTATATACCCCAACTTAAGGCAACCAAACATTTCGGATGTAACATTTTACAACATTCCTGGCTTGTCGGAACCTACTTCTCGGTGGGAACAGTATAGACGTCTATAACGTTATGTATCCTAACCTAAGGCAACCAAACATCTCGGATGTAATATTCGACAACATTTCAGGCGTGTCGGACCCTGCTTCTCGGTGGGAACATTGTATGCGTTTATAACGTTGTATATCCTAACCTAAGGCAACCAAACATCTCGGATGTAACATTATAGAACATTCCTGGCGTGTCGGAACCTACTTCTCGGTGGAAAAATTATATGCGTCTATAACGTTATATATCCCAACTTAAGGCAACCAAACATCTCGGATGTAACATTTTACAACATTCCTGGCATGTCGGCGCATTCTTCTCGATGGGAACATTATATATGTCTCTAACGGTATATATCCTAATGTAAGGCAACCTAACATCTCGGATGTAATATTTTTCAACATTCCTGGCGTGTCGGAGCATACTTCTCGGTGGGAATATTATATACGTCTATAACGGTATATGTGCTAATCTAAGGCAACCAATCGTCTCGGATGTAATATTTGACAACATTGCAGGCGTTTCGGACCCTACTCCTCTGTGGGAAAATTATATGCGTCTATAACGTTATATATCCTAACCTAAGGCAACCTAACAACTCGGATGTAATATTTGACAACATTCCTGGCGTGTCGGACCCCACTTGTCGGTGGAAACATTATATACGTATATAACGTTATATATCCTAACCTAAGGCAACCAAACATCTCGGATGTAACATTTTACAACATTCCTGGCATGTCGGAACCTACTTCTCGGTGGGAACATTATATACGTTTCCAGCGTTATATACCCTAACTTAAGGCAACCTAACATCTCCGATGTAACATTTGTCAACATTCCAGGCGTGTCCGACCCTACTTATCGGTGGGAAAATTATATGCGGCTATAACGTTATATATCCTAACCTAAGGCAACCTAACACCTCGGATGTAATATTTGATAACATTCCTGGCGTGTCGGAACCTACTTCTCGGTGGGAACCGTATATACGCCTATAACGTGATATATCCCAACTTAAGGCAACCTAACATCTCGGATGTAATATTTCATAACATTACAGGCGTGTCGGACCCTACTTCTCGGTGGGAACAGTATATAAGTTTCCAGCGTTATATACCCTAACTTAAGGCAACCTAAAATCTCCGATGTAACATTTATCAACATTTCAGGCGTGTCGGTCCCTGCTTCTCGGTGGGAACAGTATATACGTCTATAACGTTATATATCCTAACCTAAGGCAACCTAATATCTCGGATGTAATATTTGACCACATTCCAGGCGTGTCGGTCCCTACTTCTCGGTGGGAACAGTATATACGTCTATAACGTTATATATCCTAACCTAAGGCAACCTAACATCTCGGATGTAATATTTGACCACATTCCAGGCGTGTCGGACCCTACTTCTCGGTGGGAACAGTATATATGTTTCCAGCGTTATATACCCTAACTTAAGGCAACCTAACATCTCCGATGTAACATTTGTCAACATTCCAGGCGTGTCGGTCCCTGCTTCTCGGTGGGAACAGTATATACGTCTATAACGTTATATATCCTAATCTAAGGCAATCTAACAACTCCGATGTAATACTTAACAACATTCCTGGCGTGTCGGACCCCACTTGTCCGTGGGAACATTATATACGTCTATAACGTTATACATCCTAACCTAAGGCAACATATCATCTCAAACATGATATTGTTCAACATTCCTGGCGTGTCGGACCCCACTTGTCGGTGGAAACATTATATACGTATATAACGTTATATATCCTAACCTAAGGCAACCAAACATCTCAGACGTAATATTTTACAACATTCCTGGCATGTCGGCGCATTCTTCTCGATGGGACCATTATATATGCCTATAACGGTATATATCCTAATGTAAGGCAACCTAATTTCTCGGATGTAATATTTGACAACATTCCAGGCGTGTCGGACCCTACTTATCGTTGGGAACATTGTATGCGCCTATAACGTTATATATCCTAACCTAAGGCAACCTAATAACTCGGATGTAATATTTGACAACATTCCAGGCGTGTCGGACCCTACTTCTCGGTGGGAACAGTATATAAGTTTCCATAGTTATATACCCTAACTTAAGGCAACCTAACATCTCCGATGTAACATATGTCAACATTCCAGGCGTGTCGGTCCCTGCTTCTCGGTGGAAACAGTATATACGTCTATAGCGTTATATATCTTAACCTAAGGCAACCTAACAACTCCGATGTAATACTTAACAACATTCCTGGCGTGTCGGACCCCACTTGTCCGTGGGAACATTATATACGTCTATAACGTTATACATTCTAACCTAAGGCAACATATCATCTCAAACATGATATTGTACAACATTCCTGGCGTGTCGGACCCTATTTGTCGGTTGGAACATTATATACGTCTAGAACGTTATATATCCCAACCTAAGTTAACCCATCATCTCAGACGTAATATTTTACAACATTCCTGGCATGTCGGCGCACTCTTCTCGATGGGACCATCATATATGCCTATAACGGTATATATCCTAATGTAAGGCAACCTTATTTCTCGGATGTAATATTTGACAACATTCCTGGCGTGTCGGACCCTACTTCTCGGTGGAAACATTATATACGTCTATAACGTTGTATATCCTAATCTGAGACAACCTAATAACTCGGCTGTATTAACTGACAACATTCCTGGCGTGTCGGACCCCACTTGTCGTTGGGAACATTATATACGTCTATAACGTTATATATCCCAACCTAAGGCAACCTAACATCTCGGATGTAATATTTGACAACATTCCTGGCGTGTCGGTCCCTACTTCTCGGTGGTAACATTATATGCGTCTATAACGTTACATATCCTAACTTAAGGCAACCTAGCATCTCGGAAGTAATATTTGACAACATTCCAAGCGTGTCGGTCCCTACTTCTCGGTGGGAACATTATTTGCGTCTGTAACGTTATATATCCTAATCTAAGGCAACCTAACAACTCCGATGTAATACTTGACAACATACCTGGCGTGTCGGACCCCACTTGTCGGTGGGAACATCATATACGTCTATAACGTTATATATCCTAATCTAAGACAACCTAATAACTCGGCTGTTATAATTGACAACATTCCTGGCGTGTCGGACCCTACTTCTCGGTGGTAGCATTATATGCGTCTATAACGGTATATATCCTAATATAAGGCAACCTAACATCTCGGATGTATTATTTGACAACATTCCTGGCGTGTCGGAACATACTTCTCGGTGGGAACAATATACACGTCTATTACGTTACATATCCTAACTTAAGGCAACCTAGCACCTCGGAAGTAATATTTGACAACATTCCAAGCGTGTCGGTCCCTACTTCTCGGTGGGAACATTATTTGCGTCTGTGACGTTGTATATCCTAATCTAAGGCAACCTATCAACTCAGATGTTATACTTGACAACATTCCTGGCGTGTCGGACCCCACTTGTCGGTGGGAACATTATATACGTCTATAACATTATATATCCTATCCTAAGGCAACCAAACATATCGGATGTAACGTTTTACAACATTACTGTCGTGTCGGAGCTTACTTTTCGGTGGGAACATTATATACGTCTATAACGGTATATATCCTAACCTAAGGCAACCAAACATATCGGGTGTAACATTTTACAACATTCCTGGCGTGTCGGACCCTACTTCTCGGTGGGAACAGTATATACGTTTCCAGCGTTATATACCCTAAGTTAAGGCAACCTAATGTCTCCGATGTAACATTTGTCAACATTCCAGGGGTGTCGGTCCCTGCTTCTCGGTGGGAACAGTATATACGTCTATAACGTTATACATCCTAACCTAAGGCAACATATCATCTCGAACATGATATTTTACAACAATCCTGGCGTGTCGGACCATACTTCTCGGTGGGAACAGTATATACGTCTATAACGTTATATATCTCAACCTAAGGCAACCTAACATCTCGGATGTAATATTTGACAACATTCCAGGCGTGTCGGACCCTACTTCTCGGTGGGAACAGTATATAAGTTTCCAGCGTTATATACCCTAACTTAAGGCAACCTAACATCTCCGATGTAACATTTGTCAACATTCCATGCGTGTCCGACCCTACTTCCCGGTGGGAAAGTTATATGCGTCTATAACTTTATATATCCTAACCTAAGACAACCTAACACCTCGGATGTAATACTTGATAACATTCCTGGCGTTTCGGAACCTACTTCTCGGTGGGAACAGTATATACGTCTTTAACGTTATATATCCTAACCTAAGGCAACCTATCATCTCGGATGTAATATTTGACAACATTCCAGGCGTGTCGGTCTCTGCTTCTCGGTGGGAACAGTCTATACGTCTATAACGTTATATATCCTAACCTAAGGCAACCTAACAACTCCGATGTAATACTTAACAACATTCCTGGCGTGTCGGACCCCACTTGTCCGTCGGAACATTATATACGTCTATAACGTTATACATCCTAACCTAAGGCAACATATCATCTCAAACATGATATTGTAAAACATTCCTGGCGTGTCGGACCCTATTTGTCGGTTGGAACATTATATACGTCTAGAACGTTATATATCCCAACCTAAGTTAACCCATCATCTCAGACGTAATATTTTACAACATTCCTGGCATGTCGGCGTATTCTTCTCGATGGGACCATTATATATGCCTATAACGGTATATATCCTAATGTAAGCAACCCAATTTCTCGGATGTAATATTTGACAACATTCCAGGCGTGTCGGACCCTACTTATCGGTGGGAACATTATATGCGCCTATAACGTTATATATCCTAACCTAAGGCAACCTAATAACTCGGATGTAATATTTGACAACATTCCTGGCGTGTCAGACCCTACTTCTCGGTGGTAACATTATATACGTCTATAACGTTATATATCCTAATCTAAGACAACCTAATAACTCGGCTGTAATAATTGACAACATTCCTGGCGTGTCGGACCCTACTTCTCGGTGGTAGCATTATATGCGTCTATAACGGTATATATCCTAATATAAGGCAACCTAACAACTCCGGTGTAATACTTAACAACATTCCTGGCGTGTCGGACCCTACTTCTCGGTGGTAGCATTATATGCGTCTATAACGGTATATATCCTAATATAAGGCAACCTAACAACTCCGATGTAATACTTAACAACATTCCTGGCGTGTCGGACCCCACTTGTCGGTGGGAACATTATATACGTCTATAACATTATATATCCTAACCTAAGGCAACCAAACATCTCGGATGTAACGTTTTACAACATTACTGTCGTGTCGGAGCATACTTTTCGTTGGGAACATTATATACGTCTATAATGGTATATATCCTAACCTAAGGCAACCAAACACATCGGGTGTAACATTTTACAACATTCCTGGCGTGTCGGACCCTACTTCTCGGTGGGAACAGTATATACGTTTCCAGCGTTATATACCCTAAGTTAAGACAACCTAATATCTCCGATGTAACATTAGTCAACATTCCAGGGGTGTCGGTCCCTGCTTCTCGGTGGGAACAGTATATACGTCTATAACGTTATACATCCTAACCTAAGGCAACATATCATCTCGAACATGATATTTTACAACAATCCTGGCGTGTCGGACCATACTTCACGGTGGGAACATTATATACGTCTATAACGTTATATATCCTAACCTAAGGCAACCAAACATCTCGGATGTAATATTTTACAACATTCCAAGCGTGTCGGACGCTACTTCTCGGTGGGAAAATTATATGCATGTAGAACGTTATATATCGTAACCTAAGGCAACCTATCATCTCGGACGTAATATTTTCCAACATTCCTGGCGTGTCGGACCATACTTCTCGGTGTGAATATTATATACGTCTATAACGATATATATGCTAATCTAAGGTAACCTAACATCTCTGATGTAATTTTTGACAACATTCCTGGCGTGTTGGTCCCTACTTCTCGGTGGTAACATTATATGCGTCTATAACGTTACATATCCTAACTTAAGGCAACCTAGCATTTCGGAAGTAATATTTGACAACAATCCTGGCGTGTCGGACCATACTTCTCGGTGTGAATATTATATACGTCTATAACGGTATAAATGCTAATCTAAGGTAACCTAACACCTCGGATGTTGCATTTTACAACATTCCAGGAGTGTCGGGCCCTACTTCTCGGTGGGAAAATTATATGCGTCTATAACTTTATATATCCTAACCCAAGGCAACCTCACTACTCGGATTTAACATTTGACAACTATCCAGGCGTGTCGGGCCCTACTTGTCGGTGGGAACACTATATACGTCTACAACGTTATATATCCCAACCTAAGGCAACGTAATATCTCGTCTGTAATAATTGACAACATTCCTGGCTTGTCGGAACCCACTTCTCGGTGGGAACAGTATATACGTCTATAACGTTATATATCCCAACCTAAGGCAACCTAACATCTCGGATGTAATATTTGAGAACATTCCAGGCGTGTCGGACCCTACTTCTCGGTGGGGACAGTATATAAGTTTCCAGCGTTATATACCCTAACTTAAGGCAACCTAACATCTCCGATGTAACATTTGTCAACATTCCAGGCGTGTCCGACCCTACTTCTCGGTGGGAAAATTATATGCGTCTATAACTTTATATATCCTAACCTAAGGCAACCTAACACCTCGGATGTAATATTTGATAGCATTCCTGGCGTGTGGGTCCCTACTTCTCGGTGGGAACAGTATATACGCCTATAACGTTATATATCCCAACTTAAGGCAACCTAGCACCTCGGTTGTAATATTTGACAACATTACAGGCGTGTCGGACCCTACTTCTCGGTGGGAACAGTATATAAGTTTCCAACGTTATATACCCTAACTTAAGGCAACCTAACATCTCCGATGTAACTTTTGTCAACATTCCAGGCGTGTCGGTCCCTGCTTCTCGGTGGGAACAGTATATACGTCTATAACGTTATATATCCTAACCTAAGGCAACCTAACATCTCGGATGTAATATTTGACATCATTACAGGCGTGTCGGACCCCACTTGTCGGTGGGAACATTATATACGTCTATAACATTATATATCCTAACCTAAGGCAACATATCATCTCAAACATGATATTGTACAACATTCCTGGCGTGTCGGACCCTGTTTGTCGGTTGGAACATTATATACGTCTAGAACGTTATATATCCCAACCTAAGTTAACCCATCATCTCAGACGTAATATTTTACAACATTCCTGGCATGTCGGCGCATTCTTCTCGATCGGACCACTATATATGCCTATAACGGTATATATACTAATGTAAGGCAACCTAATTTCTCGGATGTAATATTTGACAACATTCCTGGCGTGTCGGACCCTACTTCTCGGTGGAAACATTATATACGTCTATAACGTTGTATATCCTAATCTAAGACAACCTAATAACTCGGCTGTATTAATTGACAACATTCCTGGCGTGTCGGACCCCACTTGTCGTTGGGAACATTATATACGTCTATAACGTTATATATCCCAACCTAAGGCAACCTAACATCTCGGATGTAATATTTGACAACATTCCTGGCGTGTCGGTCCCTACTACTCGGTGGTAACATTATATGCGTCTATAACGTTACATATCCTAACTTAAGGCAACCTAGCATCTCGGAAGTAATATTTGACAACATTCCAAGCGTGTCGGTCCCTACTTCTCGGTGGGAACATTATTTGCGTCTGTAACGTTATATATCCTAATCTAAGGCAACCTAACAACTCCGATGTAATACTTGACAACATACCTGGCGTGTCGGACCCCACTTGTCGGTGGGAACATTATATACGTCTATAACGTTATATATCCTAATCTAAGACAACCTAATAAACCGGCTGTAATAATTGACAACATTCCTGGCGTGTCGGACCCCACTTGTCGGTGGGAAAATTATATGCGGCTATAACGTTATATGTCCTAACCTAAGGCAACCTAATAATTCGGATGTAATATTTGACAATATTCTAAGCGTGTCTGTCCCTCCTTCTCGGAGGGAACATTATATACGTCTATAACGTTATATATCCTAACCTAAGGCAACCAAACATCTCGGATGTAACATTTTACAACATTCCTGGCTTGTCGGAACTTACTTCTCGCTGGGAACAGTATATACGTCTATAACGGTATATATCCTAATCTAAGGCAACCTAACATCTCGTATGTAATATTTGACAACATTCCTGGCGTGCCGGACCCCACTTCTCGGTGGGAACATTAAATACGTCTATAACGTTATATATCCTAACGTAACTCAAACAAACATCTCGGATGTAATATTTCACAACATTCCTGGAGTGTCTGACCATACTTCTCGGTGTGAATATTATATACGTCTAGAACGGTATATATGCTAATCTAAGGTAACCCAACATCTCGGATGTAATTTTTGACAACATTCCAGGCGTGTCGGTCCCTACTTCTCGGTGGTAATATTATATGCGTCTATAACGTTATATATCCTGATATAAGGCAACCTAACATCTCGGATGTAATATTTGGCAACATTCCTGGCGTGTCGGACCCCACTTATCGGTGGGAACATTATATACGTCTATAACGTTATATATCATAACCTAAGGCAACCAAACATCTCGGATGTAATATTTGACAACATTCCTGGCGTGTCGGAACCTACTTCTCGGTGGGTACAATATATGCCTTAGGTTAGTATATATACTATATACGCTATAGACGTATATAATGTTCCCACGGACAGATCTGGTCCGACACGACCGGGATTCTGTAAAACATTACCAGCCAGGGGCTATATGGGTAAGGTTAGTGTAGATTACGTTACAGAAGTATATAATGTTCCCACCGAGAAGTAGTCGCCGCCCCGCCAGGATTGTTGTAAAACACTACATCCGAGATGTTAGATTGCCTTAGGGTAGGCTATATAACGTTATAGACGTATATAATGTTCCCACCGAGACGTACAGGGCTACACGAACGGGATTCTACAAAACATTCCCAGCGAGTGGCAAGATGGGTTAGGTTAGGTTAGATTACGTTATAGACGTATATAATGTTCCCACCGAGAAGTAGGGGCAGGCCCGCCAGGCATGTTGTGAAATACTACATTCAATGTGTTAGGTTGCCTTACGTTAGGATATATAACGCTATAGACGTATATAACGTTCCATCCGAGATGTAGGGGCTGACCCGCCAGGAGTGTTGTAAAATACTACATTCGAGGTGTGAGGTTGCCTTAGGTTAGGATATATAACGTTACAGACGTATATAATGTTCCCACCGAGACTTACGGGGCTACACGAACGGGATTCTGTAAAACATTCCCAGCGAGGGGCTAGATGGGTTAGGTTAGGTTATATTATGTTACAGACGTATATAACGTTCCCTTGGAGAAGTAGGGGCCGACCCTCCAGGTATGTTGTGAAATACTACATCCGAGGTGTGAGGTTGCCTTAGGTTAGGATATATAGCGTTATAGACGTATCTAATGTCTCCACGTAGAGTTACGGGCCAACACGACCGGGATTCTGTAAAACATTACGAGCGAGGGGCTAGATGGGTTAGGTTAGGTAATATTACGTTATAGACTTATATAATGTTCGACCCGAGAAGTAGGGGCCGACCAGCCAGGTATGTTGTAAAATACTACATCCGAGATGTTAGGTTGCCTTAGGTTAGGATATATAACGTTATAGACGTATATAATGTTCCCACGGAGAGGTACGGTCTGACACGACCGCGATTCTGTAAAACATTACCAGCGAGGGGCCAGACGGGTTAGGTTAGGTTATATTACGTTATAGAAGTATATAACGTTCCCACGGAGAAGTAGGGTCCGACCCGCCTGGAATGTTGTAAAATACTACATCCGAGGTGTGAGGTTGCCTTAGGTTAGGATATATAGCGTTATAGACGTATCTAATGTCTCCACGTAGAGTTACGGGCCAACACGACCGGGATTCTGTAAAACATTACGAGCGAGGGGCTAGATGGGTTAGGTTAGGTTATATTACGTTATAGACGTATATAATGTTCGAACCGAGAAGTAGGGGCCGACACGCCAGGTATGTTGTAAAATACTACATCCGAGATGTTAGGTTGCCTTAGGTTAGGATATATAACGTTATAGACGTATATAATGTTCCCACGGAGAGGTACGGTCCGACACGACCGCGATTCTGTAAAACATTACCAGCGAGGGGCCAGACGGGTTAGGTTAGGTTATATTACGTTATAGAAGTATATAACGTTCCCACGGAGAAGTAGGGTCCGACCCGCCTGGAATGTTGTAAAATACTACATTCGAAATGTTAGGCTACCTTAGCTTAGGATATATAACGTTATAGACGTTTATAATGTTCCCATGGAGAGGCACGGGCCGACACGACCGGAATTCTGTAAAACATTACCAGCGAGGGGCTAGATGGATTAGGTTAGGCTATATTACGTTATAGACGTATATAACGTTCCCATCGAGAAGTAGGGGCCGACCCGCCAGGTATGTTGTAAAATACTACATCCGAGGTGTGAGGTTGCCTTAGGTTAGGATATATAACGTTACAGACGTATATAATGTTCCCACCGAGACTTACGGGGCTACACGAACGGGATTCTGTAAAACATTCCCAGCGAGGGGCTAGATGGGTTAGGTTAGGTTATATTATGTTACAGACGTATATAACGTTCCCATCGAGAGGTAGGGGCCGACCAGCCAGGTATGTTGTAAAATACTACATCCGACATGTTAGGTTGCCTTAGGTTAGGGTATATAACGTTACAGACGTATCTAATGTCTCCACGTAGAGTTACGGGCCGACACGACCGGGATTCTGTAAAACATTACCAGCGAGAGGCTAGATGGGTTAGGTTAGGTTATATTACGTTATGGACGTATATAACATTCCCACCGAGGAGTAGGGGCCGACCCGCCAGGAATGTTGTAAAATACTACATCCGAGGTGTAAGGTTGCCTTAGGTTAGGATATATAACGTTATAGACGTATATAATGTTCCCGCGAAGGTGTACGGGCCGTCACGACCGAGATACTGCAAAACATTACCAGCCAGGGTCTAGATGCGTTAGGTTGGGTTATATTACGTTATAGACGTATATAATGTTCCCACAGAGACGTAGCGGCCGGCCCGATAGGAATGTGGTAAAATACTACATCCGAGGAGTGAGGTTGCCTTAGGTTAGGATATATAACGTTATAGACGTATCCAATGTCTCCACGTAGAGGTACGGTCCGACACGGCCGGGATTCTGTAAAACATTCCCAGCCAGGGGCTAGATGGGTTAGGTTAGGTTATATTACGTTATAGACGTATATAATGTTCGAACCGAGAAGTAGGGGCCGACACGCCAGGTATGTTGTAAAATACTACATCCGAGATGTTAGGTTGCCTTAGGTTAGGATATATAACGTTATAGACGTATATAATGTTCCCACGGAGAGGTACGGTCCGACACGACCGCGATTCTGTAAAACATTACCAGCGAGGGGCCAGACGGGTTAGGTTAGGTTATATTACGTTATAGAAGTATATAACGTTCCCACGGAGAAGTAGGGTCCGACCCGCCAGGAATGTTGTAAAATACTACATTCGAAATGTTAGGCTACCTTAGCTTAGGATATATAACGTTATAGACGTTTATAATGTTCCCATGGAGAGGCACGGGCCGACACGACCGGAATTCTGTAAAACATTACCAGCGAGGGGCTAGATGGATTAGGTTAGGCTATATTACGTTATAGACGTATATAACGTTCCCATCGAGAAGTAGGGGCCGACCCGCCAGGTATGTTGTAAAATACTACATCCGAGGTGTGAGGTTGCCTTAGGTTAGGATATATAACGTTACAGACGTATATAATGTTCCCACCGAGACTTACGGGGCTACACGAACGGGATTCTGTAAAACATTCCCAGCGAGGGGCTAGATGGGTTAGGTTAGGTTATATTATGTTACAGACGTATATAACGTTCCCATCGAGAGGTAGGGGCCGACCAGCCAGGTATGTTGTAAAATACTACATCCGACATGTTAGGTTGCCTTAGGTTAGGGTATATAACGTTACAGACGTATCTAATGTCTCCACGTAGAGTTACGGGCCGACACGACCGGGATTCTGTAAAACATTACCAGCGAGGGGCTAGATGGGTTAGGTTAGGTTATATTACGTTATGGACGTATATAACATTCCCACCGAGGAGTAGGGGCCGACCCGCCAGGAATGTTGTAAAATACTACATCCGAGGTGTAAGGTTGCCTTAGGTTAGGATATATAACGTTATAGACGTATATAATGTTCCCGCGAAGGTGTACGGGCCGTCACGACCGAGATACTGCAAAACATTACCAGCCAGTGTCTAGATGCGTTAGGTTGGGTTATATTACGTTATAGACGTATATAATGTTCCCACAGAGACGTAGCGGCCGGCCCGCCAGGAATGTTGTAAAATACTACATCCAAGGAGTGAGGTTGCCTTAGGTTAGGATATATAACGTTATAGACGTTTATAATGTTCCCACGGAGAGGCACGGGCCGACACGACCGGAATTCTGTAAAACAATACCAGCGAGGGGCTAGATGGGTTAGGTTAGGTTATATTATGTTACAGACGTATATAACGTTCCCATCGAGAAGTAGTGGCCGACCCTCCAGGTATGTTGTAAAATACTACATCCGAGGTGTGAGGTTGCCTTCGGTTAGGATATATAGCGTTATAGACGTATCTAATGTCTCCACGTAGAGTTACGGGCCGACACGACCGGGATTCTGTAAAACATTACCAGCGAGGGGCTAGATGGGTTAGGTTAGGTTATATTACGTTATAGAAGTATATAATGTTCGAACCGAGAAGTAGGGGCCGACCCGCCAGGTATGTTGTAAAATACTACATCCGAGGAGTGAGGTTGCCTTAGGTTAGGATGTATAACGTTATAGACGTATCCAATGTCTCCACGTAGAGATACGGGCCGTTACGACAGGGATTCTGTAAAAAATTACCAGCCAGGGGCTAGATGGGTTAGGTTAGGTTATATTACGTTATAGACGTATATAATGTTCGAACCGAGAAGTAGGGGCCGACCCGCCAGGTATGTTGTAAAATACTACATCCGAGATGTTAGGTTGCCTTAGGTTAGGATATATAACGTTATAGACGTATATAATATTCCCACGGAGAGGTACGGTCCGACACGACCGCGATTCTGTAAAACATTACCAGCGAGGGGCCAGACAAGTTAGGTTAGGTTATATTACGTTATAGAAGTATATAACGTTCCCACGGAGAAGTAGGGTCCGACCCGCCAGGAATGTTGTGAAATACTACATTCGAAATGTTAGGCTACCTTAGCTTAGGATATATAACGTTATAGACGTATATTATGTTCCCACGCAGAGGTACGGTCCGACACGGCCGGGATTCTCTAAAACATTACCAGCGAGGGGCCAGATGGGTTAGGTTAGGTTATATTACGTTATAGAAGTATATAATGTTCCCACCGAGAAATAGTGGCCGACCCGCCAGGAATGTTGTAATATAGTACATCCGAAATATTAGGCTGCCTTAGGTTAGGATATATAACGCTATAGACGTTTATAATGTTCCCACGGAGAGGTACGGGCCAACCCAACCGGTATTCTGTAAAACATTACCAGCGAGGGGCTGGATGGGTTAGGTTAGGTTATATTACGTTATAGACGTATATAATGTTCCCACCGAGAAGTAGGGGCCGGCCCGCCAGGAATGTTGTAAAATACTACATCCGAGGTGTGAGGTTGCCTTAGGTTAGGATATATAACGTTATAGACGTATATTATGTTCCCACGAAGAGGTACTGGCCGTCTCGACCGGGATTCTGTAAAACATTACCAGCGAGGGGCTAGATGGGTTAGGTTAGGTTATATTACGTTATAGACGTATATAACGATCCCATCGAGAAGTAGGGGCCGACCCGCCAGGTATGTTGTAAAATACTACATCCGAAATGTTAGGCTACCTTAGCTTAGGATATATAACGTTATAGACGTTTATAATGTTCCCACGGAGAGGCACGGGCCGACACGTCCGGGATTCTGTAAAACATTACCAGCGAGGGGCTAGATGGATTAGGTTAGGCTATACTACGTTATAGACGTATATAACGTTCCCATCGAGAAGTAGGGGCCGACCCGCCAGGTATGTTGTAAAATACTACATCCGAGGTGTGAGGTTGCCTTAGGTTAGGATATATAACGTTACAGACGTATATAATGTTCCCACCGAGACTTACGTGGCTACACGAACGGGATTCTCTAAAACATTCCCAGCGAGGGGCTAGATGGGTTAGGATAGGTTATATTACGTTATAGACGTATATAATGTTCCCACCGAGAAGTAGGGGCCGACCGGCCAGGAATGCTGTAAAATACTACATCCGATGTGTGATGCTGCCTTAGGTTAGGATATATAATGTTATAGACGTATATAACGTTCGCACGAAGAGATACGGGCCGTTACGACAGGGATTCTGTAAAAAATTACCAGCCATGGGCTAGATAGGTTAGGTTAGGTTATATTACGTTATAGACGTATATAATGTTCCCACCGAGAAGTAGGGGCAGGCCCGCCAGGCATGTTGTGAAATACTACATTCGAGGTGTTAGGTTGCCTTAGGTTAGGATATATAACCCTATAGACGTATATAACGTTCCCTCCGAGATGTAGGGGCTGACCCGCCAGGAGTGTTGTAAAATACTACATTCGAGGTGTTAGGTTTCCTTAGGTGAGGATATATAACGCTATAGGCGTATATAATGTTCCCACGATCAGGTCTGGGCCGACATGACGGGGATTCTGTAAAACATTACCAGCGAGGGGCTAGATGGGTTAGGTTAGGTTATATTAAGTTATGGACATATATAGTGTTCCCAACGAGAAGTAGGTGCCAACACGCCAGAATTGTTGTAAAATACTACATCCGAGATGTTAGATTGCCTTAGGTTAGGATATATAACGTTACAGACGTATATAATGTTCCCACGCAGAGGTACGGGCCGACAGAACCGTGATTTTGTAAAACATTACCAGCGAGGGGCTATATGGGTTAGTTTAGGTTATATTACGTTATAGACGTATATAATGTTCCCACCGAGAAGTAGCGGCCGGCCCGACAGGAATGTTGTAAAATACTACATCCGAGGAGTGAGGTTGCCTTAGGTTAGGATATATAACGTTATAGACGTATATAATGTTCCCACGGAGAGGTACCGGCCGTCACGACCGGGATTCTGTAAAACATTACCAGCCAGGGGCTAGATGGGTTAGGTTAGGCTATATTACGTTATAGACGTATATAACGTTCCCATCGAGAAGTAGGGGCCGACCCGCCAGGTATGTTGTAAAATACTACATCCGAGGTGTGAGGTTGCCTTAGGTTAGGATATATAACGTTACAGACGTATATAATGTTCCCACCGAGACTTACGGGGCTACACGAACGGGATTCTGTAAAACATTCCCAGCGAGGGGCTAGATGGGTTAGGTTAGGTTCTATTATGTTACAGACGTATATAACGTTCCCATCGAGAAGTAGGGGCCGACCCTCCAGGTATGTTGTAAAATACTACATCCGAGGTGTGAGGTTGCCTTAGGTTAGGATATATAACGTTACAGACGTATATAATGTTCCCACCGAGACTTACGTGGCTACACGAACGGGATTCTGTAAAACATTCCCAGCGAGGGGCTAGATGGGTTAGGATAGGTTATATTACGTTATAGACGTATATAATGTTCCCACCGAGAAGTCGGGGCCGACCGGCCAGGAATGCTGTAAAATACTACATCCGATGTGTGATGCTGCCTTAGGTTAGGATATATAATGTTATAGACGTATATAACGTTCGCACGAAGAGATACGGGCCGTTACGACAGGGATTCTGTAAAAAATTACCAGCCATGGGCTAGATGGGTTAGGTTAGGTTATATTACGTTATAGACGTATATAATGTTCCCACCGAGAAGTAGGGGCAGGCCCGCCAGGCATGTTGTGAAATACTACATTCGAGGTGTTAGGTTGCCTTAGGTTAGGATATATAACCCTATAGACGTATATAACGTTCCCTCCGAGATGTAGGGGCTGACCCGCCAGGAGTGTTGTAAAATACTACATTCGAGGTGTTAGGTTTCCTTAGGTGAGGATATATAACGCTATAGGCGTATATAATGTTCCCACGATCAGGTCTGGGCCGACATGACGGGGATTCTGTAAAACATTACCAGCGAGGGGCTAGATGGGTTAGGTTAGGTTATATTACGTTATAGACGTGTATAACGTTCCCACCGAGAAGTAGGGGTCGACCCGCCAGGAATGTTGTGAAATACTACATCCGAGATGTTAGGCTGCTGTAGGTTAGTATATATAACGCTATAGACGTATATAATGTTCCCACGGACAGGTCTGATCCGACACAAACGGGATTCTGTAAAACATTACCAGCCAGGGGCTCGATGGGTTAGGTTAGGGTAGATTACGTTACAGAAGTATATAATGTTCCCACCGAGAAGTAGGGGCAGGCCCGCCAGGAATGTTGTAAAATACTACATCCGAGATTTTAGATTGCCTTAGGGTAGGCTATATAACGTTATAGACGTATATAATGTTCCCACCGAGACGTACAGGGCTACACGAACGGGATTCTACAAAACATTCCCAGCGAGGAGCAAGATGGGTTAGGTTAGGTTAGATTACGTTATAGACGTATATAATGTTCCCACCGAGAAGTAGGGGCAGGCCCGCCAGGCATGTTGTGAAATACTACATTCGAGGTGTTAGGTTGCCTTACGTTAGGATATATAACGCTATAGACGTATATAACGTTCCCTCCGAGATGTAGGGGCTGACCCGCCAGGAGTGTTGTAAAATACTACATTCGAGGTGTTAGGTTTCCTTAGGTGAGGATATATAACGCTATAGGCGTATATAATGTTCCCACGATCAGGTCTGGGCCGACATGACCGGGATTCTGTAAAACATTACCAGCGAGGGGCTAGATGGGTTACGTTAGGTTATATTACGTTATAGACGTGTATAACGTTCCCACCGAGAAGTAGGGGCCGACCCGCCAGGAATGTTGTAAAATACTACATCCGAAATGTTAGGCTACCTTAGCTTAGGATATATAACGTTATAGACGTATCTAATGTCTCCACGTAGAGTTACGGGCCGACACGACCGGGATTCTGTAAAACATTACCAGCGAGGGGCTAGATGGGTTAGGTTAGGTTATATTACGTTATAGAAGTATATAATGTTCGAACCGAGTAGTAGGGGCCGACCCGCCAGGTATGTTGTAAAATACTACATCCGAGATGTTAGGTTGCCTTAGGTTAGGATATATAACGCTATAGACGTTTATAATGTTCCCACGGAGAGGTACGGGCCAAGCCAACCGGGATTCTGTAAAACATTACCAGCGAGGGGCCAGATGGATTAGGTTAGGTTTTATTACGTTATAGACGTATATAATGTTCCCACCGAGAAGTAGTGGCCGACCCGCCAGGAATGTTGTAATGTACTACATCCGAAATGTTAGGCTGCCTCAGGTTAGGATATATAACGCTATAGACGTTTATATTGTTCCCACCGATAGGTACGGGCCGTACCGACCGGTATTCTGTAAAACATTACCAGCGAGGGGCTGGATGGGTTAGGTTAGGTTATATTAAGTTATGGACATATATAATGTTCCCAACGAGAAGTAGGTGCCAACACGCCAGAATTGTTGTAAAATACTACATCCGAGATGTTAGATTGCCTTAGGTTAGGATATATAACGTTACAGACGTATATAATGTTCCCACGCAGAGGTACGGGCCGACAGAACCGTGATTTTGTAAAACATTACCAGCGAGGGGCTATATGGGTTAGTTTAGGTTATATTACGTTATAGACGTATATAATGTTCCCACCGAGAAGTAGCGGCCGGCCCGACAGGAATGTTGTAAAATACTACATCCGAGGAGTGAGGTTGCCTTAGGTTAGGATATATAACGTTATAGACGTATATAATGTTCCCACGGAGAGGTACCGGCCGTCACGACCGGGATTCTGTAAAACATTACCAGCCAGGGGCTAGATGGGTTAGGTTAGGCTATATTACGTTATAGACGTATATAACGTTCCCATCGAGAAGTAGGGGCCGACCCGCCAGGTATGTTGTAAAATACTACATCCGAGGTGTGAGGTTGCCTTAGGTTAGGATATATAACGTTACAGACGTATATAATGTTCCCACCGAGACTTACGGGGCTACACGAACGGGATTCTGTAAAACATTCCCAGCGAGGGGCTAGATGGCTTAGGTTAGGTTATATTATGTTACAGACGTATATAACGTTCCCATCGAGAAGTAGGGGCCGACCCTCCAGGTATGTTGTAAAATACTACATCCGAGGTGTGAGGTTGCCTTAGGTTAGGATATATAGCGTTATAGACGTATCTAATGTCTCCACGTAGAGTTACGGGCCAACACGACCGGGATTCTGTAAAACATTACGAGCGAGGGGCTAGATGGGTTAGGTTAGGTAATACTACGTTATAGACGTATATAATGTTCGAACCGAGAAGTAGGGGCCGACCAGCCAGGTATGTTGTAAAATACTACATCCGAGATGTTAGGTTGCCTTAGGTTAGGATATATAACGTTATAGACGTATATAATGTTCCCACGGAGAGGTACGGTCTGACACGACCGGAATTCTGTAAAACATTACCAGCGAGGGGCTAGATGGATTAGGTGAGGCTATATTACGTTATAGACGTATATAACGTTCCCATCGAGAAGTAGGGGCCGACCCGCCAGGTATGTTGTAAAATACTACATCCGAGGTGTGAGGTTGCCTTATGTTAGGATATATAACGTTACAGACGTATATAATGTTCCCACCGAGACTTACGGGGCTACACGAACGGGATTCTGTAAAACATTCCCAGCGAGGGGCTAGATGGGTTAGGTTAGGTTATATTATGTTACAGACGTATATAACGTTCCCATCGAGAGGTAGGGGCCGACCAGCCAGGTATGTTGTAAAATACTACATCCGACATGTTAGGTAGCCTTAGGTTAGGGTATATAACGTTACAGACGTATCTAATGTCTCCACGTAGAGTTACGGGCCGACACGACCGGGATTCTGTAAAACATTACCAGCGAGGGGCTAGATGGGTTAGGTTAGGTTATATTACGTTATGGACGTATATAACATTCCCACCGAGGAGTAGGGGCCGACCCGCCAGGAATGTTGTAAAATACTACATCCGAGGTGTAAGGTTGCCTTAGGTTAGGATATATAACGTTATAGACGTATATAATGTTCCCGCGAAGGTGTACGGGCCGTCACGACCGAGATACTGCAAAACATTACCAGCCAGGGTCTAGATGCGTTAGGTTGGGTTATATTACGTTATAGACGTATATAATGTTCCCACAGAGACGTAGCGGCCGGCCCGCCAGGAATGTTGTAAAATACTACATCCAAGGAGTGAGGTTGCCTTAGGTTAGGATATATAACGTTATAGACGTTTATAATGTTCCCACGGAGAGGCACGGGCCGACACGACCGGAATTCTGTAAAACAATACCAGCGAGGGGCTAGATGGGTTAGGTTAGGTTATATTATGTTACAGACGTATATAACGTTCCCATCGAGAAGTAGGGGCCGACCCTCCAGGTATGTTGTAAAATACTACATCCGAGGTGTGAGGTTGCCTTCGGTTAGGATATATAGCGTTATAGACGTATCTAATGTCTCCACGTAGAGTTACGGGCCGACACGACCGGGATTCTGTAAAACATTACCAGCGAGGGGCTAGATGGGTTAGGTTAGGTTATATTACGTTATAGAAGTATATAATGTTCGAACCGAGAAGTAGGGGCCGACCCGCCAGGTATGTTGTAAAATACTACATCCGAGGAGTGAGGTTGCCTTAGGTTAGGATGTATAACGTTATAGACGTATCCAATGTCTCCACGTAGAGATACGGGCCGTTACGACAGGGATTCTGTAAAAAATTACCAGCCAGGGGCTAGATGGGTTAGGTTAGGTTATATTACGTTATAGAAGTATATAACGTTCCCACGGAGAAGTAGGGTCCGACCCGCCAGGAATGTTGTGAAATACTACATTCGAAATGTTAGGCTACCTTAGCTTAGGATATATAACGTTATAGACGTATATTATGTTCCCACGTAGAGGTACGGTCCGACACGACCGCGATTCTCTAAAACATTACCAGCGAGGGGCCAGATGGGTTAGGTTAGGTTATATTACGTTATAGACGTATATAATGTTCCCACCGAGAAGTAGGGGCCGGCCCGCCAGGAATGTTGTAAAATACTACATCCGAGGTGTGAGGTTGCCTTAGGTTAGGATATATAACGTTATAGACGTATATTATGTTCCCACGAAGAGGTACTGGCCGTCTCGACCGGGATTCTGTAAAACATTACCAGCGAAGGGCTATATGGGTTAGGTTATGTTATATTACGTTATAGACGTATATAACGATCCCATCGAGAAGTAGGGGCCGACCCGCCAGGTATGTTGTAAAATACTACATCCGAAATGTTAGGCTACCTTAGCTTAGGATATATAATGTTATAGACGTTTATAATGTTCCCACGGAGAGGCACGGGCCGACACGTCCGGGATTCTGTAAAACATTACCAGCGAGGGGCTAGATGGATTAGGTTAGGCTATACTACGTTATAGACGTATATAACGTTCCCATCGAGAAGTAGGGGCCGACCCGCCAGGTATGTTGTAAAATACTACATCCGAGGTGTGAGGTTGCCTTAGGTTAGGATATATAACGTTACAGACGTATATAATGTTCCCACCGAGACTTACGTGGCTACACGAACGGGATTCTGTAAAACATTCCCAGCGAGGGGCTAGATGGGTTAGGATAGGTTATATTACGTTATAGACGTATATAATGTTCCCACCGAGAAGTAGGGGCCGTCCGGCCAGGAATGCTGTAAAATACTACATCCGATGTGTGATGCTGCCTTAGGTTAGGGTATATAACGTTACAGACGTATATAATGTTCCCACCAAGACTTACGGGGCTACACGAACGGGATTCTGTAAAACATTTCCAGCGAGGGGCTAGATGGGTTAGGTTAGGTTATATTATGTTATAGACGTATATAACGTTCCCATCGAGAAGTAGGGGCCGACCCTCCAGGTATGTTGTAAAATACTACATCCGAGGTGTGAGGTTGCCTTAGGTTAGGATATATAACGTTATAGACGTATATAATGTTCCCACGGAAAGGTACGGGCCGTCACGACCGGGATTCTGTAAAACATTACCACCCAGGGGCTAGATGGGTTAGGTTAGGTTATATTACGTTATAGACGTATATAATGTTCGAACCGAGAAGTAGGGGCCGACCCGCCAGGTATGTTGTAAAATACTACATCCTAGATGTTAGGTTGCCTTAGGTTAGGATATATAACGTTATAGACGTATATAATGTTCCCGCGAAGGTGTACGGGCCGTCACGACCGAGATACTGCAAAACATTACCAGCCAGGGGCTAGATGCGTTAGGTTGGGTTATATAACGTTATAGACGTATATAATGTTCCCACAGAGACGTAGCGGCCGGCCCTACAGGAATGTTGTAAAATACTACATCCAAGGAGTGAGGTTGCCTTAGGTTAGGATATATAACGTTATAGACGTTTATAATGTTCCCACGGAGAGGCACGGGCCGACACGACCGGAATTCTGTAAAACAATACCAGCGAGGGGCTAGATGGATTAGGTTAGGCTATATTACGTTATAGACGTATATAACGTTCCCATCGAGAAGTAGGGGCCGACCCGCCAGGTATGTTGTAAAATACTACATCCGAGGTGTGAGGTTGCCTTAGGTTAGGATATATAACGTTACAGACATATATAATGTTCCCACCGAGACTTACGGGGCTACACGAACGGGATTCTGTAAAACACTCCCAGCGAGGGGCTAGATGGGTTAGGTTAGGTTATATTATGTTACAGACGTATATAACGTTCCCATCGAGAAGTAGGGGCCGACCCTCCAGGTATGTTGTAAAATACTACATCCGAGGTGTGAGGTTGCCTTAGGTTAGGATATATAGCGTTATAGACGTATCTAATGTCTCCACGTAGAGTTACGGGCCGACACGACCGGGATTCTGTAAAACATTACCAGCGAGGGGCTAGATGGGTTAGGTTATGTTATATTACGTTATAGAAGTATATAATGTTCGAACCGAGAAGTAGGGGCCGACCCGCCAGGTATGTTGTAAAATACTACATCCGAGGAGTGAGGTTGCCTTAGGTTAGGATGTATAACGTTATAGACGTATCCAATGTCTCCACGTAGAGATACGGGCCGTTACGACAGGGATTCTGTAAAAAATTACCAGCCAGGGGCTAGATGGGTTAGGTTAGGTTATATTACGTTATAGACGTATACAATGTTCGAACCGAGAAGTAGGGGCCGACCCGCCAGGTATGTTGTAAAATACTACATCCGAGATGTTAGGTTGCCTTAGGTTAGGATATATAACGTTATAGACGTATATAATATTCCCACGGAGAGGTACGGTCCGACACGACCGCGATTCTGTAAAACATTACCAGCGAGGGGCCAGACGGGTTAGGTTAGGTTATATTACGTTATAGAAGTATATAACGTTCCCACGGAGAAGTAGGGTCCGACCCGCCAGGAATGTTGTGAAATACTACATTCGAAATGTTAGGCTACCTTAGCTTAGGATATATAACGTTCGCCCATGCTTCGGCATGGGGGTCCCCCAGGACGGACGCGAGGGGCGAGACGGTTTTGGAGTGGGCTGCTGGTCTCGATCTTCGGTTGCTCAACCGAGGATCGACCAGTACGTGCGTGCGATGGCAGGGTACAAGCATCGTGGATCTTTCATGGGCTTCCCCTGCCGCCGTACCGCGGGTCACGGGGTGGACGGTGGACGAGTCCACGGAGACTCTATCCGATCACTGGTACGTTCGGATAGAAGTCTCCGGGACCGCCCCGGGCCGCCAAGCTGGTCCACGCCAGCAGCGAAGGAGGTGGGCTCTCAGAGCCCTTGACGAGGACGCCCTGATGGCTGCCGTCCATGCCGTGGCTTGGTCGGAGCCGTCGGCCGAGCCCGTCGCCGACGTGGAGGCGGAGGCCGACTGGTTCGATGGAGCCCTGACTGCAATCTGCAGGACGGCGATGCCGAGGGCCAGTCGACTTCCGCCCCGGAGGCCGGTGTACTGGTGGTCGGACGACATCGCGCGGATCCGAGCGAGTTGCGCGATGGCGCGACGCCAGTACACCAGGTCTCGGAGACGGAGACGTCGGGACGAGGCACGGACGGCCCTGTTGTATGCCGAATATCGTCAGCTGACGGTTCAGCTGCAACAGGCCATCGGGAGGGCCAAGACCAGCGCTTGGGACGGACTTCTTCGTTCGTTGGATCAGGATCCGTGGGGGCGTCCATATAAGCTTGTCCTAAACAAGCTTAGAGCTTATGGCCCCCCGGTGACTGAGACGATGGAACCCCGGCTTCTCGGGCGGGTGGTCGATGCGTTGTTCCCGTCTGGGAGCGCATCGGCCGCCTTCCCGACTCAGGTGGACGGGTGGTCCGCGGGGCTGGAGGTTACGGAGGAGGAGTTGGCCGGGGCGGTGAGACGTCTCGGTGCTCGGAATACGGCTCCGGGTCCCGACGGCGTCCCCGGCCGCGTGCTGGTCTTGGCCCTGCGCGTTCTGGGTCCCCGACTTCGGAGGCTTTTTACAGCCATCCTGAAGTCGGGGACGTTCCCATCTCGGTGGCGCCTCGGACGCCTGGTCCTCCTGCGGAAGGAGGGCCGGGACGCTGAATCTCCCTCGGGCTATCGGCCCATCGTGCTCCTGGATGAGATCGGGAAGCTCTACGAGAGAATCGTGGCTTCCCGACTCACCAGGCATCTGGAGCGGGTAGGACCCGACCTGGCCGAGTGTCAGTTCGGCTTCCGCCGGGGCCGGTCCACGATCGACGCGATCGATCGGGTCCGTACCTTGGCGGGCTCGGCTACTGCCCAGGGAGGGATGGCATTGGCGGTGTCCTTGGACATCGTCAATGCCTTCAACTCCCTCTCCTGGGAGGCCATCCGCAGGGGACTCGAACGACATGGAGTCCCTCAATACCTGCGGGTGGCGGTCGGCTCCTACCTTAGCGGCAGGTGCGTCGAGTACGTGGGCCGGGGTGGAAACACCTGCACGAGGGAGATTAGTCGCGGCGTACTCCAGGGGTCAGTTTTGGGACCCCTCTTGTGGGACGTGGGGTACGACGCGGCGCTGTGGGTCCTCCTTCCCACCGGTGTCAGCGTAGTCTGCTACGCTGACGATACCGTATTGGTAGCC
The DNA here is from genome assembly GCA_963969225.1 of Xylocopa violacea. Lineage (NCBI taxonomy): Eukaryota > Metazoa > Arthropoda > Insecta > Hymenoptera > Apidae > Xylocopa > Xylocopa violacea. Next base: position 4,930,459 of record CAXAJV010000008.1, read on the forward strand.
GGTGGGCGTACCAGCGGGAGGATCGTCCGGCGAGCCGAGGTGGGACTGGCCAACGTGGCTTCCCTGATCTGGGGTATGGGTTTGGAGCTGGCTCCTCACAAGACGGAGGCGATGTGGTTCTTGGACCGTCATCTCCTCCGTCGAAATGGGAGGTCACTCGCCGATACCTGGATCCGAGTAGGGGACACCCGCATCCAGGTGAAGCCCGCGATAAAATATCTCGGACTTCACCTGGACGGCTCCTGGGCTTTTGGGTGCCACTTCGCGCTCCTGGCACCCAGGTTGGAAAAAGCGGCGGCCAGCTTGGGTCGCTTGCTGCCCAACCTGGGGGGCCCGGACGCGAGGGTACGCCGCCTTTATGCGGGCATCGTGCGGTCGATGGCTCTATATGGAGCCCCGATCTGGGCGGACGCCCTGATGGCCAGCCGGCGCAGCCGGGCACTGCTTCGCAGTGTTTGGCGGCGCCTTGCCATCAGGGTGATCAGAGGATACCGCACGGTGTCTCATGAGGCGGCGGGAACTCTGGCGGGGTTACCACCCCTGGAGCTCCTGGCGGAGCGCGAAGCGGTTGTCTACGGACACCTTCGTCTCTGCGAGGATGTCTCACCCCCGTCAGAGGAGGCGGTCAAAGCGTGGGCCTGGCGGTCTGTGGTGACCAAGTGGGAGGAGCGTCTTCGCGCCACCCATGGGAGTCACCGGACCGTCGGGGCGGTATTGCCCATCCTCGATAGATGGGTGAGCCGAATCCGAGGGCTATCCTACCGGACCACGCAGGTCCTCACCGGGCACGGATGCTTCGGGGAGTACCTGCGCTGGATAGGACGGGAAGCCACGGCGGCGTGTCACCACTGTGGTAACCAGAGGGACACGGCGCAGCACACGCTGGAGTTTTGTCCAGCGTGGGAGGTGCGGCGTCGTGTCCTTCGGAGCGAGGTGGGCCAGGATCTGGCATTGCCATCCGTACTTAGACGGATGGTGGTGGATGCCAGATCCTGGCGTGCTATGGCGGCCTTCTGCGAGGCCGTCATGCGGGCGAAGGAGGCGGCGGAGAGGAACCGCGAAGTTAGCGATCCCTCCCGTCGACGGCGGCGGCGCAGGCGTCGTCGCCCTCCACCGGCGCCCGGGGATGTCCACCGTGTGGATATCGCCGGGCGCCCATAGGGGACTCAGTCCCCGGGGGGTGACAGCCCCTCGCGCGGGCTGGGGCGTAGCCGCGTACGCCACGGCCGTCACCCGCGCGGGGGGGCCGTCCGGAGGGGTGACTCGGTCGTGATGGACGGGGGCCCATCGCGACCATTGCACGCCACCCCTCCGAGACGTGCAGCGACTTCGGACGTGGCCCCGAAGTCGCTGCAAGGGTATACTTTGGGAGGAGGAGGGGTCGCATCTTAGATGCGGCCTCTCCCTCCCGGGATGGGAGCCTCCCAGACTTCTTCTGGGAGGGTCCAGACGCTGAGGGGGAGCCGGTCGCGTTCGTAAGAGATCCCGGCTCTCCCTCAGTAGCGTCGTTGGTGGCCGCCGTGGGGTTTTAGCCGGTAAGAGTCCGGCATAACCTCGGAGTTCCCCCGAACTCCGAGGTATCCATGAGGATTTCCCCACGTTAAAAAAAAAAAAAAAAAAAAAGGATATATAACGTTATAGACGTATATTATGTTCCCACGTAGAGGTACCGTCCGACAGGGCCGGGATTCTCTAAAACATTACCAGCGAGGGGCCAGATGGGTTAGGTTAGGTTATATTACGTTATAGAAGTATATAATGTTCCCACCGAGAAATAGTGGCCGACCCGCCAGGAATGTTGTAATATAGTACATCCGAAATATTAGGCTGCCTTAGGTTAGGATATATAACGCTATAGACGTTTATAATGTTCCCACGGAGAGGTACGGGCCAACCCAACCGGTATTCTGTAAAACATTACCAGCGAGGGGCTGGATGGGTTAGGTTATGTTATATTAAGTTATGGACATATATAATGTTCCCACCGAGAAGTAGGGGCCAACACGCCAGGTATGTTGTAAAATACTACATCCGAGGAGTGAGGTTGCCTCAGGTTAGGATATATAACGTTATAGACGTATCCAATGTCTCCACGTAGAGGTACGGTCCGACACGGCCGGGATTCTGTAAAACATTCCCAGCGAGGGGCTAGATGGGTTAGGTTAGGTTATATTACGTTATAGACGTAAATAATGTTCCCACCGAGAAGTAGGGGCCGACCCGCCAGGTATGTTGTAAAATACTACATCCGAGGTGTGAGGTTGCCTTAGGTTAGGATATATAGCGTTATAGACGTATCTAATGTCTCCACGTAGAGTTACGAGCCGACACGACCGGGATTCTGTAAAACATTACCAGCGAGGGGCTAGATGGGTTAGGTTAGGTTATATTACGTTATAAACGTATATAATGTTCCCACCGAGAAGTAGGGGCCGGCCCGCCAGGAATGTTGTAAAATACTACATCCGAGGTGTGAGGTTGCCTTAGGTTAGGATATATTGCGTATTAGACGTATATAATGTTCCCGCGAAGGTGTACGGGCCGTCGCGACCGGGATTCTGCAAAACATTACCAGCCAGGGGCTAGATGGGTTAGGTTGGGTTATATTACGTTATAGACGTATATAATGTTCCCACAGAGACGTAGCGGCCAGCCCGACAGGAATGTTGTAAAATACTACATCTGAGGAGTGAGGTTGCCTTAGGTTAGGATATATAACGTTATAGACGTACCTAATGTCTCCACGTAGAGGTACGGTCCGACACGGCCGGGATTCTCTAAAACATTACCAGCGAGGGGCTAGATGGGTTAGGTTAGGTCATATTACGTTATAGACGTATATAATGTTCGAACCCAGAAGTAGGGGCCGACCCGCCAGGAATGTTGTAAAATACTACATCCGAGGTGTGAGGTTGCCTTAGGTTAGGATATATAACGTTATAGACGTATATAATGTTCCCACGGAGAGGTACGGGCCGACACGACCGGGATTCTGTAAAACATTACCAGCGAGGGGCTAGATGGGTTAGGTTAGGTTATATTACGTTATAAACATATATAATGTTCCCACCGAGAAGTAGGGGCCGGCCCGCCAGGAATGTTGTAAAATACTACATCCGAGGTGTGAGGTTGCCTTAGGTTAGGATATATAACGTTATAGACGTATATTATGTTCCCACGAAGAGGTACTGGCCGTCTCGACCGGCATTCTGTAAAACATTACCAGCGAGGGGCTAGATGGGTTAGGTTAGGTTATATTACGTTATAGACGTATATAACGTTCCCATCGAGAAGTAGGGGCCGACCCGCCAGGTATGTTGTAAAATACTACATCCGAAAGGTTAGGCTACCTTAGCTTAGGATATATAACGTGATAGACGTTTATAATGTTCCCACGGAGAGGCACGGGCCGACTCGACCGGGATTCTGTAAAACATTACCAGCGAGGGGCTAGATGGATTAGGTTAGGCTATATTACGTTATAGACCTATATAATTTCCAACCGAGAAGTAGTGGCCGACCCGCCAGGTATGTTGTAAAATACTACATCCGAGGTGTGAGGTTGCCTTAGATTAGGATATATAACGTTATAGACGTATATAATGTTCCCACGGAGAGGTACGGGCCGTCACGACCGGGATTCTGTAAAACATTACCAGCCAGGGGCTAGATGGGTTAGGTTAGGCTATATTACGTTATAGACGTATATAACGTTCCCATCGAGAAGTAGGGGCCGACCCGCCAGGTATGTTGTAAAATACTACATCCGAGGTGTGAGGTTGCCTTAGGTTAGGATATATAACGTTACAGACGTATATAATGTTCCCACAGAGACTTACGTGGCTACACGAACGGGATTCTGTAAAACATTCCCAGCGAGGGGCTAGATGGGTTAGGATAGGTTATATTACGTTATAGACGTATATAATGTTCCCACCGAGAAGTAGGGGCCGACCGGCCAGGAATGTTGTAAAATACTACATCCGATGTGTGATGTTGCCTTAGGTTAGGATATATAATGTTATAGACGTATATAACGTTCGCACGAAGAGATACGGGCCGTTACGACAGGGATTCTGTAAAAAATTACCAGCCAGGGGCTAGATGGGTTAGGTTAGGTTATACTACGTTATAGACGTATATAATGTTCGAACCGAGAAGTAGGGGCCGACCCGCCAGGTATGTTGTAAAATACTACATCCGAGATGTTAGGTTGCCTTAGGTTAGGATATATAACGTTATAGACGTATATAATGTTCCCACGGAGAGGTACGGTCCGACACGACCGCGATTCTTTAAAACATTACCAGCGAGGGGCCAGACGGGTTAGGTTAGGTTATATTACGTTATAGAAGTATATAACGTTCCCACGGAGAAGTAGGGGCCGACCCGCCAGGAATGTTGTAAAATACTACATCCGAGGTGTGAGGTTGCCTTAGGTTAGGATATATAACGTTATAGACGTATATTATGTTCCCACGAAGAGGTACGCGCCGTCACGACCGGGATTCTGTAAAACATTACCAGCGAGGGGCTAGATGGGTTAGGTTAGGTTATATTACGTTATAGACGTATATAACGTTCCCATCGAGAAGTAGGGGCCGAACCGCCAGGTATGTTGTAAAATACTACATCCGAAATGTTAGGCTACCTTAGCTTAGGATATATAACGTTATAGACGTTTATAATGTTTCCACGGAGAGGCACGGGCCGACACGACCGGGATTCTGTAAAACATTACCAGCGAGGGGCTAGATGGATTAGGTTAGGCTATATTACGTTATAGACGTATATAACGTTCCCATCGAGAAGTAATGGCCGACGCGCCAGGTATGTTGTAAAATACTACATCCGAGGTGTGAGGTTGCCTTAGGTTATGATATATAACGTTATAGACGTTTATAATGTTCCCACGGAGAGGCACGGGCCGACACGACCGGGATTCTGTAAAACATTCCCAGCGAGGGGCTAGATGGGTTAGGATAGGTTATATTACGTTATAGACGTATATAATGTTCCCACCGAGAAGTAGGGGCCGACCGGCCAGGAATGTTGTAAAATACTACATCCGAGGTGTGAGGTTGCCTTAGGTTAGGATATATAACGTTATAGACGTATATAATGTTCCCACGGAGAGGTACGGTCCGACACGACCGCGATTCTTTAAAACATTACCAGCGAGGGGCCAGACGGGTTAGGTTAGGTTATATTACGTTATAGAAGTATATAACGTTCCCACGGAGAAGTAGGGGCCGACCCGCCAGGAATGTTGTAAAATACTACATCCGAGGTGTGAGGTTGCCTTAGGTTAGGATATATAACGTTATAGACGTATATTATGTTCCCACGAAGAGGTACGCGCCGTCACGACCGGGATTCTGTAAAACATTACCAGCGAGGGGCTAGATGGGTTAGGTTAGGTTATATTACGTTATAGACGTATATAACGTTCCCATCGAGAAGTAGGGGCCGAACCGCCAGGTATGTTGTAAAATACTACATCCGAAATGTTAGGCTACCTTAGCTTAGGATATATAACGTTATAGACGTTTATAATGTTTCCACGGAGAGGCACGGGCCGACACGACCGGGATTCTGTAAAACATTACCAGCGAGGGGCTAGATGGATTAGGTTAGGCTATATTACGTTATAGACGTATATAACGTTCCCATCGAGAAGTAATGGCCGACGCGCCAGGTATGTTGTAAAATACTACATCCGAGGTGTGAGGTTGCCTTAGGTTATGATATATAACGTTATAGACGTTTATAATGTTCCCACGGAGAGGCACGGGCCGACACGACCGGGATTCTGTAAAACATTCCCAGCGAGGGGCTAGATGGGTTAGGATAGGTTATATTACGTTATAGACGTATATAATGTTCCCACCGACAAGTAGGGGCCGACCGGCCAGGAATGTTGTAAAATACTACATCCGATGTGTGATGTTGCCTTAGGTTAGGATATATAATGTTATAGACGTATATAACGTTCGCACGAAGAGATACGGGCCGTTACGACAGGGATTCTGTAAAAAATTACCAGCCAGGGGCTAGATGGGTTAGGTTAGGTTATACTACGTTATAGACGTATATAATGTTCGAACCGAGAAGTAGGGGCCGACCCGCCAGGTATGTTGTAAAATACTACATCCGAGATGTTAGGTTGCCTTAGGTTAGGATATATAACGTTATAGACGTATATAATGTTCCCACGGAGAGGTACGGTCCGACACGACCGCGATTCTTTAAAACATTACCAGCGAGGGGCCAGACGGGTTAGGTTAGGTTATATTACGTTATAGAAGTATATAACGTTCCCACGGAGAAGTAGGGGCCGACCCGCCAGGAATGTTGTAAAATACTACATCCGAGGTGTGAGGTTGCCTTAGGTTAGGATATATAACGTTATAGACGTATATTATGTTCCCACGAAGAGGTACGCGCCGTCACGACCGGGATTCTGTAAAACATTACCAGCGAGGGGCTAGATGGGTTAGGTTAGGTTATATTACGTTATAGACGTATATAACGTTCCCATCGAGAAGTAGGGGCCGAACCGCCAGGTATGTTGTAAAATACTACATCCGAAATGTTAGGCTACCTTAGCTTAGGATATATAACGTTATAGACGTTTATAATGTTTCCACGGAGAGGCACGGGCCGACACGACCGGGATTCTGTAAAACATTACCAGCGAGGGGCTAGATGGATTAGGTTAGGCTATATTACGTTATAGACGTATATAACGTTCCCATCGAGAAGTAATGGCCGACGCGCCAGGTATGTTGTAAAATACTACATCCGAGGTGTGAGGTTGCCTTAGGTTATGATATATAACGTTATAGACGTTTATAATGTTCCCACGGAGAGGCACGGGCCGACACGACCGGGATTCTGTAAAACATTCCCAGCGAGGGGCTAGATGGGTTAGGATAGGTTATATTACGTTATAGACGTATATAATGTTCCCACCGAGAAGTAGGGGCCGACCGGCCAGGAATGTTGTAAAATACTACATCCGATGTGTGATGTTGCCTTAGGTTAGGATATATAATGTTATAGACGTATATAACGTTCGCACGAAGAGATACGGGCCGTTACGACAGGGATTCTGTAAAAAATTACCAGCGAGGGGCTAGATGGGTTAGGTTAGGTTATATTACGTTATAGACGTATATAACGTTCCCATCGAGAAGTAGGGGCCGACCCGCCAGGTATGTTGTAAAATACTACATCCGAAAGGTTAGGCTACCTTAGCTTAGGATATATAACGTGATAGACGTTTATAATGTTCCCACGGAGAGGCACGGGCCGACTCGACCGGGATTCTGTAAAACATTACCAGCGAGGGGCTAGATGGATTAGGTTAGGCTATATTACGTTATAGACCTATATAATTTCCAACCGAGAAGTAGTGGCCGACCCGCCAGGTATGTTGTAAAATACTACATCCGAGGTGTGAGGTTGCCTTAGATTAGGATATATAACGTTATAGACGTATATAATGTTCCCACGGAGAGGTACGGGCCGTCACGACCGGGATTCTGTAAAACATTACCAGCCAGGGGCTAGATGGGTTAGGTTAGGCTATATTACGTTATAGACGTATATAACGTTCCCATCGAGAAGTAGGGGCCGACCCGCCAGGTATGTTGTAAAATACTACATCCGAGGTGTGAGGTTGCCTTAAGTTAGGATATATAACGTTACAGACGTATATAATGTTCCCACAGAGACTTACGTGGCTACACGAACGGGATTCTGTAAAACATTCCCAGCGAGGGGCTAGATGGGTTAGGATAGGTTATATTACGTTATAGACGTATATAATGTTCCCACCGAGAAGTAGGGGCCGACCGGCCAGGAATGTTGTAAAATACTACATCCGATGTGTGATGTTGCCTTAGGTTAGGATATATAATGTTATTGACGTATATAACGTTCGCACGAAGAGATACGGGCCGTTACGACCGGGATTCTGTAAAACATTTCCAGCGAGGGGCTAGATGGGTTAGGTTAGGTTATATTACGTTATAGACCTATATAATTTCCAACCGAGAAGTAGGGGCCGACCCGCCAGGTATGTTGTAAAATACTACATCCGAGGTGTGAGGTTGCCTTAGGTTATGATATATAACGTTATAGACGTTTATAATGTTCCCACGGAGAGGCACGGGCCGGCACGACCGGGATTCTGTAAAACATTACCAGCGAGGGGCTAGATGGATTAGGTTAGGCTATACTACGTTATGGACGTATATAACGTTCCCATCGAGAAGTAGAGGCCGACCCGCCAGGTATGTTGTAAAATACTACATCCGAGGTGTGAGGTTGCCTTAGGTTAGGATATATAACGTTACAGACGTATATAATGTTCCCACCGAGACTTACGGGGCTACACGAACGGGATTCTGTAAAACATTCCCAGCGAGGGGCTAGATGGGTTAGGTTAGGTTATATTATGTTATAGACGTATATAACGTTCCCATCGAGAAGTAGGGGCCGACCCTCCAGGTATGTTGTAAAATACTACATCCGAGGTGTGAGGTTGCCTTAGGTTAGGATATATAGCGTTATAGACGTATCTAATGTCTCCACGTAGAGTTACGGGCCGACACGACCGGGATTCTGTAAAACATTTCCAGCGAGGGGCTAGATGGGTTAGGTTAGGTTATATTACGTTATAGACCTATATAATTTGCAACCGAGAAGTAGGGGCCGACCCGCCAGGTATGTTGTAAAATACTACATCCGAGGTGTGAGGTTGCCTTAGGTTATGATATATAACGTTATAGACGTTTATAATGTTCCCACGGAGAGGCACGGGCCGACACGACCGGGATTCTGTAAAACATTACCAGCGAGGGGCTAGATGGATTAGGTTAGGCTATACTACGTTATGGACGTATATAACGTTCCCATCGAGAAGTAGAGGCCGACCCGCCAGGTATGTTGTAAAATACTACATCCGAGGTGTGAGGTTGCCTTAGGTTAGGATATATAACGTTACAGACGTATATAATGTTCCCACCGAGACTTACGGGGCTACACGAACGGGATTCTGTAAAACATTCCCAGCGAGGGGCTAGATGGGTTAGGTTAGGTTATATTACGTTATAGACGTATATAATGTTCCCACCGAGAAGTAGCGGCCGGCCCGACAGGAATGTTGTAAAATACTACATCCGAGGAGTGAGGTTGCCTTAGGTTAGGATATATAACGTTATAGACGTATCCAATGTCTCCACGTAGAGGTACGGTCCGACACGGCCGGGATTCTGTAAAACATTCCCAGCGAGGGGCTAGATGGGTTAGGTTAGGTTATATTACGTTATAGACGTAAATAATGTTCCCACCGAGAAGTAGGGGCCGACCCGTCAGGTATGTTGTAAAATACTACATCCGAGGTGTGAGGTTGCCTTAGGTTAGGATATATAGCGTTATAGACGTATCTAATGTCTCCACGTAGAGTTACGAGCCGACACGACCGGGATTCTGTAAAACATTACCAGCGAGGGGCTAGATGGGTTAGGTTAGGTTATATTACGTTATAAACGTATATAATGTTCCCACCGAGAAGTAGGGGCCGGCCCGCCAGGAATGTTGTAAAATACTACATCCGAGGTGTGAGGTTGCCTTAGGTCAGGATATATTGCGTATTAGACGTATATAATGTTCCCGCGAAGGTGTACGGGCCGTCGCGACCGGGATTCTGCAAAACATTACCAGCCAGGGGCTAGATGGGTTAGGTTGGGTTATATTACGTTATAGACGTATATAATGTTCCCACAGAGACGTAGCGGCCGGCCCGACAGGAATGTTGTAAAATACTACATCCGAGGAGTGAGGTTGCCTTAGGTTAGGATATATAACGTTATAGACGTACCTAATGTCTCCACGTAGAGGTACGGTCCGACACGGCCGGGATTCTCTAAAACATTACCAGCGAGGGGCTAGATGGGTTAGGTTAGGTCATATTACGTTATAGACGTATATAATGTTCGAACCCAGAAGTAGGGGCCGACCCGCCAGGAATGTTGTAAAATACTACATCCGAGGTGTGAGGTTGCCTTAGGTTAGGATATATAACGTTATAGACGTATATAATGTTCCCACGGAGAGGTACGGGCCGACACGACCGGGATTCTGTAAAACATTACCAGCGAGGGGCTAGATGGGTTAGGTTAGGTTATATTACGTTATAAACGTATATAATGTTCCCACCGAGAAGTAGGGGCCGGCCCGCCAGGAATGTTGTAAAATACTACATCCGAGGTGTGAGGTTGCCTTAGGTTAGGATATATAACGTTATAGACGTATATTATGTTCCCACGAAGAGGTACTGGCCGTCTCGACCGGCATTCTGTAAAACATTACCAGCGAGGGGCTAGATGGGTTAGGTTAGGTTATATTATGTTATAGACGTATATAACGTTCCCATCGAGAAGTAGGGGCCGACCCGCCAGGTATGTTGTAAAATACTACATCCGAAAGGTTAGGCTACCTTAGCTTAGGATATATAACGTGATAGACGTTTATAATGTTCCCACGGAGAGGCACGGGCCGACTCGACCGGGATTCTGTAAAACATTACCAGCGAGGGGCTAGATGGATTAGGTTAGGCTATATTACGTTATAGACCTATATAATTTCCAACCGAGAAGTAGTGGCCGACCCGCCAGGTATGTTGTAAAATACTACATCCGAGGTGTGAGGTTGCCTTAGATTAGGATATATAACGTTATAGACGTATATAATGTTCCCACGGAGAGGTAAGGGCCGTCACGACCGGGATTCTGTAAAACATTACCAGCCAGGGGCTAGATGGGTTAGGTTAGGCTATATTACGTTATAGACGTATATAACGTTCCCATCGAGAAGTAGGGGCCGACCCGCCAGGTATGTTGTAAAATACTACATCCGAGGTGTGAGGTTGCCTTAGGTTAGGATATATAACGTTACAGACGTATATAATGTTCCCACAGAGACTTACGTGGCTACACGAACGGGATTCTGTAAAACATTCCCAGCGAGGGGCTAGATGGGTTAGGATAGGTTATATTACGTTATAGACGTATATAATGTTCCCACCGAGAAGTAGGGGCCTTCCGGCCAGGAATGTTGTAAAATACTACATCCGATGTGTGATGTTGCCTTAAGTTAGGATATATAATGTTATAGACGTATATAACGTTCGCACGAAGAGATACGGGCCGTTACGACAGGGATTCTGTAAAAAATTACCAGCCAGGGGCTAGATGGGTTAGGTTAGGTTATATTACGTTATAGACGTATATAATGTTCGAACCGAGAAGTAGGGGCCGACCCGCCAGGTATGTTGTAAAATACTACATCCGAGATGTTAGGTTGCCTTAGGTTAGGATATATAACGTTATAGACGTATATAATGTTCCCACGGAGAGGTACGGTCCGACACGACCGCGATTCTTTAAAACATTACCAGCGAGGGGCCAGACGGGTTAGGTTAGGTTATATTACGTTATAGAAGTATATAACGTTCCCACGGAGAAGTAGGGGCCGACCCGCCAGGAATGTTGTAAAATACTACATCCGAGGTGTGAGGATGCCTTAGGTTAGGATATATAACGTTATAGACGTATATTATGTTCCCACGAAGAGGTACGCGCCGTCACGACCGGGATTCTGTAAAACATTACCAGCGAGGGGCTAGATGGGTTAGGTTAGGTTATATTACGTTATAGACGTATATAACGTTCCCATCGAGAAGTAGGGGCCGAACCGCCAGGTATGTTGTAAAATACTACATCCGAAATGTTAGGCTACCTTAGCTTAGGATATATAACGTTATAGACGTTTATAATGTTTCCACGGAGAGGCACGGGCCGACACGACCGGGATTCTGTAAAACATTACCAGCGAGGGGCTAGATGGATTAGGTTAGGCTATATTACGTTATAGACGTATATAACGTTCCCATCGAGAAGTAATGGCCGACGCGCCAGGTATGTTGTAAAATACTACATCCGAGGTGTGAGGTTGCCTTAGGTTAGGGTATATAACGTTACAGACGTATATAATGTTCCCACCGAGACTTACGGGGCTACACGAACGGGATTCTGTAAAACATTCCCAGAGAGGGGCTAGATGGGTTAGGTTAGGTTATATTACGTTATAAACGTATATAATGTTCCCACCGAGAAGTAGGGGCCGGCCCGCCAGGAATGTTGTAAAATACTACATCCGAGGTGTGAGGTTGCCTTAGGTCAGGATATATTGCGTATTAGACGTATATAATGTTCCCGCGAAGGTGTACGGGCCGTCGCGACCGGGATTCTGCAAAACATTACCAGCCAGGGGCTAGATGGGTTAGGTTGGGTTATATTACGTTATAGACGTATATAATGTTCCCACAGAGACGTAGCGGCCGGCCCGACAGGAATGTTGTAAAATACTACATCCGAGGAGTGAGGTTGCCTTAGGTTAGGATATATAACGTTATAGACGTACCTAATGTCTCCACGTAGAGGTACGGTCCGACACGGCGGGGATTCTCTAAAACATTACCAGCGAGGGGCTAGATGGGTTAGGTTAGGTCATATTACGTTATAGACGTATATAATGTTCGAACCCAGAAGTAGGGGCCGACCCGCCAGGAATGTTGTAAAATACTACATCCGAGGTGTGAGGTTGCCTTAGGTTAGGATATATAACGTTATAGACGTATATAATGTTCCCACGGAGAGGTACGGGCCGACACGACCGGGATTCTGTAAAACATTACCAGCGAGGGGCTAGATGGGTTAGGTTAGGTTATATTACGTTATAAACGTATATAATGTTCCCACCGAGAAGTAGGGGCCGGCCCGCCAGGAATGTTGTAAAATACTACATCCGAGGTGTGAGGTTGCCTTAGGTTAGGATATATAACGTTATAGACGTATATTATGTTCCCACGAAGAGGTACTGGCCGTCTCGACCGGCATTCTGTAAAACATTACCAGCGAGGGGCTAGATGGGTTAGGTTAGGTTATATTATGTTATAGACGTATATAACGTTCCCATCGAGAAGTAGGGGCCGACCCGCCAGGTATGTTGTAAAATACTACATCCGAAAGGTTAGGCTACCTTAGCTTAGGATATATAACGTGATAGACGTTTATAATGTTCCCACGGAGAGGCACGGGCCGACTCGACCGGGATTCTGTAAAACATTACCAGCGAGGGGCTAGATGGATTAGGTTAGGCTATATTACGTTATAGACCTATATAATTTCCAACCGAGAAGTAGTGGCCGACCCGCCAGGTATGTTGTAAAATACTACATCCGAGGTGTGAGGTTGCCTTAGATTAGGATATATAACGTTATAGACGTATATAATGTTCCCACGGAGAGGTAAGGGCCGTCACGACCGGGATTCTGTAAAACATTACCAGCCAGGGGCTAGATGGGTTAGGTTAGGCTATATTACGTTATAGACGTATATAACGTTCCCATCGAGAAGTAGGGGCCGACCCGCCAGGTATGTTGTAAAATACTACATCCGAGGTGTGAGGTTGCCTTAGGTTAGGATATATAACGTTACAGACGTATATAATGTTCCCACAGAGACTTACGTGGCTACACGAACGGGATTCTGTAAAACATTCCCAGCGAGGGGCTAGATGGGTTAGGATAGGTTATATTACGTTATAGACGTATATAATGTTCCCACCGAGAAGTAGGGGCCGACCGGCCAGGAATGTTGTAAAATACTACATCCGATGTGTGATGTTGCCTTAAGTTAGGATATATAATGTTATAGACGTATATAACGTTCGCACGAAGAGATACGGGCCGTTACGACAGGGATTCTGTAAAAAATTACCAGCCAGGGGCTAGATGGGTTAGGTTAGGTTATATTACGTTATAGACGTATATAATGTTCGAACCGAGAAGTAGGGGCCGACCCGCCAGGTATGTTGTAAAATACTACATCCGAGATGTTAGGTTGCCTTAGGTTAGGATATATAACGTTATAGACGTATATAATGTTCCCACGGAGAGGTACGGTCCGACACGACCGCGATTCTTTAAAACATTACCAGCGAGGGGCCAGACGGGTTAGGTTAGGTTATATTACGTTATAGAAGTATATAACGTTCCCACGGAGAAGTAGGGGCCGACCCGCCAGGAATGTTGTAAAATACTACATCCGAGGTGTGAGGATGCCTTAGGTTAGGATATATAACGTTATAGACGTATATTATGTTCCCACGAAGAGGTACGCGCCGTCACGACCGGGATTCTGTAAAACATTACCAGCGAGGGGCTAGATGGGTTAGGTTAGGTTATATTACGTTATAGACGTATATAACGTTCCCATCTAGAAGTAGGGGCCGAACCGCCAGGTATGTTGTAAAATACTACATCCGAAATGTTAGGCTACCTTAGCTTAGGATATATAACGTTATAGACGTTTATAATGTTTCCACGGAGAGGCACGGGCCGACACGACCGGGATTCTGTAAAACATTACCAGCGAGGGGCTAGATGGATTAGGTTAGGCTATATTACGTTATAGACGTATATAACGTTCCCATCGAGAAGTAATGGCCGACGCGCCAGGTATGTTGTAAAATACTACATCCGAGGTGTGAGGTTGCCTTAGGTTAGGGTATATAACGTTACAGACGTATATAATGTTCCCACCGAGACTTACGGGGCTACACGAACGGGATTCTGTAAAACATTCCCAGAGAGGGGCTAGATGGGTTAGGTTAGGTTATATTATGTTATAGACGTATATAACGTTCCCATCGAGAAGTAGGGGCCGACCCTCCAGGTATGTTGTAAAATACTACATCCGAGGTGTGAGGTTGCCTTAGGTTAGGATATATAGCGTTATAGACGTATCTAATGTCTCCACGTAGAGTTACGGGCCGACACGACCGGGATTCTGTAAAACATTTCCAGCGAGGGGCTAGATGGGTTAGGTTAGGTTATATTACGTTATAGACCTATATAATTTCCAACCGAGAAGTAGGGGCCGACCCGCCAGGTATGTTGTAAAATACTACATCCGAGGTGTGAGGTTGCCTTAGGTTATGATATATAACGTTATAGACGTTTATAATGTTCCCACGGAGAGGCACGGGCCGACACGACCGGGATTCTGTAAAACATTACCAGCGAGGGGCTAGATGGATTAGGTTAGGCTATACTACGTTATGGACGTATATAACGTTCCCATCGAGAAGTAGAGGCCGACCCGCCAGGTATGTTGTAAAATACTACATCCGAGGTGTGAGGTTGCCTTAGGTTAGGATATATAACGTTACAGACGTATATAATGTTCCCACCGAGACTTACGGGGCTACACGAACGGGATTCTGTAAAACATTCCCAGCGAGGGGCTAGATGGGTTAGGTTAGGTTATATTACGTTATAGACGTATATAATGTTCCCACCGAGAAGTAGGGGCCGGCCCGCCAGGAATGTTGTAAAATACTACATCCGAGGTGTGAGGTTGCCTTAGGTCAGGATATATTGCGTATTAGACGTATATAATGTTCCCGCGAAGGTGTACGGGCCGTCGCGACCGGGATTCTGCAAAACATTACCAGCCAGGGGCTAGATGGGTTAGGTTGGGTTATATTACGTTATAGACGTATATAATGTTCCCACAGAGACGTAGCGGCCGGCCCGACAGGAATGTTGTAAAATACTACATCCGAGGAGTGAGGTTGCCTTAGGTTAGGATATATAACGTTATAGACGTACCTAATGTCTCCACGTAGAGGTACGGTCCGACACGGCCGGGATTCTCTAAAACATTACCAGCGTGGGGCTAGATGGGTTAGGTTAGGTCATATTACGTTATAGACGTATATAATGTTCGAACCCAGAAGTAGGGGCCGACCCGCCAGGAATGTTGTAAAATACTACATCCGAGGTGTGAGGTTGCCTTAGGTTAGGATATATAACGTTATAGACGTATATAATGTTCCCACGGAGAGGTACGGGCCGACACGACCGGGATTCTGTAAAACATTACCAGCGAGGGGCTAGATGGGTTAGGTTAGGTTATATTACGTTATAAACGTATATAATGTTCCCACCGAGAAGTAGGGGCCGGCCCGCCAGGAATGTTGTAAAATACTACATCCGAGGTGTGAGGTTGCCTTAGGTTAGGATATATAACGTTATAGACGTATATTATGTTCCCACGAAGAGGTACTGACCGTCTCGACCGGCATTCTGTAAAACATTACCAGCGAGGGGCTAGATGGGTTAGGTTAGGTTATATTACGTTATAGACGTATATAACGTTCTCATCGAGAAGTAGGGGCCGACCCGCCAGGTATGTTGTAAAATACTACATCCGAAAGGTTAGGCTACCTTAGCTTAGGATATATAACGTGATAGACGTTTATAATGTTCCCACGGAGAGGCACGGGCCGACTCGACCGGGATTCTGTAAAACATTACCAGCGAGGGGCTAGATGGATTAGGTTAGGCTATATTACGTTATAGACCTATATAATTTCCAACCGAGAAGTAGTGGCCGACCCGCCAGGTATGTTGTAAAATACTACATCCGAGGTGTGAGGTTGCCTTAGATTAGGATATATAACGTTATAGACGTATATAATGTTCCCACGGAGAGGTACGGGCCGTCACGACCGGGATTCTGTAAAACATTACCAGCCAGGGGCTAGATGGGTTAGGTTAGGCTATATTACGTTATAGACGTATATAACGTTCCCATCGAGAAGTAGGGGCCGACCCGCCAGGTATGTTGTAAAATACTACATCCGAGGTGTGAGGTTGCCTTAGGTTAGGATATATAACGTTACAGACGTATATAATGTTCCCACAGAGACTTACGTGGCTACACGAACGGGATTCTGTAAAACATTCCCAGCGAGGGGCTAGATGGGTTAGGATAGGTTATATTACGTTATAGACGTATATAATGTTCCCACCGAGAAGTAGGGGCCGACCGGCCAGGAATGTTGTAAAATACTACATCCGATGTGTGATGTTGCCTTAGGTTAGGATATATAATGTTATAGACGTATATAACGTTCGCACGAAGAGATACGGGCCGTTACGACAGGGATTCTGTAAAAAATTACCAGCCAGGGGCTAGATGGGTTAGGTTAGGTTATATTACGTTATAGACGTATATAATGTTCGAACCGAAAAGTAGGGGCCGACCCGCCAGGTATGTTGTAAAATACTACATCCGAGATGTTAGGTTGCCTTAGGTTAGGATATATAACGTTATAGACGTATATAATGTTCCCACGGAGAGGTACGGTCCGACACGACCGCGATTCTTTAAAACATTACCAGCGAGGGGCCAGACGGGTTAGGTTAGGTTATATTACGTTATAGAAGTATATAACGTTCCCACCGAGAAGTAGGGGCCGACCCGCCAGGAATGTTGTAAAATACTACATCCGAGGTGTGAGGTTGCCTTAGGTTAGGATATATAACGTTATAGACGTATATTATGTTCCCACGAAGAGGTACGCGCCGTCACGACCGGGATTCTGTAAAACATTACCAGCGAGGGGCTAGATGGGTTAGGTTAGGTTATATTACGTTATAGACGTATATAACGTTCCCATCGAGAAGTAGGGGCCGAACCGCCAGGTATGTTGTAAAATACTGCATCCGAAATGTTAGGCTACCTTAGCTTAGGATATATAACGTTATAGACGTTTATAATGTTTCCACGGAGAGGCACGGGCCGACACGACCGGGATTCTGTAAAACATTACCAGCGAGGGGCTAGATGGATTAGGTTAGGCTATATTACGTTATAGACGTATATAACGTTCCCATCGAGAAGTAATGGCCGACGCGCCAGGTATGTTGTAAAATACTACATCCGAGGTGTGAGGTTGCCTTAGGTTAGGGTATATAACGTTACAGACGTATATAATGTTCCCACCGAGACTTACGGGGCTACACGAACGGGATTCTGTAAAACATTCCCAGCGAGGGGCTAGATGGGTTAGGTTAGGTTATATTATGTTATAGACGTATATAACGTTCCCATCGAGAAGTAGGGGCCGACCCTCCAGGTATGTTGTAAAATACTACATCCGAGGTGTGAGGTTGCCTTAGGTTAGGATATATAGCGTTATAGACGTATCTAATGTCTCCACGTATAGTTACGGGCCGACACGACCGGGATTCTGTAAAACATTTCCAGCGAGGGGCTAGATGGGTTAGGTTAGGTTATATTACGTTATAGACCTATATAATTTCCAACCGAGAAGTAGGGGCCGACCCGCCAGGTATGTTGTAAAATACTACATCCGAGGTGTGAGGTTGCCTTAGGTTAGGATATATAGCGTTATAGACGTATCTAATGTCTCCACGTAGAGTTACGAGCCGACACGACCGGGATTCTGTAAAACATTACCAGCGAGGGGCTAGATGGGTTAGGTTAGGTTATATTACGTTATAAACGTATATAATGTTCCCACCGAGAAGTAGGGGCCGGCCCGCCAGGAATGTTGTAAAATACTACATCCGAGGTGTGAGGTTGCCTTAGGTTAGGATATATTGCGTATTAGACGTATATAATGTTCCCGCGAAGGTGTACGGGCCGTCGCGACCGGGATTCTGCAAAACATTACCAGCCAGGGGCTAGATGGGTTAGGTTGGGTTATATTACGTTATAGACGTATATAATGTTCCCACAGAGACGTAGCGGCCGGCCCGACAGGAATGTTGTAAAATACTACATCCGAGGAGTGAGGTTGCCTTAGGTTAGGATATATAACGTTATAGACGTACCTAATGTCTCCACGTAGAGGTACGGTCCGACACGGCCGGGATTCTCTAAAACATTACCAGCGAGGGGCTAGATGGGTTAGGTTAGGTCATATTACGTTATAGACGTATATAATGTTCGAACCCAGAAGTAGGGGCCGACCCGCCAGGAATGTTGTAAAATACTACATCCGAGGTGTGAGGTTGCCTTAGGTTAGGATATATAACGTTATAGACGTATATAATGTTCCCACGGAGAGGTACGGGCCGACACGACCGGGATTCTGTAAAACATTACCAGCGAGGGGCTAGATGGGTTAGGTTAGGTTATATTACGTTATAAACGTATATAATGTTCCCACCGAGAAGTAGGGGCCGGCCCGCCAGGAATGTTGTAAAATACTACATCCGAGGTGTGAGGTTGCCTTAGGTTAGGATATATAACGTTATAGACGTATATTATGTTCCCACGAAGAGGTACTGGCCGTCTCGACCGGCATTCTGTAAAACATTACCAGCGAGGGGCTAGATGGGTTAGGTTAGGTTATATTACGTTATAGACGTATATAACGTTCCCATCGAGAAGTAGGGGCCGAGCCGCCAGGTATGTTGTAAAATACTACATCCGAAAGGTTAGGCTACCTTAGCTTAGGATATATAACGTGATAGACGTTTATAATGTTCCCACGGAGAGGCACGGGCCGACTCGACCGGGATTCTGTAAAACATTACCAGCGAGGGGCTAGATGGATTAGGTTAGGCTATATTACGTTATAGACCTATATAATTTCCAACCGAGAAGTAGTGGCCGACCCGCCAGGTATGTTGTAAAATACTACATCCGAGGTGTGAGGTTGCCTTAGGTTAGGATATATAACGTTACAGACGTATATAATGTTCCCACAGAGACTTACGTGGCTACACGAACGGGATTCTGTAAAACATTCCCAGCGAGGGGCTAGATGGGGTAGGATAGGTTATATTACGTTATAGACGTATATAATGTTCCCACCGAGAAGTAGGGGCCGACCGGCCAGGAATGTTGTAAAATACTACATCCGATGTGTGATGTTGCCTTAGGTTAGGATATATAATGTTATAGACGTATATAACGTTCGCACGAAGAGATACGGGCCGTTACGACAGGGATTCTGTAAAAAATTACCAGCCAGGGGCTAGATAGGTTAGGTTAGGTTATATTACGTTATAGACGTATATAATGTTCGAACCGAGAAGTAGGGGCCGACCCGCCAGGTATGTTGTAAAATACTACATCCGAGATGTTAGGTTGCCTTAGGTTAGGATATATAACGTTATAGACGTATATAATGTTCCCACGGAGAGGTACGGTCCGACACGACCGCGATTCTTTAAAACATTACCAGCGAGGGGCCAGACGGGTTAGGTTAGGTTATATTACGTTATAGAAGTATATAACGTTCCCACGGAGAAGTAGGGGCCGACCCGCCCGGAATGTTGTAAAATACTACATCCGAGGTGTGAGGTTGCCTTAGGTTAGGATATATAACGTTATAGACGTATATTATGTTCCCACGAAGAGGTACGCGCCGTCACGACCGGGATTCTGTAAAACATTACCAGCGAGGGGCTAGATGGGTTAGGTTAGGTTATATTACGTTATAGACGTATATAACGTTCCCATCGAGAAGTAGGGGCCGAACCGCCAGGTATGTTGTAAAATACTACATCCGAAATGTTAGGCTACCTTAGCTTAGGATATATAACGTTATAGACGTTTATAATGTTTCCACGGAGAGGCACGGGCCGACACGACCGGGATTCTGTAAAACATTACCAGCGAGGGGCTAGATGGATTAGGTTAGGCTATATTACGTTATAGACGTATATAACGTTCCCATCGAGAAGTAATGGCCGACGCGCCAGGTATGTTGTAAAATACTACATCCGAGGTGTGAGGTTGCCTTAGGTTAGGGTATATAACGTTACAGACGTATATAATGTTCCCACCGAGACTTACGGGGCTACACGAACGGGATTCTGTAAAACATTCCCAGCGAGGGGCTAGATGGGTTAGGTTAGGTTATATTATGTTATAGACGTATATAACGTTCCCATCGAGAAGTAGGGGCCGACCCTCCAGGTATGTTGTAAAATACTACATCCGAGGTGTGAGGTTGCCTTAGGTTAGGATATATAGCGTTATAGACGTATCAAATGTCTCCACGTAGAGTTACGGGCCGACACGACCGGGATTCTGTAAAACATTTCCAGCGAGGGGCTAGATGGGTTAGGTTAGGTTATATTACGTTATAGACCTATATAATTTCCAACCGAGAAGTAGGGGCCGACCCGCCAGGTATGTTGTAAAATACTACATCCGAGGTGTGAGGTTGCCTTAGGTTATGATATATAACGTTATAGACGTTTATAATGTTCCCACGGAGAGGCACGGGCCGACACGACCGGGATTCTGTAAAACATTACCAGCGAGGGGCTAGATGGATTAGGTTAGGCTATACTACGTTATGGACGTATATAACGTTCCCATCGAGAAGTAGAGGCCGACCCGCCAGGTATGTTGTAAAATACTGCATCCGAGGTGTGAGGTTGCCTTAGGTTAGGATATATAACGTTACAGACGTATATAATGTTCCCACCGAGACTTACGGGGCTACACGAACGGGATTCTGTAAAACATTCCCAGCGAGGGGCTAGATGGGTTAGGTTAGGTTATATTACGTTATAGACGTATATAATGTTCCCACCGAGAAGTAGCGGCCGGCCCGACATAAATGTTGTAAAATACTACATCCGAGGAGTGAGGTTGCCTTAGGTTAGGATATATAACGTTATAGACGTATCCAATGTCTCCACGTAGAGGTACGGTCCGACACGGCCGGGATTCTGTAAAACATTCCCAGCGAGGGGCTAGATGGGTTAGGTTAGGTTATATTACGTTATAGACGTAAATAATGTTACCACCGAGAAGTAGGGGCCGACCCGCCAGGTATGTTGTAAAATACTACATCCGAGGTGTGAGGTTGCCTTAGGTTAGGATATATAGCGTTATAGACGTATCTAATGTCTCCACGTAGAGTTACGAGCCGACACGACCGGGATTCTGTAAAACATTACCAGCGAGGGGCTAGATGGGTTAGGTTAGGTTATATTACGTTATAAACGTATATAATGTTCCCACCGAGAAGTAGGGGCCGGCCCGCCAGGAATGTTGTAAAATACTACATCCGAGGTGTGAGGTTGCCTTAGGTTAGGATATATAACTTTATAGACGTATATTATGTTCCCACGAAGAGGTACTGGCCGTCTCGACCGGCATTCTGTAAAACATTACCAGCGAGGGGCTAGATGGGTTAGGTTAGGTTATATTACGTTATAGACGTATATAACGTTCCCATCGAGAAGTAGGGGCCGACCCGCCAGGTATGTTGTAAAATACTACATCCGAAAGGTTAGGCTACCTTAGCTTAGGATATATAACGTGATAGACGTTTATAATGTTCCCACGGAGAGGCACGGGCCGACTCGACCGGGATTCTGTAAAACATTACCAGCGAGGGGCTAGATGGATTAGGTTAGGCTATATTACGTTATAGACCTATATAATTTCCAACCGAGAAGTAGTGGCCGACCCGCCAGGTATGTTGTAAAATACTACATCCGAGGTGTGAGGTTGCTTTAGATTAGGATATATAACGTTATAGACGTATATAATGTTCCCACGGAGAGGTACGGGCCGTCACGACCGGGATTCTGTAAAACATTACCAGCCAGGGTCTAGATGGGTTAGGTTAGGCTATATTACGTTATAGACGTATATAACGTTCCCATCGAGAAGTAGGGGCCGACCCGCCAGGTATGTTGTAAAATACTACATCCGAGGTGTGAGGTTGCCTTAGGTTAGGATATATAACGTTACAGACGTATATAATGTTCCCACAGAGACTTACGTGGCTACACGAACGGGATTCTGTAAAACATTCCCAGCGAGGGGCTAGATGGGTTAGGATAGGTTATATTACGTTATAGACGTATATAATGTTCCCACCGAGAAGTAGGGGCCGACCGGCCAGGTATGTTGTAAAATACTACATCCGAAATGTTAGGCTACCTTAGCTTAGGATATATAACGTTATAGACGTTTATAATGTTTCCACGGAGAGGCACGGGCCGACACGACCGGGATTCTGTAAAACATTACCAGCGAGGGGCTAGATGGATTAGGTTAGGCTATATTACGTTATAGACGTATATAACGTTCCCATCGAGAAGTAATGGCCGACGCGCCAGGTATGTTGTAAAATACTACATCCGAGGTATGAGGTTGCCTTAGGTTAGGGTATATAACGTTACAGACGTATATAATGTTCCCACCGAGACTTACGGGGCTACACGAACGGGATTCTGTAAAACATTCCCAGCGAGGGGCTAGATGGGTTAGGTTAGGTTATATTATGTTATAGACGTATATAACGTTCCCATCGAGAAGTAGGGGCCGACCCTCCAGGTATGTTGTAAAATACTACATCCGAGGTGTGAGGTTGCCTTAGGTTAGGATATATAGCGTTATAGACGTATCAAATGTCTCCACGTAGAGTTACGGGCCCACACGACCGGGATTCTGTAAAACATTTCCAGCGAGGGGCTAGATGGGTTAGGTTAGGTTATATTACGTTATAGACCTATATAATTTCCAACCGAGAAGTAGGGGCCGACCCGCCAGGTATGTTGTAAAATACTACATCCGAGGTGTGAGGTTGCCTTAGGTTATGATATATAACGTTATAGACGTTTATAATGTTCCCACGGAGAGGCACGGGCCGACACGACCGGGATTCTGTAAAACATTACCAGCGAGGGGCTAGATGGATTAGGTTAGGCTATACTACGTTATGGACGTATATAACGTTCCCATCGAGAAGTAGAGGCCGACCCGCCAGGTATGTTGTAAAATACTGCATCCGAGGTGTGAGGTTGCCTTAGGTTAGGATATATAACGTTACAGACGTATATAATGTTCCCACCGAGACTTACGGGGCTACACGAACGGGATTCTGTAAAACATTCCCAGCGAGGGGCTAGATGGGTTAGGTTAGGTTATATTACGTTATAGACGTATATAATGTTCCCACCGAGAAGTAGCGGCCGGCCCGACATAAATGTTGTAAAATACTACATCCGAGGAGTGAGGTTGCCTTAGGTTAGGATATATAACGTTATAGACGTATCCAATGTCTCCACGTAGAGGTACGGTCCGACACGGCCGGGATTCTGTAAAACATTCCCAGCGAGGGGCTAGATGGGTTAGGTTAGCTTATATTACGTTATAGACGTAAATAATGTTCCCACCGAGAAGTAGGGGCCGACCCGCCAGGTATGTTGTAAAATACTACATCCGAGGTGTGAGGTTGCCTTAGGTTAGGATATATAGCGTTATAGACGTATCTAATGTCTCCACGTAGAGTTACGAGCCGACACGACCGCGATTCTTTAAAACATTACCAGCGAGGGGCCAGACGGGTTAGGTTAGGTTATATTACGTTATAGAAGTATATAACGTTCCCACGGAGAAGTAGGGGCCGACCCGCCCGGAATGTTGTAAAATACTACATCCGAGGTGTGAGGTTGCCTTAGGTTAGGATATATAACGTTATAGACGTATATTATGTTCCCACGAAGAGGTACGCGCCGTCACGACCGGGATTCTGTAAAACATTACCAGCGAGGGGCTAGATGGGTTAGGTTAGGTTATATTACGTTATAGACGTATATAACGTTCCCATCGAGAAGTAGGGGCCGAACCGCCAGGTATGTTGTAAAATACTACATCCGAAATGTTAGGCTACCTTAGCTTAGGATATATAACGTTATAGACGTTTATAATGTTTCCACGGAGAGGCACGGGCCGACACGACCGGGATTCTGTAAAACATTACCAGCGAGGGGCTAGATGGATTAGGTTAGGCTATATTACGTTATAGACGTATATAACGTTCCCATCGAGAAGTAATGGCCGACGCGCCAGGTATGTTGTAAAATACTACATCCGAGGTGTGAGGTTGCCTTAGGTTAGGGTATATAACGTTACAGACGTATATAATGTTCCCACCGAGACTTACGGGGCTACACGAACGGGATTCTGTAAAACATTCCCAGCGAGGGGCTAGATGGGTTAGGTTAGGTTATATTATGTTATAGACGTATATAACGTTCCCATCGAGAAGTAGGGGCCGACCCTCCAGGTATGTTGTAAAATACTACATCCGAGGTGTGAGGTTGCCTTAGGTTAGGATATATAGCGTTATAGACGTATCAAATGTCTCCACGTAGAGTTACGGGCCGACACGACCGGGATTCTGTAAAACATTTCCAGCGAGGGGCTAGATGGGTTAGGTTAGGTTATATTACGTTATAGACCTATATAATTTCCAACCGAGAAGTAGGGGCCGACCCGCCAGGTATGTTGTAAAATACTACATCCGAGGTGTGAGGTTGCCTTAGGTTATGATATATAACGTTATAGACGTTTATAATGTTCCCACGGAGAGGCACGGGCCGACACGACCGGGATTCTGTAAAACATTACCAGCGAGGGGCTAGATGGATTAGGTTAGGCTATACTACGTTATGGACGTATATAACGTTCCCATCGAGAAGTAGAGGCCGACCCGCCAGGTATGTTGTAAAATACTGCATCCGAGGTGTGAGGTTGCCTTAGGTTAGGATATATAACGTTACAGACGTATATAATGTTCCCACCGAGAGTTACGGGGCTACACGAACGGGATTCTGTAAAACATTCCCAGCGAGGGGCTAGATGGGTTAGGTTAGGTTATATTACGTTATAGACGTATATAATGTTCCCACCGAGAAGTAGCGGCCGGCCCGACATAAATGTTGTAAAATACTACATCCGAGGAGTGAGGTTGCCTTAGGTTAGGATATATAACGTTATAGACGTATCCAATGTCTCCACGTAGAGGTACGGTCCGACACGGCCGGGATTCTGTAAAACATTCCCAGCGAGGGGCTAGATGGGTTAGGTTAGGTTATATTACGTTATAGACGTAAATAATGTTCCCACCGAGAAGTAGGGGCCGACCCGCCAGGTATGTTGTAAAATACTACATCCGAGGTGTGAGGTTGCCTTAGGTTAGGATATATAGCGTTATAGACGTATCTAATGTCTCCACGTAGAGTTACGAGCCGACACGACCGGGATTCTGTAAAACATTACCAGCGAGGGGCTAGATGGGTTAGGTTAGGTTATATTACGTTATAAACGTATATAATGTTCCCACCGAGAAGTAGGGGCCGGCCCGCCAGGAATGTTGTAAAATACTACATCCGAGGTGTGAGGTTGCCTTAGGTTAGGATATATAACTTTATAGACGTATATTATGTTCCCACGAAGAGGTACTGGCCGTCTCGACCGGCATTCTGTAAAACATTACCAGCGAGGGGCTAGATGGGTTAGGTTAGGTTATATTACGTTATAGACGTATATAACGTTCCCATCGAGAAGTAGGGGCCGACCCGCCAGGTATGTTGTAAAATACTACATCCGAAAGGTTAGGCTACCTTAGCTTAGGATATATAACGTGATAGACGTTTATAATGTTCCCACGGAGAGGCACGGGCCGACTCGACCGGGATTCTGTAAAACATTACCAGCGAGGGGCTAGATGGATTAGGTTAGGCTATATTACGTTATAGACCTATATAATTTCCAACCGAGAAGTAGTGGCCGACCCGCCAGGTATGTTGTAAAATACTACATCCGAGGTGTGAGGTTGCTTTAGATTAGGATATATAACGTTATAGACGTATATAATGTTCCCACGGAGAGGTACGGGCCGTCACGACCGGGATTCTGTAAAACATTACCAGCCAGGGTCTAGATGGGTTAGGTTAGGCTATATTACGTTATAGACGTATATAACGTTCCCATCGAGAAGTAGGGGCCGACCCGCCAGGTATGTTGTAAAATACTACATCCGAGGTGTGAGGTTGCCTTAGGTTAGGATATATAACGTTACAGACGTATATAATGTTCCCACAGAGACTTACGTGGCTACACGAACGGGATTCTGTAAAACATTCCCAGCGAGGGGCTAGATGGGTTAGGATAGGTTATATTACGTTATAGACGTATATAATGTTCCCACCGAGATGTAGGGGCCGACCGGCCAGGTATGTTGTAAAATACTACATCCGAAATGTTAGGCTACCTTAGCTTAGGATATATAACGTTATAGACGTTTATAATGTTTCCACGGAGAGGCACGGGCCGACACGACCGGGATTCTGTAAAACATTACCAGCGAGGGGCTAGATGGATTAGGTTAGGCTATATTACGTTATAGACGTATATAACGTTCCCATCGAGAAGTAATGGCCGACGCGCCAGGTATGTTGTAAAATACTACATCCGAGGTGTGAGGTTGCCTTAGGTTAGGGTATATAACGTTACAGACGTATATAATGTTCCCACCGAGACTTACGGGGCTACACGAACGGGATTCTGTAAAACATTCCCAGCGAGGGGCTAGATGGGTTAGGTTAGGTTATATTATGTTATAGACGTATATAACGTTCCCATCGAGAAGTAGGGGCCGACCCTCCAGGTATGTTGTAAAATACTACATCCGAGGTGTGAGGTTGCCTTAGGTTAGGATATATAGCGTTATAGACGTATCAAATGTCTCCACGTAGAGTTACGGGCCCACACGACCGGGATTCTGTAAAACATTTCCAGCGAGGGGCTAGATGGGTTAGGTTAGGTTATATTACGTTATAGACCTATATAATTTCCAACCGAGAAGTAGGGGCCGACCCGCCAGGTATGTTGTAAAATACTACATCCGAGGTGTGAGGTTGCTTTAGATTAGGATATATAACGTTATAGACGTATATAATGTTCCCACGGAGAGGTACGGGCCGTCACGACCGGGATTCTGTAAAACATTACCAGCCAGGGTCTAGATGGGTTAGGTTAGGCTATATTACGTTATAGACGTATATAACGTTCCCATCGAGAAGTAGGGGCCGACCCGCCAGGTATGTTGTAAAATACTACATCCGAGGTGTGAGGTTGCCTTAGGTTAGGATATATAACGTTACAGACGTATATAATGTTCCCACAGAGACTTACGTGGCTACACGAACGGGATTCTGTAAAACATTCCCAGCGAGGGGCTAGATGGGTTAGGATAGGTTATATTACGTTATAGACGTATATAATGTTCCCACCGAGAAGTAGGGGCCGACCGGCCAGGTATGTTGTAAAATACTACATCCGAGGTGTGAGGTTGCTTTAGATTAGGATATATAACGTTATAGACGTATATAATGTTTCCACGGAGAGGTACGGGCCGTCACGACCGGGATTCTGTAAAACATTACCAGCCAGGGGCTAGATGGGTTAGGTTAGGCTATATTACGTTATAGACGTATATAACGTTCCCATCGAGAAGTAGGGGCCGACCCGCCAGGTATGTTGTAAAATACTACATCCGAGGTGTGAGGTTGCCTTAGGTTAGGATATATAACGTTACAGACGTATATAATGTTCCCACCGAGACTTACGGGGCTACACGAACGGGATTCTGTAAAACATTCCCAGCGAGGGGCTAGATGGGTTAGGTTAGGTTATATTACGTTATAGACGTATATAATGTTCCCACCGAGAAGTAGCGGCCGGCCCGACAGGAATGTTGTAAAATACTACATCCGAGGAGTGAGGTTGCCTTGGGTTAGGATATATAACGTTATAGACGTACCTAATGTCTCCACGTAGAGGTACGGTCCGACATGGCCGGGATTCTCTAAAACATTACCAGCGAGGGGCTAGATGGGTTAGGTTAGGTCATATTACGTTATAGACGTATATAATGTTCGAACCCAGAAGTAGGGGCCGACCCGCCAGGAATGTTGTAAAATACTACATCCGAGGGTTGAGGTTGCCTTAGGTTAGGATATATAACGTTATAGACGTATATAATGTTCCCACGGAGAGGTACGGGCCGACACGACCGGGATTCTGTAAAACATTACCAGCGAGGGGCTAGATGGGTTAGGTTAGGTTATATTACGTTATAAACGTATATAATGTTCCCACCGAGAAGTAGGGGCCGGCCCGCCAGGAATGTTGTAAAATACTACATCCGAGGTGTGAGGTTGCCTTAGGTTAGGATATATAACGTTATAGACGTATATTATGTTCCCACGAAGAGGTACTGGCCGTCTCGACCGGCATTCTGTAAAACATTACCAGCGAGGGGCTAGATGGGTTAGGTTAGGTTATATTACGTTATAGACCTATATAATTTCCAACCGAGAAGTAGGGGCCGACCCGCCAGGTATGTTGTAAAATACTACATCCGAGGTGTGAGGTTGCCTTAGGTTATGATATATAACGTTATAGACGTTTATAATGTTCCCACGGAGAGGCACGGGCCGACACGACCGGGATTCTGTAAAACATTACCAGCGAGGGGCTAGATGGATTAGGTTAGGCTATACTACGTTATGGACGTATATAACGTTCCCATCGAGAAGTAGAGGCCGACCCGCCAGGTATGTTGTAAAATACTACATCCGAGGTGTGAGGTTGCCTTAGGTTAGGATATATAACGTTACAGACGTATATAATGTTCCCACCGAGACTTACGGGGCTACACGACCGGGATTCTGTAAAACATTACCAGCGAGGGGCTAGATGGGTTAGGTTAGGTTATATTACGTTATAGACGTATATAATGTTCGAACCGAGAAGTAGGGGCCGACCCGCCAGGTATGTTGTAAAATACTACATCCGAGATGTTAGGTTGCCTTAGGTTAGGATATATAACGTTATAGACGTATATAATGTTCCCACGGAGAGGTACGGTCCGACACGACCGCGATTCTTTAAAACATTACCAGCGAGGGGCCAGACGGGTTAGGTTAGGTTATATTACGTTATAGAAGTATATAACGTTCCCACGGAGAAGTAGGGGCCGACCCGCCCGGAATGTTGTAAAATACTACATCCGAGGTGTGAGGTTGCCTTAGGTTAGGATATATAACGTTATAGACGTATATTATGTTCCCACGAAGAGGTACGCGCCGTCACGACCGGGATTCTGTAAAACATTACCAGCGAGGGGCTAGATGGGTTAGGTTAGGTTATATTACGTTATAGACGTATATAACGTTCCCATCGAGAAGTAGGGGCCGAACCGCCAGGTATGTTGTAAAATACTACATCCGAAATGTTAGGCTACCTTAGCTTAGGATATATAACGTTATAGACGTTTATAATGTTTCCACGGAGAGGCACGGGCCGACACGACCGGGATTCTGTAAAACATTACCAGCGAGGGGCTAGATGAATTAGGTTAGGCTATATTACGTTATAGACGTATATAACGTTCCCATCGAGAAGTAATGGCCGACGCGCCAGGTATGTTGTAAAATACTACATCCGAGGTGTGAGGTTGCCTTAGGTTAGGGTATATAACGTTACAGACGTATATAATGTTCCCACCGAGACTTACGGGGCTACACGAACGGGATTCTGTAAAACATTCCCAGCGAGGGGCTAGATGGGTTAGGTTAGGTTATATTATGTTATAGACGTATATAACGTTCCCATCGAGAAGTAGGGGCCGACCCTCCAGGTATGTTGTAAAATACTACATCCGAGGTGTGAGGTTGCCTTAGGTTAGGATATATAGCGTTATAGACGTATCAAATGTCTCCACGTAGAGTTACGGGCCGACACGACCGGGATTCTGTAAAACATTTCCAGCGAGGGGCTAGATGGGTTAGGTTAGGTTATATTACGTTATAGACCTATATAATTTCCAACCGAGAAGTAGGGGCCGACCCGCCAGGTATGTTGTAAAATACTAC
The DNA here is from genome assembly GCA_963969225.1 of Xylocopa violacea. Classification (NCBI taxonomy): domain Eukaryota; kingdom Metazoa; phylum Arthropoda; class Insecta; order Hymenoptera; family Apidae; genus Xylocopa; species Xylocopa violacea. The sequence continues at coordinate 4,961,114 of CAXAJV010000008.1, forward strand.
ATCCGAGGTGTGAGGTTGCCTTAGGTTATGATATATAACGTTATAGACGTTTATAATGTTCCCACGGAGAGGCACGGGCCGACACGACCGGGATTCTGTAAAACATTACCAGCGAGGGGCTAGATGGATTAGGTTAGGCTATACTACGTTATGGACGTATATAACGTTCCCATCGAGAAGTAGAGGCCGACCCGCCAGGTATGTTGTAAAATACTGCATCCGAGGTGTGAGGTTGCCTTAGGTTAGGATATATAACGTTACAGACGTATATAATGTTCCCACCGAGAGTTACGGGGCTACACGAACGGGATTCTGTAAAACATTCCCAGCGAGGGGCTAGATGGGTTAGGTTAGGTTATGTTACGTTATAGACGTATATAATGTTCCCACCGAGAAGTAGCGGCCGGCCCGACATAAATGTTGTAAAATACTACATCCGAGGAGTGAGGTTGCCTTAGGTTAGGATATATAACGTTATAGACGTATCCAATGTCTCCACGTAGAGGTACGGTCCGACACGGCCGGGATTCTGTAAAACATTCCCAGCGAGGGGCTAGATGGGTTAGGTTAGGTTATATTACGTTATAGACGTAAATAATGTTCCCACCGAGAAGTAGGGGCCGACCCGCCAGGTATGTTGTAAAATACTACATCCGAGGTGTGAGGTTGCCTTAGGTTAGGATATATAGCGTTATAGACGTATCTAATGTCTCCACGTAGAGTTACGAGCCGACACGACCGGGATTCTGTAAAACATTACCAGCGAGGGGCTAGATGGGTTAGGTTAGGTTATATTACGTTATAAACGTATATAATGTTCCCACCGAGAAGTAGGGGCCGGCCCGCCAGGAATGTTGTAAAATACTACATCCGAGGTGTGAGGTTGCCTTAGGTTAGGATATATAACTTTATAGACGTATATTATGTTCCCACGAAGAGGTACTGGCCGTCTCGACCGGCATTCTGTAAAACATTACCAGCGAGGGGCTAGATGGGTTAGGTTAGGTTATATTACGTTATAGACGTATATAACGTTCCCATCGAGAAGTAGGGGCCGACCCGCCAGGTATGTTGTAAAATACTACATCCGAAAGGTTAGGCTACCTTAGCTTAGGATATATAACGTGATAGACGTTTATAATGTTCCCACGGAGAGGCACGGGCCGACTCGACCGGGATTCTGTAAAACATTACCAGCGAGGGGCTAGATGGATTAGGTTAGGCTATATTACGTTATAGACCTATATAATTTCCAACCGAGAAGTAGTGGCCGACCCGCCAGGTATGTTGTAAAATACTACATCCGAGGTGTGAGGTTGCTTTAGATTAGGATATATAACGTTATAGACGTATATAATGTTCCCACGGAGAGGTACGGGCCGTCACGACCGGGATTCTGTAAAACATTACCAGCCAGGGTCTAGATGGGTTAGGTTAGGCTATATTACGTTATAGACGTATATAACGTTCCCATCGAGAAGTAGGGGCCGACCCGCCAGGTATGTTGTAAAATACTACATCCGAGGTGTGAGGTTGCCTTAGGTTAGGATATATAACGTTACAGACGTATATAATGTTCCCACAGAGACTTACGTGGCTACACGAACGGGATTCTGTAAAACATTCCCAGCGAGGGGCTAGATGGGTTAGGATAGGTTATATTACGTTATAGACGTATATAATGTTCCCACCGAGAAGTAGGGGCCGACCGGCCAGGTATGTTGTAAAATACTACATCCGAAATGTTAGGCTACCTTAGCTTAGGATATATAACGTTATAGACGTTTATAATGTTTCCACGGAGAGGCACGGGCCGACACGACCGGGATTCTGTAAAACATTACCAGCGAGGGGCTAGATGGATTAGGTTAGGCTATATTACGTTATAGACGTATATAACGTTCCCATCGAGAAGTAATGGCCGACGCGCCAGGTATGTTGTAAAATACTACATCCGAGGTGTGAGGTTGCCTTAGGTTAGGGTATATAACGTTACAGACGTATATAATGTTCCCACCGAGACTTACGGGGCTACACGAACGGGATTCTGTAAAACATTCCCAGCGAGGGGCTAGATGGGTTAGGTTAGGTTATATTATGTTATAGACGTATATAACGTTCCCATCGAGAAGTAGGGGCCGACCCTCCAGGTATGTTGTAAAATACTACATCCGAGGTGTGAGGTTGCCTTAGGTTAGGATATATAGCGTTATAGACGTATCAAATGTCTCCACGTAGAGTTACGGGCCCACACGACCGGGATTCTGTAAAACATTTCCAGCGAGGGGCTAGATGGGTTAGGTTAGGTTATATTACGTTATAGACCTATATAATTTCCAACCGAGAAGTAGGGGCCGACCCGCCAGGTATGTTGTAAAATACAACATCCGAGGTGTGAGGTTGCCTTAGGTTATGATATATAACGTTATAGACGTTTATAATGTTCCCACGGAGAGGCACGGGCCGACACGACCGGGATTCTGTAAAACATTACCAGCGAGGGGCTAGATGGATTAGGTTAGGCTATACTACGTTATGGACGTATATAACGTTCCCATCGAGAAGTAGAGGCCGACCCGCCAGGTATGTTGTAAAATACTGCATCCGAGGTGTGAGGTTGCCTTAGGTTAGGATATATAACGTTACAGACGTATATAATGTTCCCACCGAGACTTACGGGGCTACACGAACGGGATTCTGTAAAACATTCCCAGCGAGGGGCTAGATGGGTTAGGTTAGGTTATATTACGTTATAGACGTATATAATGTTCCCACCGAGAAGTAGCGGCCGGCCCGACATAAATGTTGTAAAATACTACATCCGAGGAGTGAGGTTGCCTTAGGTTAGGATATATAACGTTATAGACGTATCCAATGTCTCCACGTAGAGGTACGGTCCGACACGGCCGGGATTCTGTAAAACATTCCCAGCGAGGGGCTAGATGGGTTAGGTTAGCTTATATTACGTTATAGACGTAAATAATGTTCCCACCGAGAAGTAGGGGCCGACCCGCCAGGTATGTTGTAAAATACTACATCCGAGGTGTGAGGTTGCCTTAGGTTAGGATATATAGCGTTATAGACGTATCTAATGTCTCCACGTAGAGTTACGAGCCGACACGACCGGGATTCTGTAAAACATTACCAGCGAGGGGCTAGATGGGTTAGGTTAGGTTATATTACGTTATAAACGTATATAATGTTCCCACCGAGAAGTAGGGGCCGGCCCGCCAGGAATGTTGTAAAATACTACATCCGAGGTGTGAGGTTGCCTTAGGTTAGGATATATAACTTTATAGACGTATATTATGTTCCCACGAAGAGGTACTGGCCGTCTCGACCGGCATTCTGTAAAACATTACCAGCGAGGGGCTAGATGGGTTAGGTTAGGTTATATTACGTTATAGACGTATATAACGTTCCCATCGAGAAGTAGGGGCCGACCCGCCAGGTATGTTGTAAAATACTACATCCGAAAGGTTAGGCTACCTTAGCTTAGGATATATAACGTGATAGACGTTTATAATGTTCCCACGGAGAGGCACGGGCCGACTCGACCGGGATTCTGTAAAACATTACCAGCGAGGGGCTAGATGGATTAGGTTAGGCTATATTACGTTATAGACCTATATAATTTCCAACCGAGAAGTAGTGGCCGACCCGCCAGGTATGTTGTAAAATACTACATCCGAGGTGTGAGGTTGCTTTAGATTAGGATATATAACGTTATAGACGTATATAATGTTCCCACGGAGAGGTACGGGCGTCACGACCGGGATTCTGTAAAACATTACCAGCCAGGGTCTAGATGGGTTAGGTTAGGCTATATTACGTTATAGACGTATATAACGTTCCCATCGAGAAGTAGGGGCCGACCCGCCAGGTATGTTGTAAAATACTACATCCGAGGTGTGAGGTTGCCTTAGGTTAGGATATATAACGTTACAGACGTATATAATGTTCCCACAGAGACTTACGTGGCTACACGAACGGGATTCTGTAAAACATTCCCAGCGAGGGGCTAGATGGGTTAGGATAGGTTATATTACGTTATAGACGTATATAATGTTCCCACCGAGAAGTAGGGGCCGACCGGCCAGGTATGTTGTAAAATACTACATCCGAGGTGTGAGGTTGCTTTAGATTAGGATATATAACGTTATAGACGTATATAATGTTCCCACGGAGAGGTACGGGCCGTCACGACCGGGATTCTGTAAAACATTACCAGCCAGGGGCTAGATGGGTTAGGTTAGGCTATATTACGTTATAGACGTATATAACGTTCCCATCGAGAAGTAGGGGCCGACCCGCCAGGTATGTTGTAAAATACTACATCCGAGGTGTGAGGTTGCCTTAGGTTAGGATACATAACGTTACAGACGTATATAATGTTCCCACCGAGACTTACGGGGCTACACGAACGGGATTCTGTAAAACATTCCCAGCGAGGGGCTAGATGGGTTAGGTTAGGTTATATTACGTTATAGACGTATATAATGTTCCCACCGAGAAGTAGCGGCCGGCCCGACAGGAATGTTGTAAAATACTACATCCGAGGAGTGAGGTTGCCTTGGGTTAGGATATATAACGTTATAGACGTACCTAATGTCTCCACGTAGAGGTACGGTCCGACATGGCCGGGATTCTCTAAAACATTACCAGCGAGGGGCTAGATGGGTTAGGTTAGGTCATATTACGTTATAGACGTATATAATGTTCGAACCCAGAAGTAGGGGCCGACCCGCCAGGAATGTTGTAAAATACTACATCCGAGGGTTGAGGTTGCCTTAGGTTAGGATATATAACGTTATAGACGTATATAATGTTCCCACGGAGAGGTACGGGCCGACACGACCGGGATTCTGTAAAACATTACCAGCGAGGGGCTAGATGGGTTAGGTTAGGTTATATTACGTTATAAACGTATATAATGTTCCCACCGAGAAGTAGGGGCCGGCCCGCCAGGAATGTTGTAAAATACTACATCCGAGGTGTGAGGTTGCCTTAGGTTAGGATATATAACGTTATAGACGTATATTATGTTCCCACGAAGAGGTACTGGCCGTCTCGACCGGCATTCTGTAAAACATTACCAGCGAGGGGCTAGATGGGTTAGGTTAGGTTATATTACGTTATAGACCTATATAATTTCCAACCGAGAAGTAGGGGCCGACCCGCCAGGTATGTTGTAAAATACTACATCCGAGGTGTGAGGTTGCCTTAGGTTATGATATATAACGTTATAGACGTTTATAATGTTCCCACGGAGAGGCACGGGCCGACACGACCGGGATTCTGTAAAACATTACCAGCGAGGGGCTAGATGGATTAGGTTAGGCTATACTACGTTATGGACGTATATAACGTTCCCATCGAGAAGTAGAGGCCGACCCGCCAGGTATGTTGTAAAATACTACATCCGAGGTGTGAGGTTGCCTTAGGTTAGGATATATAACGTTACAGACGTATATAATGTTCCCACCGAGACTTACGGGGCTACACGAACGGGATTCTGTAAAACATTCCCAGCGAGGGGCTAGATGGGTTAGGTTAGGTTATATTACGTTATAGACGTATATAATGTTCCCACCGAGAAGTAGCGGCCGGCCCGACAGGAATGTTGTAAAATACTACATCCGAGGAGTGAGGTTGCCTTAGGTTAGGATATATAACGTTATAGACGTACCTAATGTCTCCACGTAGAGGTACGGTCCGTCATGGCCGGGATTCTCTAAAACATTACCAGCGAGGGGCTAGATGGGTTAGGTTAGGTCATATTACGTTATAGACGTATATAATGTTCGAACCCAGAAGTAGGGGCCGACCCGCCAGGAATGTTGTAAAATACTACATCCGAGGGTTGAGGTTGCCTTAGGTTAGGATATATAACGTTATAGACGTATATAATGTTCCCACGGAGAGGTACGGGCAGACACGACCGGGATTCTGTAAAACATTACCAGCGAGGGGCTAGATGGGTTAGGTTAGGTTATATTACGTTATAAACGTATATAATGTTCCCACCGAGAAGTAGGGGCCGGCCCGCCAGGAATGTTGTAAAATACTACATCCGAGGTGTGAGGTTGCCTTAGGTTAGGATATATAACGTTATAGACGTATATTATGTTCCCACGAAGAGGTACTGGCCGTCTCGACCGGCATTCTGTAAAACATTACCAGCGAGGGGCTAGATGGGTTAGGTTAGGTTATATTACGTTATAGACCTATATAATTTCCAACCGAGAAGTAGGGGCCGACCCGCCAGGTATGTTGTAAAATACTACATCCGAGGTGTGAGGTTGCCTTAGGTTATGATATATAACGTTATAGACGTTTATAATGTTCCCACGGAGAGGCACGGGCCGACACGACCGGGATTCTGTAAAACATTACCAGCGAGGGGCTAGATGGATTAGGTTAGGCTATACTACGTTATGGACGTATATAACGTTCCCATCGAGAAGTAGAGGCCGACCCGCCAGGTATGTTGTAAAATACTACATCCGAGGTGTGAGGTTGCCTTAGGTTAGGATATATAACGTTACAGACGTATATAATGTTCCCACCGAGACTTACGGGGCTACACGAACGGGATTCTGTAAAACATTCCCAGCGAGGGGCTAGATGGGTTAGGTTAGGTTATATTACGTTATAGACGTATATAATGTTCCCACCGAGAAGTAGCGGCCGGCCCGACAGGAATGTTGTAAAATACTACATCCGAGGAGTGAGGTTGCCTTAGGTTAGGATATATAACGTTATAGACGTACCTAATGTCTCCACGTAGAGGTACGGTCCGACATGGCCGGGATTCTCTAAAACATTACCAGCGAGGGGCTAGATGGGTTAGGTTAGGTCATATTACGTTATAGACGTATATAATGTTCGAACCCAGAAGTAGGGGCCGACCCGCCAGGAATGTTGTAAAATACTACATCCGAGGGTTGAGGTTGCCTTAGGTTAGGATATATAACGTTATAGACGTATATAATGTTCCCACGGAGAGGTACGGGCAGACACGACCGGGATTCTGTAAAACATTACCAGCGAGGGGCTAGATGGGTTAGGTTAGGTTATATTACGTTATAAACGTATATAATGTTCCCACCGAGAAGTAGGGGCCGGCCCGCCAGGAATGTTGTAAAATACTACATCCGAGGTGTGAGGTTGCCTTAGGTTAGGATATATAACGTTATAGACGTATATTATGTTCCCACGAAGAGGTACTGGCCGTCTCGACCGGCATTCTGTAAAACATTACCAGCGAGGGGCTAGATGGGTTAGGTTAGGTTATATTACGTTATAGACGTATATAACGTTCCCATCGAGAAGTAGGGGCCGACCCGCCAGGTATGTTGTAAAATACTACATCCGAAAGGTTAGGCTACCTTAGCTTAGGATATATAACGTGATAGACGTTTATAATGTTCCCACGGAGAGGCACGGGCCGACTCGACCGGGATTCTGTAAAACATTACCAGCGAGGGGCTAGATGGATTAGGTTAGGCTATATTACGTTATAGACCTATATAATTTCCAACCGAGAAGTAGTGGCCGACCCGCCAGGTATGTTGTAAAATACTACATCCGAGGTATGAGGTTGCCTTAGATTAGGATATATAACGTTATAGACGTATATAATGTTCCCACGGAGAGGTACGGGCCGTCACGACCGGGATTCTGTAAAACATTACCAGCCAGGGGCTAGATGGGTTAGGTTAGGCTATATTACGTTATAGACGTATATAACGTTCCCATCGAGAAGTAGGGGCCGACCCGCCAGGTATGTTGTAAAATACTACATCCGAGGTGTGAGGTTGCCTTAGGTTAGGATATATAACGTTACAGACGTATATAATGTTCCCACAGAGACTTACGTGGCTACACGAACGGGATTCTGTAAAACATTCCCAGCGAGGGGCTAGATGGGTTAGGATAGGTTATATTACGTTATAGACGTATATAATGTTCCCACCGAGAAGTAGGGGCCGACCGGCCAGGAATGTTGTAAAATACTACATCCGATGTGTGATGTTGCCTTAGGTTAGGATATATAATGTTATAGACGTATATAACGTTCGCACGAAGAGATACGGGCCGTTACGACAGGGATTCTGTAAAAAATTACCAGCCAGGGGCTAGATGGGTTAGGTTAGGTTATATTACGTTATAGACGTATATAATGTTCGAACCGAGAAGTAGGGGCCGACCCGCCAGGTATGTTGTAAAATACTACATCCGAGATGTTAGGTTGCCTTAGGTTAGGATATATAACGTTATAGACGTATATAATGTTCCCACGGAGAGGTACGGTCCGACACGACCGCGATTCTTTAAAACATTACCAGCGAGGGGCCAGACGGGTTAGGTTAGGTTATATTACGTTATAGAAGTATATAACGTTCCCACGGAGAAGTAGGGGCCGACCCGCCAGGAATGTTGTAAAATACTACATCCGAGGTGTGAGGTTGCCTTAGGTTAGGATATATAACGTTATAGACGTATATTATGTTCCCACGAAGAGGTACGCGCCGTCACGACCGGGATTCTGTAAAACATTACCAGCGAGGGGCTAGATGGGTTAGGTTAGGTTATATTACGTTATAGACGTATATAACGTTCCCATCGAGAAGTAGGGGCCGAACCGCCAGGTATGTTGTAAAATACTACATCCGAAATGTTAGGCTACCTTAGCTTAGGATATATAACGTTATAGACGTTTATAATGTTTCCACGGAGAGGCACGGGCCGACACGACCGGGATTCTGTAAAACATTACCAGCGAGGGGCTAGATGGATTAGGTTAGGCTATATTACGTTATAGACGTATATAACGTTCCCATCGAGAAGTAATGGCCGACGCGCCAGGTATGTTGTAAAATACTACATCCGAGGTGTGAGGTTGCCTTAGGTTAGGGTATATAACGTTACAGACGTATATAATGTTCCCACCGAGACTTACGGGGCTGCACGAACGGGATTCTGTAAAACATTCCCAGCGAGGGGCTAGATGGGTTAGGTTAGGTTATATTATGTTATAGACGTATATAACGTTCCCATCGAGAAGTAGGGGCCGACCCGCCAGGTATGTTGTAAAATACTACATCCGAGGTGTGAGGTTGCCTTAGGTTAGGGTATATAACGTTACAGACGTATATAATGTTCCCACCGAGACTTACGGGGCTACACGAACGGGATTCTGTAAAACATTCCCAGCGAGGGGCTAGATGGGTTAGGTTAGGTTATATTACGTTATAGACGTATATAACGTTCCCATCGAGAAGTAGGGGCCGACCCGCCAGGTATGTTGTAAAATACTACATCCGAGGTGTGAGGTTGCCTTAGGTTAGGGTATATAACGTTACAGACGTATATAACGTTCCCATCGAGACTTACGGGGCTACACGAATGGGATTCTGTAAAACATTCCCAGCCAGGGGCTAGATGGGTTAGCTTAGGTTATATTATGTTACAGACGTATATAACGTTCCCATCGAGAAGTAGGGGCCCACCCTCCAGGTATGTTGTAAAATACTACATCCGAGGTGTGAGGTTGCCTTAGGTTAGGATATATAGCGTTATAGACGTATCTAATGTCTCCACGTAGAGTTACGGGCCGACACGAGCGGGATTCTGTAAAACATTACCAGCGAGGGGCTAGATGGGTTAGGTTAGGTTATATTACGTTATAGACGTATATAATGTTCGAACCGAGAAGTAGGGGCCGACCCGCCAGGTATGTTGTAAAATACTACATCCGAGATGTTAGGTTGCCTTAGGTTAGGATATATAACGTTATAGACGTATATAATGTTCCCACGGATAGGTACGGTCCGGCACGACCGCGATTCTGTAAAACATTACCAGCGATGGGCCAGACGGGTTAGGTTAGGTTATATTACGTTATAGAAGTATATAACGTTCCCACGGAGAAGTAGGGTCCGACCCGCCAGGAATGTTGTAAAATACTACATCCGAGGTGTGAGGTTGCCTTAGGTTAGGATATATAACGTTATAGACGTATATTATGTTCCCACGAAGAGGTACGTGCCGTCACGACCGGGATTCTGTAAAACATTACCAGCGAGGGGCTAGATGGATTAGGTTAGGCTATATTACGTTATAGACGTATATAACGTTCCCATCGAGAAGTAGGGGCCGACCCGCCAGGTATGTTGTAAAATACTACATCCGAGGTGTGAGGTTGCCTTAGGTTAGGGTATATAACGTTACAGACGTATATAATGTTCCCACCGAGACTTACGGGGCTACACGAACGGGATTCTGTAAAACATTCCCAGCGAGGGGCTAGATGGGTTAGGTTAGGTTATATTACGTTATAGACGTATATAACGTTCCCATCGAGAAGTAGGGGCCGACCCGCCAGGTATGTTGTAAAATACTACATCCAAGGTGTGAGGTTGCCTTAGGTTAGGATATATAACGTTACAGACGTATATAATGTTCCCACCGAGACTTACGTGGCTACACGAACGGGATTCTGTAAAACATTCCCAGCGAGGGGCTAGATGGGTTAGGATAGGTTATATTACGTTATAGACGTATATAATGTTCCCACCGAGAAGTAGGGGCCGACCGGCCAGGAATGATGTAAAATACTACATCCGAGGTGTGAGGTTGCCTTACGTTAGGATATATAGCGTTATAGACGTATCTAATGTCTCCACGTAGAGTTACGGGCCGACACGACCTGGATTCTGTAAAACACTACCAGCGAGGGGCTAGATGGGTTAGGTTAGGTTATATTACGTTATAGACGTATATAACGTTCCCACCGAGGAGTAGGGGCCGACCCGCCAGGAATGTTGTAAAATACTACATCCGAGGTGTGAGGTTGCCTTAGGTTAGGATATATAACGTTATAGACGTATATTATGTTCCCACGAAGAGGTACGTGCCGTCACGACCGGGATTCTGTAAAACATTACCAGCGAGGGGCTAGATGGGTTAGCTTAGGTTATATTATGTTACAGACGTATATAACGTTCCCATCGAGAAGTAGGGGCCCACCCTCCAGGTATGTTGTAAAATACTACATCCGAGGTGTGAGGTTGCCTTAGGTTAGGATATATAGCGTTATAGACGTATCTAATGTCTCCACGTAGAGTTACGGGCCGACACGACCGGGATTCCGTAAAACATTACCAGCGAGGGGCTAGATGGGTTAGGTTAGGTTATATTACGTTATAGACGTATATAATGTTCGAACCGAGAAGTAGGGGCCGACCCGCCAGGTATGTTGTAAAATACTACATCCGAGATGTTAGGTTGCCTTACGTTAGGATATATAGCGTTATAGACGTATCTAATGTCTCCACGTAGAGTTACGGGCCGACACGACCGGGATTCTGTAAAACATTACCAGCGGGGGGCTAGATGGGTTAGGTTAGGTTATATTACGTTATAGACGTATATAATGTTCGAACCGAGAAGTAGGGGCCGACCCGCCAGGTATGTTGTAAAATACTACATCCGAGATGTTAGGTTGCCTTAGGTTAGGATATATAACGTTATAGACGTATATAATGTTCCCACTGAGAGGTACGGTCCGACACGACCGCGATTCTGTAAAACATTACCAGCGAGGGGCCAGACGGGTTAGGTTAGGTTATATTACGTTATAGAAGTATATAACGTTCCCACGGAGAAGTAGGGTCCGACCCGGCAGGAACGTTGTAAAATACTACATCCGAAATGTTGGGCTACCTTAGCTTAGGATATATAACGTTATAGACGTTTATATTGTTCCCATGGAGAGGCACGGGCCGACACGACCGTAATTCTGTAAAACATTACCAGCGAGGGGCTAGATGGATTAGGTTAGGCTATATTACGTTATAGACGTATATAACGTTCCCATCGAGAAGTAGGGGCCGACCCGCCAGGTATGTTGTAAAATACTACATCCGAGGTGTGAGGTTGCCTTAGGTTAGGGTATATAACGTTACAGACGTATATAATGTTCCCACCGAGACTTACGGGGCTACACGAACGGGATTCTGTAAAACATTCCCAGCGAGGGGCTAGATGGGTTAGGTTAGGTTATATTATGTTATAGACGTATATAACGTTCCAATCGAGAAGTAGGGGCCGACCCTCCAGGTATGTTGTAAAATACTACATCCGATGTGTGAGGTTGCCTTAGGTTAGGATATATAGCGTTATAGACGTATCTAATGTCTACACGTAGAGTTACGGGCCGACACGACCTGGATTCTGTAAAACACTACCAGCGATGGGCTAGATGGGTTAGGTTAGGTTGTATTACGTTATAGACGTATATAACGTTCCCACCGAGGAGTAGGGGCCGACCCGCCAGGAATGTTGTAAAATACTACATCCGAGGTGTGAGGTTGCCTTAGGTTAGGATATATAACGTTATAGACGTATATTATGTTCCCACGAAGAGGTACGTGCCGTCACGACCGGGATTCTGTAAAACATTACCAGCGAGGGGCTAGATGGATTAGGTTAGGCTATATTACGTTATAGACGTATATAACGTTCCCATCGAGAAGTAGGGGCCGACCCGCCAGGTATGTTGTAAAATACTACATCCGAGGTGTGAGGTTGCCTTAGGTTAGGGTATATAACGTTACAGACGTATATAATGTTCCCACCGAGACTTACGGGGCTACAAGAACGGGATTCTGTAAAACATTCCCAGCGAGGGGCTAGATGGGTTAGGTTAGGTTATGTTACGTTATAGACGTATAAAACGTTCCCATCGAGAAGCAGGGGCCGACCCGCCAGGTATGTTGTAAAATACTACATCCGAGGTGTGAGGTTGCCTTAGGTTAGGGTATATAACGTTACAGACGTATATAACGTTCCCATCGAGAAGTAGGGGCCGACCCGCCAGGTATGTTGTAAAATACTACATCCGAGGTGTGAGGTTGCCTTAGGTTAGGATATATAACGTTACAGACGTATATAATGTTCCCACCGAGACTTACGTGGCTACACGAACGGGATTCTGTAAAACATTCCCAGCGAGGGGCTAGATGGGTTAGGATAGGTTATATTACGTTATAGACGTATATAATGTTCCCACCGAGAATTAGGGGCCGACCGGCCAGGAATGTTGTAAAATACTACATCCGAGGTGTGAGGTTGCCTTAGGTTAGGATATATAACGTTATAGACGTATATTATGTTCCCACGAAGAGGTACGTGCCGTCACGACCGGGATTCTGTAAAACATTACCAGCGAGGGGCTAGATGGATTAGGTTAGGCTATATTACGTTATAGACGTATATAACGTTCCCATCGAGAAGTAGGGGCCGACCCGCCAGGTATGTTGTAAAATACTACATCCGAGGTGTGAGGTTGCCTTAGGTTAGGGTATATAACGTTACAGACGTATATAATGTTCCCACCGAGACTTACGGGGCTACACGAACGGGATTCTGTAAAACATTCCCAGCGTGGGGCTAGATGGGTTAGGTTAGGTTATATTACGTTATAGACGTATATAACGTTCCCATCGAGAAGTAGGGGCCGACCCGCCAGGTATGTTGTAAAATACTACATCCGAGGTGTGAGGTTGCCTTAGGTTAGGATATATAACGTTACAGACGTATATAATGTTCCCACCGAGACTTACGTGGCTACACGAACGGGATTCTGTAAAACATTCCCAGCGAGGGGCTAGATGGGTGAGGATAGGTTATATTACGTTATAGACGTATATAATGTTCCCACCGAGAAGTAGGGGCCGACCGGCCAGGAATGATGTAAAATACTACATCCGAGGTGTGAGGTTGCCTTACGTTAGGATATATAGCGTTATAGACGTATCTAATGTCTCCACGTAGAGTTACGGGCCGACACGACCGGGATTCTGTAAAACATTACCAGCGGGGGGCTAGATGGGTTAGGTTAGGTTATATTACGTTATAGACGTATATAATGTTCGAACCGAGAAGTAGGGGCCGACCCGCCAGGTATGTTGTAAAATACTACATCCGAGATGTTAGGTTGCCTTAGGTTAGGATATATAACGTTATAGACGTATATAATGTTCCCACTGAGAGGTACGGTCCGACACGACCGCGATTCTGTAAAACATTACCAGCGAGGGGCCAGACGGGTTAGGTTAGGTTATATTACGTTATAGAAGTATATAACGTTCCCACGGAGAAGTAGGGTCCGACCCGGCAGGAATGTTGTAAAATACTACATCCGAAATGTTAGGCTACCTTAGCTTAGGATATATAACGTTATAGACGTTTATATTGTTCCCACGGAGAGGCACGGGCCGACACGACCGTAATTCTGTAAAACATTACCAGCGAGGAGCTAGATGGATTAGGTTAGGCTATATTACGTTATAGACGTATATAACGTTCCCATCGAGAAGTAGGGGCCGACCCGCCAGGTATGTTGTAAAATACTACATCCGAGGTGTGATGTTGCCTTAGGTTAGGGTATATAACGTTACAGACGTATATAATGTTCCCACCGAGACTTACGGGGCTACACGAACGGGATTCTGTAAAACATTCCCAGCGAGGGGCTAGATGGGTTAGGTTAGGTTATATTACGTTATAGACGTATATAACGTTCCCATCGAGAAGTAGGGGCCGACCCGCCAGGTATGTTGTAAAATACTACATCCGAGGTGTGAGGTTGCCTTAGGTTAGGGTATATAACGTTACAGACGTATATAATGTTCCCACCGAGACTTACGGGGCTACACGAACGGGATTCTGTAAAACATTCCCAGCGAGGGGCTAGATGGGTTAGGTTAGGTTATATTACGTTATAGACGTATATAACGTTCCCATCGAGAAGTAGGGGCCGACCCGCCAGGTATGTTGTAAAATACTACATCCGAGGTGTGAGGTTGCCTTAGGTTAGGGTATATAACGTTACAGACGTATATAACGTTCCCATCGAGAAGTAGGGGCCGACCCGCCAGGTATGTTGTAAAATACTACATCCGAGGTGTGAGGTTGCCTTAGGTTAGGATATATAACGTTACAGACGTATATAATGTTCCCACCGAGACTTACGTGGCTACACGAACGGGATTCTGTAAAACATTCCCAGCGAGGGGCTAGATGGGTTAGGTTAGGTTATATTATGTTATAGACGTATATAACGTTCCAATCGAGAAGTAGGGGCCGACCCTCCAGGTATGTTGTAAAATACTACATCCGATGTGTGAGGTTGCCTTAGGTTAGGATATATAGCGTTATAGACGTATCTAATGTCTCCGCGTAGAGTTACGGGCCGACACGACCTGGATTCTGTAAAACACTACCAGCGAGGGGCTAGATGGGTTAGGTTAGGTTATATTACGTTATAGACGTATATAACGTTCCCACCGAGGAGTAGGGGCCGACGCGCCAGGAATGTTGTAAAATACTACAACCGAGGTGTGAGGTTGCCTTAGGTTAGGATATATAACGTTATAGACGTATATTATGTTCCCACGAAGAGGTACGTGCCGTCACGACCGGGATTCTGTAAAACATTACCAGCGAGGGGCTAGATGGATTAGGTTAGGCTATATTACGTTATAGACGTATATAACGTTCCCATCGAGAAGTAGGGGCCGACCCGCCAGGTATGTTGTAAAATACTACATCCGAGGTGTGAGGTTGCCTTAGGTTAGGGTATATAACGTTACAGACGTATATAATGTTCCCACCGAGACTTACGGGGCTACACGAACGGGATTCTGTAAAACATTCCCAGCGAGGGGCTAGATGGGTTAGGTTAGGTTATATTATGTTATAGACGTATATAACGTTCCAATCGAGAAGTAGGGGCCGACCCTCCAGGTATGTTGTAAAATAATACATCCGATGTGTGAGGTTGCCTTAGGTTAGGATATATAGCGTTATAGACGTATCTAATGTCTCCACGTAGAGTTACGGGCCGACACGACCTGGATTCTGTAAAACACTACCAGCGAGGGGCTAGATGGGTTAGGTTAGGTTATATTACGTTATAGACGTATATAACGTTCCCACCGAGGAGTAGGGGCCGACCCGCCAGGAATGTTGTAAAATACTACATCCGAGGTGTGAGGTTGCCTTAGGTTAGGATATATAACGTTATAGACGTATATTATGTTCCCACGAAGAGGTACGTGCCGTCACGACCGGGATTCTGTTAAACATTACCAGCGAGGGGCTAGATGGATTAGGTTAGGCTATATTACGTTATAGACGTATATAACGTTCCCATCGAGAAGTAGGGGCCGACCCGCCAGGTATGTTGTAAAATACTACATCCGAGGTGTGAGGTTGCCTTAGGTTAGGGTATATAACGTTACAGACGTATATAATGTTCCCACCGAGACTTACGGGGCTACACGAACGGGATTCTGTAAAACATTCCCAGCGAGGGGCTAGATGGGTTAGGTTAGGTTATATTATGTTATAGACGTATATAACGTTCCAATCGAGAAGTAGGGGCCGACCCTCCAGGTATGTTGTAAAATACTACATCCGATGTGTGAGGTTGCCTTAGGTTAGGATATATAGCGTTATAGACGTATCTAATGTCTCCACGTAGAGTTACGGGCCGACACGACCTGGATTCTGTAAAACACTACCAGCGAGGGGCTAGATGGGTTAGGTTAGGTTATATTACGTTATAGACGTATATAACGTTCCCACCGAGGAGTAGGGGCCGACCCGCCAGGAATGTTGTAAAATACTACATCCGAGGTGTGAGGTTGCCTTAGGTTAGGATATATAACGTTATAGACGTATATTATGTTCCCACGAAGAGGTACGTGCCGTCACGACCGGGATTCTGTAAAACATTACCAGCGAGGGGCTAGATGGATTAGGTTAGGCTATATTACGTTATAGACGTATATAACGTTCCCATCGAGAAGTAGGGGCCGACCCGCCAGGTATGTTGTAAAATACTACATCCGAGGTGTGAGGTTGCCTTAGATTAGGGTATATAACGTTACAGACGTATATAACGTTCCCATCGAGACTTACGGGGCTACACGAATGGGATTCTGTAAAACATTCCCAGCCAGGGGCTAGATGGGTTAGCTTAGGTTATATTATGTTACAGACGTATATAACGTTCCCATCGAGAAGTAGGGGCCCACCCTCCAGGTATGTTGTAAAATACTACATCCGAGGTGTGAGGTTGCCTTAGGTTAGGATATATAGCGTTATAGACGTATCTAATGTCTCCACGTAGAGTTACGGGCCGACACGACCGGGATTCTGTAAAACATTACCAGCGAGGGGCTAGATGGGTTAGGTTAGGTTATATTACGTTATAGACGTATATAATGTTCGAACCGAGAAGTAGGGGCCGACCCGCCAGGTATGTTGTAAAATACTACATCCGAGATGTTAGGTTGCCTTAGGTTAGGATATATAACGTTATAGACGTATATAATGTTCCCAGGGAGAGGTACGGTCCGGCACGACCGCGATTCTGTAAAACATTACCAGCGATGGGCCAGACGGGTTAGGTTAGGTTATATTACGTTATAGAAGTATATAACGTTCCCACGGAGAAGTAGGGTCCGACCCGCCAGGAATGTTGTAAAATACTACATCCGAGGTGTGAGGTTGCCTTAGGTTAGGATATATAACGTTATAGACGTATATTATGTTCCCACGAAGAGGTACGTGCCGTCACGACCGGGATTCTGTAAAACATTACCAGCGAGGGGCTAGATGGATTAGGTTAGGCTATATTACGTTATAGACGTATATAACGTTCCCATCGAGAAGTAGGGGCCGACCCGCCAGGTATGTTGTAAAATACTACATCCGAGGTGTGAGGTTGCCTTAGGTTAGGGTATATAACGTTACAGACGTATATAATGTTCCCACCGAGACTTACGGGGCTACACGAACGGGATTCTGTAAAACATTCCCAGCGAGGGGCTAGATGGGTTAGGTTAGGTTATATTACGTTATAGACGTATATAACGTTCCCATCGAGAAGTAGGGGCCGACCCGCCAGGTATGTTGTAAAATACTACATCCGAGGTGTGAGGTTGCCTTAGGTTAGGATATATAACGTTACAGACGTATATAATGTTCCCACCGAGACTTACGTGGCTACACGAACGGGATTCTGTAAAACATTCCCAGCGAGGGGCTAGATGGGTTAGGATAGGTTATATTACGTTATAGACGTATATAATGTTCCCACCGAGAAGTAGGGGCCGACCGGCCAGGAATGATGTAAAATACTACATCCGAGGTGTGAGGTTGCCTTACGTTAGGATATATAGCGTTATAGACGTATCTAATGTCTCCACGTAGAGTTACGGGCCGACACGACCGGGATTCTGTAAAACATTACCAGCGGGGGGCTAGATGGGTTAGGCTAGGTTATATTACGTTATAGACGTATATAATGTTCGAACCGATAAGTAGGGGCCGACCCGCCAGGTATGTTGTAAAATACTACATCCGAGATGTTAGGTTGCCTTAGGTTAGGATATATAACGTTATAGACGTATATAATGTTCCCACTGAGAGGTACGGTCCGACACGACCGCGATTCTGTAAAACATTACCAGCGAGGGGCCAGACGGGTTAGGTTAGGTTATATTACGTTATAGAAGTATATAACGTTCCCACGGAGAAGTAGGGTCCGACCCGCCAGGAATGTTGTAAAATACTACATCCGAGGTGTGAGGTTGCCTTAGGTTAAGATATATAACGTTATAGACGTATATTATGCTCCCACGAAGAGGTACGCGCCGTCACGACCGGGATTCTGTAAAACATTAACAGCGAGGGGCTAGATGGGTTAGGTTAGGTTATATTACGTTATAGACGTATATAATGTTCGAACCGAGAAGTAGGGGCCTACCCGCCAGGTATGTTGTAAAATACTACATCCGAGATGTTAGGTTGCCTTAGGTTAGGATATATAACGTTATAGACGTATATAATGTTCCCACGGAGAGGTACGGTCCGACACGACCACGATTCTGTAAAACATTACCAGCGAGGGGCCAGACGGGTTAGGTTAGGTTATATTACGTTATAGAAGTATATAACGTTCCCACGGAGAAGTAGGGTCCGACCCGGCAGGAATGTTGTAAAATACTACATCCGAAATGTTAGGCTACCTTAGCTTAGGATATATAACGTTATAGACGTTTATAATGTTCCCACGGAGAGGCACGGGCCGACACGACCGGAATTCTGTAAAACATTACCAGCGAGGGGCTAGATGGATTAGGTTAGGCTATATTACGTTATAGACGTATATAACGTTCCCATCGAGAAGCAGGGGCCGACCCGCCAGGTATGTTGTAAAATACTACATCTGAGGTGTGAGGTTGCCTTAGGTTAGGGTATATAACGTTACAGACGTATATAATGTTCCCACCGAGACTTACGGGGCTACACGAACGGGATTCTGTAAAACATTCCCAGCGAGGTGCTAGATGGGTTAGGTTAGGTTATATTATGTTATAGACGTATATAACGTTCCAATCGAGAAGTAGGGGCCGACCCTCCAGGTATGTTGTAAAATACTACATCCGATGTGTGCGGTTGCCTTAGGTTAGGATATATAGCGTTATAGACGTATCTAATGTCTCCACGTAGAGTTACGGGCCGACACGACCTGGATTCTGTAAAACACTACCAGCGAGGGGCTAGATGGGTTAGGTTAGGTTATATTACGTTATAGACGTATATAACGTTCCCACCGAGGAGTACGGGCCGACCCGCCAGGAATGTTGTAAAATACTACATCCGAGGTGTGAGGTTGCCTTAGGTTAGGATATATAACGTTATAGACGTATATTAGGTTCCCACGAAGTGGTACGTGCCGTCACGACCGGGATTCTGTAAAACATTACCAGCGAGGGGCTAGATGGATTAGGTTAGGCTATATTACGTTATAGACGTATATAACGTTCCCATCGAGAAGTAGGGGCCGACCCGCCAGGTATGTTGTAAAATACTACATGCGAGGTGTGAGGTTGCCTTAGGTTAGGGTATATAACGTTACAGACGTATATAATGTTCCCACCGAGACTTACGGGGCTACACGAACGGGATTCTGTAAAACATTCCCAGCGAGGGGCTAGATGGGTTAGGTTAGGTTATATTACGTTATAGACGTATATAACGTTCCCATCG
This sequence comes from Xylocopa violacea, assembly GCA_963969225.1. NCBI lineage: Eukaryota > Metazoa > Arthropoda > Insecta > Hymenoptera > Apidae > Xylocopa > Xylocopa violacea. The sequence continues at coordinate 4,981,247 of CAXAJV010000008.1, forward strand.
AGAAGTAGGGGCCGACCCGCCAGGTATGTTGTAAAATACTACATCCGAGGTGTTAGGTTGCCTTAGGTTAGGGTATATAACGTTACAGACGTATATAACGTTCCCATCGAGAAGTAGGGGCCGACCCGCCAGGTATGTTGTAAAATACTACATCCGAGGTGTGAGGTTGGCTTAGGTTAGGATATATAACGTTACAGACGTATATAATGTTCCCACCGAGACTTACGTGGCTACACGAACGGGCTTCTGTAAAACATTCCCAGCGAGGGGCTAGATGGGTTAGGATAGGTTATATTACGTTATAGACGTATATAACGTTCCCATCGGGAAGTAGGGGCCGACCCGCCAGGTATGTTGTAAAATACTACATCCGAGGTATGAGGTTGCCTTAGGTTAGGATATATAACGTTATAGACGTATATAATGTTCCCGCGAAGGTGTACGGGCCGTCACGACCGAGATACTGCAAAACATTACCAGCCAGGGGCTAGATGCGTTAGGTTGGGTTATATTACGTTATAGACGCATATAATGTTCCCACAGAGACGTAGCGGCCGGCCCGCCAGGAATGTTGTAAAATACTACATCCGAGGAGTGAGGTTGCCTTAGGTTAGGATATATAACGTTATAGACGTATATAATGTACCCACGGAGAGGTACGGGCCGTCACGACCGGGATTCTGTAAAACATTACCAGCCAGGGGCTAGATGGGTTAGGTTAGATTATATTACGTTATAGACCTATATAATTTCCAACCGAGAAGTAGGGGCCGACCCGCCAGGTATGTTGTAAAATACTACATCCGAGGTGTGAGGTTGCCTTAGGTTAGGATATATAACGTTATAGACGTATATAATGTTCCCACGGAGAGGTACGGGCCGTCACGACCGGGATTCTGTAAAACATTACCAGCCAGGGGCTAGATGGGTTAGGTTAGGTTATATTACGTTATAGAGATATACAATGTTCCAACCGAGAAGTAGGGGCCGAGCCGCCAGTTATGCTGTAAAATACTACATCCGAGGTGTGAGGTTGCCTTAGGTTAGGATATATAACGTTATAGACGTACCTAATGTCTCCGCGTAGAGGTACGGTCCGACACGGCCGGGATTCTCTAAAGCATTACCAGCGAGGGGCCAGATGGGTTAGGTTAGGTTATATTACGTTATAGACGTATATAATGTTCCCACCGAGAAATAGTGGCCGACCCGCCAGGAATGTTGTAATATAGTACATCCGAAATATTAGGCTGCCTTAGGTTAGGATATATAACGCTATAGACGTTTATAATATTCCCACGGAGAGGTACGGGCCGACCCAACCGGGATTCTGTAAAACATTACCATCGAGGGGCCAGATGGATTAGGTTAGGTTATATTACGTTATAGACGTATATAATGTTCCCACCGAGAAGTAGTGGCCGACCCGTCAGGAATGTTGTAATGTACTACATCAGAAATGTTAGGCTGCCTCAGGTTAGGATATATAACGCTATAGACGTTTATAACGTTCCCACGGATAGGTACGGGCCGTCACGACCGGGATTCTGTAAAACATTACCAGCCAGGGGCTAGATGCGTTAGGTTAGGTTATATTACGTTATAGAGATATACAATGTTCCAACCGAGAAGTAGGGGCCGACCCGCCAGGTATGCTGTAAAATACTACATCCGAGGTGTGAGGTTGCCTTAGGTTAGGATATATAACGTTATAGACGTACCTAATGTCTCCGCGTAGAGGTACGGTCTGACACGGCCGGGATTCTCTAAAACATTACCAGCGAGGGGCCAGATGGGTTAGGTTAGGTTATATTAAGTTATGGACATATATAATGTTCCCACAGAGAAGTAGCGGCCGGCCCGACAGGAATGTTGTAAAATACTACATCCGAGGAGTGAGGTTGCCTTAGGTTAGGATATATAACGTTATAGACGTATCCAATGTCTCCACGTAGAGGTACGGTCCGGCACTGCCGGGGTTCTGTAAAACATTACCAGCGAGGGGCTAGATGGGTTAGGTTAGGTTATATTACGTTATAGACGTAAATAATGTTCCCACCGAGAAGTAGCGGCCGGCCCGACCCGAATGTTGTAAAATACTACATTGGAGGAGTGACGTTGCCTTAGGTTAGGATAAATAACGTTATAGACGTATATAATGTTCCTACGGAGAGGTACTGGCCGACACGACCGGGATTATGTAAAACATTACCAGCCAGGGGCTAGATGGGTTAGGTTAGGTTATATTACGTTATAGACCTATATAATGTTCCAACGGAGAAGTAGGGGCCGACCCGCCAGGTATGTTGTAAAATACTACATCCGAGAAGTAAGGTTGCCTTAGGTTAGGATATATAACGTTATAGGCGTACCTAATGTCTCCACGTAGAGGTACGGTCCGACACGGCCGGGATTCTCTAAAACATTACCAGCGAGGGGCCAAATGGGTTAGGATAGGTTATATTACGTTATAGACGTATATAATGTTCCCACCGAGAAGTAGTGGCTGACCCGCCAGGAATGTTGTAATATACTACATCCGAAATATTAGGCTGCCTTAGGTTAGGATATATAACGCTATAGACGTTTATAATGTTCCCACGGAGAGGTACGGGCCGACCCAACCGGGATTCTGTAAAACATTACCAGCGAGGGGCCAGATGGATTAGGTTAGGATATATAACGTTATAGACGTATATAATGTTCCCACGGAGAGGTACGGGCCGTCACGACCGGGATTCTGTAAAACATTACCACCCAGGGGCTAGATGGGTTAGGTTAGGTTATATTACGTTATAGACCTATATAATTTCCAACCGAGAAGTAGGGGCCGACCCGCCAGGTATGTTGTAAAATACTACATCCGAGGTGTGAGGTTGCCCTAGGTTAGGATATATAACGTTATAGACGTATATAATGTTCCCACGGAGAGGTACGGGCCGTCACGACCGGGATTCTGTAAAACATTACCAGCCAGGGGCTAGATGGGTTAGGTTAGGTTATATTACGTTATAGAGATATACAATGTTAGAACCGAGAAGTAGGGGCCGACCCGCCAGGTATGCTGTAAAATACTACATCCGAGGTGTGAGGTTGCCTTAAGTTAGGATATATAGCGTTATAGACGCATATAATGTTCCCACGGCGAGGTACGGGCCGACAGGACCGGGATTCTGTAAAACATTACCAGCGAGGGGCCTGATGGGTTAGGTTAGGTTATATTACGTTATAGACGTATATAACGTTCCCGCCGAGAAATAGTGGCCGACCCGCCAGGTATGTTCTAAAATACTACATCCGAGGTGTGAGGTTGCCTTAGGTTAGGGTATATAACGTTACAGACGTATATAACGTTCCCATCGAGACTTACGTGGCTACACGAACGGGATTCTGTAAAACATTCCCAGCGAGGGGCTAGATGGGTTAGGATAGGTTATATTACGTTATAGACGTATATAATGTTCCCACCGAGAAGTAGGAGCCGGCCGGCCAGGAATGATGTAAAATACTACATCCGAGGTGTGAGGTTGCCTTACGTTAGGATATATAGCGTTATAGACGTATCTAATGTCTCCACGTAGAGTTACGGGCCGACACGACCGGGATTCTGTAAAACATTACCAGCGGGGGGCTAGATGGGTTAGGTTAGGTTATATTACGTTATAGACGTATATAATGTTCGAACCGAGAAGTAGGGGCCGACCCGCCAGGTATGTTGTAAAATACTACATCCGAGATGTTAGGTTGCCTTAGGTTAGGATATATAACGTTATAGACGTATATAATGTTCCCACTGAGAGGTACGGTCCGACACGACCGCGATTCTGTAAAACATTACCAGCGAGGGGCCAGACGGGTTAGGTTAGGTTATATTACGTTATAGAAGTATATAACGTTCCCACCGAGAAGTAGGGTCCGACCGGCCAGGAATGTTGTAAAATACTACATCCGAGGTGTGAGGTTGCCTTAGGTTAGGATATATAACGTTATAGACGTATATTATGCTCCCACGAAGAGGTACGCGCCGTCACGACCGGGATTCTGTAAAACATTAACAGCGAGGGGCTAGATGGGTTAAGTTAGGTTATATTACGTTATAGACGTATTAAATGTTCGAACCGAGAAGTAGGGGCCGACCCGCCAGGTATGTTGTAAAATACTACATCCGTGATGTTAGGTTGCCTTAGGTTAGGATATATAACGTTATAGACGTATATAATGTTCCCACGGAGAGGTACGGTCCGACACGACCGCAAATCTGTAAAACATTACCAGCGAGAGGCTAGATGGATTAGGTTAGGCTATATTACGTTATAGACGTATATAACGTTCCCATCGAGAAGTAGGGGCCGACCCGCCAGGTATGTTGTAAAATACTACATCCGAGGTGTGAGGTTGCCTTAGGTTAGGGTATATAACGTTACAGACGTATATAATGTTCCCACCGAGACTTACGGGGCTACACGAACGGGATTCTGTAAAACATTCCCAGCGAGGGGCTAGATGGGTTAGGTTAGGTTATATTATGTTATAGACGTATATAACGTTCCAATCGAGAAGTATGGGCCGACCCTCCAGGTATGTTGTAAAATACTACATCCGATGTGTGAGGTTGCCTTAGGTTAGGATATATAGCGTTATAGACGTATCTAATGTCTCCACGTAGAGTTACGGGCCGACACGACCTGGATTCTGTAAAACACTACCAGCGAGGGGCTAGATGGGTTAGGTTAGGTTATATTACGTTATAGACGTATATAACGTTCCCACCGAGGAGCAGGGGCCGACCCGCCAGGAATGTTGTAAAATACTACATCCGAGGTGTGAGGTTGCCTTAGGTTAGGATATATAACGTTATAGACGTATATAATGTTTCCGCGAAGGTGTACGGGCCGTCACGACCGAGATACTGCAAAACATTACCAGCCAGGTGCTAGATGCGTTAGGTTGGGTTATATTACGTTATAGACGTATATAATGTTCCCACAGAGACGTAGCGGCCGACCCGCCAGGTATGCTGTAAAATACTACATCCGAGGTGTGAGGTTGCCTTAAGTTAGGATATATAGCGTTATAGACGTATATAATGTTCCCACGGAGAGGTACTGGCCGACAGGACCGGGATTCTGTAAAACATTACCAGCGAGGGGCCTGATGGGTTAGGTTAGGTTATATTACGTTATAGACGTATATAACGTTCCCGCCGAGAAATAGTGGCCGACCCGCCAGGTATGTTGTAAAATACTACATCCGAGGTGTGAGGTTGCCTTAGGTTAGGATATATAGCGTATTAGACGTATATAATGTTCCCGCGAAGGTGTACGGGCCGTCGCAAACGGGATTCTGCAAAACATTACCAGCCAGGGGCTAGATGGGTTAGGTTGGGTTATATTACGTTATAGACGTATATAATGTTCCCACAGAGACGTAGCGGCCGGCCCGCCAGGAATGTTGTAAAATACTACATCCGAGGAGTGAGGTTGCCTTAGGTTAGGATATATAGCGCTATAGACGTATATAATGTTCCCACGGAGAGGTACGGGCCGACAGGACCGGGATTCTATAAAACATTACCAGCGAGGGGCCTGATAGGTTAGGTTAGGTTATATTACGTTATAGACGTATATAACGTTCCCACCGAGAAATAGTGGCCGACCCGCCAGGAATGTTGTAATATACTACATCTGAAATGTTAGGTTGCTTTAGGTTAGGATATATAACGTTATAGACGTATATAATGTTCACACGGAGAGGTACGGGCCGTCACGACCGGGATTCTGTAAAACATCACCACCCAGGGGCTAGATGGGTTAGGTTAGGTTATATTATGTTATAGACCTATATAATTTCCAACCGAGAAGTAGGGGCCGACCCGCCAGGTATGTTGTAAAATACTACATCCGAGGTGTGAGGTTGCCTCAGATTAGGATATATAGCGTATTATACGTATATAATGTTCCCGCGAAGGTGTGCGGGCCGTCGCGACCGGGATTCTGCAAAACATTACCAGCCAGGGGCTAGATGGGTTAGGTTGGGTTATATTACGTTATAGACGTATATAATGTTCCCACCGAGAAATAGTGGCCGACCCGCCAGGAATGTTGTAATATAGTACATCCGAAATATTAGGCTGCCTTAGGTTAGGATCTGTAACGCTATAGACGTTTATAATATTCCCACGGAAAGGTACGGGCCGACCCATCCGGGATTCTGTAAAACATTACCATCGAGGGGCCAGATGGATTAGGTTAGGTTATATTACGTTATAGACGTATATAATGTTCCCACCGAGAAGTAGTGGCCGACCCGCCAGGAATGTTGTAATGTACTACATCCGAAATGTTAGGCTGCCTCAGGTTAGGATATATAACGCTATAGACGTTTATAACGTTCCCACGGATAGGTACGGGCCGAACCGACCGGTACTCTGTAAAACATTACCAGCGAGGGGGTGGATGGGTTAGGTTAGGTTATATTACGTTATAGACGTATATAATGTTCGAACCGAGAAGTAGGGGCCGACCCGCCAGGTATGTTGTAAAATACTACATCCGAGATGTTAGGTTGCCTTAGGTTAGGATATATAACGTTATAGACGTATATAATGTTCCCACTGAGAGGTACGGTCCGACACGACCGCGATTCTGTAAAACATTACCAGCGAGGGGCCAGACGGGTTAGGTTAGGTTATATTACGTTATAGAAGTATATAACGTTCCCACCGAGAAGTAGGGTCCGACCGGCCAGGAATGTTGTAAAATACTACATCCGAGGTGTGAGGTTGCCTTAGGTTAGGATATATAACGTTATAGACGTATATTATGCTCCCACGAAGAGGTACGCGCCGTCACGACCGGGATTCTGTAAAACATTAACAGCGAGGGGCTAGATGGGTTAGGTTAGGTTATATTACGTTATAGACGTATTAAATGTTCGAACCGAGAAGTAGGGGCCGACCCGCCAGGTATGTTGTAAAATACTACATCCGTGATGTTAGGTTGCTTTAGGTTAGGATATATAACGTTATAGACGTATATAATGTTCCCACGGAGAGGTACGGTCCGACACGACCGCAAATCTGTAAAACATTACCAGCGAGAGGCTAGATGGATTAGGTTAGGCTATATTACGTTATAGACGTATATAACGTTCCCATCGAGAAGTAGGGGCCGACCCGCCAGGTATGTTGTAAAATACTACATCCGAGGTGTGAGGTTGCCTTAGGTTAGGGTATATAACGTTACAGACGTATATAATGTTCCCACCGAGACTTACGGGGCTACACGAACGGGATTCTGTAAAACATTCCCAGCGAGGGGCTAGATGGGTTAGGTTAGGTTATATTATGTTATAGACGTATATAACGTTCCAATCGAGAAGTATGGGCCGACCCTCCAGGTATGTTGTAAAATACTACATCCGATGTGTGAGGTTGCCTTAGGTTAGGATATATAGCGTTATAGACGTATCTAATGTCTCCACGTAGAGTTACGGGCCGACACGACCTGGATTCTGTAAAACACTACCAGCGAGGGGCTAGATGGGTTAGGTTAGGTTATATTACGTTATAGACGTATATAACGTTCCCACCGAGGAGCAGGGGCCGACCCGCCAGGAATGTTGTAAAATACTACATCCGAGGTGTGAGGTTGCCTTAGGTTAGGATATATAACGTTATAGACGTATATAATGTTTCCGCGAAGGTGTACGGGCCGTCACGACCGAGATACTGCAAAACATTACCAGCCAGGTGCTAGATGCGTTAGGTTGGGTTATATTACGTTATAGACGTATATAATGTTCCCACAGAGACGTAGCGGCCGACCCGCCAGGTATGCTGTAAAATACTACATCCGAGGTGTGAGGTTGCCTTAAGTTAGGATATATAGCGTTATAGACGTATATAATGTTCCCACGGAGAGGTACTGGCCGACAGGACCGGGATTCTGTAAAACATTACCAGCGAGGGGCCTGATGGGTTAGGTTAGGTTATATTACGTTATAGACGTATATAACGTTCCCGCCGAGAAATAGTGGCCGACCCGCCAGGTATGTTGTAAAATACTACATCCGAGGTGTGAGGTTGCCTTAGGTTAGGATATATAGCGTATTAGACGTATATAATGTTCCCGCGAAGGTGTACGGGCCGTCGCAAACGGGATTCTGCAAAACATTACCAGCCAGGGGCTAGATGGGTTAGGTTGGGTTATATTACGTTATAGACGTATATAATGTTCCCACAGAGACGTAGCGGCCGGCCCGCCAGGAATGTTGTAAAATACTACATCCGAGGAGTGAGGTTGCCTTAGGTTAGGATATATAGCGCTATAGACGTATATAATGTTCCCACGGAGAGGTACGGGCCGACAGGACCGGGATTCTATAAAACATTACCAGCGAGGGGCCTGATAGGTTAGGTTAGGTTATATTACGTTATAGACGTATATAACGTTCCCACCGAGAAATAGTGGCCGACCCGCCAGGAATGTTGTAATATACTACATCTGAAATGTTAGGTTGCTTTAGGTTAGGATATATAACGTTATAGACGTATATAATGTTCACACGGAGAGGTACGGGCCGTCACGACCGGGATTCTGTAAAACATCACCACCCAGGGGCTAGATGGGTTAGGTTAGGTTATATTATGTTATAGACCTATATAATTTCCAACCGAGAAGTAGGGGCCGACCCGCCAGGTATGTTGTAAAATACTACATCCGAGGTGTGAGGTTGCCTCAGATTAGGATATATAGCGTATTATACGTATATAATGTTCCCGCGAAGGTGTGCGGGCCGTCGCGACCGGGATTCTGCAAAACATTACCAGCCAGGGGCTAGATGGGTTAGGTTGGGTTATATTACGTTATAGACGTATATAATGTTCCCACCGAGAAATAGTGGCCGACCCGCCAGGAATGTTGTAATATAGTACATCCGAAATATTAGGCTGCCTTAGGTTAGGATCTGTAACGCTATAGACGTTTATAATATTCCCACGGAAAGGTACGGGCCGACCCATCCGGGATTCTGTAAAACATTACCATCGAGGGGCCAGATGGATTAGGTTAGGTTATATTACGTTATAGACGTATATAATGTTCCCACCGAGAAGTAGTGGCCGACCCGCCAGGAATGTTGTAATGTACTACATCCGAAATGTTAGGCTGCCTCAGGTTAGGATATATAACGCTATAGACGTTTATAACGTTCCCACGGATAGGTACGGGCCGAACCGACCGGTACTCTGTAAAACATTACCAGCGAGGGGGTGGATGGGTTAGGTTAGGTTATATTACGTTATAGACGTATATAATGTTCGAACCGAGAAGTAGGGGCCGACCCGCCAGGTATGTTGTAAAATACTACATCCGAGATGTTAGGTTGCCTTAGGTTAGGATATATAACGTTATAGACGTATATAATGTTCCCACTGAGAGGTACGGTCCGACACGACCGCGATTCTGTAAAACATTACCAGCGAGGGGCCAGACGGGTTAGGTTAGGTTATATTACGTTATAGAAGTATATAACGTTCCCACCGAGAAGTAGGGTCCGACCGGCCAGGAATGTTGTAAAATACTACATCCGAGGTGTGAGGTTGCCTTAGGTTAGGATATATAACGTTATAGACGTATATTATGCTCCCACGAAGAGGTACGCGCCGTCACGACCGGGATTCTGTAAAACATTAACAGCGAGGGGCTAGATGGGTTAGGTTAGGTTATATTACGTTATAGACGTATTAAATGTTCGAACCGAGAAGTAGGGGCCGACCCGCCAGGTATGTTGTAAAATACTACATCCGTGATATTAGGTTGCCTTAGGTTAGGATATATAACGTTATAGACGTATATAATGTTCCCACGGAGAGGTACGGTCCGACACGACCGCAAATCTGTAAAACATTACCAGCGAGAGGCTAGATGGATTAGGTTAGGCTATATTACGTTATAGACGTATATAACGTTCCCATCGAGAAGTAGGGGCCGACCCGCCAGGTATGTTGTAAAATACTACATCCGAGGTGTGAGGTTGCCTTAGGTTAGGGTATATAACGTTACAGACGTATATAATGTTCCCACCGAGACTTACGGGGCTACAGGAACGGGATTCTGTAAAACATTCCCAGCGAGGGGCTAGATGGGTTAGGTTAGGTTATATTATGTTATAGACGTATATAACGTTCCAATCGAGAAGTATGGGCCGACCCTCCAGGTATGTTGTAAAATACTACATCCGATGTGTGAGGTTGCCTTAGGTTAGGATATATAGCGTTATAGACGTATCTAATGTCTCCACGTAGAGTTACGGGCCGACACGACCTGGATTCTGTAAAACACTACCAGCGAGGGGCTAGATGGGTTAGGTTAGGTTATATTACGTTATAGACGTATATAACGTTCCCACCGAGGAGTAGGGGCCGACCCGCCAGGAATGTTGTAAAATACTACATCCGAGGTGTGAGGTTGCCTTAGGTTAGGATATATAACGTTATAGACGTATATAATGTTTCCGCGAAGGTGTACGGGCCGTCACGACCGAGATACTGCAAAACATTACCAGCCAGGTGCTAGATGCGTTAGGTTGGGTTATATTACGTTATAGACGTATATAATGTTCCCACAGAGACGTAGCGGCCGACCCGCCAGGTATGCTGTAAAATACTACATCCGAGGTGTGAGGTTGCCTTAAGTTAGGATATATAGCGTTATAGACGTATATAATGTTCCCACGGAGAGGTACTGGCCGACAGGACCGGGATTCTGTAAAACATTACCAGCGAGGGGCCTGATGGGTTAGGTTAGGTTATATTACGTTATAGACGTATATAACGTTCCCGCCGAGAAATAGTGGCCGACCCGCCAGGTATGTTGTAAAATACTACATCCGAGGTGTGAGGTTGCCTTAGGTTAGGATATATAGCGTATTAGACGTATATAATGTTCCCGCGAAGGTGTACGGGCCGTCGCAAACGGGATTCTGCAAAACATTACCAGCCAGGGGCTAGATGGGTTAGGTTGGGTTATATTACGTTATAGACGTATATAATGTTCCCACAGAGACGTAGCGGCCGGCCCGCCAGGAATGTTGTAAAATACTACATCCGAGGAGTGAGGTTGCCTTAGGTTAGGATATATAGCGCTATAGACGTATATAATGTTCCCACGGAGAGGTACGGGCCGACAGGACCGGGATTCTATAAAACATTACCAGCGAGGGGCCTGATAGGTTAGGTTAGGTTATATTACGTTATAGACGTATATAACGTTCCCACCGAGAAATAGTGGCCGACCCGCCAGGAATGTTGTAATATACTACATCTGAAATGTTAGGTTGCTTTAGGTTAGGATATATAACGTTATAGACGTATATAATGTTCACACGGAGAGGTACGGGCCGTCACGACCGGGATTCTGTAAAACATCACCACCCAGGGGCTAGATGGGTTAGGTTAGGTTATATTATGTTATAGACCTATATAATTTCCAACCGAGAAGTAGGGGCCGACCCGCCAGGTATGTTGTAAAATACTACATCCGAGGTGTGAGGTTGCCTCAGATTAGGATATATAGCGTATTATACGTATATAATGTTCCCGCGAAGGTGTGCGGGCCGTCGCGACCGGGATTCTGCAAAACATTACCAGCCAGGGGCTAGATGGGTTAGGTTGGGTTATATTACGTTATAGACGTATATAATGTTCCCACCGAGAAATAGTGGCCGACCCGCCAGGAATGTTGTAATATAGTACATCCGAAATATTAGGCTGCCTTAGGTTAGGATCTATAACGCTATAGACGTTTATAATATTCCCACGGAAAGGTACGGGCCGACCCATCCGGGATTCTGTAAAACATTACCATCGAGGGGCCAGATGGATTAGGTTAGGTTATATTACGTTATAGACGTATATAATGTTCCCACCGAGAAGTAGTGGCCGACCCGCCAGGAATGTTGTAATGTACTACATCCGAAATGTTAGGCTGCCTCAGGTTAGGATATATAACGCTATAGACGTATATAATGTTCCCACGGAGAGGTACGGGCCGACACGACCGGGATTATGTAAAACATTACCAGCCAGGGGCTAGATGGGTTAGGTTAGGTTATATTACGTTATAGACCTATATAATGTTCCAACCGAGAAGTAGGGGCCGACCCGCCAGGTATGTTGTAAAATACTACATCCGAGGAGTAAGGTTGCCTTAGGTTAGGATATATAACGTTATAGGCGTACCTAATGTCTCCACGTAGAGGTACGGTCCGACACGGCCGGGATTCTCTAAAACATTACCAGCGAGGGGCCAAATGGGTTAGGTTAGGTTATATTACGTTATAGACGTATATAATGTTCCCACGGCGAGGTACGGGCCGACAGGACCGGGATTCTGTAAAACATTACCAGCGAGGGGCCTGATGGGTTAGGTTGGGTTATATTACGTTATAGACGTATATAACGTTCCCGCCGAGAAATAGTGGCCGACCCGCGCGGTATGTTCTAAAATACTACATCCGAGGTGTGAGGTTGCCTTAGGTTAGGATATATAACGTTACAGACGTATATTATGTTCCCACGAAGAGGTACGGGCCGTCACGACCGGGGTTCTGTAAAACATTACCAGCGAGGGGCTAGATTGATTAGGTTAGGCTATATTACGTTATAGACGTATATAACGTTCCCATCGAGAAGTAGGGGCCGACCCGCCAGGAATGTTGTAAAATACTACATCCGAGGAGTGAGGTTGCCTTAGGTTAGGATATATAACGTTATAGACGTATATAATGTTCACACGGAGAGGTACGGGCCGACACGACCGGGATTCTGTAAAACATTACCGGCGAGGGGCTAGATGGGTTAGGTTAGGTTATATTACGTTATAAACGTATATAATTTTCCCACCGAGATGTAGGGGCCGTCCCGCCGGGAATGTTGTAAAATACTACATCCGAGGTGTGAGGTTGCCTTAGGTTAGGATATATAACGTTATAGACGTATATAATGTTCACACGGAGAGGTACGGGCCGTCACGACCGGGATTCTGTAAAACATTACCACCCAGGGGCTAGATGGGTTAGGTTAGGTTATATTACGTTATAGACGTATATAACGTTCCCACCGAGAAATAGTGGCCGACCCGCCAGGAATGTTGTAATATACTACATCCGAAATGTTAGGTAGCTTTAGGTTAGGATATATAACGTTATAGACGTACATAATTTTCCCACGGAGGGGCACGGTCCGTCACGACCGGGATTCTGTAAAACATTACCAGCGGGGGGCTAGATGGGTTAGGTTAGGCTATATTACGTTATAGACGTATATAACGTTCCCATCGTGAAGTAGGGGCCGACCCGCCAGGTATGTTGTAAAATACTGCATCCGAGGTGTGAGGTTGCCTTAGGTTAGGATATATAACGTTATAGACGTATATAATGTTCCCACCGAGAGGTACGGGCCGACAGTAGCGGGATTCTGTAAAACATTACCAGCGAGGGGGTAGATGGGATAGATTAGGTTATATTACGTTATAGACGTATATAACGTTCCCATCGAGAAGTAGGGGCCGACCCGCCAGGTATGTTGTAAAATACTACATCCGAAAAGTTAGGCTACCTAAGCTTAGGATATATAACGTTATAGACGTTTATAATGTTCCCACGGAGAGGCACGGTCCGACACGACCGGGATTCTGTAAAACATTACCAGCGGGGGGCTAGATGGGTTAGGTTAGGTTATATTTCGTTATAAACGTATATAATGTTCCCACCGAGAAGTAGGGGCCGGCCCGCAAGGCATGTTGTAAAATACTACATCCGAGGTGTGAGGTTGCCTTAGGTTAGGATATATAACGTTACAGACGTATATAATGTTCACACGGAGAGGTACGGGCCGTCACGACCGGGATTCTGTAAAACATCACCACCCAGGGGCTAGATGGGTTAGGTTAGGTTATATTATGTTATAGACCTATATAATTTCCAACCGAGAAGTAGGGGCCGACCCGCCAGGTATGTTGTAAAATACTACATCCGAGGTGCGAGGTTGCCTCAGATTAGGATATATAGCGTATTATACGTATATAATGTTCCCGCGAAGGTGTGCGGGCCGTCGCGACCGGGATTCTGCAAAACATTACCAGCCAGGGGCTAGATGGGTTAGGTTGGGTTATATTACGTTATAGACGTATATAATGTTCCCACCGAGAAATAGTGGCCGACCCGCCAGGAATGTTGTAATATAGTACATCCGAAATATTAGGCTGCCTTAGGTTAGGATCTATAACGCTATAGACGTTTATAATATTCCCACGGAGAGGTACGGGCCGACCCATCCGGGATTCTGTAAAACATTACCATCGAGGGGCCAGATGGATTAGGTTAGGTTATATTACGTTATAGACGTATATAATGTTCCCACCGAGAAGTAGTGGCCGACCCGCCAGGAATGTTGTAATGTACTACATCCGAAATGTTAGGCTGCCTCAGGTTAGGATATATAACGCTATAGACGTTTATAACGTTCCCACGGATATGTACGGGCCGAACCGACCGGTATTCTGTAAAACATTACCAGCGAGGGGGTGGATGGGTTAGGTTAGGTTATATTAAGTTATGGACATATATAATGTTCCCACAGAGAAGTAGCGGCCGGCCCGACAGGAATGTTGTAAAATACTACATCCGAGGAGTGAGGTTGCCTTAGGTTAGGATATATAACGTTATAGACGTATCCAATGTCTCCACGTAGAGGTCCGGTCCGACACTGCCGGGATTCTGTAAAACATTACCAGCGAGGGGCTAGATGGGTTAGGTTAGGTTATATTACGTTATAGACGTAAATAATGTTCCCACCGAGAAGTAGCGGCCGGCCCGACCGGAATGTTGTAAAATACTACATTGGAGGAGTGAGGTTGCCTTAGGTTAGGATAAATAACGTTATAGACGTATATAATGTTCCCACGGAGAGGTACGGGCCGACACGACCGGGATTATGTAAAACATTACCAGCCAGGGGCTAGATGGGTTAGGTTAGGTTATATTACGTTATAGACCTATATAATGTTCCAACCGAGAAGTAGGGGCCGACCCGCCAGGTATGTTGTAAAATACTACATCCGAGGAGTAAGGTTGCCTTAGGTTAGGATATATAACGTTATAGGCGTACCTAATGTCTCCACGTAGAGGTACGGTCCGACACGGCCGGGATTCTCTAAAACATTACCAGCGAGGGGCCAAATGGGTTAGGTTAGGTTATATTACGTTATAGACGTATATAATGTTCCCACGGCGAGGTACGGGCCGATAGGACCGGGATTCTGTAAAACATTACCAGCGAGGGGCCTGATGGGTTAGGTTAGGTTATATTACGTTATAGACGTATATAACGTTCCCGCCGAGAAATAGTGGCCGACCCGCGCGGTATGTTCTAAAATACTACATCCGAGGTGTGAGGTTGCCTTAGGTTAGGATATATAACGTTACAGACGTATATTATGTTCCCACGAAGAGGTACGGGCCGTCACGACCGGGATTCTGTAAAACATTACCAGCGGGGGGCTAGATGGGTTAGGTTAGGCTATATTACGTTATAGACGTATATAACGTTCCCATCGTGAAGTAGGGGCCGACCCGCCAGGTATGTTGTAAAATACTACATCCGAGGTGTGAGGTTGCCTTAGGTTAGGATATATAACGTTATAGACGTATATAATGTTCCCACCGAGAGGTACGTGCCGACAGTACCGGGATTCTGTAAAACATTACCAGCGAGGGGGTAGATGGGATAGATTAGGTTATATTACGTTATAGACGTATATAACGTTCCCATCGAGAAGTAGGGGCCGACCCGCCAGGTATGTTGTAAAATACTACATCCGAAAAGTTAGGCTACCTAAGCTTAGGATATGTAACGTTATAGACGTTTATAATGTTCCCACGGAGAGGCACGGTCCGACACGACCGGGATTCTGTAAAACATTACCAGCGAGGGGCTAGATGGGTTAGGTTAGGTTATATTACGTTATAAACGTATATAATGTTCCCACCGAGAAGTAGGGGCCGGCCCGCAAGGCATGTTGTAAAATACTACATCCGAGGTGTGAGGTTGCCTTAGGTTAGGATATATAACGTTACAGACGTATATAATGTTCACACGGAGAGGTACGGGCCGTCACGACCGGGATTCTGTAAAACATCACCACCCAGGGGCTAGATGGGTTAGGTTAGGTTATATTATGTTATAGACCTATATAATTTCCAACCGAGAAGTAGGGGCCGACCCGCCAGGTATGTTGTAAAATACTACATCCGAGGTGTGAGGTTGCCTCAGATTAGGATATATAGCGTATTAGACGTATATAATGTTCCCGCGAAGGTGTGCGGGCCGTCGCGACCGGGATTCTGCAAAACATTACCAGCCAGGGGCTAGATGGGTTAGGTTGGGTTATATTACGTTATAGACGTATATAATGTTCCCACCGAGAAGTAATGGCCGACCCGCCAGGAATGTTGTAATGTACTACATCCGAAATGTTAGGCTGCCTCAGGTTAGGATATATAACGCTATAGACGTTTATAACGTTCCCACGGATAGGTACGGGCCGAACCGACCGGTATTCTGTAAAACATTACCAGCGAGGGGCTGGATGGGTTAGGTTAGGTTATATTAAGTTATGGACATATATAATGTTCCCACCGAGAAGTAGCGGCCGGCCAGACAGGAATGTTGTAAAATACTACATCCGAGGAGTGAGGTTGCCTTAGGTTAGGATATATAACGTTATAGACGTACCTAATGTCTCCACGTAGAGGTACGGTCCGACACGGCCGGGATTCTCTAAAACATTACCAGCGAGGGGCCAGATGGGTTAGGTTAGGTTATATTACGTTATAGACGTATATAATGTTCCCACCGAGAAGTAGTGGCCGACCCGCCAGGAATGTTGTAATATACTACATCCGAAATATTAGGCTGCCTTAGGTTAGGATATATAACGCTATAGACGTTTATAATGTTCCCACGGAGAGGTACGGGCCGACCCAACCGGGATTCTGTAAAACATTACCAGCGAGGGGCCAGATGGATTAGGTTAGGATATATAACGTTATAGACGTATATAATGTTCCCACGGAGAGGTACGGGCCGTCACGACCGGGATTCTGTAAAACATTACCACCCAGGGGCTAGATGGGTTAGGTTAGGTTATATTACGTTATAGACCTATATAATTTCCAACAGAGAAGTAGGGGCCGACCCGCCAGGTATGTTGTAAAATACTACATCCGAGGTGTGAGGTTGCCTTAGGTTAGGATATATAACGTTATAGACGTATATAATGTTCCCACGGAGAGGTACGGGCCGTCACGACCGGGATTCTGTAAAACATTACCAGCCAGGGGCTAGATGGGATAGGTTAGGTTATATTACGTTATAGAGATATACAATGTTCCATCCGAGAAGTAGGGGCCGACCCGCCAGGTATGCTGTAAAATACTACATCCGAGGTGTGAGGTTGCCTTAAGTTAGGATATATAGCGTTATAGACGTATATAATGTTCCCACGGCGAGGTACGGGCCGACAGGACCGGGATTCTGTAAAACATTACCAGCGAGGGGCCTGATGGGTTAGGTTAGGTTATATTACGTTATAGACGTATATAACGTTCCCACCGAGAAATAGTGGCCGACACGCCAGGAATGTTGTAATATACTACATCCGAAATGTTAGGCTACCTTAGCTTAGGATATATAACGTTATAGACGTTTATAATGTTCCCACGGAGAGGCACGGTCCGACACGACCGGGATTCTGTAAAACATTACCAGCGAGGGGCTAGATGGATTAGGTTAGGCTATATTACGTTATAGACGTATATAACGTTCCCATCGAGAAGTAGGGGCCGACCCGCCAGGTATGTTGTAAAATACTACATCCGAGGTGTGAGGTTGCCTTAGGTTAGGATATATAACGTTATAGACGTATATAATGTTCCCACGGAGAGGTACGGGCTGTCACGACCGGGATTCTGTAAAACATTACCAGCCAGGGGCTAGATGGGTTAGGTTAGGTTATATTACGTTATAGAGATATACAGTGTTCCAACCGAGAAGTAGGGGCCGACCCGCCAGGTATGCTGTAAAATACTACATCCGAGGTGTGAGGTTGCCTTAAGTTAGGATATATAGCGTTATAGACGTATATAATGTTCCCACGGCGAGGTACGGGCCGACAGGACCGGGATTCTGTAAAACATTACCAGCGAGGGGCTGGATGGGTTAGGTTAGGTTATATTAAGTTATGGACATATATAATGTTCCCACAGAGAAGTAGCGGCCGGCCCGACAGGAATGTTGTAAAATACTACATCCGAGGAGTGAGGTTGCCTTAGGTTAGGATATATAACGTTATAGACGTATCCAATGTCTCCACGTAGAGGTACGGTCCGACACTGCCGGGATTCTGTAACACATTACCAGCGAGGGGCTAGATGGGTTAGGTTAGGTTATATTACGTTATAGACGTAAATAATGTTCCCACCGAGAAGTAGCGGCCGGCCCGACCGGAATGTTGTAAAATACTACATTGGAGGAGTGAGGTTGCCTTAGGTTAGGATAAATAACGTTATAGACGTATATAATGTTCCCACGGAGAGGTACGGGCCGACACGACCGGGATTATGTAAAACATTACCAGCCAGGGGCTAGATGGGTTAGGTTAGGTTATATTACGTTATAGACCTATATAATGTTCCAACCGAGAAGTAGGGGCCGACCCGCCAGGTATGTTGTAAAATACTACATCCGAGGAGTAAGGTTGCCTTAGGTTAGGATATATAACGTTATAGACGTACCTAAAGTCTCCACGTAGAGGTACGGTCCGACACGGCCGGTATTCTCTAAAACATTACCAGCGAGGGGCCAGATGGGTTAGGTTAGGTTATATTACGTTATAGACGTATATAATGTTCCCACCGAGAAGTAGTGGCCGACCCGCCAGGAATGTTGTAATATACTACATCCGAAATATTAGGCTGCCTTAGGTTAGGATACATAACGCTATAGACGTTTATAATGTTCCCACGGAGAGGTACGGGCCGACCCAACCGGGATTCTGTAAAACATTACCAGCGAGGGGCCAGATGGATTAGGTTAGGATATATAACGTTATAGACGTATATAATGTTCCCACGGCGAGGTACGGGCCGACAGGACCGGGATTCTGTAAAACATTACCAGTGAGGGGCCTGATGGGTTAGGTTAGGTTATATTACGTTATAGACGTATAGAACGTTCCCGCGGAGAAATAGTGGCCGACCCGCCAGGTATGTTCTAAAATACTACATCCGAGGTGTGAGGTTGCCTTAGGTTAGGATATATAACATTACAGACGTATATTATGTTCCCACGAAGAGGTACGGGCCGTCACGTCCGGGATTCTGTAAAACATTACCAGCGAGGGGCTAGATGGATTAGGTTAGGCTATATTACGTTATAGACGTATATAACGTTCCCATCGAGAAGTAGGGGCCGACCCGCCAGGAATGTTGTAAAATACTACATCCGAGAAGTGAGGTTGCCTTAGGTTAGGATATATAACGTTATAGACGTATATAATGTTCCCACGGAGAGGTACGGGCCGACACGACCGGGATTCTGTAAAACATTACCAGCGAGGGGCTAGATGGGTTAGGTTAGGTTATATTACGTTATAAACGTATATAATTTTCCCACCGAGAAGTAGGGGCCGGCCCGCCAGGAATGTTGTACAATACTACATCCGAGGTGTGAGGTTGCCTTAGGTTAGGATATATAACGTTATAGACGTATATAATGTTCCCACGGAGAGGTACGGGCCGTCACGACCGGGATTCTGTAAAACATTACCAGCCAGGGGCTAGATGGGTTAGGTTAGGTTATATTACGTTATAGACGTATATAACGTTCCCGCCGAGAAATAGTGGCCGACCCGCCAGGTATGTTGTAAAATACTACATCGGAGGTGTGAGGTTGCCTCAGATTAGGATATATAGCGTATTAGGCGTATATAATGTTCCCGCGAAGGTGTACGGGCCGTCGCGACCGGGATTCTGCAAAACATTACCAGCCAGGGGCTAGATGGGTTAGGTTGGGTTATATTACGTTATAGACGTATATAATGTTCCCACCGAGAAGTAGTGGCCGACCCGCCAGGAATGTTGTAATGTACTACATCCGAAATGTTAGGCTGCCTCAGGTTAGGATATATAACGCTATAGACGTATATAATGTTCCCACGGAGAGGTACGGGCCGTCACGACCGGGATTCTGTAAAACATTACCAGCCAGGGGCTAGATGGGATAGGTTAGGTTATACTACGTTATAGAGATATACAATGTTCCATCCGAGAAGTAGGGGCCGACCCGCCAGGTATGCTGTAAAATACTACATCCGAGGTGTGAGGTTGCCTTAAGTTAGGATATATAGCGTTATAGACGTATATAATGTTCCCACGGCGAGGTACGGGCCGACAGTACCGGGATTCTGTAAAACATTACCAGCGAGGGGCTAGATGGATTAGGTTAGGCTATATTACGTTATAGACGTATATAACGTTCCCACCGAGAAGTAGGGGCCGACCCGCCAGGTATGTTGTAAAATACTACATCCGAGGTGTGAGGTTGCCTCAGATTAGGATATATAGCGTATTAGACGTATATAATGTTCCCGCGAAGGTGTACGGTCCGTCGCGACCGGGATTCTGCAAAACATTACCAGCCAGGGGCTAGATGGGTTAGGTTGGGTTATATTACGTTATAGACGTATATAATGTTCCCACCGAGAAGTAGTGGCCGACCCGCCAGGAATGTTGTAATGTACTACATCCGAAATGTTAGGCTGCCTCAGGTTAGGATATATAACGCTATAGACGTTTATAACGTTCCCATGGATAGGTACGGGCCGAACCGACCGGTATTCTGTAAAACATTACCAGCGAGGGGCTGGATGGGTTAGGTTAGGTTATATTAAGTTATGGACATATATAATGTTCCCACCGAGAAGTAGCGGCCGGCCCGACAGGAATGTTGTAAAATACTACATCCGAGGTGTGAGGTTGCCTTAAGTTGGGATATATAGCGTTATAGACGTATATAATGTTCCCACGGCGAGGTACGGGCCGACAGTACCGGGATTCTGTAAAACATTACCAGCGAGGGGGTAGATGGGATAGATTAGGTTATATTACGTTATAGACGCAAATAACGTTCCCATCGAGAAGTAGGGGCCGACCCGCCAGGTATGTTGTAAAATACTACATCCGAAATGTTAGGCTACCTTAGCTTAGGATATATAACGTTATAGACGTTTATAATGTTCCCACGGAGAGGCACGGTCCGACACGACCGGGATTCTGTAAAACATTACCAGCGAGGGGCTAGATGGATTAGGTTAGGCTATATTACGTTATAGACGTATATAACGTTCCCACCGAGAAGTAGGGGCGGACCCGCCAGGTATGTTGTAAAATACTACATCCGAGGTGTGAGGTTGCCTCAGATTAGGATATATAGCGTATTAGACGTATATAATGTTCCCGCGAAGGTGTACGGTCCGTCGCGACCGGGATTCTGCAAAACATTACCAGCCAGGGGCTAGATGGGTTAGGTTGGGTTATATTACGTTATAGACGTATATAATGTTCCCACCGAGAAGTAGTGGCCGACCCGCCAGGAATGTTGTAATGTACTACATCCGAAATGTTAGGCTGCCTCAGGTTAGGATATATAACGCTATAGACGTTTATAACGTTCCCACGGATAGGTACGGGCCGAACCGACCGGTATTCTGTAAAACATTACCAGCGAGGGGCTGGATGGGTTAGGTTAGGTTATATTAAGTTATGGACATATATAATGTTCCCACCGACAAGTAGCGGCCGGCCCGACAGGAATGTTGTAAAATACTACATCCGAGGAGTGAGGTTGCCTTAGGTTAGGATATATAACGTTATAGACGTACCTAATGTCTCCACGTAGAGGTACGGTCCGACACGGCCGGGATTCTCTAAAACATTACCAGCGAGGGGCCAGATGGGTTAGGTTAGGTTATATTACGTTATAGACGTATATAATGTTCCCACCGAGAAGTAGTGGCCGACCCGCCAGGAATGTTGTAATATACTACATCCGAAATATTAGGCTGCCTTAGGTTAGGATATATAACGCTATAGACGTTTATAATGTTCCCACGGAGAGGTACGGGCCGACCCAACCGGGATTCTGTAAAACATTACCAGCGAGGGGCCAGATGGATTAGGTTAGGATATATAACGTTATAGACGTATATAATGTTCCCACGGAGAGGTACGGGCCGTCACGACCGGGATTCTGTAAAACATTACCTCCCAGGGGCTAGATGGGTTAGGTTAGGTTATATTACGTTATAGACCTATATAATTTCCAACCGAGAAGTAGGGGCCGACCCGCCAGGTATGTTGTAAAATACTACATCCGAGGTGTGAGGTTGCCTTAGGTTAGGATATATAACGATATAGACGTATATAATGTTCCCACGGAGAGGTACGGGCCGTCACGACCGGGATTCTGTAAAACATTACCAGCCAGGGGCTAGATGGGTTAGGTTAGGTTATATTACGTTATAGAGATATACAATGTTCCAACCGAGAAGTAGGGGCCGACCCGCCAGGTATGCTGTAAAATACTACATCCGAGGTGTGAGGTTGCCTTAAGTTAGGATATATAGCGTTATAGACGTATATAATGTTCCCACGGAGAGGTACGGGCCGACACGACCGGGATTATGTAAAACATTACCAGCCAGGGGCTAGATGGGTTAGGTTAGGTTATATTACGTTATAGACCTATATAATGTTCCAACCGAGAAGTAGGGGCCGACCCGCCAGGTATGTTGTAAAATACTACATCCGAGGAGTAAGGTTGCCTTAGGTTAGGATATATAACGTTATAGACGTACCTAAAGTCTCCACGTAGAGGTACGGTCCGACACGGCCGGTATTCTCTAAAACATTACCAGCGAGGGGCCAGATGGGTTAGGTTAGGTTATATTACGTTATAGACGTATATAATGTTCCCACAGAGACGTAGCGGCCGGCCCGCCAGGAATGTTGTAAAATACTACATCCGAGGAGTGAGGTTGCCTTAGGTTAGGATATATAGCGCTATAGACGTATATAATGTTCCCACGGAGAGGTACGGGCCGACAGGACCGGGATTCTGTAAAACATTACCAGCGAGGGGCCTGATGGGTTAGGTTAGGTTATATTACGTTATAGACGTATATAACGTTCCCACCGAGAAATAGTGGCCGACCCGCCAGGAATGTTGTAATATACTTCATCCGAAATGTTAGGTTGCTTTAGTTTAGGATATATAACGTTATAGACGTACATAATTTTCCCACGGAGAGGCACGGTCCGTCACGACCGGGATTCTGTAAAACATTACCAGCGGGGGGCTAGATGGGTTAGGTTAGGCTATAATACGTTATAGACGTATATAACGTTCCCATCGAGAAGTAGGGGCCGACCCGCCAGGTATGTTGTAAAATACTACATCCGAGGTGTGAGGTTGCCTTAGGTTAGGATATATAACGTTACAGACGTATATTATGTTCCCACGAAGAGGTACGGGCCGTCACGACCGGGATTCTGTAAAACATTACCAGCGAGGGGCTAGATGGATTAGGTTAGGCTAAATTACGTTATAGACGTATATAACGTTCCCATCGAGAAGTAGGGGCCGACCCGCCAGGAATGTTGTAAAATACTACATCCGAGGAGTGAGGTTGCCTTAGGTTAGGATATATAACGTTATAGACGTATATAATGTTCACACGGAGAGGTACGGGCCGTCACGACCGGGATTCTGTAAAACATTACCACCCAGGGGCTAGATGGGTTAAGTTAGGTTATATTACGTTATAGACGTATATAACGTTCCCACCGAGAAATAGTTGCCGACCCGCCAGGAATGTTGTAATATACTACATCCGAAATGTTAGGTTGCTTTAGGTTAGGATATATAACGTTATAGACGTACCTAATGTCTCCACGCAGAGGTACGGTCCGACACGGCCGGGATTCTCTAAAACATTACCAGCGAGGGGCCAGATGGGTTAGGTTAGGTTATATTACGTTATAGACGTATATAATGTTCCCACCGAGAAGTAGTGGCCGACCCGCCAGGAATGTTGTAATATACTACATCCGAAATATTAGGCTGCCTTAGGTTACGATATATAACGTTATAGACGTACCTAATGTCTCCACGTAGAGGTACGGTCCGACACGGCCGGGATTCTCTAAAACATTACCAGCGAGGGGCCAGATGGGTTAGGTTAGGTTATATTACGTTATAGACGTATATAATGTTCCCACCGAGAAGTAGTGGCCGACCCGCCAGGAATGTTGTAATATACTACATCCGAAATATTAGGCTGCCTTAGGTTAGGATATATAACGCTATAGACGTTTATAATGTTCACCCGGAGAGGTACGGGCCGACCCAGCCGGGATTCTGTAAAACATTACCAGCGAGGGGCCAGATGGATTAGGTTAGGATATATAACGTTATAGACGTATATAATGTTCCCACGGAGAGGTACGGGCCGTCACGACCGGGATTCTGTAAAACGTTACCACCCAGGGGCTAGATGGGTTAGGTTAGGTTAT
Organism: Xylocopa violacea; assembly: GCA_963969225.1. NCBI lineage: Eukaryota > Metazoa > Arthropoda > Insecta > Hymenoptera > Apidae > Xylocopa > Xylocopa violacea. The sequence goes on from CAXAJV010000008.1 coordinate 5,005,940, forward strand.
ATTACGTTATAGACCTATATAATTTCCAACCGAGAAGTAGGGGCCGACCCGCCAGGTATGTTGTAAAATACTACATCCGAGGTGTGAGGTTGCCTTAGGTTAGGATATATAACGTTATAGACGTATATAATGTTCCCACGGAGAGGTACGGGCCGTCACGACCGGGATTCTGTAAAACATTACCAGCCAGGGGCTAGATGTGATAGGTTAGGTTATATTACGTTATAGAGATATACAATGTTCCATCCGAGAAGTAGGGGCCGACCCGCCAGGTATGCTGTAAAATACTACATCCGAGGTGTGAGGTTGCCTTAAGTTAGGATATATAGCGTTATAGACGTATATAATGTTCCCACGGCGAGGTACGGGCCGACAGGACCCGGATTCTGTAAAACATTACCAGCGAGGGGCCTGATGGGTTAGGTTAGGTTATATTACGTTATAGACGTATATAACGTTCCCGCCGAGAAATAGTGGCCGACCCGCCAGGTATGTTCTAAAATACTACATCCGAGGTGTGAGGTTGCCTTAGGTTAGGATATATAGCGTATTAGACGTATATAATGTTCCCGCGAAGGTGTACGGGCCGCCGCGACCGGGATTCTGCAAAACTTTACCAGCCAGGGGCTAGATGGGTTAGGTTGGGTTATATTACGTTATAGACGTATATAATGTTCCCACAGAGACGCAGCGGCCGGCCCGCCAGGAATGTTGTAAAATACTACATCCGAGGAGTGAGGTTGCCTTAGGTTAGGATATATAGCGCTATAGACGTATATAATGTTCCCACGGAGAGGTACGGGCCGACAGGACCGGGATTCTGTAAAACATTACCAGCGAGGGGCCTGATGGGTTAGGTTAGGTTATATTACGTTATAGACGTATATAACGTTCCCACCGAGAAATAGTGGCCGACCCGCCAGGAATGTTGTAATATACTTCATCCGAAATGTTAGGTTGCTTTAGTTTAGGATATATAACGTTATAGACGTACATAATTTTCCCACGGAGAGGCACGGTCCGTCACGACCGGGATTCTGTAAAACATTACCAGCGGGGGGCTAGATGGGTTAGGTTAGGCTATATTACGTTATAGACGTATATAACGTTCCCATCGAGAAGTAGGGGCCGACCCGCCAGGTATGTTGTAAAATACTACATCCGAGGTGTGAGGTTGCCTTAGGTTAGGATATATAACGTTACAGACGTATATTATGTTCCCTCGAAGAGGTACGGGCCGTCACGACCGGGATTCAGTAAAACATTACCAGCGAGGGGCTAGATGGATTAGGTTAGGCTAAATTACGTTATAGACGTATATAACGTTCCCATCGAGAAGTAGGGGCCGACCCGCCAGGAATGTTGTAAAATACTACATCCGAGGAGTGAGGTTGCCTTAGGTTAGGATATATAACGTTATAGACGTATATAATGTTCACACGGAGAGGTACGGGCCGTCACGACCGGGATTCTGTAAAACATTACCTCCCAGGGGCTAGATGGGTTAGGTTAGGTTATATTACGTTATAGACGTATATAACGTTCCCACCGAGAAATAGTTGCCGACCCGCCAGGAATGTTGTAATATACTACATCCGAAATGTTAGGTTGCTTTAGGTTAGGATATATAACGTTATAGACGTACCTAATGTCTCCACGTAGAGGTACGGTCCGACACGGCCGGGATTCTCTAAAACATTACCAGCGAGGGGCCAGATGGGTTAGGTTAGGTTATATTACGTTATAGACGTATATAATGTTCCCACCGAGAAGTAGTGGCCGACCCGCCAGGAATGTTGTAATATACTACATCCGAAATATTAGGCTGCCTTAGGTTACGATATATAACGTTATAGACGTACCTAATGTCTCCACGTAGAGGTACGGTCCGGCACGGCCGGGATTCTCTAAAACATTACCAGCGAGGGGCCAGATGGGTTAGGTTAGGTTATATTACGTTATAGACGTATATAATGTTCCCACCGAGAAGTAGTGGCCGACCCGCCAGGAATGTTGTAATATACTACATCCGAAATATTAGGCTGCCTTAGGTTAGGATATATAACGCTATAGACGTTTATAATGTTCCCACGGAGAGGTACGGGCCGACCCAAGCGGGATTCTGTAAAACATTACCAGCGAGGGGCAAGATGGATTAGGTTAGGATATATAACGTTATAGACGTATATAATGTTCCCACGGAGAGGTACGGACCGTCACGACCGGGATTCTGTAAAACATTACCACCCAGGGGCTAGATGGGTTAGGTTAGGTTATATTACGTTATAGACCTATATAATTTCCAACCGAGAAGTAGGGGCCGACCCGCCAGGTATGTTGTAAAATACTACATCCGAGGTGTGAGGTTGCCTTAGGTTAGGATATATAACGTTATAGACGTATATAATGTTCCCACGGAGAGGTACGGGCCGTCACGACCGGGATTCTGTAAAACATTACCAGCCAGGGGCTAGATGGGATAGGTTAGGTTATATTACGTTATAGAGATATACAATGTTCCATCCGAGAAGTGGGGGCCGACCCGCCAGGTATGCTGTAAAATACTGCATCCGAGGTGTGAGGTTGCCTTAAGTTAGGATATATAGCGTTATAGACGTATATAATGTTCCCACGGCGAGGTACGGCCCGACAGGACCGGGATTCTGTAAAACATTACCAGCGAGGGGCCTGATGGGTTAGGTTAGGTTATATTACGTTATAGACGTATATAACGTTCCCGCCGAGAAATAGTGGCCGACCCGCCAGGTATGTTCTAAAATACTACATCCGAGGTGTGAGGTTGCCTTAGGTTAGGATATATAGCGTATTAGACGTATATAATGTTCCCGCGAAGGTGTACGGGCCGCCGCGATCGGGATTCTGCAAAACTTTACCAGCCAGGGGCTAGATGGGTTAGGTTGGGTTATATTACGTTATAGACGTATATAGTGTTCCCACAGAGACGCAGCGGCCGGCCCGCCAGGAATGTTGTAAAATACTACATCCGAGGAGTGAGGTTGCCTTAGGTTAGGATATATAGCGCTATAGACGTATATAATGTTCCCACGGAGAGGTACGGGCCGACAGGACCGGGATTCTGTAAAACATTACCAGCGAGGGGCCTGATGGGTTAGGTTAGGTTATATTACGTTATAGACGTATATAACGTTCCCACCGAGAAATAGTGGCCGACCCGCCAGGAATGTTGTAATATACTACATCCGAAATGTTAGGTTGCTTTAGTTTAGGATATATAACGTTATAGACGTACATAATTTTCCCACGGAGAGGCACGGTCCATCACGACCGGGATTCTGTAAAACACTACCAGCGGGGGGCTAGATGGGTTAGGTTAGGCTATATTACGTTATAGACGTATATAACGTTCGCATCGAGAAGTAGGGGCCGACCCGCCAGGTATGTTGTAAAATACTACATCCGAGGTGTGGGGTTGCCATAGGTTAGGATATATAACGTTACAGACGTATATTATCTTCCCACGAAGAGGTACGGGCCGTCACGACCGGGATTCTGTCAAACATTACCAGCGAGGGGCTAGATGGGTTAGGTTAGGTTATATTACGTTATAGACGTATATAACGTTCCCATCGAGAAGTAGGGGCCGACCCGCCAGGAATGTTGTAAAATACTACATCCGAGGAGTGAGGTTGCCTTAGGTTAGGATATATAACGTTATAGACGTATATAATGTTCACACGGAGAGGTACGGGCCGTCACGACCGGGATTCTGTAAAACATTACCACCCAGGGGCTAGATGGGTTAGGTTAGGTTATATTACGTTATAGACGTATATAACGTTCCCACCGAGAAATAGTGGCCGACCCGCCAGGAATGTTGTAATATACTACATCCGAAATGTTAGGTTGCTTTAGGTTAGGATATATAACGTTATAGACGTACCTAATGTCTCCACGTAGAGGTACGGTCCGACACGGCCGGGATTCTCTAAAACATTACCGGCGAGGGGCCAGATGGGTTAGGTTAGGTTATATTACGTTATAGACGTATATAATGTTCCCACCGAGAAGTAGTGGCCGACCCGCCAGGAATGTTGTAATATACTACATCCGAAATATTAGGCTGCCTTAAGTTAGGATATATAACGCTATAGACGTTTATAATGTTCACCCGGAGAGGTACGGGCCGACCCAACCGGGATTCTGTAAAACATTACCAGCGAGGGGCCAGATGGATTAGGTTAGGATATATAACGTTATAGACGTATATAATGTTCCCACGGAGAGGTACGGGCCGTCACGACCGGGATTCTGTAAAACGTTACCACCCAGGGGCTAGATGGGTTAGGTTAGGTTATATTACGTTATAGACCTATATAATTTCCAACCGAGAAGTAGGGGCCGACCCGCCAGGTATGTTGTAAAATACTACATCCGAGGTGTGAGGTTGCCTTAGGTTAGGATATATAACGTTATAGACGTATATAATGTTCCCACGGAGAGGTACGGGCCGTCACGACCGGGATTCTGTAAAACATTACCAGCCAGGGGCTAGAAGGGATAGGTTAGGTTATATTACGTTATAGAGATATACAATGTTCCATCCGAGAAGTAGGGGCCGACCCGCCAGGTATGCTGTAAAATACTACATCCGAGGTGTGAAGTTGCCTTAAGTTAGGATATATAGCGTTATAGACGTATATAATGTTCCCACGGCGAGGTACGGGCCGACAGGACCGGGATTCTGTAAAACATTACCAGCGAGGGGCCTGATGGGTTAGGTTAGGTTATATTACGTTATAGACGTATATAACGTTCCCGCCGAGAAATAGTGGCCGACCCGCCAGGTATGTTCTAAAATACTACATCCGAGGTGTGAGGTTGCCTTAGGTTAGGATATATAGCGTATTAGACGTATATAATGTTCCCGCGAAGGTGTACGGGCCGCCACGACCGGGATTCTGCAAAACTTTACCAGCCAGGGGCTAGATGGGTTAGGTTGGGTTATATTACGTTATAGACGTATATAATGTTCCCACAGAGACGTAGCGGCCGGCCCGCCAGGAATGTTGTAAAATACTACATCCGAGGAGTGAGGTTGCCTTAGGTTAGGATATATAGCGCTATAGACGTATATAATGTTCCCACGGAGAGGTACGGGCCGTCACGACCGGGATTCTGTAAAACATTACCACCCAGGGGCTAGATGGGTTAGGTTAGGTTATATTACGTTATAGACGTATATAACGCTCCCACCGAGAAATAGTGGCCGACCCGCCAGGAATGTTGTAATATACTACATCCGAAATGTTAGGTTGCTTTAGGTTAGGATATATTACGTTATAGACCTATATAATTTCCAACCGAGAAGTAGGGGCCGACCCGCCAGGTATGTTGTAAAATACTACATCCGAGGTGTGAGGTTGCCTTAGGTTAGGATATATAACGTTATAGACGTATATAATGTTCCCACGGAGAGGTACGGGCCGTCACGACCGGGATTCTGTAAAACATTACCAGCCAGGGGCTAGATGGGATAGGTTAGGTTATATTACGTTATAGAGATATACAATGTTCCATCCGAGAAGTAGGGGCCGACCCGCCAGGTATGCTGTAAAATACTACATCCGAGGTGTGAGGTTGCCTTAGGTTAGGATATATAGCGTATTAGACGTATATAATGTTCCCGCGAAGGTGTACGGGCCGCCGCGACCGGGATTCTGCAAAACTTTACCAGCCAGGGGCTAGATGGGTTAGGTTGGGTTATATTACGTTATAGACGTATATAATGTTCCCACAGAGACGCAGCGGCCGGCCCGCCAGGAATGTTGTAAAATACTACATCCGAGGAGTGAGGTTGCCTTAGGTTAGGATATATAGCGCTATAGACGTATATAATGTTCCCACGGAGAGGTACGGGCCGACAGGACCGGGATTCTGTAAAACATTACCAGCGAGGGGCCTGATGGGTTAGGTTAGGTTATATTACGTTATAGACGTATATAACGTTCCCACCGAGAAATAGTGGCCGACCCGCCAGGAATGTTGTAATATACTTCATCCGAAATGTTAGGTTGCTTTAGTTTAGGATATATAACGTTATAGACGTACATAATTTTCCCACGGAGAGGCACGGTCCGTCACGACCGGGATTCTGTAAAACATTACCAGCGGGGGGCTAGATGGGTTAGGTTAGGCTATATTACGTTATAGACGTATATAACGTTCCCATCGAGAAGTAGGGGCCGACCCGCCAGGTATGTTGTAAAATACTACATCCGAGGTGTGAGGTTGCCTTAGGTTAGGATATATAACGTTACAGACGTATATTATGTTCCCACGAAGAGGTACGGGCCGTCACGACCGGGATTCAGTAAAACATTACCAGCGAGGGGCTAGATGGATTAGGTTAGGCTAAATTACGTTATAGACGTATATAACGTTCCCATCGAGAAGTAGGGGCCGACCCGCCAGGAATGTTGTAAAATACTACATCCGAGGAGTGAGGTTGCCTTAGGTTAGGATATATAACGTTATAGACGTATATAATGTTCACACGGAGAGGTACGGGCCGTCACGACCGGGATTCTGTAAAACATTACCTCCCAGGGGCTAGATGGGTTAGGTTAGGTTATATTACGTTATAGACGTATATAACGTTCCCACCGAGAAATAGTTGCCGACCCGCCAGGAATGTTGTAATATACTACATCCGAAATGTTAGGTTGCTTTAGGTTAGGATATATAACGTTATAGACGTACCTAATGTCTCCACGTAGAGGTACGGTCCGACACGGCCGGGATTCTCTAAAACATTACCAGCGAGGGGCCAGATGGGTTAGGTTAGGTTATATTACGTTATAGACGTATATAATGTTCCCACCGAGAAGTAGTGGCCGACCCGCCAGGAATGTTGTAATATACTACATCCGAAATATTAGGCTGCCTTAGGTTACGATATATAACGTTATAGACGTACCTAATGTCTCCACGTAGAGGTGCGGTCCGACACGGCCGGGATTCTCTAAAACATTACCAGCGAGGGGCCAGATGGGTTAGGTTAGGTTATATTACGTTATAGACGTATATAATGTTCCCACCGAGAAGTAGTGGCCGACCCGCCAGGAATGTTGTAATATACTACATCCGAAATATTAGGCTGCCTTAGGTTAGGATATATAACGCTATAGACGTTTATAATGTTCCCACGGAGAGGTACGGGCCGACCCAAGCGGGATTCTGTAAAACATTACCAGCGAGGGGCCAGATGGATTAGGTTAGGATATATAACGTTATAGACGTATATAATGTTCCCACGGAGAGGTACGGGCCGTCACGACCGGGATTCTGTAAAACATTACCAGCCAGGGGCTAGAAGGGATAGGTTAGGTTATATTACGTTATAGAGATATACAATGTTCCATCCGAGAAGTAGGGGCCGACCCGCCAGGTATGCTGTAAAATACTACATCCGAGGTGTGAAGTTGCCTTAAGTTAGGATATATAGCGTTATAGACGTATATAATGTTCCCACGGCGAGGTACGGGCCGACAGGACCGGGATTCTGTAAAACATTACCAGCGAGGGGCCTGATGGGTTAGGTTAGGTTATATTACGTTATAGACGTATATAACGTTCCCGCCGAGAAATAGTGGCCGACCCGCCAGGTATGTTCTAAAATACTACATCCGAGGTGTGAGGTTGCCTTAGGTTAGGATATATAGCGTATTAGACGTATATAATGTTCCCGCGAAGGTGTACGGGCCGCCACGACCGGGATTCTGCAAAACTTTACCAGCCAGGGGCTAGATGGGTTAGGTTGGGTTATATTACGTTATAGACGTATATAATGTTCCCACAGAGACGTAGCGGCCGGCCCGCCAGGAATGTTGTAAAATACTACATCCGAGGAGTGAGGTTGCCTTAGGTTAGGATATATAGCGCTATAGACGTATATAATGTTCCCACGGAGAGGTACGGGCCGTCACGACCGGGATTCTGTAAAACATTACCACCCAGGGGCTAGATGGGTTAGGTTAGGTTATATTACGTTATAGACGTATATAACGCTCCCACCGAGAAATAGTGGCCGACCCGCCAGGAATGTTGTAATATACTACATCCGAAATGTTAGGTTGCTTTAGGTTAGGATATATAACGTTATAGACGTACATAATTTTCCCACGGAGGGGCACGGTCCGTCACGACCGGGATTCTGTAAAACATTACCAGCGGGGGGCTAGATGGGTTAGGTTAGGCTATATTACGTTATAGACGTATATAACGTTCCCATCGTGAAGTAGGGGTTGACCCGCCAGGTATGTTGTAAAATACTACATCCGAGGTGTGAGGTTGCCTTAGGTTAGGATGTATAGCGTTATAGACGTATATAATGTTCCCACGGAGAGGTACGGGCCGACAGTACCGGGATTCTGTAAAACATTACCAGCGAGGGGGTAGATGGGATAGATTAGGTTATATTACGTTATAGACGTATATAACGTTCCCATCGAGAAGTAGGGGCCGACCCGCCAGGTATGTTGTAAAATACTACATCCGAAATGTTAGGCTACCTTAGCTTAGGATATATAACGTTATAGACGTTTATAATGTTCCCACGGAGAGGCACGGTCCGACACGACCGGGATTCTGTAAAACATTACCAGCGAGGGGCCTGATGGGTTAGGTTAGGTTATATTACGTTATAGACGTATATAACGTTCCCGCCGAGAAATAGTGGCCGACCCGCCAGGTATGTTCTAAAATACTACATCCGAGGTGTGAGGTTGCCTTAGGTTAGGATATATAGCGTATTAGACGTATATAATGTTCCCGCGAAGGTGTACGGGCCGCCGCGACCGGGATTCTGCAAAACGTTACCAGCCAGGGGCTAGATGGGTTAGGTTGGGTTATATTACGTTATAGACGTATATAATGTTCCCACAGAGACGTAGCGGCCGGCCCGCCAGGAATGTTGTAAAATACTACATCCGAAATGTTAGGCTACCTTAGCTTAGGATATATAACGTTATAGACGTTTATAATGTTCCCACGGAGGGGCACGGTCCGACACGACCGGGATTCTGTAAAACATTACCAGCGAGGGGCTAGATGGATTAGGTTAGGCTATATTACGTTATAGACGTATATAACGTTCCCATCGAGAAGTAGGGGCCGATCCGCCAGGTATGTTGTAAAATACTACATCCGAGGTGTGAGGTTGCCTTAGGTTAGGATATATAACGTTATAGACGTATATAATGTTCCCACGGAAAGGTACGGGCCGTCACGACCGGGATTCTGTAAAACATTACCAGCCAGGGGCTAGATGGGTTAGGTTAGGTTATATTACGATATAGAGATATACAATGTTCCAACCGAGAAGTAGGGGCCGACCCGCCAGGCATGCTGTAAAATACTACATCCGAGGTGTGAGGTTGCCTTAGGTTAGGATATATAACGTTATAGACGTATATAATGTTCCCACCGAGAGGTACGGGCCGACAGTACCGGGATTCTGTAAAACATTTCCAGCGAGGGGGTAGATGGGATAGATTAGGTTATATTACGTTATAGACGTATATAACGTTCCCATCGAGAAGTAGGGGCCGACCCGCCAGGTATGTTGTAAAATACTACATCCGAAATGTTAGGCTACCTTACCTTAGGATATATAACGTTATAGACGTTTATAATGTTCCCACGGAGAGGCACGGTCCGACACGACCGGGATTCTGTAAAACATTACCAGCGAGGGGCTAGATGGATTAGGTTAGGCTATATTAAGTTATAGACGTATAGAACGTTCCCATCGAGAAGTAGGGGCCGACCCGCCAGGTATGTTGTAAAATACTACATCCGAGGTATGAGGTTGCCTTAGGTTAGGATATATAACGTTATAGACGTATATAATGTTCCCACGGAGAGGTACGGGCCTTCACGACCGGGATTCTGTAAAACATTACCAGCCAGGGGCTAGATGGGTTAGGTTAGGTTATATTACGTTATAGACGTATATAACGTTCCCGCCGAGAAATAGTGGCCGACCCGCCAGGTATGTTGTAAAATACTACATCCGAGGTGTGAGGTTGCCTCAGATTAGGATATATAGCGTATTAGACGTATATAATGTTCCCGCGAAGGTGTACGGGCCGTCGCGACCGGGATTCTGCAAAACATTACCAGCCAGGGGCTAGATGGGTTAGGTTGGGTTATATTACGTTATAGACGTATATAATGTTCCCACCGAGAAGTAGTGGCCGACCCGCCAGGAATGTTGTAATGTACTACATCCGAAATGTTAGGCTGCCTCAGGTTAGGATATATAACGCTATAGACGTTTATAACATTCCCACGGATAGGTACGGGCCGAACCGACCGGTATTCTGTAAAACATTACCAGCGAGGGGCTGGATGGGTTAGGTTAGGTTATATTAAGTTATGGACATATATAATGTTCCCACCGAGAAGTAGCCGCCGGCCCGACAGGAATGTTGTAAAATACTACATCCGAGGAGTGAGGTTGCCTTAGGTTAGGATATATAACGTTATAGACGTACCTAATGTCTCCACGTAGAGGTACGGTCCGACACGGCCGGGATTCTCTAAAACATTATCAGCGAGGGGCCAGATGGGTTAGGTTAGGTTATATTACGTTATAGACGTATATAATGTTCCCACCGAGAAGTAGTGGCCGACCCGCCAGGAATGTTGTAATATACTACATCCGAAATATTAGGCTGCCTTAAGTTAAGATATATAACGCTATAGACGTTTATAACATTCCCACGGAGAGGTACGGGCCGACCCAACCGGGATTCTGTAAAACATTACCAGCGAGGGGCCAGATGGATTAGGTTAGGATATATAACGTTATAGACGTATATAATGTTCCCACGGAGAGGTACGGGCCGTCATGACCGGGATTCTGTAAAACATTACCACCCAGGGGCTAGATGGGTTAGGTTAGGTTATATTACGTTATAGACCTATATAATTTCCAACCGAGAAGTAGGGGCCGAACCGCCAGGTATGTTGTAAAATACTACATCCGAGGTGTGAGGTTGCCTTAGGTTAGGATATATAACGTTATAGACGTATATAATGTTCCCACGGAGAGGTACGGGCCGTCACGACCGGGATTCTGTAAAACATTACCAGCCAGGGGCTAGATGGGTTAGGTTAGGTTATATTACGTTATAGAGATATACAATGTTCCAACCGAGAAGTAGGGGCCGACCCGCCAGGTATGTTGTAAAATACTACATCCGAGGTGTGAGGTTGCCTTAGGTTAGAATATATAGCGTTATAGACGTATCTAATGTCTCCACGTAGAGTTACGGGCCGACACGACCGGGATTCTGTAAAACATTACCAGCGAGGGGCTAGATGGGTTAGGTTAGGTTATATTACGTTATAGACGTATATAATGTTCGAACCGAGAAGTAGGGGCCGACCCGCCAGGTATGTTGTAAAATACTACATCCGAGATGTTAGGTTGCCTTAGGTTAGGATATATATCGTTATAGACGTATATAATGTTCCCACGGAGAGGTACGGTCCGACACGACCGCGATTCTGTAAAACATAACGAGCGGGGGGCCAGACGGGTTAGGTTAGGATATATTACGTTATAGAAGTATATAACGTTCCCACGGAGATGTAGGGTCCGACCCGCCAGGAATGTTGTAAAATACTACATCCGAGGTGTGAGGTTGCCTTAGGTTAGGATATATAACGTTATAGACGTATATTATGTTTCCACGAAGAGGTACGGGCCGTCACGACAGGGATTCTGTAAAACATTACCAGCGAGGGGCCTGATGGGTTAGGTTAGGTTATATTACGTTATAGACGTATATAACGTTCCCGCCGAGAAATAGTGGCCGACCCGCCAGGTATGTTGTAAAATACTACATCCGAGATGTTAGGTTGCTTTAGGTTAGGATATATAACTTTATAGACGTATATAATGTTCCCGCGGAGAGGCACGGACCGACACGACCGGGATTCTGTAAAACGTTACCAGCCAGGGGCTAGATGGGTTAGGTTAGGTTATATTACGTTATAGACGTATATAACGTTCCCACGGAGATGTAGGGTCCGACCCGCCAGGAATGTTGTAAAATACTACATCCGAGGTGTGAGGTTGCCTTAGGTTAGGATATATAACGTTATAGACGTATATTATGTTTCCACGAAGAGGTACGGGCCGTCACGACAGGGATTCTGTAAAACATTACCAGCGAGGGGCCTGATGGGTTAGGTTAGGTTATATTACGTCATAGACGTATATAACGTTCCCGCCGAGAAATAGTGGCCGACCCGCCAGGTATGTTGTAAAATACTACATCCGGGATGTTAGGTTGCTTTAGGTTAGGATATATAACTTTATAGACGTATATAATGTTCCCGCGGAGAGGCACGGACCGACACGACCGGGCTTCTGTAAAACATTACCAGCCAGGGGCTAGATGGGTTAGGTTGGGTTATATTACGTTATAGACGTATATAATGTTCCCACAGAGACGTAGCGGCCGGCCCGCCAGAAATGTTGTAAAATACTACATCCGAGGAGTGAGGTTGCCTTAGGTTATGATATATAGCGCTATAGACGTATATAATGTTCCCACGGAGAGGTACGAGCCGACAGGACCGGGATTCTGTAAAACATTATCAGCGAGGGGCCTGATGGGTTAGGTTAGGTTATATTACGTTATAGACGTATATAACGTTCCCACCGAGAAATAGTGGCCGACCAGCCAGGAATGTTGTAAAATACTACATCCGAAATGTTAGGCTACCTTAGCTTAGGATATATAACGTTATAGACGTTTATAATGTTCCCACGGAGAGGCACGGTCCGACACGACCGGGATTCTGTAAAACATTACCAGCGAGGGGCTAGATGGATTAGGTTAGGCTATATTACGTTATAGACGTATATAACGTTCCCATCGAGAAGTAGGGGCCGACCCGCCAGGTATGTTGTAAAATACTACATCCGAGGTGTGAGGTTGCCTTAGGTTAGGATGTATAGCGTTATAGACGTATCTAATGTCTCCACGTAGAGTTACGGGCCGACACGACCGGGATTCTGTAAAACATTACCAGCGAGGGGCTAGATGGGTTAGGTTAGGTTATATTACGTTATAGACGTATATAATGTTCGAACCGAGAAGTAGGGGCCGACCCGCCAGGTATGTTGTAAAATACTACATCCGAGATGTTAGGTTGCCTTAGGTTAGGATATATATCGTTATAGACGTATATAATGTTCCCACGGAGAGGTACGGTCCGACACGACCGCGATTCTGTAAAACATTACGAGCGGGGGGCCAGACGGGTTAGGTTAGGATATATTACGTTATAGAAGTATATAATGTTCCCACGTAGAGGTACGGTCCGACACTGCCGGGATTCTGTAAAACATTAGCAGCGAGGAGCTAGATGGGTTAGGTTAGGTTATATTACGTTATAGACGTAAATAATGTTCCCACCGAGAAGTAGCGGCCGGCCCGACCGGAATGTTGTAAAATACTACATCCGAGGAGTGAGGTTGCCTTAGGTTAGGATAAATAACGTTATAGACGTATATAATGTTCCCACGGAGAGGTACGGGCCGACACGACCGGGATTATGTAAAACATTACCAGCCAGGGGCTAGATGGGTTAGGTTAGGTTATATTACGTTATAGACCTATATAATGTTCCAACCGAGAAGTAGGGGCCGACCCGCCAGGTATGTTGTAAAATACTACATTCGAGGAGTAAGGTTGCCTTAGGTTAGGATATATAACGTTATAGACGTACCTAATGTCTCCACGTAGAGGTACGGTTCAACACGGCCGGAATTCTCTAAAACATTACCAACGAGGGGCCAGATGGGTTAGGTTAGGTTATATTACGTTATAGACGTATATAATGTTCCCACCGAGAAGTAGTGGCCGACCCGCCAGGAATGTTGTAATATACTACATCCGAAATATTAGGCTGCCTTAGGTTAGGATATATAACGCTATAGACGATTATAATGTTCCCACGGAGAGGTACGGGCCGACCCAACCGGGATTCTGTAAAACATTACCAGCGAGGGGCCAGATGGATTAGGTTAGGATATATAACGTTATAGACGTATATAATGTTCCCACGGAGAGGTACGGGCCGTCACGACCGGGATTCTGTAAAACATTACCACCCAGGGGCTAGATGGGTTAGGTTAGGTTATATTACGTTATAGACCTATATAATTTCCAACTGAGAAGTAGGGGCCGACCCGCCAGGTATGTTGTAAAATACTACATCCGAGGTGTGAGGTTGCCTTAGGTTAGGATATATAACGTGATAGACGTATATAATGTTCCCACGGAGAGGTACGGGCCATCACGACCGGGATTCTGCAAAACATTACCAGCCAGGGGCTAGATGGGTTAGGTTAGGTTATATTACGTTATAGAGATATACAATGTTCCAACCGAGAAGTAGGGGCCGACCCGCCATGTATGTTGTAATATACTACATCCGAAATATTAGGCTGCCTTAGGTTAGGATATATAACGCTATAGACTTTTATAATGTTCCCACGGAGAGGTACGGGCCGACCCAACCGGGATTCTGTAAAACATTACCAGCGAGGGGCCAGCTGGATTAGGTTAGGATATATAACGTTATAGACGTATATAATGTTCCCACGGAGAGGTACGGGCCGTCACGACCGGGATTCTGTAAAACATTACCACCCAGGGGCTAGATGGGTTAGGTTAGGTTATATTACGTTATAGACCTATATAATTTCCAACCGAGAAGTAGGGGCCGAACCGCCAGGTATGTTGTAAAATACTACACCTAAAGTGTGAGGTTGCCTTAGGTTAGGATATATAACGTTATAGACGTATATAATGTTCCCACGGAGAGGTACGGGCCGTCACGACCGGGATTCTGTAAAACATTACCAGCCAGGGGCTAGATGGGTTAGGTTAGGTTATATTACGTTATAGAGATATACAATGTTCCAACCGAGAAGTAGGGGCCGACCCGCCAGGTATGTTGTAAAATACTACATCCGAGGTGTGAGGTTGCCTTAGGTTAGAATATATAGCGTTATAGACGTATCTAATGTCTCCACGTAGAGTTACGGGCCGACACGACCGGGATTCTGTAAAACATTACCAGCGAGGGGCTAGATGGGTTAGGTTAGGTTATATTACGTTATAGACGTATATAATGTTCGAACCGAGAAGTAGGGGCCGACCCGCCAGGTATGTTGTAAAATACTACATCCGAGATGTTAGGTTGCCTTAGGTTAGGATATATATCGTTATAGACGTATATAATGTTCCCACGGAGAGGTACGGTCCGATACGACCGCGATTCTGTAAAACATTACGAGCGGGGGGCCAGACGGGTTAGGTTAGGATATATTACGTTATAGAAGTATATAATGTTCCCACGTAGAGGTACGGTCCGACACTGCCAGGATTCTGTAAAACATTACCAGCGAGGGGCTAGATGGGTTAGGTTAGGTTATATTACGTTATAGACGTAAATAATGTTCCCACCGAGAAGTAGCGGCCAGCCCGACCGGAATGTTGTAAAATACTACATCCGAGGAGTGAGGTTGCCTTAGGTTAGGATAAATAACGTTATAGACGTATATAATGTTCCCACGTAGAGGTACGGTCCGACACTGCCGGGATTCTGTAAAACATTACCAGCGAGGGGCTAGATGGGTTAGGTTAGGTTATATTACGTTATAGACGTAAATAATGTTCCCACCGAGAAGTAGCGGCCGGCCCGACCGGAATGTTGTGAAATACTACATCCGAGGAGTGAGGTTGCCTTAGGTTAGGATAAATAACGTTATAGACGTATATAATGTTCCCACGGAGAGGTACGGGCCGACACGACGGGGATTATGTAAAACATTACCAGCCAGGGGCTAGATGGGTTAGGTTAGGTTATATTACGTTATAGACCTATATAATGTTCCAACCGAGAAGTAGGGGCCGACCCGCCAGGTATGTTGTAAAATACTACATTCGAGGAGTAAGGTTGCCTTAGGTTAGGATATATAACGTTATAGACGTACCTAATGTCTCCACGTAGAGGTACGGTCCAACACGGCCGGAATTCTCTAAAACATTACCAACGAGGGGCCAGATGGGTTAGGTTAGGTTATATTACGTTATAGAGATATACAATGTTCCAACCGAGAAGTAGGGGCCGACCCGCCAGGTATGTTGTAAAATACTACATCCGAGGTGTGAGGTTGCCTTAGGTTAGAATATATAGCGTTATAGACGTATCTAATGTCTCCACGTAGAGGTACGGGCCGACCCAACCGGGATTCTGTAAAACATTACCAGCGAGGGGCCAGATGGATTAGGTTAGGATATATAACGTTATAGACGTATATAATGTTCCCACGGAGAGGTACGGGCCGTCACGACCGGGATTCTGTAAAACATTACCACCCAGGGGCTAGATGGGTTAGGTTAGGTTATATTACGTTATAGACCTATATAATTTCCAACTGAGAAGTAGGGGCCGACCCGCTAGGTATGTTGTAAAATACTACATCCGAGGTGTGAGGTTGCCTTAGGTTAGGATATATAACGTGATAGACGTATATAATGTTCCCACGGAGAGGTACGGGCCGTCACGACCGGGATTCTGCAAAACATTACCAGCCAGGGGCTAGATGGGTTAGGTTAGGTTATATTACGTTATAGAGATATACAATGTTCCAACCGAGAAGTAGGGGCCGACCCGCCATGTATGTTGTAATATACTACATCCGAAATATTAGGCTGCCTTAGGTTAGGATATATAACGCTATAGACGTTTATAATGTTCCCACGGAGATGTACGGGCCGACCAAACCGGGATTCTGTAAAACATTACCAGCGAGGGGCCAGCTGGATTAGGTTAGGATATATAACGTTATAGACGTATATAATGTTCCCACGGAGAGGTACGGGCCGTCACGACCGGGATTCTGTAAAACATTACCACCCAGGGGCTAGATGGGTTAGGTTAGGTTATATTACGTTATAGACCTATATAATTTCCAACCGAGAAGTAGGGGCCGAACCGCCAGGTATGTTGTAAAATACTACATCCGAGGTGTGAGGTTGCCTTAGGTTAGGATATATAACGTTATAGACGTACCTAATGTCTCCACGTAGAGGTACGGTCCAACACGGCCGGAATTCTCTAAAACATTACCAACGAGGGGCCAGATGGGTTAGGTTAGGTTATATTACGTTATAGACGTATATAATGTTCCCACCGAGAAGTAGTGGCCGACCCGCCAGGAATGTTGTAATATACTACATCCGAAATATTAGGCTGCCTTAGGTTAGGATATATAACGCTATAGACGTTTATAATGTTCCCACGGAGAGGTACGGGCCGACCCAACCGGGATTCTGTAAAACATTACCAGCGAGGGGCCAGATGGATTAGGTTAGGATATATAACGTTATAGACGTATATAATGTTCCCACGGAGAGGTACGGGCCGTCACGACCGGGATTCTGTAAAACATTACCACCCAGGGGCTAGATGGGTTAGGTTAGGTTATATTACGTTATAGACCTATATAATTTCCAACTGAGAAGTAGGGGCCGACCCGCCAGGTATGTTGTAAAATACTACATCCGAGGTGTGAGGTTGCCTTAGGTTAGGATATATAACGTGATAGACGTATATAATGTTCCCACGGAGAGGTACGGGCCGTCACGACCGGGATTCTGCAAAACATTACCAGCCAGGGGCTAGATGGATTAGGTTAGGTTATATTACGTTATAGAGATATACAATGTTCCAACCGAGAAGTAGGGGCCGAACCGCCAGGTATGTTGTAAAATACTACATCCGAGGTGTGAGGTTGCCTTAGGTTAGGATATATAACGTTATAGACGTATATAATGTTCCCACGGAGAGGTACGGGCCGTCACGACCGGGATTCTGTAAAACATTACCAGCCAGGGGCTAGATGGGTTAGGTTAGGTTATATTACGTTATAGAGATATACAATGTTCCAACCGAGAAGTAGTGGCCGACCCGCCAGGTATGTTGTAAAATACTACATCCGAGGTGTGAGGTTGCCTTAGGTTAGAATATATAGCGTTATAGACGTATCTAATGTCTCCACGTAGAGTTACTGGCCGACACGACCGGGATTCTGTAAAACATTACCAGCGAGGGGCTAGATGGGTTAGGTTAGGTTATATTACGTTATAGACGTATATAATGTTCGAACCGGGAAGTAGGGGCCGACCCGCCAGGTATGTTGTAAAATACTACATCCGAGATGTTAGGTTGCCTTAGGTTAGGATATATATCGTTATAGACGTATATAATGTTCCCACGGAGAGGTACGGTCCGACACGACCGCGATTCTGTAAAACATTACGAGCGGGGGGCCAGACGGGTTAGGTTAGGATATATTACGTTATAGAAGTATATAATGTTCCCACGTAGAGGTACGGTCCGACACTGCCGGGATTCTGTAAAACATTACCAGCCAGGGGCTAGATGGGTTAGGTTAGGTTATATTACGTTATAGACCTATATAATGTTCCAACCGAGAAGTAGGGGCCGACCCGCCAGGTATGTTGTAAAATACTACATTCGAGGAGTAAGGTTGCCTTAGGTTAGGATATATAACGTTATAGACGTACCTAATGTCTCCACGTAGAGGTACGGTCCAACACGGCCGGAATTCTCCAAAACATAACCAACGAGGGGCCAGATGGGTTAGGTTAGGTTATATTACGTTATAGACGTATATAATGTTCCCACCGAGAAGTAGTGGCCGACCCGCCAGGAATGTTGTAATATAATACATCCGAAATATTAGGCTGCCTTAGGTTAGGATATATAACGCTATAGACGTTTATAATGTTCCCACGGAGAGGTACGGGCCGACCCAACCGGGATTCTGTAAAACATTACCAGCGAGGGGCCAGATGGATTAGGTTAGGATATATAACGTTATAGACGTATATAATGTTCCCACGGAGATGTACGGGCCGTCACGACCGGGATTCTGTAAAACATTACCACCCAGGGGCTAGATGGGTTAGGTTAGGTTATATTACGTTATAGACCTATATAATTTCCAACTGAGAAGTAGGGGCCGACCCGCCAGGTATGTTGTAAAATACTACATCCGAGGTGTGAGGTTGCCTTAGGTTAGGATATATAACGTGATAGACGTATATAATGTTCCCACGGAGAGGTACGGGCCGTCACGACCGGGATTATGCAAAACATTACCAGCCAGGGGCTAGATGGGTTAGGTTAGGTTATATTACGTTATAGAGATATACAATGTTCCAACCGAGAAGTAGGGGCCGACCTGCCAGGTATGTTGTAATATACTACATCCGAAATATTAGGCTGCCTTAGGTTAGGATATATAACGCTATAGACGTTTATAATGTTCCCACGGAGAGGCACGGTCCGACACGACCGGGATTCTGTAAAACATTACCAGCGAGGGGGTAGATGGGTTAGGTTAGGTTATATTACGTTATAGACGTAAATAATGTTCCCACCGAGAAGTAGCGGCCGGCCCGACCGGAATGTTGTAAAATACTACATCCGAGGAGTGAGGTTGCCTTAGGTTAGGATAAATAACGTTATAGACGTATATAATGTTCCCACGGAGAGGTACGGGCCGACACGACCGGGATTATGTAAAACATTACCACCGAGGGGCTAGATGGGTTAGGTTAGGTTATATTACGTTATAGACGTATATAACGTTCCCACCGAGAAATAGTGGCCGACCCGCCAGGAATGTTGTAATATACTACATCCGAAATGTTAGGTTGCTTTACGTTAGGATATATAACGTTATAGACGTACATAATTTTCCCACGGAGGGGCACGGTCCGTCACGACCGGGATTCTGTAAAACATTACCAGCGGGGGGTTAGATGGGTTAGGTTAGGCTATATTACGTTATAGACGTACATAACGTTCCCATCGTGAAGTAGGGGCCGACCTGCCAGGTATGTTGTAAAATACTACATCCGAGGTGTGAGGTTGCCTTAGGTTAGGATATATAACGTTATAGACGTATATAATGTTCCCACCGAGAGGTACGGGCCGACAGTACCGGGATTCTGTAAAACATTACCAGCGAGGGGGTAGATGGGATAGGTTAGGTTATATTACGTTATAGACGTATATAACGTTCCCACGGAGAGGTACGGGCCGACCCAACCGGGATTCTGTAAAACATTACCAGCGAGGGGCCAGATGGATTAGGTTAGGATATATAACGTTATAGACGTATATAATGTTCCCACGGAGAGGTACGGGCCGTCACGACCGGGATTCTGTAAAACATTACCACCCAGGGGCTAGATGGGTTAGGTTAGGTTATATTACGTTATAGACCTATATAATTTCCAACTGAGAAGTAGGGGCCGACCCGCCAGGTATGTTGTAAAATACTACATCCGAGGTGTGAGGTTGCCTTAGGTTAGGATATATAACGTTATAGACGTATATAATGTTCCCACGGAGAGGTACGGGCCGTCACGACCGGGATTCTGCAAAACATTACCAGCCAGGGGCTAGATGGGTTAGGTTAGGTTATATTACGTTATAGAGATATACAATGTTCCAACCGAGAAGTAGGGGCCGACCCGCCATGTATGTTGTAATATACTACATCCGAAATATTAGGCTGCCTTAGGTTAGGATATATAACGCTATAGACTTTTATAATGTTCCCACGGAGAGGTACGGGCCGACCCAACCGGGATTCTGTAAAACATTACCAGCGAGGGGCCAGCTGGATTAGGTTAGGATATATAACGTTATAGACGTATATAATGTTCCCACGGAGAGGTACGGGCCGTCACGACCGGGATTCTGTAAAACATTACCAGCCAGGGGCTAGATGGGTTAGGTTAGGTTATATTACGTTATAGAGATATACAATGTTCCAACCGAGAAGTAGGGGCCGACCCGCCAGGTATGTTGTAAAATACTACATCCGAGGTGTGAGGTTGCCTTAGGTTAGAATATATAGCGTTATAGACGTATCTAATGTCTCCACGTAGAGTTACGGGCCGACACGACCGGGATTCTGTAAAACATTACCAGCGAGGGGCTAGATGGGTTAGGTTAGGTTATATTACGTTATAGACGTATATAATGTTCGAAACGAGAAGTAGGGGCCGACCCGCCAGGTATGTTGTAAAATACTACATCCGAGATGTTAGGTTGCCTTAGGTTAGGATATATATCGTTATAGACGTATATAATGTTCCCACGGAGAGGTACGGTCCGACACGACCGCGATTCTGTAAAACATTACGAGCGGGGGGCCAGACGGGTTAGGTTAGGATATATTACGTTATAGAAGTATATAATGTTCCCACGTAGAGGTACGGTCCGACACTGCCGGGATTCTGTAAAACATTACCAGCGAGGGGCTAGATGGGTTAGGTTAGGTTATATTACGTTATAGACGTAAATAATGTTCCCACCGAGAAGTAGCGGCCGGCCCGACCGGAATGTTGTAAAATACTACATCCGAGGAGTGAGGTTGCCTTAGGTTAGGATAAATAACGTTATAGACGTATATAATGTTCCCACGGAGAGGTACGGGCCGACACGACCGGGATTATGTAAAACATTACCAGCGAGGGGCCTGATGGGTTAGGTTAGGTTATATTACGTTATAGACGTATATAACGTTCCCACCGAGAAATAGTGGCCGACCAGCCAGGAATGTTGTAAAATACTACATCCGAAATGTTAGGCTACCTTAGCTTAGGATATATAACGTTATAGACGTTTATAATGTTCCCACGGAGAGGCACGGTCCGACACGACCGGGATTCTGTAAAACATTACCAGCGAGGGGCTAGATGGATTAGGTTAGGCTATATTACGTTATAGACGTATATAATGTTCCCATCGAGAAGTAGGGGCCGACCCGCCAGGTATGTTGTAAAATACTACATCCGAGGTGTGAGGTTGCCTTAGGTTAGGATGTATAGCGTTATAGACGTATCTAATGTCTCCACGTAGAGTTACGGGCCGACACGACCGGGATTCTGTAAAACATTACCAGCGAGGGGCTAGATGGGTTAGGTTAGGTTATATTACGTTATAGACGTAAATAATGTTCCCACCGAGAAGTAGCGGCCGGCCCGACCGGAATGTTGTAAAATACTACATCCGAGGAGTGAGGTTGCCTTAGGTTAGGATAAATAACGTTATAGACGTATATAATGTTCCCACGGAGAGGTACGGGCCGACACGACCGGGATTATGTAAAACATTACCAGCGAGGGGCCTGATGGGTTAGGTTAGGTTATATTACGTTATAGACGTATATAACGTTCCCACCGAGAAATAGTGGCCGACCAGCCAGGAATGTTGTAAAATACTACATCCGAAATGTTAGGCTACCTTAGCTTAGGATATATAACGTTATAGACGTTTATAATGTTCCCACGGAGAGGCACGGTCCGACACGACCGGGATTCTGTAAAACATTACCAGCGAGGGGCTAGATGGATTAGGTTAGGCTATATTACGTTATAGACGTATATAACGTTCCCATCGAGAAGTAGGGGCCGACCCGCCAGGTATGTTGTAAAATACTACATCCGAGGTGTGAGGTTGCCTTAGGTTAGGATGTATAGCGTTATAGACGTATCTAATGTCTCCACGTAGAGTTACGGGCCGACACGACCGGGATTCTGTAAAACATTACCAGCGACGGGCTAGATGGGTTAGGTTAGGTTATATTACGTTATAGACGTATATAATGTTCGAACCGAGAAGTAGGGGCCGACCCGCCAGGTATGTTGTAAAATACTACATCCGAGATGTTAGGTTGCCTTAGGTTAGGATATATATCGTTATAGACGTATATAATGTTCCCACGGAGAGGTACGGTCCGACACGACCGCGATTCTGTAAAACATTACGAGCGGGGGGCCAGACGGGTTAGGTTAGGTTATATTACGTTATAGAAGTATATAATGTTCCCACGTAGAGGTACGGTCCGACACTGCCGGGATTCTGTAAAACATTACCAGCGAGGGGCTAGATGGGTTAGGTTAGGTTATATTACGTTATAGACGTAAATAATGTTCCCACCGAGAAGTAGCGGCCGGCCCGACCGGAATGTTGTAAAATACTACATCCGAGGAGTGAGGTTGCTTTAGGTTAGGATAAATAACGTTATAGACGTATATAATGTTCCCACGGAGAGGTACGGGCCGACACGACCGGGATTATGTAAAACATTACCAGCGAGGGGCCTGATGGGTTAGGTTAGGTTATATTACGTTATAGACGTATATAACGTTCCCACCGAGAAATAGTGGCCGACCAGCCAGGAATGTTGTAAAATACTACATCCGAAATGTTAGGCTACCTTAGCTTAGGATATATAACGTTATAGACGTTTATAATGTTCCCACGGAGAGGCACGGTCCGACACGACCGGGATTCTGTAAAACATTACCAGCGAGGGGCTAGATGGATTAGGTTAGGCTATATTACGTTATAGACGTATATAACGTTCCCATCGAGAAGTAGGGGCCGACCCGCCAGGTATGTTGTAAAATACTACATCCGAGGTGTGAGGTTGCCTTAGGTTAGGATGTATAGCGTTATAGACGTATCTAATGTCTCCACGTAGAGTTACGGGCCGACACGACCGGGATTCTGTAAAACATTACCAGCGAGGGGCTAGATGGGTTAGGTTAGGTTATATTACGTTATAGACGTATATAATGTTCGAACCGAGAAGTAGGGGCCGACCCGCCAGGTATGTTGTAAAATACTACATCCGAGATGTTAGTTTGCCTTAGGTTAGGATATATATCGTTATAGACGTATATAATGTTCCCACGGAGAGGTACGGTCCGACACGACCGCGATTCTGTAAAACATTACGAGCGGGGGGCCAGACGGGTTAGGTTAGGATATATTACGTTATAGAAGTATATAATGTTCCCACGTAGAGGTACGGTCCGACACTGCCGGGATTCTGTAAAACATTACCAGCGAGGGGCTAGATGGGTTAGGTTAGGTTATATTACGTTATAGACGTAAATAATGTTCCCACCGAGAAGTAGCGGCCGGCCCGACCGGAATGTTGTAAAATACTACATCCGAGGAGTGAGGTTGCCTTAGGTTAGGATAAATAACGTTATAGACGTATATAATGTTCCCACGGAGAGGTACGGGCCGACACGACCGGGATTATGTAAAACATTACCAGCGAGGGGCCTGATGGGTTAGGTTAGGTTATATTACGTTATAGACGTATATAACGTTCCCACCGAGAAATAGTGGCCGACCAGCCAGGAATGTTGTAAAATACTACATCCGAAATGTTAGGCTACCTTAGCTTAGGATATATAACGTTATAGACGTTTATAATGTTCCCACGGAGAGGCACGGTCCGACACGACCGGGATTCTGTAAAACATTACCAGCGAGGGGCTAGATGGATTAGGTTAGGCTATATTACGTTATAGACGTATATAACGTTCCCATCGAGAAGTAGGGGCCGACCCGCCAGGTATGTTGTAAAGTACTACATCCGAGGTGTGAGGTTGCCTTAGGTTAGGATGTATAGCGTTATAGACGTATCTAATGTCTCCACGTAGAGTTACGGGCCGACACGACCGGGATTCTGTAAAACATTACCAGCGAGGGGCTAGATGGGTTAGGTTAGGTTATATTACGTTATAGACGTAAATAATGTTCCCACCGAGAAGTAGCGGCCGGCCCGACCGGAATGTTGTAAAATACTACATCCGAGGAGTGAGGTTGCCTTAGGTTAGGATAAATAACGTTATAGACGTATATAATGTTCCCACGGAGAGGTACGGGCCGACACGACCCGGATTATGTAAAACATTACCAGCGAGGGGCCTGATGGGTTAGGTTAGGTTATATTACGTTATAGACGTATATAACGTTCCCACCGAGAAATAGTGGCCGACCAGCCAGGAATGTTGTAAAATACTACATCCGAAATGTTAGGCTACCTTAGCTTAGGATATATAACGTTATAGACGTTTATAATGTTCCCACGGAGAGGCACGGTCCGACACGACCGGGATTCTGTAAAACATTACCAGCGAGGGGCTAGATGGATTAGGTTAGGCTATATTACGTTATAGACGTATATAACGTTCCCATCGAGAAGTAGGGGCCGACCCGCCAGGTATGTTGTAAAATACTACATACGAGGTGTGAGGTTGCCTTAGGTTAGGATGTATAGCGTTATAGACGTATCTAATGTCTCCACGTAGAGTTACGGGCCGACACGACCGGGATTCTGTAAAACATTACCAGCGACGGGCTAGATGGGTTAGGTTAGGTTATATTACGTTATAGACGTATATAATGTTCGAACCGAGAAGTAGGGGCCGACCCGCCAGGTATGTTGTAAAATACTACATCCGAGATGTTAGGTTGCCTTAGGTTAGGATATATATCGTTATAGACGTATATAATGTTCCCACGGAGAGGTACGGTCCGACACGACCGCGATTCTGTAAAACATTACGAGCGGGGGGCCAGACGGGTTAGGTTAGGTTATATTACGTTATAGAAGTATATAATGTTCCCACGTAGAGGTACGGTCCGACACTGCCGGGATTCTGTAAAACATTACCAGCGAGGGGCTAGATGGGTTAGGTTAGGTTATATTACGTTATAGACGTAAATAATGTTCCCACCGAGAAGTAGCGGCCGGCCCGACCGGAATGTTGTAAAATACTACATCCGAGGAGTGAGGTTGCCTTAGGTTAGGATAAATAACGTTATAGACGTATATAATGTTCCCACGGAGAGGTACGGGCCGACACGACCGGGATTATGTAAAACATTACCAGCCAGGGGCTAGATGGGTTAGGTTAGGTTATATTACGTTATAGACCTATATAATGTTCCAACCGAGAAGTAGGGGCCGACCCGCCAGGTATGTTGTAAAATACTACATTCGAGGAGTAAGGTTGCCTTAGGTTAGGATATATAACGTTATAGACGTACCTAATGTCTCCACGTAGAGGTACGGTCCAACACGGCCGGAATTCTCTAAAACATTACCAGCGAGGGGCCAGATGGGTTAGGTTAGGTTATATTACGTTATAGACGTATATAATGTTCCCACCGAGAAGTAGTGGCCGACCCGCCAGGAATGTTGTAATATACTACATCCGAGGAGTGAGGTTGCCTTAGGTTAAGATAAATAACGTTATAGACGTATATAATGTTCCCACGGAGAGGTACGGGCCGACACGACCGGGATTATGTAAAACATTACCACCGAGGGGCTAGATGGGTTAGGTTAGGTTATATTACGTTATAGACGTATATAACGTTCCCACCGAGAAATAGTGGCCGACCCGCCAGGAATGTTGTAATATACTACATCCGAAATGTTAGGTTGCTTTAGGTTAGGATATATAACGTTATAGACGTACATAATTTTCCCACGGAGGGGCACGGTCCGTCACGACCGGGATTCTGTAAAACATTACCAGCGGGGGGTTAGATGGGTTAGGTTAGGCTATATTACGTTATAGACGTACATAACGTTCCCATCGTGAAGTAGGGGCCGACCTGCCAGGTATGTTGTAAAATACTACATCCGAGGTGTGAGGTTGCCTTAGGTTAGGATATATAACGTTATAGACGTATATAATGTTCCCACCGAGAGGTACGGGCCGACAGTACCGGGATTCTGTAAAACATTACCAGCGAGGGGGTAGATGGGATAGGTTAGGTTATATTACGTTATAGACGTATATAACGTTCCCATCGAGAAGTAGGGGCCAACCCGCCAGGTATGTTGTAAAATACTACATCCGAAATGTTAGGCTACCTTAGCTTAGGATATATAACGTTATAGACGTTTATAATGTTCCCACGGAGAGGTACGGGCCGACCCAACCGGGATTCTGTAAAACATTACCAGCGAGGGGCCAGATGGATTAGGTTAGGATATATAACGTTATAGACGTATATAATGTTCCCACGGAGAGGTACGGGCCGTCACGACCGGGATTCTGTAAAACATTACCACCCAGGGGCTAGATGGGTTAGGTTAGGTTATATTACGTTATAGACCTATATAATTTCCAACTGAGAAGTAGGGGCCGACCCGCCAGGTATGTTGTAAAATACTACATCCGAGGTGTGAGGTTGCCTTAGGTTAGGATATATAACGTGATAGACGTATATAATGTTCCCACGGAGAGGTACGGGCCGTCACGACCGGGATTCTGCAAAACATTACCAGCCAGGGGCTAGATGGGTTAGGTTAGGTTATATTACGTTATAGAGATATACAATGTTCCAACCGAGAAGTAGGGGCCGACCCGCCATGTATGTTGTAATATACTACATCCGAAATATTAGGCTGCCTTAGGTTAGGATATATAACGCTATAGACTTTTATAATGTTCCCACGGAGAGGTACGGGCCGACCCAACCGGGATTCTGTAAAACATTACCAGCGAGGGGCCAGCTGGATTAGGTTAGGATATATAACGTTATAGACGTATATAATGTTCCCACGGAGAGGTACGGGCCGTCACGACCGGGATTCTGTAAAACATTACCACCCAGGGGCTAGATGGGTTAGGTTAGGTTATATTACGTTATAGACCTATATAATTTCCAACCGAGAAGTAGGGGCCGACCCGCCAGGTATGTTGTAAAATACTACATTCGAGGAGTAAGGTTGCCTTAGGTTAGGATATATAACGTTATAGAAGTACCTAATGTCTCCACGTAGAGGTACGGTCCAACACGGCCGGAATTCTCCAAAACATAACCAACGAGGGGCCAGATGGGTTAGGTTAGGTTATATTACGTTATAGACGTATATAATGTTCCCACCGAGAAGTAGTGGCCGACCCGCCAGGAATGTTGTAATATAATACATCCGAAATATTAGGCTGCCTTAGGTTAGGATATATAACGCTATAGACGTTTATAATGTTCCCACGGAGAGGTACGGGCCGACCCAACCGGGATTCTGTAAAACATTACCAGCGAGGGGCCAGATGGATTAGGTTAGGATATATAACGTTATAGACGTATATAATGTTCCCACGGAGAGGTACGGGCCGTCACGACCGGGATTCTGTAAAACATTACCACCCAGGGGCTAGATGGGTTAGGTTAGGTTATATTACGTTATAGACCTATATAATTTCCAACTGAGAAGTAGGGGCCGACCCGCCAGGTATGTTGTAAAATACTACATCCGAGGTGTGAGGTTGCCTTAGGTTAGGATATATAACGTTATAGACGTATATAATGTTCCCACGGAGAGGTACGGGCCGTCACGACCGGGATTCTGCAAAACATTACCAGCCAGGGGCTAGATGGGTTAGGTTAGGTTATATTACGTAATAGAGATATACAATGTTCCAACCGAGAAGTAGGGGCCGACCCGCCATGTATGTTGTAATATACTACATCCGAAATATTAGGCTGCCTTAGGTTAGGATATATAACGCTATAGACTTTTATAATGTTCCCACGGAGAGATACGGGCCGACCCAACCGGGATTCTGTAAAACATTACCAGCGAGGGGCCAGCTGGATTAGGTTAGGATATATAACGTTATAGACGTATATAATGTTCCCACGGAGAGGTACGGGCCGTCACGACCGGGATTCTGTAAAACATTACCAGCCAGGGGCTAGATGGGTTAGGTTAGGTTATATTACGTTATAGAGATATACAATGTTCCAACCGAGAAGTAGGGGCCGACCCGCCAGGTATGTTGTAAAATACTACATCCGAGGTGTGAGGTTGCCTTAGGTTAGAATATATAGCGTTATAGACGTATCTAATGTCTCCACGTAGAGTTACGGGCCGACACGACCGGGATTCTGTAAAACATTACCAGCGAGGGGCTAGATGGGTTAGGTTAGGTTATATTACGTTATAGACGTATATAATGTTCGAACCGAGAAGTAGGGGCCGACCCGCCAGGTATGTTGTAAAATACTACATCCGAGATGTTAGGTTGCCTTAGGTTAGGATATATATCGTTATAGACGTATATAATGTTCCCGCGGAGAGGTACGGTCCGACACGACCGCGATTCTGTAAAACATTACGAGCGGGGGGCCAGACGGGTTAGGTTAGGATATATTACGTTATAGAAGTATATAATGTTCCCACGTAGAGGTACGGTCCGACACTGCCGGGATTCTGTAAAACATTACCAGCGAGGGGCTAGATGGGTTAGGTTAGGTTATATTACGTTATAGACGTAAATAATGTTCCCACCGAGAAGTAGCGGCCGGCCCGACCGGAATGTTGTAAAATACTACATCCGAGGAGTGAGGTTGCCTTAGGTTAGGATAAATAACGTTATAGACGTATATAATGTTCCCACGGAGAGGTACGGGCCGACACGACCGGGATTATGTAAAACATTACCAGCGAGGGGCCTGATGGGTTAGGTTAGGTTATATTACGTTATAGACGTATATAACGTTCCCACCGAGAAATAGTGGCCGACCAGCCAGGAATGTTGTAAAATACTACATCCGAAATGTTAGGCTACCTTAGCTTAGGATATATAACGTCATAGACGTTTATAATGTTCCCACGGAGAGGCACGGTCCGACACGACCGGGATTCTGTAAAACATTACCAGCGAGGGGCTAGATGGATTAGGTTAGGCTATATTACGTTATAGACGTATATAACGTTCCCATCGAGAAGTAGGGGCCGACCCGCCAGGTATGTTGTAAAATACTACATCCGAGGTGTGAGGTTGCCTTAGGTTAGGATGTATAGCGTTATAGACGTATCTAATGTCTCCACGTAGAGTTACGGGCCGACACGACCGGGATTCTGTAAAACATTACCAGCGAGGGGCTAGATGGGTTAGGTTAGGTTATATTACGTTATAGACGTAAATAATGTTCCCACCGAGAAGTAGCGGCCGGCCCGACCGGAATGTTGTAAAATACTACATCCGAGGAGTGAGGTTGCCTTAGGTTAGGATAAATAACGTTATAGACGTATATAATGTTCCCACGGAGAGGTACGGGCCGACACGACCGGGATTATGTAAAACATTACCAGCGAGGGGCCTGATGGGTTAGGTTAGGTTATATTACGTTATAGACGTATATAACGTTCCCACCGAGAAATAGTGGCCGACCAGCCAGGAATGTTGTAAAATACTACATCCGAAATGTTAGGCTACCTTAGCTTAGGATATATAACGTTATAGACGTTTATAATGTTCCCACGGAGAGGCACGGTCCGACACGACCGGGATTCTGTAAAACATTACCAGCGAGGGGCTAGATGGATTAGGTTAGGCTATATTACGTTATAGACGTATATAACGTTCCCATCGAGAAGTAGGGGCCGACCCGCCAGGTATGTTGTAAAATACTACATCCGAGGTGTGAGGTTGCCTTAGGTTAGGATGTATAGCGTTATAGACGTATCTAATGTCTCCACGTAGAGTTACGGGCCGACACGACCGGGATTCTGTAAAACATTACCAGCGAGGGGCTAGATGGGTTAGGTTAGGTTATATTACGTTATAGACGTAAATAATGTTCCCACCGAGAAGTAGCGGCCGGCCCGACCGGAATGTTGTAAAATACTACATCCGAGGAGTGAGGTTGCCTTAGGTTAGGATAAATAACGTTATAGACGTATATAATGTTCCCACGGAGAGGTACGGGCCGACACGACCGGGATTATGTAAAACATTACCAGCGAGGGGCCTGATGGGTTAGGTTAGGTTATATTACGTTATAGACGTATATAACGTTCCCACCGAGAAATAGTGGCCGACCAGCCAGGAATGTTGTAAAATACTACATCCGAAATGTTAGGCTACCTTAGCTTAGGATATATAACGTTATAGACGTTTATAATGTTCCCACGGAGAGGCACGGTCCGACACGACCGGGATTCTGTAAAACATTACCAGCGAGGGGCTAGATGGATTAGGTTAGGCTATATTACGTTATAGACGTATATAACGTTCCCATCGAGAAGTAGGGGCCGACCCGCCAGGTATGTTGTAAAATACTACATCCGAGGTGTGAGGTTGCCATAGGTTAGGATGTATAGCGTTATAGACGTATCTAATGTCTCCACGTAGAGTTACGGGCCGACACGACCGGGATTCTGTAAAACATTACCAGCGAGGGGCTAGATGGGTTAGGTTAGGTTATATTACGTTATAGACGTATATAATGTTCGAACCGAGAAGTAGGGGCCGACCCGCCAGGTATGTTGTAAAATACTACATCCGAGATGTTAGGTTGCCTTAGGTTAGGATATATATCGTTATAGACGTATATAATGTTCCCACGGAGAGGTACGGTCCGACACGACCGCGATTCTGTAAAACATTACGAGCGGGGGGCCAGACGGGTTAGGTTAGGATATATTACGTTATAGAAGTATATAATGTTCCCACGTAGAGGTACGGTCCGACACTGCCGGGATTCTGTAAAACATTACCAGCGAGGGGCTAGATGGGTTAGGTTAGGTTATATTACGTTATAGACGTAAATAATGTTCCCACCGAGAAGTAGCGGCCGGCCCGACCGGAATGTTGTAAAATACTACATCCGAGGAGTGAGGTTGCCTTAGGTTAGGATAAATAACGTTATAGACGTATATAATGTTCCCACGGAGAGGTACGGGCCGACACGACCGGGATTATGTAAAACATTACCAGCGAGGGGCCTGATGGGTTAGGTTAGGTTATATTACGTTATAGACGTATATAACGTTCCCACCGAGAAATAGTGGCCGACCAGCCAGGAATGTTGTAAAATACTACATCCGAAATGTTAGGCTACCTTAGCTTAGGATATATAACGTTATAGACGTTTATAATGTTCCCACGGAGAGGCACGGTCCGACACGACCGGGATTCTGTAAAACATTACCAGCGAGGGGCTAGATGGATTAGGTTAGGCTATATTACGTTATAGACGTATATAACGTTCCCATCGAGAAGTAGGGGCCGACCCGACAGGTATGTTGTAAAATACTACATCCGAGGTGTGAGGTTGCCTTAGGTTAGGATGTATAGCGTTATAGACGTATCTAATGTCTCCACGTAGAGTTACGGGCCGACACGACCGGGATTCTGTAAAACATTACCAGCGAGGGGCTAGATGGGTTAGGTTAGGTTATATTACGTTATAGACGTAAATAATGTTCCCACCGAGAAGTAGCGGCCGGCCCGACCGGAATGTTGTAAAATACTACATCCGAGGAGTGAGGTTGCCTTAGGTTAGGATAAATAACGTTATAGACGTATATAATGTTCCCACGGAGAGGTACGGGCCGACACGACCGGGATTATGTAAAACATTACCAGCGAGGGGCCTGATGGGTTAGGTTAGGTTATATTACGTTATAGACGTATATAACGTTCCCACCGAGAAATAGTGGCCGACCAGCCAGGAATGTTGTAAAATACTACATCCGAAATGTTAGGCTACCTTAGCTTAGGATATATAACGTTATAGACGTTTATAATGTTCCCACGGAGAGGCACGGTCCGACACGACCGGGATTCTGTAAAACATTACCAGCGAGGGGCTAGATGGATTAGGTTAGGCTATATTACGTTATAGACGTATATAACGTTCCCATCGAGAAGTAGGGGCCGACCCGCCAGGTATGTTGTAAAATACTACATCCGAGGTGTGAGGTTGCCTTAGGTTAGGATGTATAGCGTTATAGACGTATCTAATGTCTCCACGTAGAGTTACGGGCCGACACGACAGGGATTCTGTAAAACATTACCAGCGACGGGCTAGATGGGTTAGGTTAGGTTATATTACGTTATAGACGTATATAATGTTCGAACCGAGAAGTAGGGGCCGACCCGCCAGGTATGTTGTAAAATACTACATCCGAGATGTTAGGTTGCCTTAGGTTAGGATATATATCGTTATAGACGTATATAATGTTCCCACGGAGAGGTACGGTCCGACACGACCGCGATTCTGTAAAACATTACGAGCGGGGGGCCAGACGGGTTAGGTTAGGATATATTACGTTATAGAAGTATATAATGTTCCCACGTAGAGGTACGGTCCGACACTGCCGGGATTCTGTAAAACATTACCAGCGAGGGGCTAGATGGGTTAGGTTAGGTTATATTACGTTATAGACGTAAATAATGTTCCCACCGAGAAGTAGCGGCCGGCCCGACCGGAATGTTGTAAAATACTACATCCGAGGAGTGAGGTTGCCTTAGGTTAGGATAAATAACGTTATAGACGTATATAATGTTCCCACGGAGAGGTACGGGCCGACACGACCGGGATTATGTAAAACATTACCAGCGAGGGGCCTGATGGGTTAGGTTAGGTTATATTACGTTATAGACGTATATAACGTTCCCACCGAGAAATAGTGGCCGACCAGCCAGGAATGTTGTAAAATACTACATCCGAAATGTTAGGCTACCTTAGCTTAGGATATATAACGTTATAGACGTTTATAATGTTCCCACGGAGAGGCACGGTCCGACACGACCGGGATTCTGTAAAACATTACCAGCGAGGGGCTAGATGGATTAGGTTAGGCTATATTACGTTATAGACGTATATAACGTTCCCATCGAGAAGTAGGGGCCGACCCGCCAGGTATGTTGTAAAATACTACATCCGAGGTGTGAGGTTGCCTTAGGTTAGGATGTATAGCGTTATAGACGTATCTAATGTCTCCACGTAGAGTTACGGGCCGACACGACCGGGATTCTGTAAAACATTACCAGCGAGGGGCTAGATGGGTTAGGTTAGGTTATATTACGTTATAGACGTATATAATGTTCGAACCGAGAAGTAGGGGCCGACCCGCCAGGTATGTTGTAAAATACTACATCCGAGATGTTAGGTTGCCTTAGGTTAGGATATATATCGTTATAGACGTATATAATGTTCCCACGGAGAGGTACGGTCCGACACGACCGCGATTCTGTAAAACATTACGAGCGGGGGGCCAGACGGGTTAGGTTAGGATATATTACGTTATAGAAGTATATAATGTTCCCACGTAGAGGTACGGTCCGACACTGCCGGGATTCTGTAAAACATTACCAGCGAGGGGCTAGATGGGTTAGGTTAGGTTATATTACGTTATAGACGTAAATAATGTTCCCACCGAGAAGTAGCGGCCGGCCCGACCGGAATGTTGTAAAATACTACATCCGAGGAGTGAGGTTGCCTTAGGTTAGGATAAATAACGTTATAGACGTATATAATGTTCCCACGGAGAGGTACGGGCCGACACGACCGGGATTATGTAAAACATTACCAGCGAGGGGCCTGATGGGTTAGGTTAGGTTATATTACGTTATAGACGTATATAACGTTCCCACCGAGAAATAGTGGCCGACCAGCCAGGAATGTTGTAAAATACTACATCCGAAATGTTAGGCTACCTTAGCTTAGGATATATAACGTTATAGACGTTTATAATGTTCCCACGGAGAGGCACGGTCCGACACGACCGGGATTCTGTAAAACATTACCAGCGAGGGGCTAGATGGATTAGGTTAGGCTATATTACGTTATAGACGTATATAACGTTCCCATCGAGAAGTAGGGGCCGACCCGCCAGGTATGTTGTAAAATACTACATCCGAGGTGTGAGGTTGCCTTAGGTTAGGATGTATAGCGTTATAGACGTATCTAATGTCTCCACGTAGAGTTACGGGCCGACACGACCGGGATTCTGTAAAACATTACCAGCGACGGGCTAGATGGGTTAGGTTAGGTTATATTACGTTATAGACGTATATAATGTTCGAACCGAGAAGTAGGGGCCGACCCGCCAGGTATGTTGTAAAATACTACATCCGAGATGTTAGGTTGCCTTAGGTTAGGATATATATCGTTATAGACGTATATAATGTTCCCACGGAGAGGTACGGTCCGACACGACCGCGATTCTGTAAAACATTACGAGCGGGGGGCCAGACGGGTTAGGTTAGGTTATATTACGTTATAGAAGTATATAATGTTCCCACGTAGAGGTACGGTCCGACACTGCCGGGATTCTGTAAAACATTACCAGCGAGGGGCTAGATGGGTTAGGTTAGGTTATATTACGTTATAGACGTAAATAATGTTCCCACCGAGAAGTAGGGGCCGACCCGCCAGGTATGTTGTAAAATACTACATCCGAGGAGTGAGGTTGCCTTAGGTTAGGATAAATAACGTTATAGACGTATATAATGTTCCCACGGAGAGGTACGGGCCGACACGACCGGGATTATGTAAAACATTACCAGCCAGGGGCTAGATGGGTTAGGTTAGGTTATATTACGTTATAGACCTATATAATGTTCCAACCGAGAAGTAGGGGCCGACCCGCCAGGTATGTTGTAAAATACTACATTCGAGGAGTAAGGTTGCCTTAGGTTAGGATATATAACGTTATAGACGTACCTAATGTCTCCACGTAGAGGTACGGTCCAACACGGCCGGAATTCTCTAAAACATTACCAACGAGGGGCCAGATGGGTTAGGTTAGGTTATATTACGTTATAGACGTATATAATGTTCCCACCGAGAAGTAGTGGCCGACCCGCCAGGAATGTTGTAATATACTACATCCGAGGAGTGAGGTTGCCTTAGGTTAGGATAAATAACGTTATAGACGTATATAATGTTCCCACGGAGAGGTACGGGCCGACACGACCGGGATTATGTAAAACATTACCACCGAGGGGCTAGATGGGTTAGGTTAGGTTATATTACGTTATAGACGTATATAACGTTCCCACCGAGAAATAGTGGCCGACCCGCCAGGAATGTTGTAATATACTACATCCGAAATGTTAGGTTGCTTTAGGTTAGGATATATAACGTTATAGACGTACATAATTTTCCCACGGAGGGGCACGGTCCGTCACGACCGGGATTCTGTAAAACATTACCAGCGGGGGGTTAGATGGGTTAGGTTAGGCTATATTACGTTATAGACGTACATAACGTTCCCATCGTGAAGTAGGGGCCGACCTGCCAGGTATGTTGTAAAATACTACATCCGAGGTGTGAGGTTGCCTTAGGTTAGGATATATAACGTTATAGACGTATATAATGTTCCCACCGAGAGGTACGGGCCGACAGTACCGGGATTCTGTAAAACATTACCAGCGAGGGGGTAGATGGGATAGGTTAGGTTATATTACGTTATAGACGTATATAACGTTCCCATCGAGAAGTAGGGGCCAACCCGCCAGGTATGTTGTAAAATACTACATCCGAAATGTTAGGCTACCTTAGCTTAGGATATATAACGTTATAGACGTTTATAATGTTCCCACGGAGAGGTACGGGCCGACCCAACCGGGATTCTGTAAAACATTACCAGCGAGGGGCCAGCTGGATTAGGTTAGGATATATAACGTTATAGACGTATATAATGTTCCCACGGAGAGGTACGGGCCGTCACGACCGGGATTCTGTAAAACATTACCACCCAGGGGCTAGATGGGTTAGGTTAGGTTATATTACGTTATAGACCTATATAATTTCCAACCGAGAAGTAGGGGCCGAACCGCCAGGTATGTTGTAAAATACTACATCTAAAGTGTGAGGTTGCCTTAGGTTAGGATATATAACGTTATAGACGTATATAATGTTCCCACGGAGAGGTACGGGCCGTCACGACCGGGATTCTGTAAAACATTACCAGCCAGGGGCTAGATGGGTTAGGTTAGGTTATATTACGTTATAGAGATATACAATGTTCCAACCGAGAAGTAGGGGCCGACCCGCCAGGTATGTTGTAAAATACTACATCCGAGATGTTAGGTTGCCTTAGGTTAGGATATATATCGTTATAGACGTATATAATGTTCCCACGGAGAGGTACGGTCCGACACGACCGCGATTCTGTAAAACATTACGAGCGGGGGGCCAGACGGGTTAGGTTAGGATATATTACGTTATAGAAGTATATAATGTTCCCACGTAGAGGTACGGTCCGACACTGCCGGGATTCTGTAAAACATTACCAGCGAGGGGCTAGATGGGTTAGGTTAGGTTATATTACGTTATAGACGTAAATAATGTTCCCACCGAGAAGTAGCGGCCGGCCCGACCGGAATGTTGTAAAATACTACATCCGAGGAGTGAGGTTGCCTTAGGTTAGGATAAATAACGTTATAGACGTATATAATGTTCCCACGGAGAGGTACGGGCCGACACGACCGGGATTATGTAAAACATTACCAGCGAGGGGCCTGATGGGTTAGGTTAGGTTATATTACGTTATAGACGTATATAACGTTCCCACCGAGAAATAGTGGCCGACCAGCCAGGAATGTTGTAAAATACTACATCCGAAATGTTAGGCTACCTTAGCTTAGGATATATAACGTTATAGACGTTTATAATGTTCCCACGGAGAGGCACGGTCCGACACGACCGGGATTCTGTAAAACATTACCAGCGAGGGGCTAGATGGATTAGGTTAGGCTATATTACGTTATAGACGTATATAACGTTCCCATCGAGAAGTAGGGGCCGACCCGCCAGGTATGTTGTAAAATACTACATCCGAGGTGTGAGGTTGCCTTAGGTTAGGATGTATAGCGTTATAGACGTATCTAATGTCTCCACGTAGAGTTACGGGCCGACACGACCGGGATTCTGTAAAACATTACCAGCGAGGGGCTATATGGGTTAGGTTAGGTTATATTACGTTATAGACGTATATAATGTTCGAACCGAGAAGTAGGGGCCGACCCGCCAGGTATGTTGTAAAATACTACATCCGAGATGTTAGGTTGCCTTAGGTTAGGATATATATCGTTATAGACGTATATAATGTTCCCACGGAGAGGTACGGTCCGACACGACCGCGATTCTGTAAAACATTACGAGCGGGGGGCCAGACGGGTTAGGTTAGGTTATATTACGTTATAGAAGTATATAATGTTCCCACGTAGAGGTACGGTCCGACACTGCCGGGATTCTGTAAAACATTACCAGCGAGGGGCTAGATGGGTTAGGTTAGGTTATATTACGTTATAGACGTAAATAATGTTCCCACCGAGAAGTAGCGGCCGGCCCGACCGGAATGTTGTAAAATACTACATCCGAGGAGTGAGGTTGCCTTAGGTTAGGATAAATAACGTTATAGACGTTTATAATGTTCCCACGGAGAGGCACCGTCCGACACGACCGGGATTCTGTAAAACATTACCAGCGAGGGGCTAGATGGATTAGGTTAGGCTATATTACGTTATAGACGTATATAACGTTCCCATCGAGAAGTAGGGGCCGACCCGCCAGGTATGTTGTAAAATACTACATCCGAGGTGTGAGGTTGCCTTAGGTTGGGATGTATAGCGTTATAGACGTATCTAATGTCTCCACGTAGAGTTACGGGCCGACACGACCGGGATTCTGTAAAACATTACCAGCGAGGGGCTAGATGGGTTAGGTTAGGTTATATTACGTTATAGACGTATATAATGTTCGAACCGAGAAGTAGGGGCCGACCCGCCAGGTATGTTGTAAAATACTACATCCGAGATGTTAGGTTGCCTTAGGTTAGGATATATATCGTTATAGACGTATATAATGTTCCCACGGAGAGGTACGGTCCGACACGACAGCGATTCTGTAAAACATTACGAGCGGGGGGCCAGACGGGTTAGGTTAGGTTATATTACGTTATAGAAGTATATAATGTTCCCACGTAGAGGTACGGTCCGACACTGCCGGGATTCTGTAAAACATTACCAGCGAGGGGCTAGATGGGTTAGGTTAGGTTATATTACGTTATAGACGTAAATAATGTTCCCACCGAGAAGTAGCGGCCGGCCCGACCGGAATGTTGTAAAATACTACATCCGAGGAGTCAGGTTGCCTTAGGTTAGGATAAATAACGTTATAGACGTATATAATGTTCCCACGGAGAGGTACGGGCCGACACGACCGGGATTATGTAAAACATTACCAGCCAGGGGCTAGATGGGTTAGGTTAGGTTATATTACGTTATAGACCTATATAATGTTCCAACCGAGAAGTAGGGGCCGACCCGCCAGGTATGTTGTAAAATACTACATTCGAGGAGTAAGGTTGCCTTAGGTTAGGATATATAACGTTATAGACGTACCTAATGTCTCCACGTAGAGGTACGGTCCAACACGGCCGGAATTCTCTAAAACATTACCAACGAGGGGCCAGATGGGTTAGGTTAGGTTATATTACGTTATAGACGTATATAATGTTCCCACCGAGAAGTAGTGGCCGACCCGCCAGGAATGTTGTAATATACTACATCCGAAATATTAGGCTGCCTTAGGTTAGGATATATAACGCTATAGACGTTTATAATGTTCCCACGGAGAGGTACGGGCCGACCCAACCGGGATTCTGTAAAACATTACCAGCGAGGTGCCAGATGGATTAGGTTAGGATATATAACGTTATAGACGTATATAATGTTCCCACGGAGAGGTACGGGCCGTCACGACCGGGATTCTGTAAAACATTACCACCCAGGGGCTAGATGGGTTAAGTTAGGTTATATTACGTTATAGACCTATATAATTTCCAACTGAGAAGTAGGGGCCGACCCGCCTGGTATGTTGTAAAATACTACATCCGAGGTGTGAGGTTGCCTTAGGTTAGGATATATAACGTGATAGACGTATATAATGTTCCCACGGAGAGGTACGGGCCGTCACGACCGGGATTCTGCAAAACATTACCAGCCAGGGGCTAGATGGGTTAGGTTAGGTTATATTACGTTATAGAGATATACAATGTTCCAACCGAGAAGTAGGGGCCGACCCGCCATGTATGTTGTAATATACTACATCCGAAATATTAGGCTGCCTTAGGTTAGGATATATAACGCTATAGACGTTTATAATGTTCCCACGGAGAGGTACGGGCCGACCCAACCGGGATTCTGTAAAACATTACCAGCGAGGGGCCAGCTGGATTAGGTTAGGATATATAACGTTATAGACGTATATAATGTTCCCACGGAGAGGTACGGGCCGTCACGACCGGGATTCTGTAAAACATTACCACCCAGGGGCTAGATGGGTTAGGTTAGGTTATATTACGTTATAGACCTATATAATTTCCAACCGAGAAGTAGAGGCCGAACCGCCAGGTATGTTGTAAAATACTACATCCGAGGTGTGAGGTTGCCTTAGGTTAGGATATATAACGTTATAGACGTACCTAATGTCTCCACGTAGAGGTACGGTCCAACACGGCCGGAATTCTCTAAAACATTACCAACGAGGGGCCAGATGGGTTAGGTTAGGTTATATTACGTTATAGACGTATATAATGTTCCCACCGAGAAGTAGTGGCCGACCCGCCAGGAATGTTGTAATATACTACATCCGAAATATTAGGCTGCCTTAGGTTAGGATATATAACGCTATAGACGTTTATAATGTTCCCACGGAGAGGTACGGGCCGACCCAACCGGGATTCTGTAAAACATTACCAGCGAGGGGCCAGATGGATTAGGTTAGGATATATAACGTTATAGACGTATATAATGTTCCCACGGAGAGGTACGGGCCGTCACGACCGGGATTCTGTAAAACATTACCACCCAGGGGCTAGATGGGTTAGGTTAGGTTATATTACGTTATAGACCTATATAATTTCCAACTGAGAAGTAGGGGCCGACCGGCCAGGTATGTTGTAAAATACTACATCCGAGGTGTGAGGTTGCCTTAGGTTAGGATATATAACGTGATAGACGTATATAATGTTCCCACGGAGAGGTACGGGCCGTCACGACCGGGATTCTGCAAAACATTACCAGCCAGGGGCTAGATGGGTTAGGTTAGGTTATATTACGTTATAGAGATATACAATGTTCCAACCGAGAAGTAGGGGCCGAACCGCCAGGTATGTTGTAAAATACTACATCCGAGGTGTGAGGTTGCCTTAGGTTAGGATATATAACGTTATAGACGTATATAATGTTCCCACGGAGAGGTACGGGCCGTCACGACCGGGATTCTGTAAAACATTACCAGCCAGGGGCTAGATGGGTTAGGTTAGGTTATATTACGTTATAGAGATATACAATGTTCCAACCGAGAAGTAGGGGCCGACCCGCCAGGTATGTTGTAAAATACTACATCCGAGGTGTGAGGTTGCCTTAGGTTAGAATATATAGCGTTATAGACGTATCTAATGTCTCCACGTAGAGTTACGGGCCGACACGACCGGGATTCTGTAAAACATTACCAGCGAGGGGCTAGATGGGTTAGGTTAGGTTATATTACGTTATAGACGTATATAATGTTCGAACCGAGAAGTAGGCGCCGACCCGCCAGGTATGTTGTAAAATACTACATCCGAGATGTTAGGTTGCCTTAGGTTAGGATATATATCGTTATAGACGTATATAATGTTCCCACGGAGAGGTACGGTCCGACACGACCGCGATTCTGTAAAACATTACGAGCGGGGGGCCAGACGGATTAGGTTAGGATATATTACGTTATAGAAGTATATAATGTTCCCACGTAGAGGTACGGTCCGACACTGCCGGGATTCTGTAAAACATTACCAGCGAGGGGCTAGATGGGTTAGGTTAGGTTATATTACGTTATAGACGTAAATAATGTTCCCACCGAGAAGTAGCGGCCGGCCCGACCGGAATGTTGTAAAATACTACATCCGAGGAGTGAGGTTGCCTTAGGTTAGGATAAATAACGTTATAGACGTATATAATGTTCCCACGGAGAGGTACGGGCCGACACGACCGGGATTATGTAAAACATTACCAGCGAGGGGCCTGATGGGTTAGGTTAGGTTATATTACGTTATAGACGTATATAACGTTCCCACCGAGAAATAGTGGCCGACCAGCCAGGAATGTTGTAAAATACTACATCCGAAATGTTAGGCTACCTTAGCTTAGGATATATAACGTTATAGACGTTTATAATGTTCCCACGGAGAGGCACGGTCCGACACGACCGGGATTCTGTAAAACATTACCAGCGAGGGGCTAGATGGATTAGGTTAGGCTATATTACGTTATAGACGTATATAACGTTCCCATCGAGAAGTAGGGGCCGACCCGCCAGGTATGTTGTAAAATACTACATCCGAGGTGTGAGGTTGCCTTAGGTTAGGATGTATAGCGTTATAGACGTATCTAATGTCTCCACGTAGAGTTACGGGCCGACACGACCGGGATTCTGTAAAACATTACCAGCGAGGGGCTAGATGGGTTAGGTTAGGTTATATTACGTTATAGACGTAAATAATGTTCCCACCGAGAAGTAGCGGCCGGCCCGACCGGAATGTTGTAAAATACTACATCCGAGGAGTGAGGTTGCCTTAGGTTAGAATAAATAACGTTATAGACGTATATAATGTTCCCACGGAGAGGTACGGGCCGACACGACCGGGATTATGTAAAACATTACCAGCGAGGGGCCTGATGGGTTAGGTTAGGTTATATTACGTTATAGACGTATATAACGT
Source organism: Xylocopa violacea (assembly GCA_963969225.1). NCBI lineage: Eukaryota > Metazoa > Arthropoda > Insecta > Hymenoptera > Apidae > Xylocopa > Xylocopa violacea. The sequence goes on from CAXAJV010000008.1 coordinate 5,048,460, forward strand.
TCCCACCGAGAAATAGTGGCCGACCAGCCAGGAATGTTGTAAAATACTACATCCGAAATGTTAGGCTACCTTAGCTTAGGATATATAACGTTATAGACGTTTATAATGTTCCCACGGAGAGGCACGGTCCGACACGACCGGGATTCTGTAAAACATTACCAGCGAGGGGCTAGATGGATTAGGTTAGGCTATATTACGTTATAGACGTATATAACGTTCCCATCGAGAAGTAGGGGCCGACCCGCCAGGTATGTTGTAAAATACTACATCCGAGGTGTGAGGTTGCCTTAGGTTAGGATGTATAGCGTTATAGACGTATCTAATGTCTCCACGTAGAGTTACGGGCCGACACGACCGGGATTCTGTAAAACATTACCAGCGAGGGGCTATATGGGTTAGGTTAGGTTATATTACGTTATAGACGTATATAATGTTCGAACCGAGAAGTAGGGGCCGACCCGCCAGGTATGTTGTAAAATACTACATCCGAGATGTTAGGTTGCCTTAGGTTAGGATATATATCGTTATAGACGTATATAATGTTCCCACGGAGAGGTACGGTCCGACACGACCGCGATTCTGTAAAACATTACGAGCGGGGGGCCAGACGGGTTAGGTTAGGTTATATTACGTTATAGAAGTATATAATGTTCCCACGTAGAGGTACGGTCCGACACTGCCGGGATTCTGTAAAACATTACCAGCGAGGGGCTAGATGGGTTAGGTTAGGTTATATTACGTTATAGACGTAAATAATGTTCCCACCGAGAAGTAGCGGCCGGCCCGACCGGAATGTTGTAAAATACTACATCCGAGGAGTGAGGTTGCCTTAGGTTAGGATAAATAACGTTATAGACGTATATAATGTTCCCACGGAGAGGTACGGGCCGACACGACCGGGATTATGTAAAACATTACCAGCGAGGGGCCTGATGGGTTAGGTTAGGTTATATTACGTTATAGACGTATATAACGTTCCCACCGAGAAATAGTGGCCGACCAGCCAGGAATGTTGTAAAATACTACATCCGAAATGTTAGGCTACCTTAGCTTAGGATATATAACGTTATAGACGTTTATAATGTTCCCACGGAGAGGCACGGTCCGACACGACCGGGATTCTGTAAAACATTACCAGCGAGGGGCTAGATGGATTAGGTTAGGCTATATTACGTTATAGACGTATATAACGTTCCCATCGAGAAGTAGGGGCCGACCCGCCAGGTATGTTGTAAAATACTACATCCGAGATGTTAGGTTGCCTTAGGTTAGGATATATATCGTTATAGACGTATATAATGTTCCCACGGAGAGGTACGGTCCGACACGACCGCGATTCTGTAAAACATTACGAGCGGGGGGCCAGACGGGTTAGGTTAGGATATATTACGTTATAGAAGTATATAATGTTCCCACGTAGAGGTACGGTCCGACACTGCCGGGATTCTGTAAAACATTACCAGCGAGGGGCTAGATGGGTTAGGTTAGGTTATATTACGTTATAGACGTAAATAATGTTCCCACCGAGAAGTAGCGGCCGGCCCGACCGGAATGTTGTAAAATACTACATCCGAGGAGTGAGGTTGCCTTCGGTTAGGATAAATAAGGTTATAGACGTATATAATGTTCCCACGGAGAGGTACGGGCCGACACGACCGGGATTATGTAAAACATTACCAGCCAGGGGCTAGATGGGTTAGGTTAGGTTATATTACGTTATAGACCTATATAATGTTCCAACCGAGAAGTAGGGGCCGACCCGCCAGGTATGTTGTAAAATACTACATTCGAGGAGTAAGGTTGCCTTAGGTTAGGATATATAACGTTATAGACGTACCTAATGTCTCCACGTAGAGGTACGGTTCAACACGGCCGGAATTCTCCAAAACATTACCAACGAGGGGCCAGATGGGTTAGGTTAGGTTATATTACGTTATAGACGTATATAATGTTCCCACCGAGAAGTAGTGGCCGACCCGCCAGGAATGTTGTAATATAATACATCCGAAATATTAGGCTGCCTTAGGTTAGGATATATAACGATATAGACGTTTATAATGTTCCCACGGAGAGGTACGGGCCGACCCAACCGGGATTCTGTAAAACATTACCAGCGAGGGGCCAGATGGATTAGGTTAGGATATATAACGTTATAGACGTATATAATGTTCCCACGGAGAGGTACGGGCCGTCACGACCGGGATTCTGTAAAACATTACCACCCAGGTGCTAGATGGGTTAGGTTAGGTTATATTACGTTATAGACCTATATAATTTCCAACTGAGAAGTAGGGGCCGACCCGCCAGGTATGTTGTAAAATACTACATCCGAGGTGTGAGGTTGCCTTAGGTTAGGATATATAACGTGATAGACGTATATAATGTTCCCACGGAGAGGTACGGGCCGTCACGACCGGGATTCTGCAAAACATTACCAGCCAGGGGCTAGATGGGTTAGGTTAGGTTATATTACGTTATAGAGATATACAATGTTCCAACCGAGAAGTAGGGGCCGACCCGCCAGGTATGTTGTAATATACTACATCCGAAATATTAGGCTGCCTTAGGTTAGGATATATAACGCTATAGACGTTTATAATGTTCCCACGGAGGGGCACGGTCCGTCACGACCGGGATTCTGTAAAACATTACCAGCGGGGGGTTAGATGGGTTAGGTTAGGCTATATTACGTTATAGACGTACATAACGTTCCCATCGTGAAGTAGGGGCCGACCTGCCAGGTATGTTGTAAAATACTACATCCGAGGTGTGAGGTTGCCTTAGGTTAGGATATATAACGTTATAGACGTATATAATGTTCCCACCGGGAGGTACGGGCCGACAGTACCGGGATTCTGTAAAACATTACCAGCGAGGGGGTAGATGGGATAGGTTAGGTTATATTACGTTATAGACGTATATAACGTTCCCATCGAGAAGTAGGGGCCGACCCGCCAGGTATGTTGTAAAATACTACATCCGAAATGTTAGGCTACCTTAGCTTAGGATATATAACGTTATAGACGTTTATAATGTTCCCACGGAGAGGTACGGGCCGACCCAACCGGGATTCTGTAAAACATTACCAGCGAGGGGCCAGATGGATTAGGTTAGGATATATAACGTTATAGACGTATATAATGTTCCCACGGAGAGGTACGGGCCGTCACGACCGGGATTCTGTAAAACATTACCACCCAGGGGCTAGATGGGTTAGGTTAGGTTATATTACGTTATAGACCTATATAATTTCCAACCGAGAAGTAGGGGCCGACCCGCCAGGTATGTTGTAAAATACTACATCCGAGGTGTGAGGTTGCCTTAGGTTAGGTTATATAGCGTTATAGACGTATCTAATGTCTCCACGTAAAGTTACGGGCCGACACGACCGGGATTCTGTAAAACATTATCAGCGAGGGGCTAGATGGGTTAGGTTAGGTTATATTACGTTATAGACGTATATAATGTTCGAACCGAGAAGTAGGGGCCGACCCGCCAGGTATGTTGTAAAATACTACATCCGAGATGTTAGGTTGCCTTAGGTTAGGATATATATCGTTATAGACGTATATAATGTTCCCACGGAGAGGTACGGTCCGACACGACCGCGATTCTGTAAAACATTACGAGCGGGGGGCCAGACGGGTTAGGTTAGGTTATATTACGTTATAGAAGTATATAATGTTCCCACGTAGAGGTACGGTCCGACACTGCCGGGATTCTGTAAAACATTACCAGCGAGGGGCTAGATGGGTTAGGTTAGGTTATATTACGTTATAGACGTAAATAATGTTCCCACCGAGAAGTAGCGGCCGGCCCGACCGGAATGTTGTAAAATACTACATCCGAGGAGTGAGGTTGCCTTAGGTTAGGATAAATAACGTTATAGACGTATATAATGTTCCCACGGAGAGGTACGGGCCGACACGACCGGGATTATGTAAAACATTACCAGCGAGGGGCCTGATGGGTTAGGTTAGGTTATATTACGTTATAGACGTATATAACGTTCCCACCGAGAAATAGTGGCCGACCAGCCAGGAATGTTGTAAAATACTACATCCGAAATGTTAGGCTACCTTAGCTTAGGATATATAACGTTATAGACGTTTATAATGTTCCCACGGAGAGGCACGGTCCGACACGACCGGGATTCTGTAAAACATTACCAGCGAGGGGCTAGATGGATTAGGTTAGGCTATATTACGTTATAGACGTATATAACGTTCCCATCGAGAAGTAGGGGCCGACCCGCCAGGTATGTTGTAAAATACTACATCCGAGATGTTAGGTTGCCTTAGGTTAGGATATATATCGTTATAGACGTATATAATGTTCCCACGGAGAGGTACGGTCCGACACGACCGCGATTCTGTAAAACATTACGAGCGGGGGGCCAGACGGGTTAGGTTAGGATATATTACGTTATAGAAGTATATAATGTTCCCACGTAGAGGTACGGTCCGACACTGCCGGGATTCTGTAAAACATTACCAGCGAGGGGCTAGATGGGTTAGGTTAGGTTATATTACGTTATAGACGTAAATAATGTTCCCACCGAGAAGTAGCGGCCGGCCCGACCGGAATGTTGTAAAATACTACATCCGAGGAGTGAGGTTGCCTTCGGTTAGGATAAATAAGGTTATAGACGTATATAATGTTCCCACGGAGAGGTACGGGCCGACACGACCGGGATTATGTAAAACATTACCAGCCAGGGGCTAGATGGGTTAGGTTAGGTTATATTACGTTATAGACCTATATAATGTTCCAACCGAGAAGTAGGGGCCGACCCGCCAGGTATGTTGTAAAATACTACATTCGAGGAGTAAGGTTGCCTTAGGTTAGGATATATAACGTTATAGACGTACCTAATGTCTCCACGTAGAGGTACGGTTCAACACGGCCGGAATTCTCCAAAACATTACCAACGAGGGGCCAGATGGGTTAGGTTAGGTTATATTACGTTATAGACGTATATAATGTTCCCACCGAGAAGTAGTGGCCGACCCGCCAGGAATGTTGTAATATAATACATCCGAAATATTAGGCTGCCTTAGGTTAGGATATATAACGATATAGACGTTTATAATGTTCCCACGGAGAGGTACGGGCCGACCCAACCGGGATTCTGTAAAACATTACCAGCGAGGGGCCAGATGGATTAGGTTAGGATATATAACGTTATAGACGTATATAATGTTCCCACGGAGAGGTACGGGCCGTCACGACCGGGATTCTGTAAAACATTACCACCCAGGTGCTAGATGGGTTAGGTTAGGTTATATTACGTTATAGACCTATATAATTTCCAACTGAGAAGTAGGGGCCGACCCGCCAGGTATGTTGTAAAATACTACATCCGAGGTGTGAGGTTGCCTTAGGTTAGGATATATAACGTGATAGACGTATATAATGTTCCCACGGAGAGGTACGGGCCGTCACGACCGGGATTCTGCAAAACATTACCAGCCAGGGGCTAGATGGGTTAGGTTAGGTTATATTACGTTATAGAGATATACAATGTTCCAACCGAGAAGTAGGGGCCGACCCGCCAGGTATGTTGTAATATACTACATCCGAAATATTAGGCTGCCTTAGGTTAGGATATATAACGCTATAGACGTTTATAATGTTCCCACGGAGGGGCACGGTCCGTCACGACCGGGATTCTGTAAAACATTACCAGCGGGGGGTTAGATGGGTTAGGTTAGGCTATATTACGTTATAGACGTACATAACGTTCCCATCGTGAAGTAGGGGCCGACCTGCCAGGTATGTTGTAAAATACTACATCCGAGGTGTGAGGTTGCCTTAGGTTAGGATATATAACGTTATAGACGTATATAATGTTCCCACCGGGAGGTACGGGCCGACAGTACCGGGATTCTGTAAAACATTACCAGCGAGGGGGTAGATGGGATAGGTTAGGTTATATTACGTTATAGACGTATATAACGTTCCCATCGAGAAGTAGGGGCCGACCCGCCAGGTATGTTGTAAAATACTACATCCGAAATGTTAGGCTACCTTAGCTTAGGATATATAACGTTATAGACGTTTATAATGTTCCCACGGAGAGGTACGGGCCGACCCAACCGGGATTCTGTAAAACATTACCAGCGAGGGGCCAGATGGATTAGGTTAGGATATATAACGTTATAGACGTATATAATGTTCCCACGGAGAGGTACGGGCCGTCACGACCGGGATTCTGTAAAACATTACCACCCAGGGGCTAGATGGGTTAGGTTAGGTTATATTACGTTATAGACCTATATAATTTCCAACCGAGAAGTAGGGGCCGACCCGCCAGGTATGTTGTAAAATACTACATCCGAGGTGTGAGGTTGCCTTAGGTTAGGTTATATAGCGTTATAGACGTATCTAATGTCTCCACGTAAAGTTACGGGCCGACACGACCGGGATTCTGTAAAACATTATCAGCGAGGGGCTAGATGGGTTAGGTTAGGTTATATTACGTTATAGACGTATATAACGTTCCCACCGAGAAATAGTGGCCGACCCGCCAGGAATGTTGTAATATACTACATCCGAAATGTTAGGTTGCTTTAGGTTAGGATATATAACGTTATAGACGTACATAATTTTCCCACGGAGAGGCACGGTCCGTCACGACCGGGATTCTGTAAAACATTACCAGCGGGAGGCTAGATGGGTTAGGTTAGGCTATATTACGTTATAGACGTATATAACGTTCCCATCGAGAAGTAGGGGCCGACCCGCCAGGTATGTTGTAAAATACTACATCCGAGGTGTGAGGTTGCCTTAGGTTAGGATATATAACGTTACAGACGTATATTATGTTCCCACGAAGAGGTACGGGCCGTCACGACCGGGATTCTGTAAAACATTACCAGCGAGGGGCTAGATGGATTAGGTTAGGCTATATTACGTTATAGACGTAAATAACGTTCCCATCGAGAAGTAGGGGCCGACCCGCCAGGAATGTTGTAAAATACTACATCCGAGGAGTGAGGTTGCCTTAGGTTAGGATATATAACGTTATAGACGTATATGATGTTCCCACGGAGAGGTACGGGCCGACACGACCGGGATTCTGTAAAACATTACCAGCGAGCGGCTAGATGGGTTAGGTTAGGTTATATTACGTTATAAACGTATATAATGTTCCCACCGAGAAGTAGGGGCCGGCCCGCCAGGAATGTTGTAAAATACTACATCCGAGGTGTGAGGTTGCCTTAGGTTAGGATATATATCGTTATAGACGTATATAATGTTCCCACGGCGAGGTACGGGCCGACAGGACCGGGATTCTGTAAAACATTACCAGCGAGGCGCCTGATGGGTTAGGTTAGGTTATATTACGTTATAGACGTATATAACGTTCCCACCGAGAAATAGTGGCCGACCCGCCAGGAATGTTGTAATATACTACATCCGAAATGTTAGGTTGCTTTAGGTTAGGATATATTACGTTATAGACGTACATAATTTTCCCACGGAGGGGCACGGTCCGTCACGACCGGGATTCTGTAAAACATTACCAGCGGGGGGTTAGATGGGTTAGGTTAGGCTATATTACGTTATAGACGTATATAACGTTCCCATCGAGAAGTAGGGGCCGACCCGCCAGGTATGTTGTAAAATACTACATCCGAGGTGTGAGGTTGCCTTAGGTTAGGATATATAACGTTACAGACGTATATTATGTTCCCACGAAGAGGTACGGACCGTCACGACCGGGATTCTGTAAAACATTACCAGCGAGGGGCTAGATGGATTAGGTTAGGCTATATTACGTTATAGACGTAAATAACGTTCCCATCGAGAAGTAGGGGCCGACCCGCCAGGAATGTTGTAAAATACTACATCCGAGGAGTGAGGTTGCCTTAGGTTAGGATATATAACGTTATAGACGTATATAATGTTCCCACGGAGAGGTACGGGCCGACACGACCGGGATTCTGTAAAACATTACCAGCGAGCGGCTAGATGGGTTAGGTTAGGTTATATTACGTTATAAACGTATATAATGTTCCCACCGAGAAGTAGGGGCCGGCCCGCCAGGAATGTTGTAAAATACTACATCCGAGGTGTGAGGTTGCCTTAGGTTAGGATATATATCGTTATAGACGTATATAATGTTCCCACGGCGAGGTACGGGCCGACAGGACCGAGATTCTGTAAAACATTACCAGCGAGGCGCCTGATGGGTTAGGTTAGGTTATATTACGTTATAGACGTATATAACGTTCCCACCGAGAAATAGTGGCCGACCCGCCAGGAATGTTGTAATATACTACATCCGAAATGTTAGGTTGCTTTAGGTTAGGATATATTACGTTATAGACGTACATAATTTTCCCACGGAGGGGCACGGTCCGTCACGACCGGGATTCTGTAAAACATTACCAGCGGGGGGTTAGATGGGTTAGGTTAGGCTATATTACGTTATAGACGTACATAACGTTCCCATCGTGAAGTAGGGGCCGACCCGCCAGGTATGTTGTAAAATACTACATCCGAGGTGTGAGGTTGCCTTAGGTTAGGATATATAACGTTATAGACGTATATAATGTTCCCACCGAGAGGGACGGGCCGACAGTACCGGGATTCTGTAAAACATTACCAGCGAGGGGCTAGATGGATTAGGTTAGGCTATATTACGTTATAGACGTAAATAACGTTCCCATCGAGAAGTAGGGGCCGACCCGCCAGGAATGTTGTAAAATACTACATCCGAGGAGTGAGGTTGCCTTAGGTTAGGATATATAACGTTATAGACGTATATAATGTTCCCACGGAGAGGTACGGGCCGACACGACCGGGATTCTGTAAAACATTACCAGCGAGCGGCTAGATGGGTTAGGTTAGGTTATATTACGTTATAAACGTATATAATGTTCCCACCGAGAAGTAGGGGCCGGCCCGCCAGGAATGTTGTAAAATACTACATCCGAGGTGTGAGGTTGCCTTAGGTTAGGATATATATCGTTATAGACGTATATAATGTTCCCACGGCGAGGTACGGGCCGACAGGACCGGGATTCTGTAAAACATTACCAGCGAGGCGCCTGATGGGTTAGGTTAGGTTATATTACGTTATAGACGTATATAACGTTCCCACCGAGAAATAGTGGCCGACCCGCCAGGAATGTTGTAATATACTACATCCGAAATGTTAGGTTGCTTTAGGTTAGGATATATTACGTTATAGACGTACATAATTTTCCCACGGAGGGGCACGGTCCGTCACGACCGGGATTCTGTAAAACATTACCAGCGGGGGGTTAGATGGGTTAGGTTAGGCTATATTACGTTATAGACGTACATAACGTTCCCATCGTGAAGTAGGGGCCGACCCGCCAGGTATGTTGTAAAATACTACATCCGAGGTGTGAGGTTGCCTTAGGTTAGGATATATAACGTTATAGACGTATATAATGTTCCCACCGAGAGGGACGGGCCGACAGTACCGGGATTCTGTAAAACATTACCAGCGAGGGGCTAGATGGATTAGGTTAGGCTATATTACGTTATAGACGTAAATAACGTTCCCATCGAGAAGTAGGGGCCGACCCGCCAGGAATGTTGTAAAATACTACATCCGAGGAGTGAGGTTGCCTTAGGTTAGGATATATAACGTTATAGACGTATATAATGTTCCCACGGAGAGGTACGGGCCGACACGACCGGGATTCTGTAAAACATTACCAGCGAGCGGCTAGATGGGTTAGGTTAGGTTATATTACGTTATAAACGTATATAATGTTCCCACCGAGAAGTAGGGGCCGGCCCGCCAGGAATGTTGTAAAATACTACATCCGAGGTGTGAGGTTGCCTTAGGTTAGGATATATATCGTTATAGACGTATATAATGTTCCCACGGCGAGGTACGGGCCGACAGGACCGGGATTCTGTAAAACATTACCAGCGAGGCGCCTGATGGGTTAGGTTAGGTTATATTACGTTATAGACGTATATAACGTTCCCACCGAGAAATAGTGGCCGACCCGCCAGGAATGTTGTAATATACTACATCCGAAATGTTAGGTTGCTTTAGGTTAGGATATATTACGTTATAGACGTACATAATTTTCCCACGGAGGGGCACGGTCCGTCACGACCGGGATTCTGTAAAACATTACCAGCGGGGGGTTAGATGGGTTAGGTTAGGCTATATTACGTTATAGACGTACATAACGTTCCCATCGTGAAGTAGGGGCCGACCCGCCAGGTATGTTGTAAAATACTACATCCGAGGTGTGAGGTTGCCTTAGGTTAGGATATATAACGTTACAGACGTATATTATGTTCCCACGTAGAGGTACGGTCCGACACTGCCGGGATTCTGTAAAACATTACCAGCGAGGGGCTAGATGGGTTAGGTTAGGTTACATTACGTTATAGACGTAAATAATGTTCCCACCGAGAAGTAACGGCCGGCCCGACCGGAATGTTGTAAAATACTACATCCGAGGAGTGAGGTTGCCTTAGGTTAGGATAAATAACGTTATAGACGTATATAATGTTCCCACGGAGAGGTACGGGCCGACACGACCGGGATTATGTAAAACATTACCAACGAGGGGCCAGATGGGTTAGGTTAGGTTATATTACGTTATAGACGTATATAATGTTCCCACCGAGAAGTAGTGGCCGACCCGCCAGGAATGTTATAATATACTACATCCGAAATATTAGGCTGCCTTAGGTTAGGATATATAACGCTATAGACGTTTATAATGTTCCCACGGAGAGATACGGGCCGACCCAACCGGGATTCTGTAAAACATTACCAGCGAGGGGCCAGATGGATTAGGTTAGGATATATAACGTTATAGACGTATATAATGTTCCCACGGAGAGGTACGGGCCGTCACGACCGGGATTCTGTAAAACATTACCACCCAGGGGCTAGATGGGTTAGGTTAGGTTATATTACGTTATAGACCTATATAATTTCCAACTGAGAAGTAGGGGCCGACCCGCCAGGTATGTTGTAAAATACTACATCCGAGGTGTGAGGTTGCCTTAGGTTAGGATATATAACGTGATAGACGTATATAATGTTCCCACGGAGAGGTACGGGCCGTCACGACCGGGATTCTGCAAAACATTACCAGCCAGGGGCTAGATGGGTTAGGTTAGGTTATATTACGTTATAGAGATATACAATGTTCCAACCGAGAAGTAGGGGCCGACCCGCCATGTATGTTGTAATATACTACATCCGAAATATTAGGCTGCCTTAGGTTAGGATATATAACGCTATAGACGTTTATAATGTTCCCACGGAGAGGTACGGGCCGACCCAACCGGGATTCTGTAAAACATTACCAGCGAGGGGCCAGCTGGATTAGGTTAGGATATATAACGTTATAGACGTATATAATGTTCCCACGGAGAGGTACGGGCCGTCACGACCGGGATTCTGTAAAACATTACCACCCAGGGGCTAGATGGGTTAGGTTAGGTTATATTACGTTATAGACCTATATAATTTCCAACCGAGAAGTAGGGGCCGAACCGCCAGGTATGTTGTAAAATACTACATCCGAGGTGTGAGGTTGCCTTAGGTTAGGATATATAACGTTATAGACGTACCTAATGTCTCCACGTAGAGGTACGGTCCAACACGGCCGGAATTCTCTAAAACATTACCAACGAGGGGCCAGATGGGTTAGGTTAGGTTATATTACGTTATAGACGTATATAATGTTCCCACCGAGAAGTAGTGGCCGACCCGCCAGGAATGTTGTAATATACTACATCCGAAATATTAGGCTGCCTTAGGTTAGGATATATAACGCTATAGACGTTTATAATGTTCCCACGGAGAGGTACGGGCCGACCCAACCGGGATTCTGTAAAACATTACCAGCGAGGGGCCAGATGGATTAGGTTAGGATATATAACGTTGTAGACGTATATAATGTTCCCACGGAGAGGTACGGGCCGTCACGACCGGGATTCTGTAAAACATTACCACCCAGGGGCTAGATGGGTTAGGTTAGGTTATATTACGTTATAGACCTATATAATTTCCAACTGAGAAGTAGGGGCCGACCCGCCAGGTATGTTGTAAAATACTACATCCGAGGTGTGAGGTTGCCTTAGGTTAGGATATATAACGTGATAGACGTATATAATGTTCCCACGGAGAGGTACGGGCCGTCACGACCGGGATTCTGCAAAACATTACCAGCCAGGGGCTAGATGGATTAGGTTAGGTTATATTACGTTATAGAGATATACAATGTTCCAACCGAGAAGTAGGGGCCGAACCGCCAGGTATGTTGTAAAATACTACATCCGAGGTGTGAGGTTGCCTTAGGTTAGGATATATAACGTTATAGACGTATATAATGTTCCCACGGAGAGGTACGGGCCGTCACGACCGGGATTCTGTAAAACATTACCAGCCAGGGGCTAGATGGGTTAGGTTAGGTTATATTACGTTATAGAGATATACAATGTTCCAACCGAGAAGTAGGGGCCGACCCGCCAGGTATGTTGTAAAATACTACATCCGAGATGTTAGGTTGCCTTAGGTTAGGATATATATCGTTATAGACGTATATAATGTTCCCACGGAGAGGTACGGTCCGACACGACCGCGATTCTGTAAAACATTACGAGCGGGGGGCCAGACGGGTTAGGTTAGGATATATTACGTTATAGAAGTATATAATGTTCCCACGTAGAGGTACGGTCCGACACTGCCGGGATTCTGTAAAACATTACCAGCGAGGGGCTAGATGGGTTAGGTTAGGTTATATTACGTTATAGACGTAAATAATGTTCCCACCGAGAAGTAGCGGCCGGCCCGACCGGAATGTTGTAAAATACTACATCCGAGGAGTGAGGTTGCCTTCGGTTAGGATAAATAACGTTATAGACGTATATAATGTTCCCACGGAGAGGTACGGGCCGACACGACCGGGATTATGTAAAACATTACCAGCCAGGGGCTAGATGGGTTAGGTTAGGTTATATTACGTTATAGACCTATATAATGTTCCAACCGAGAAGTAGGGGCCGACCCGCCAGGTATGTTGTAAAATACTACATTCGAGGAGCAAGGTTGCCTTAGGTTAGGATATATAACGTTATAGACGTACCTAATGTCTCCACGTAGAGGTACGGTCCAACACGGCCGGAATTCTCCAAAACATTACCAACGAGGGGCCAGATGGGTTAGGTTAGGTTATATTACGTTATAGACGTATATAATGTTCCCACCGAGAAGTAGTGGCCGACCCGCCAGGAATGTTGTAATATAATACATCCGAAATATTAGGCTGCCTTAGGTTAGGATATATAACGCTATAGGCGTTTATAATGTTCCCACGGAGAGGTACGGGCCGACCCAACCGGGATTCTGTAAAACATTACCAGCGAGGGGCCAGATGGATTAGGTTAGGATATATAACGTTATAGACGTATATAATGTTCCCACGGAGAGGTACGGGCCGTCACGACCGGGATTCTGTAAAACATTACCACCCAGGGGCTAGATGGGTTAGGTTAGGTTATATTACGTTATAGACCTATATAATTTCCAACTGAGAAGTAGGGGCCGACCCGCCAGGTATGTTGTAAAATACTACATCCGAGGTGTGAGGTTGCCTTAGGTTAGGATATATAACGTGATAGACGTATATAATGTTCCCACGGAGAGGTACGGGCCGTCACGACCGGGATTCTGCAAAACATTACCAGCCAGGGGCTAGATGGGTTAGGTTAGGTTATATTACGTTATAGAGATATACAATGTTCCAACCGAGAAGTAGGGGCCGACCTGCCAGGTATGTTGTAATATACTACATCCGAAATATTAGGCTGCCTTAGGTTAGGATATATAACGCTATAGACGTTTATAATGTTCCCACGGAGAGGTACGGGCCGACCCAACCGGGATTCTGTAAAACATTACCAGCGAGGGGCCAGCTGGATTAGGTTAGGATATATAACGTTATAGACGTATATAATGTTCCCACGGAGAGGTACGGGCCGTCACGACCGGGATTCTGTAAAACATTACCACCCAGGGGCTAGATGGGTTAGGTTAGGTTATATTACGTTATAGACCTATATAATTTCCAACCGAGAAGTAGGGGCCGACCCGCCAGGTATGTTGTAAAATACTACATCCGAGGTGTGAGGTTGCCTTAGGTTAGGATATATAACGTTATAGACGTATATAATGTTCCCACGGAGAGGTACGGGCCGACACGACCGGGATTATGTAAAACATTACCAGCCAGGGGCTAGATGGGTTAGGTTAGGTTATATTACGTTATAGACCTATATAATGTTCCAACCGAGAAGTAGGGGCCGACCCGCCAGGTATGTTGTAAAATACTACATTCGAGGAGTAAGGTTGCCTTAGGTTAGGATATATAACGTTATAGACGTACCTAATGTCTCCACGTAGAGGTACGGTCCAACACGGCCGGAATTCTCTAAAACATTACCAACGAGGGGCCAGATGGGTTAGGTTAGGTTACATTACGTTATAGACGTATATAATGTTCCCACCGAGAAGTAGTGGCCGACCCGCCAGGAATGTTGTAATATACTACATCCGAAATATTAGGCTGCCTTAGGTTAGGATATATAACGCTATAGACGTTTATAATGTTCCCACGGAGAGGTACGGGCCGACCCAACCGGGATTCTGTAAAACATTACCAGCGAGGTGCCAGATGGATTAGGTTAGGATATATAACGTTATAGACGTATATAATGTTCCCACGGAGAGGTACGGGCCGTCACGACCGGGATTCTGTAAAACATTACCACCCAGGGGCTAGATGGGTTAGGTTAGGTTATATTACGTTATAGACCTATATAATTTCCAACTGAGAAGTAGGGGCCGACCCGCCAGGTATGTTGTAAAATACTACATCCGAGGTGTGAGGTTGCCTTAGGTTAGGATATATAACGTGATAGACGTATATAATGTTCCCACGGAGAGGTACGGGCCGTCACGACCGGGATTCTGCAAAACATTACCAGCCAGGGGCTAGATGGGTTAGGTTAGGTTATATTACGTTATAGAGATATACAATGTTCCAACCGAGAAGTAGGGGCCGACCCGCCATGTATGTTGTAATATACTACATCCGAAATATTAGGCTGCCTTAGGTTAGGATATATAACGCTATAGACGTTTATAATGTTCCCACGAAGAGGTACGGGCCGACCCAACCGGGATTCTGTAAAACATTACCAGCGAGGGGCCAGCTGGATTAGGTTAGGATATATAACGTTATAGACGTATATAATGTTCCCACGGAGAGGTACGGGCCGTCACGACCGGGATTCTGTAAAACATTACCACCCAGGGGCTAGATGGGTTAGGTTAGGTTATATTACGTTATAGACCTATATAATTTCCAACCGAGAAGTAGGGGCCGAACCGCCAGGTATGTTGTAAAATACTACATCCGAGGTGTGAGGTTGTCTTAGGTTAGGATATATAACGTTATAGACGTACCTAATGTCTCCACGTAGAGTTACGGTCCAACACGGCCGGAATTCTCTAAAACATTACCAACGAGGGGCCAGATGGGTTAGGTTAGGTTATATTACGTTATAGACGTATATAATGTTCCCACCGAGAAGTAGTGGCCGACCCGCCAGGATTGTTGTAATATACTACATCCGAAATATTAGGCTGCCTTAGGTTAGGATATATAACGCTATAGACGTTTATAATGTTCCCACGGAGAGGTACGGGCCGACCCAACCGGGATTCTGTAAAACATTACCAGCGAGGGGCCAGATGGATTAGGTTAGGATATATAACGTTATAGACGTATATAATGTTCCCACGGAGAGGTACGGGCCGTCACGACCGGGATTCTGTAAAACATTACCACCCAGGGGCTAGATGGGTTAGGTTAGGTTATATTACGTTATAGACCCATATAATTTCCAACTGAGAAGTAGGGGCCGACCCGCCAGGTATGTTGTAAAATACTACATCCGAGGTGTGAGGTTGCCTTAGGTTAGGATATATAACGTGATAGACGTATATAATGTTCCCACGGAGAGGTACGGGCCGTCACGACCGGGATTCTGCAAAACATTACCAGCCAGGGGCTAGATGGGTTAGGTTAGGTTATATTACGTTATAGAGATATACAATGTTCCAACCGAGAAGTAGGGGCCGAACCGCCAGGTATGTTGTAAAATACTACATCCGAGGTGTGAGGTTGCCTTAGGTTAGGATATATAACGTTATAGACGTATATAATGTTCCCACGGAGAGGTACGGGCCGTCACGACCGGGATTCTGTAAAACATTACCAGCCAGGGGCTAGATGGGTTAGGTTAGGTTATATTACGTTATAGAGATATACAATTTTCCAACCGAGAAGTAGGGGCCGACCCGCCAGGTATGTTGTAAAATACTACATCCGAGGTGTGAGGTTGCCTTAGGTTAGAATATATAGCGTTATAGACGTATCTAATGTCTCCACGTAGAGTTACGGGCCGACACGACCGGGATTCTGTAAAACATTACCACCCAGGGGCTAGATGGGTTAGGTTAGGTTATATTACGTTATAGACCTATATAATTTCCAACTGAGAAGTAGGGGCCGACCCGCCAGGTATGTTGTAAAATACTACATCCGAGATGTTAGGTTGCCTTAGGTTAGGATATATATCGTTATAGACGTATATAATGTTCCCACGGAGAGGTACGGTCCGACACGACCGCGATTCTGTAAAACATTACGAGCGGGGGGCCAGACGGGTTAGGTTAGGATATATTACGTTATAGAAGTATATAATGTTCCCACGTAGAGGTACGGTCCGACACTGCCGGGATTCTGTAAAACATTACCAGCGAGGGGCTAGATGGGTTAGGTTAGGTTATATTACGTTATAGACGTAAATAATGTTCCCACCGAGAAGTAGCGGCCGGCCCGATCGGAATGTTGTAAAATACTACATCCGAGGAGTGAGGTTGCCTTCGGTTAGGATAAATAACGTTATAGACGTATATAATGTTCCCACGGAGAGGTACGGGCCGACACGACCGGGATTATGTAAAACATTACCTGCCAGGGGCTAGATGGGTTAGGTTAGGTTATATTACGTTATAGACCTATAAAATGTTCCAACCGAGAAGTAGGGTCCGACCCGCCAGGTATGTTGTAAAATACTACATTCGAGGAGTAAGGTTGCCTTAGGTTAGGATATATAACGTTATAGACGTACCTAATGTCTCCACGTAGAGGTACGGTCCAACACGGCCGGAATTCTCCAAAACATTACCAACGAGGGGCCAGATGGGTTAGGTTAGGTTATATTACGTTATAGACGTATATAATGTTCCCACCGAGAAGTAGTGGCCGACCCGCCAGGAATGTTGTAATATAATACATCCGAAATATTAGGCTGCCTTAGGTTAGGATATATAACGCTATAGACGTTTATAATGTTCCCACGGAGAGGTACGGGCCGAACCAACCGGGATTCTGTAAAACATTACCAGCGAGGGGCCAGATGGATTAGGTTAGGATATATAACGTTATAGACGTATATAATGTTCCCACGGAGAGGTACGGGCCGTCACGACCGGGATTCTGTAAAACATTACCACCCAGGTGCTAGATGGGTTAGGTTAGGTTATATTACGTTATAGACCTATATAATTTCCAACTGAGAAGTAGGGGCCGACCCGCCAGGTATGTTGTAAAATACTACATCCGAGGTGTGAGGTTGCCTTAGGTTAGGATATATAACGTGATAGACGTATATAATGTTCCCACGGAGAGGTACGGGCCGTCACGACCGGGATTCTGCAAAACATTACCAGCCAGGGGCTAGATGGGTTAGGTTATGTTATATTACGTTATAGAGATATACAATGTTCCAACCGAGAAGTAGGGGCCGACCCGCCATGTATGTTGTAATATACTACATCCGAAATATTAGGCTGCCTTAGGTTAGGATATATAACGCTATAGACGTTTATAATGTTCCCACGGAGAGGTACGGGCCGACCCAACCGGGATTCTGTAAAACATTACCAGCGAGGGGCCAGCTGGATTAGGTTAGGATATATAACGTTATAGACGTATATAATGTTCCCACGGAGAGGTACGGGCCGTCACGACCGGGATTCTGTAAAACATTACCACCCAGGGGCTAGATGGGTTAGGTTAGGTTATATTACGTTATAGACCTATATAATTTCCAACCGAGAAGTAGGGGCCGAACCGCCAGGTATGTTGTAAAATACTACATCCGAGGTGTGAGGTTGCCTTAGGTTAGGATATATAACGTTATAGACGTACCTAATGTCTCCACGTAGAGGTACGGTCCAACACGGCCGGAATTCTCTAAAACATTACCAACGAGGGGCCAGATGGGTTAGGTTAGGTTATATTACGTTATAGACGTATATAATGTTCCCACCGAGAAGTAGTGGCCGACCCGCCAGGAATGTTGTAATATACTACATCCGAAATATTAGGCTGCCTTAGGTTAGGATATATAACGCTATAGACGTTTATAATGTTCCCACGGAGAGGTACGGGCCGACCCAACCGGGATTCTGTAAAACATTACCAGCGAGGGGCCAGATGGATTAGGTTAGGATATATAACGTTATAGACGTATATAATGTTCCCACGGAGAGGTACGGGCCGTCACGACCGGGATTCTGTAAAACATTACCACCCAGGGGCTAGATGGGTTAGGTTAGGTTATATTACGTTATAGACCTATATAATGTTCCAACCGAGAAGTAGGGTCCGACCCGCCAGGTATGTTGTAAAATACTACATTCGAGGAGTAAGGTTGCCTTAGGTTAGGATATATAACGTTATAGACGTACCTAATGTCTCCACGTAGAGGTACGGTCCAACACGGCCGGAATTCTCCAAAACATTACCAACGAGGGGCCAGATGGGTTAGGTTAGGTTATATTACGTTATAGACGTATATAATGTTCCCACCGAGAAGTAGTGGCCGACCCGCCAGGAATGTTGTAATATAATACATCCGAAATATTAGGCTGCCTTAGGTTAGGATATATAACGCTATAGACGTTTATAATGTTCCCACGGAGAGGTACGGGCCGAACCAACCGGGATTCTGTAAAACATTACCAGCGAGGGGCCAGATGGATTAGGTTAGGATATATAACGTTATAGACGTATATAATGTTCCCACGGAGAGGTACGGGCCGTCACGACCGGGATTCTGTAAAACATTACCACCCAGGTGCTAGATGGGTTAGGTTAGGTTATATTACGTTATAGACCTATATAATTTCCAACTGAGAAGTAGGGGCCGACCCGCCAGGTATGTTGTAAAATACTACATCCGAGGTGTGAGGTTGCCTTAGGTTAGGATATATAACGTGATAGACGTATATAATGTTCCCACGGAGAGGTACGGGCCGTCACGACCGGGATTCTGCAAAACATTACCAGCCAGGGGCTAGATGGGTTAGGTTAGGTTATATTACGTTATAGAGATATACAATGTTCCAACCGAGAAGTAGGGGCCGACCCGCCATGTATGTTGTAATATACTACATCCGAAATATTAGGCTGCCTTAGGTTAGGATATATAACGCTATAGACGTTTATAATGTTCCCACGGAGAGGTACGGGCCGACCCAACCGGGATTCTGTAAAACATTACCAGCGAGGGGCCAGCTGGATTAGGTTAGGATATATAACGTTATAGACGTATATAATGTTCCCACGGAGAGGTACGGGCCGTCACGACCGGGATTCTGTAAAACATTACCACCCAGGGGCTAGATGGGTTAGGTTAGGTTATATTACGTTATAGACCTATATAATTTCCAACCGAGAAGTAGGGGCCGAACCGCCAGGTATGTTGTAAAATACTACATCCGAGGTGTGAGGTTGCCTTAGGTTAGGATATATAACGTTATAGACGTACCTAATGTCTCCACGTAGAGGTACGGTCCAACACGGCCGGAATTCTCTAAAACATTACCAACGAGGGGCCAGATGGGTTAGGTTAGGTTATATTACGTTATAGACGTATATAATGTTCCCACCGAGAAGTAGTGGCCGACCCGCCAGGAATGTTGTAATATACTACATCCGAAATATTAGGCTGCCTTAGGTTAGGATATATAACGCTATAGACGTTTATAATGTTCCCACGGAGAGGTACGGGCCGTCACGACCGGGATTCTGTAAAACATTACCAGCCAGGGGCTAGATGGGTTAGGTTAGGTTATATTACGTTATAGAGATATACAATTTTCCAACCGAGAAGTAGGGGCCGACCCGCCAGGTATGTTGTAAAATACTACATCCGAGGTGTGAGGTTGCCTTAGGTTAGAATATATAGCGTTATAGACGTATCTAATGTCTCCACGTAGAGTTACGGGCCGACACGACCGGGATTCTGTAAAACATTACCACCCAGGGGCTAGATGTGTTAGGTTAGGTTATATTACGTTATAGACGTAAATAACGTTCCCATCGAGAAGTAGGGGCCGACCCGCCAGGAATGTTGTAAAATACTACATCCGAGGAGTGAGGTTGCCTTAGGTTAGGATATATAACGTTACAGACGTATATAATGTTCCCACCGAGACTTACGGGGCTACACGAACGGGATTCTGTAAAACTTTCCCAGCGAAGGGCTAGATGGGTTAGGATAGGTTATATTACGTTATAGACGTATATAATGTTCCCACCGAGAAGTAGGGGCCGACCGGCCAGGAATGTTGTAAAATACTACATCCGAGTGTGAGGTTGCCTTAGGTTAGGTTATATAGCGTTATAGACGTATCTAATGTCTCCACGTAGAGTTACGGGCCGACACGACCGGGATTCTGTAAAACATTACCACCCAGGGGCTAGATGTGTTAGGTTAGGTTATATTACGTTATAGACGTAAATAACGTTCCCATCGAGAAGTAGGGGCCGACCCGCCAGGAATGTTGTAAAATACTACATCCGAGGAGTGAGGTTGCCTTAGGTTAGGATATATAACGTTACAGACGTATATAATGTTCCCACGGCGAGGTACGGGCCGACAGGACCGGGATTCTGTAAAACATTACCAGCGAGGGGCCTGATGGGTTAGGTTAGGTTATATTACGTTATAGACGTATATAACGTTCCCGCCGAGAAATAGTGGCCGACCCGCCACGTATGTTCTAAAATACTACATCCGAGGTGTGAGGTTGCCTTAGGTTAGGATATATAGCGTATTAGACGTATATAATGTTCCCGCGAAGGTGTACGGGCCGCCGCGACCGGGATTCTGCAAAACATTACCAGCCAGGGGCTAGATGGGTTAGGTTAGGCTATATTACGTTATAGACGTAAATAACGTTCCCATCGAGAAGTAGGGGCCGACCCGCCAGGAATGTTGTAAAATACTACATCCGAGGAGTGAGGTTGCCTTAGGTTAGGATATATAACGTTATAGACGTATATAATGTTCCCGCGGAGAGGTACGGGCCGACACGACCGGGATTCTGTAAAACATTACCAGCGAGCGGCTAGATGGGTTAGGTTAGGTTATATTACGTTATAAACGTATATAATGTTCCCACCGAGAAGTAGGGGCCGGCCCGCCAGGAATGTTGTAAAATACTACATCCGAGGTGTGAGGTTGCCTTAGGTTAGGATATATATCGTTATAGACGTATATAATGTTCCCACGGCGAGGTACGGGCCGACAGGACCGGGATTCTGTAAAACATTAACAGCGAGGGGCCTGATGGGTTAGGTTAGGTTATATTACGTTATAGACGTATATAACGTTCCCACCGAGAAATAGTGGCCGACCCGCCAGGAATGTTGTAATATACTACATCCGAAATGTTAGGTTGCTTTAGGTTAGGATATATAACGTTATAGACGTACATAATTTTCCCACGGAGAGGCACGGTCCGTCACGACCGGGATTCTGTAAAACATTACCAGCGGGGGGCTAGATGGGTCAGGTTAGGCTATATTACGTTATAGACGTATATAATGTTCCCACCGAGAAGTAGGGGCCGACCGGCCAGGAATGTTGTAAAATACTACATCCGAGTGTGAGGTTGCCTTAGGTTAGGTTATATAGCGTTATAGACGTATCTAATGTCTCCACGTAGAGTTACGGGCCGACACGACCGGGATTCTGTAAAACATTATGAGCGAGGGGCTAGATGGGTTAGGTTAGGTTATATTACGTTATAGATGTATATAATGTTCGAACCGAGAAGTAGGGGCCGACCCGCCAGGTATGTTGTAAAATACTACATCCGAGATGTTAGGTTGCCTTAGGTTAGGATATATATCGTTATAGACGTATATAATGTTCCCACGGCGAGGTACGGGCCGACAGGACCGGGATTCTGTAAAACATTACCAGCGAGGGGCCTGATGGGTTAGGTTAGGTTATATTACGTTATAGACGTATATAACGTTCCCGCCGAGAAATAGTGGCCGACGCGCCAGGTATGTTCTAAAATACTACATCCGAGGTGTGAGGTTGCCTTAGGTTAGGATATATAGCGTATTAGACGTATATAATGTTCCCGCGAAGGTGTACGGGCCGCCGCGACCGGGATTCTGCAGAACATTACCAGCCAGGGGCTAGATGGGTTAGGTTGGGTTATATTACGTTATAGACGTATATAACGTTCCCATCGAGAAGTAGGGGCCGACCCGCCAGGTATGTTGTAAAATACTACATCCGAGGTGTGAGGTTGCCTTAGGTTAGGATATATAACGTTACAGACGTATATAATGTTCCCACCGAGACTTACGGGGCTACACGAACGGGATTCTGTAAAACATTCCCAGCGAAGGGCTAGATGGGTTAGGATAGGTTATATTACGTTATAGACGTATATAATGTTCCCACCGAGAAGTAGGGGCCGACCGGCCAGGAATGTTGTAAAATACTACATCCGAGTGTGAGGTTGCCTTAGGTTAGGTTATATAGCGTTATAGACGTATCTAATGTCTCCACGTAGAGTTACGGGCCGACACGACCGGGATTCTGTAAAACATTATGAGCGAGGGGCTAGATGGGTTAGGTTAGGTTATATTACGTTATAGATGTATATAATGTTCGAACCGAGAAGTAGGGGCCGACCCGCCAGGTATGTTGTAAAATACTACATCCGAGATGTTAGGTTGCCTTAGGTTAGGATATATATCGTTATAGACGTATATAATGTTCCCACGGCGAGGTACGGGCCGACAGGACCGGGATTCTGTAAAACATTACCAGCGAAGGGCCTGATGGGTTAGGTTAGGTTATATTACGTTATAGACGTATATAACGTTCCCGCCGAGAAATAGTGGCCGACCCGCCAGGTATGTTCTAAAATACTACATCCGAGGTGTGAGGTTGCCTTAGGTTAGGATATATAGCGTATTAGACGTATATAATGTTCCCGCGAAGGTGTACGGGCCGCCGCGACCGGGATTCTGCAAAACATTACCAGCCAGGGGCTAGATGGGTTAGGTTGGGTTATATTACGTTATAGACGTATATAACGTTCCCATCGAGAAGTAGGGGCCGACCCGCCAGGTATGTTGTAAAATACTACATCCGAGGTGTGAGGTTGCCTTAGGTTAGGATATATAACGTTACAGACGTATATTATGTTCCCACGAAGAGGTACGGGCCGTCACGACCGGGATTCTGTAAAACATTACCAGCGAGGGGCTAGATGGATTAGGTTAGGCTATATTACGTTATAGACGTATATAACGTTCCCATCGAGAAGTAGGGGCCGATCCGCCAGGAATGTTGTAAAATACTACATCCGAGGAGTGAGGTTGCCTTAGGTTAGGATATATAACGTTATAGACGTATATAATGTTCACACGGAGAGGTACGGGCCGTCACGACCGGGATTCTGTAAAACATTACCAGCGGGGGGCTAGATGGGTTAGGTTAGGCTATATTACGTTATAGACGTATATAACGTTCCCATCGTGAAGTAGGGGCCGACCCGCCAGGTATGTTGTAAAATACTACATCCGAGGTGTGAGGTTGCCTTAGGTTAGGATATATAACGTTATAGATGTATATAATGTTCACACCGAGAGGTACGGGCCGACAGTACCGGGATTCTGTAAAACATTACCAGCGAGGGGGTAGATGGGATAGGTTAGGTTATATTACGTTATAGACGTATATAACGTTCCCACCGGGAAGTAGGGGCCGACCCGCCAGGAGTGTTTTAAAATACTACATCCGAGGTGTTAGGTTGCCTTAGGTTAGAATATATAACGCTATAGACGTATATAACGTTCCCACCGGGAAGTAGGGGCAGACCCGCCAGGAATGTTGTAAAATACTACATCCGAGATGTTAGGCTTCCTTAAGTTCGGATATATAACGCTATAGACGTATATAATGTTCCCATGTACAGGTCTGGGCCGACACGACCGGAATTCTGTAAAACATTCCCATCGAGGGGCTAGAAGCGTTAGGTTAGGTTATATTACGTTATAGACGTATATAATGTTCTCACCGATAAGTAGGGGCCGACCCGCCATTAGTGTTGTAAAATACTACATCCGAGGAGTGAGGTTGCCTTAGGTTATGATATATAACGTTATAGACGTATATAATGTCCCCACGGAGAGGAACGGACCGACACGACCGGGATTCTGTAAAAGATTACTAGCGAGGTGTTAGATGGGTTAGGTTAGGTTATATTACCTTATAGACGTATATAACGTTCCTATCGAGAAGTAGGGGCCGAACCGCCAGGAATGTTGTAAAATACTACATCCGAGGTGTTAGGCTGGCTTAGGTTAGGATATATAACCCTATAGACGTATGTAATGTTCCCACGGACAGGTCTGGGCCGACACAACCGGTATTCTGTAAAACATTACCAGCGAGGGGCTAGATGGGTTAGGTTAGGTTATATTACGTTATAGACGTATATAACATTCCCACCGAGAAGTAGGGGCCGACCCGCCAGGAATGTTGTAAAATACTACATCCGTGATGTTAGGCTGCCTTAGGTTAGGATATATAACGCTATAGACGTATATAATGTTCCCACGGACAGGTCTGGGCCGGCACGACCGGGATTCTGTAAAACATTACCAGCGAGGGGCTGGATGGGTTAGGTTAGGTTATATTACGTTATAGATGTATATAACGTTCCCACAGAGAAGTAGGGGCCGACCCGCCAGGAATGTTGTAAAATACTACATCCGAGATGTTAGGCTGCCTTAGGTTAGGATATATAACGCTATAGACATATATAATGTTCGCATGGACAGGCCTGGGCCGATACGACCGGGATTCTGTAAAACATTACCAGCGAGGGGCTGGATGGGTTAGGTTAGGTTATATTACGTTATAGATGTATATAACGTTCCCACCGAGAAGTAGGGGCAGACCCGCCAGGAATGATGTAAAATAATACATCCGAGATGTTAGGCTGCCTTAGGTTAGGATATATAACGTTATAGACGCATATAATGTCCCCACGGAGAGGAACGGGCCGACACGAAAGGGATTCTGTAAAACATTACCAGCGAGGGGCTAGATGGGTTAGGTTAGGTTATATTACGTTATAGACGTATATAACGTTCCCATCGAGAAGTAGGGGCCTACCCGCCAGGAATGTTGTAAAATACTACATCAGAGATGTTAGACTGCCTTAGGCTAGGACATATAACGCAATAGACGTATATAATGTTCCCATGGACAGGTCTGGGCCGACACGACCGGGATTCAGTAAAACATTACCAGCGAGGAGCTAGATGGGTTAGGTTAGGGTATGTTACGTTATAGACGTATATAATGTTCCCACCGAGAAGTAGGGGCCGACCCGCCAGGATTGTTGTAAAATACTACATCCGAGATGTTAGATTGCCTTAGGTTAGGATACATAACGTTATAGACGTATATAATGTTCCCACCGAGACGCACAGGGCTACACGAACTGGATTCTACAAAACATTCCCAGCAAGGGGCTAGAAGGGTTAGGTTAGGTTATATTACGTTATAGGCGTATATAACGTTCCCACCGAGAAATAGGGGCCGACCCGCCAGGAATGCTGTAAAATACTACATCCGAGATCTTAGGCTGCCTTAGGTTATGATATATAACGTTATAGACATATATAATGTTCCCACGGACAGGTCTGGGCCGACACGACCGGGATTCTGTAAAACATTACCAGCGAGGGGCTAGATGGGTTAGGTTAGGTAATATTACGTTATAGACGTATATAATGTTCCCACCGAGAAGTAGGGGCAGACCCGCCAGGAATAATGTAAAATAATACATCCGAGATGTTAGGCTGCCTTAGGTTAGGATATATAACGTTATAGACGCATATAATGTCCCCACGGAGAGGAACGGGCCGACACGAAAGGGATTCTGTAAAACATTACCAGCGAGGGGCTAGATGGGTTAGGTTAGGTTATATTACGTTATAGACGTATATAACGTTCCCATCGAGAAGTAGGGGCCGACCCGCCAGGGGTGTTGTAAAATACTACATCCGCGGTGTTAGGTTGCCTTAGGTTAGGATATATAACGTTATAGACGTATATAATGTCCCCACGGATAGGTACGGGCCGACACGACGGGGATTCTGTAAAACATTACCAGCGAGGTGCTAGATGGGTTAGGTTAGGTTATATTGCGTTATGGACGTATATAACGTTCCCACCGAGAATTAGGGGCCGACCCGCCAGGAATGTTGTAAAATACTACATCCGTGATGTTAGGCTGCCTTAGGTTAGGATATATAACCCTATAGTCGTTTATAATGTTCCCACGGACAGGTCTGGGCCGACACGACCGGGATTCTGTAAAACATTCCCAACGAGGGGCTGGAAGGGTTAGGTTAGATTATATTACTTTATAGACGTATATAACGTTCCCACCGAGAAGTAGTGGCCGACCCGCCAAGAATGTTGTAAAGTACTACATCCGAGGAGTGAGGTTGCCTTAGGTTATGATGTATAACGCTATAGACGCATATAATGTCCCCACGGAGAGGAACGGGCCGACACGAAAGCGATACTGTAAAACATTCCTAGCGAGGGGCTAGAAGGGTTAGGTTAGGTTATATTACGTTATAGACGTATATAATGTTCCCACCGAGAAGTAGGGGCGGACCAGCCAGGAGTGTTGTAAAATACTACATCCGAGGTGTTAGGTTGCCTTAGGATAGGATATATAACGCTATAGACGTATATAATGTTCCCACGACAGGTCTGGGCCGACACGACCGCTATTCTGTAAAACATTACCAGCGAGGGGCTAGATGGATTAGGTTAGGTTATATTACGTTATAGACGTATATAATGTTCCCACCGAGAAGTAGGGGCCGACCCGCCAGGAGTGTTGTAAAATACTACATCCGAGGTGTTAGGTTGCCTTAGGATAGGATATATAACCCTATAGACGTATATAATGTTCCCACGACAGGTCTGGGCCGACACGACCGCTATTCTGTAAAACATTACCAGCGAGGGGCTAGATGGGTTAGGTTAGGTTATATTACTTTATAGACGTATAGAACGTTCCCACCGAGAAGTAGGGGCAGGCCCGCCAGGAATGTTGTAAAATAATACATCCGAGATGTTAGGCTGCCTTAGGTTAGGATATATAACGCTATAGACGTATATGATGTTCCCACGGACAGGTCGGGGCCGACACGACCGGGATTCTGTAAAACATTCCCAGCGAGGGGCTAGAAGGGTTAGGTTAGGTTATATTACTTTATAGACGTATATAACGTTCCCACCGAGAAGTAGGGGCCGACCCGCCATGAATGTTGTAAAATACTTCATCCGTGATGTTAGGCTGCCTTAGGTTAGGATATATAACGCTATAGACGTATATAATGTTCCCACTGAGACGTACGGGGCTACAAGAACGGCATTCTACAAAACATTCCCAGCGAGGTGCTAGATGGATTAGGTTAGGTTATATTACGTTATAGACGTATATAATGTTCCCACCGAGAAGTAGGGGCAGAACCGCCAGGAATGTTGTAAAATACTACATCCGAGATGTTAGGCTGCCTTAGGTTAGGATATATAACACTATAGACGTATATAATGTTCCCACGGACAGGTCTGGGCCGACACGACCGGGATTCTGTAAAACATTCCCAGCGAGGGGCTAGAAGGGTTAGGTTAGGTTATATTACTTTATAGACGTATATAACGTTCCCACCGAGAAGTAGGGGCCGACCCGCCAGGAATGTTGTAAAATATTATATCCGAGGGGTGAGGTTGCCTTAGGTTAGGATATATAACGTTATAGACGTATATAATGTCCCCACGGAGAGGAACGGGCCGACACGACCCGGATTCTGTAAAACATTACCAGCGAGGTGCTAGATGGGTTACGTTAGGTTATATTACGCTATAGACGTATATAACGTTCCCACCGAGAAGTAGGGGCAGACCCGCCAGGAATGTTTTAAAATACTACATCCGAGATCTTAGGCTGCCTTAGGTTAGGATATATAACGCTATAGACGTATATAATGTTCCCACGGACAGGTCTGGGCCGACACGACCGGGATTCTGTAAAACATTACCAGCGAGGGGCTAGATTGGTTAGGTTTGGTTATATTGCGTTATAGACGTATATAACGTTCCCACCGAGAAGTAGGGGCCGACCCGCCAGGAGTGTTGTAAAATACTACATCCGAGGTGTTAGGTTGCCTTAGGATAGGATATATAACCCTATAGACGTATATAATGTTCCCACGGACAGGTCTGGGCCGACACGACCGCTATTCTGTAAAACATTACCAGCGAGGGGCTAGATGGGTTAGGTTAGGTTATATTACTTTATAGACGTATAGAACGTTCCCACCGAGAAGTAGGGGCAGGCCCGCCAGGAATGTTGTAAAATAATACATCCGAGATGTTAGGCTGCCTTAGGTTAGGATATATAACGCTATAGACGTATATGATGTTCCCACGGACAGGTCGGGGCCGACACGACCGGGATTCTGTAAAACATTCCCAGCGAGGGGCTAGAAGGGTTAGGTTAGGTTATATTACTTTATAGACGTATATAACGTTCCCACCGAGAAGTAGGGGCCGACCCGCCATGAATGTTGTAAAATACTTCATCCGAGATGTTAGGCTGCCTTAGGATAGGATATATAACCCTATAGACGTATATAATGTTCCCACGGACAGGTCTGGGCCGACACGACCGCTATTCTGTAAAACATTACCAGCGAGGGGCTAGATGGGTTAGGTTACGTTATATTACGCTATAGACGTATATAACGTTCCCACCGAGAAGTAGGGGCCGACCCGCCAGGAATGCTGTAAAATACTACATCCGAGATGTTAGGCTGCCTTAGCTTAGGATATATAACGCTATAGGCGTATATAATGTTCCCATGGAGAGGTACGGGCCGACACGACGGGGATTCTGTAAAACATTACCAGCGAGGTGCTAGATGGGTTAGGTTAGGTTATATTGCGTTATAGACGTATATAACGTTCCCGCCGAGAATTAGGGGCCGACCCGCCAGGAGTGTTGTAAAATACTACATCCGAGGTGTTAGGTTGCCTTAGGTTAGAATATATAACGCTATAGACGTATATAACGTTCCCACCGGGAAGTAGGGGCAGACCCGCCAGGAATGTTGTAAAATACTACATCCGAGATGTTAGGCTTCCTTTGGTTCGGATATATAACGCTATAGACGTATATAATGTTCCCATATACAGGTCTGGGCCGACACGACCTGAATTCTGTAAAACATTCCCAGCGAGGGGCTAGAAGCGTTAGGTTAGGTTATATTACGTTATAGACGTATATAACGTTCCCACCGGGAAGTAGGGGCCGACCAGCCAGGAGTGTTGTAAAATACTACATCCGAGGTGTTAGGTTGCCTTAGGTTAGAATATATAACGCTATAGACGTATATAACGTTCCCACCGAGAAGTAGGGGCAGACCCGCCAGGAATGATGTAAAATAATACATCCGAGATGTTAGGCTGCCTTAGGTTAGGATATATAACGCTATAGACGTATATGATGTTCCCACGGACAGGTCGGGGCCGACACGACCGGGATTCTGTAAAACATTCCCAGCGAGGGGCTAGAAGGGTTAGGTTAGGTTATATTACTTTATGGACGTATATAACGTTCCCACCGAGAAGTAGGGGCCGACCCGCCATGAATGTTGTAAAATACTTCATCCGAGATGTTAGGCTGCCTTAGGTTAGGATATATAACGCTATAGACGTATATAATGTTCCCACCGAGACGTACGGGGCTACAAGAACGGCATTCTACAAAACATTCCCAGCGAGGTGCTAGATGGATTAGGTTAGGTTATATTACGTTATAGACGTATATAATGTTCCCACCGAGAAGTAGGGGCCGACCCGCCAGGAATGTCGTAAAATACTACATCCGAGGAGTGTGGTTGCCTTAGGTTAGGATATATAACGTTATAGACGTATATAATGTTCCCACCGAGACGTACGGGGCTACAGGAACGGGATTCTACAAAGCATTCCCAGCGAGGAGCTAGTTGGGTTAGGTTAGGTTATATTACGCTATAGAGGAATATAACGTTCCCACCGAGAAATAGGGGCGGACCCGCCAGGAATGTTGTAAAATACTACATCCGAGATGTTAGGCTTCCTTTGGTTCGGATATATAACGCTATAGGCGTATATAATGTTCCCATGGAGAGGTACGGGCCGACACGACGGGGATTCTGTAAAACATTACCAGCGAGGTGCTAGATGGGTTAGGTTAGGTTATATTGCGTTATAGACGTATATAACGTTCCCGCCGAGAATTAGGTGCCGACCCGCCAGGAATGTTGTAAAATACTACATCCGTGATGTTGGGCTGCCTTAGGTTGGGATATATAATCCTATAGTCGTTTATAATGTTCCCACGGACAGGTCTGGGCCGACACGACCGGGATTCTGTAAAACATTCCCAACGAGGGGCTGGAAGGGTTAGGTTAGATTATATTACTTTATAGACGTATATAACGTTCCCACCGAGAAGTAGTGGCCGACCCGCCAGGAATGCTGTAAAATACTACATCCGAGATGTTAGGCTGCCTTAGGTTAGGATATATAACGCTATAGGCGTATATAATGTTCCCATGGAGAGGTACGGGCCGACACGACGGGGATTCTGTAAAACATTACCAGCGAGGTGCTAGATGGGTTAGGTTAGGTTATATTGCGTTATAGACGTATATAACGTTCCCGCCGAGAATTAGGGGCCGACCCGCCAGGAGTGTTGTAAAATACTACATCCGAGGTGTTAGGTTGCCTTAGGTTAGAATATATAACGCTATAGACGTATATAACGTTCCCACCGGGAAGTAGGGGCAGACCCGCCAGGAATGTTGTAAAATACTACATCCGAGATGTTAGGCTTCCTTTGGTTCGGATATATAACGCTATAGACGTATATAATGTTCCCATATACAGGTCTGGGCCGACACGACCTGAATTCTGTAAAACATTCCCAGCGAGGGGCTAGAAGCGTTAGGTTAGGTTATATTACGTTATAGACGTATATAACGTTCCCACCGGGAAGTAGGGGCCGACCCGCCAGGAGTGTTGTAAAATACTACATCCGAGGTGTTAGGTTGCCTTAGGTTAGAATATATAACGCTATAGACGTATATAACGTTCCCACCGAGAAGTAGGGGCAGACCCGCCAGGAATGATGTAAAATAATACATCCGAGATGTTAGGCTGCCTTAGGTTAGGATATATAACGTTATAGACGCATATAATGTTCCCATGGACAGGTCTGGGCCGACACGACCGGGATTCAGTAAAACATTACCAGCGAGGAGCTAGATGGGTTAGGTTAGGGTATGTTACGTTATAGACGTATATAATGTTCCCACCGAGAAGTAGGGGTCGACCCGCCAGGATTGTTGTAAAATACTACATCCGAGATGTTAGATTGCCTTAGGTTAGGATATATAACGTTATAGACGTATATAATGTTCCCACCGAGACGCACAGGGCTACACGAACTGGATTCTACAAAACATTCCAAGCGAGGGGCTAGAGGGGTTAGGTTAGGTTATATTACATTATAGACGTATATAATGTTCCCACCGAGAAGTAGGGGCAGGCCCGCCAGAAATGTTGTAAAATACTACGTCCGAGGAGTGAGGTTGCCTTAGGTTATGATATATAACGTTGTAGACATATATAATGTCCCCACGGAGAGGTCTGGGCCGACACGAACAGGATTCTGTAAAACATTTCCAGCGTGGGGCTAGATGGGTTAGGTTAGGTTATATTACGTTATAGACGTATATAACGTTCACACCGAGAAGTAGGGGCCGACCCGCCAGGAATGCTGTAAAATACTACATCCGAGATCTTAGGCTGCCTTAGGTTAGGATATATAATGCTATAGACGTATATAATGTTCCCACCGACAGGTCGGGGCCGACACGACCCGGATTCTGTAAAACATTACGAGCGAGGTGCTAGATGGGTTACGTTAGGTTATATTACGCTATAGACTTATATAACGTTCCCACCGAGAAGTAGGGGCAGACCCGCCAGGAATGTTGTAAAATACTACATCCGAGAACTTAGGCTGCCTTAGGTTAGGATATATAACGCTATAGACGTATATAATGTTCCCACTGACAGGTCTGGGCCGACACGAAAGGGATTCTGTAAAACATTACCAGCGAGGGGCTAGATGGGTTAGGTTAGGTTATATTACGTTATAGACGTATATAACGTTCCCACCGAGAAATAGGGGCCGACCCGCCAGGAATGCTGTAAAATACTACATCCGATATCTTAGGCTGCCTTAGGTTAGGATATATAATGCTATAGACGTATATAATGTTCCCACCGAGACGCACAGGGCTACACGAACTGGATTCTGTAAAACATTACCAGCGAGGTGCTAGATGGGTTAGTTTAGGTTATATTACGCTATAGACGTATATAACGTTCCCACCGAGAAGTATGGGCAGACCCGCCAGGAATGTTGTAAAATACTACATCGGAGGAGTGAGGTTGCCTTAGGTTATGATATATAACGTTATAGACTCATATAATGTCCCCACGGAAAGGAACGGGCAGACAAGACCGGGATTCTGTAAAACATTACCAGCGAGGGGCTAGATGGGAAAGGTTAGGTTATATTACGTTATAGACGTATATAACGTTCCCACCGAGAAGTAGGGGCAGACCCGCCAGGAGTGTTGTAAAATACTGCATCCGAGGTGTTAGGTTGCCTTAGGATAGGATATATAACGCTATAGACGTATATAATGTTACCAAGGACAGGTCTGAGCCGTCACGACTGGGATTCTGTAAAACATTACCAGCGAGGTACTAGATGGGTTAGGTTCGGTTATATTACGCTATAGACGAATATAACGTTCCCACCGAGAAGTAGGGGCAGAACCGCCAGGAATGTTGTAAAATACTACATCCGAGATGTTAGGCTGCCTTAGGTTATGATATATAACGCTATAGACGTATATAATGTTCCCACGGACAGGTCTGGGCCGACACGACCGGGATTCTGTAAAACATTCCCAGCGAGGGGCTAGAAGGGTTAGGTTAGGTTATATTACTTTATAGACGTATATAACGTTCCCACCGAGAAGTAGGGGCCGACCCGCCAGGAATGTTGTAAAATACTATATCCGAGGAGTGAGGTTGCCTTAGGTTATGATATATAACGTTATAGACGCATATAATGACCCCACGGAGAGGAACGGGCAGACACGACCGGGATTCTGTAAAACATTACCAGCGGGGGGCTAGATGGGTTAGGTTAGGTTATATTACGTTATAGACGTATATAACGTTCCCACCGAGAAGTAGGTGCCGACCCGCCAGGAGTGTTGTAAAATACTGCATCCGAGGGGTGAGGTTGCCTTAGGTTAGGATATATAACGTTATAGACGTATATCATGTCCCCACGGAGAGGAACGGGCCGACACGACCCGGATTCTGTAAAACATTACGAGCGAGGTGCTAGATGGGTTACGTTAGGTTATATTACGCTATAGACGTATATAACGTTCCCACCGAGAAGTAGGGGCAGACCCGCCAGGAATGTTGTAAAATACTACATCCGAGATCTTAGGCTGCCTTAGGTTAGGATATATAACGCTATAGACGTATATAATGTTCCCACGGACAGGTCTGGGCCGACACGACCGGGATTCTGTAAAACATTACCATCGAGGGGCTAGATGGGTTAGGTTAGGTTATATTGCGTTATAGACGTATATAACGTTCCCACCGAGAAGTAGGGGCCGACCCGCCAGGAGTGTTGTAAAATACTACATCCGAGGTGTTAGGTTGCCTTAGGATAGGATATATAACCCTATAGACGTATATAATGTTCCCACGGACAGGTCTGGGCCGACACGACCGCTATTCTGTAAAACATTACCAGCGAGGGGCTAGATGGGTTAGGTTAGGTTATATTACTTTATAGACGTATAGAACGTTCCCACCGAGAAGTAGGGGCAGGCCCGCCAGGAATGATGTAAAATAATACATCCGATATGTTAGGCTGCCTTAGGTTAGGATATATAACGCTATAGACGTATATGATGTTCCCACGGATAGGTCGGGGCCGACACGACCGGGATTCTGTAAAACATTCCCAGCGAGGGGCTAGAAGGGTTAGGTTAGGTTATATTACTTTATAGACGTATATAACGTTCCCACCGAGAAGTAGGGGCCGACCCGCCATGAATGTTGTAAAATACTTCATCCGAGATGCTAGGCTGCCTTAGGTTAGGATATATAACGCTATAGACGTATATAATGTTCCCACCGAGACGTACGGGGCTACAAGAACGGCATTCTACAAAACATTCCCAGCGAGGTGCTAGATGGATTAGGTTAGGTTATATTACGTTATAGACGTATATAATGTTCCCACCGAGAAGTAGGGGCCGACCCGCCAGGAATGTCGTAAAATACTACATCCGAGGAGTGTGGTTGCCTTAGGTTAGGATATATAACGTTATAAACGTATATAATGTTCCCACCGAGACGTACGGGGCTACAGGAACGGGATTCTACAAAGCATTCCCAGCGAGGAGCTAGTTGGGTTAGGTTAGGTTATATTACGCTATAGAGGAATATAACGTTCCCACCGAGAGATAGGGGCAGACCCGCCAGGAATGCTGTAAAATACTACATCCGAGATGTTAGGCTGCCTTAGGTTAGGATATATAACGCTATAGACGTGTATAATGTTCCCATGGAGAGGTACGGGCCGACACGACGGGGATTCTGTAAAACATTACCAGCGAGGTGCTAGATGGGTTAGTTTAGGTTATATTACGCTATAGACGTATATAACGTTCCCACCGAGAAGTAGGGGCAGGCCCGCCAGGAATGTTGTAAAATAATACATCCGAGATGTTAGGCTGCCTTAGGTTAGGATATATAACGCTATAGACGTATATGATGTTCCCACGGATAGGTCGGGGCCGACACGACGGAGATTCTGTAAAACATTACCAGCGAGGTGCTAGATGGGTTAGTTTAGGTTATATTACGCTATAGACGTATATAACGTTCCCACCGAGAAGTATGGGCAGACCCGCCAGGAATGTTGTAAAATACTACATCCGAGGAGTGAGGTTGCCTTAGGTTATGATATATAACGTTATAGACTCATATAATGTCCCCACGGAGAGGAACGGGCCGACAAGACCGGGATTCTGTAAAACATTACCAGCGAGGTGCTAGATGGGTTAGGTTAGGTTATATTACGTTATAGACGTATATAACGTTCCCACCGAGAAGTAGGGGCCGACCCGCCAGGAGTGTTGTAAAATGCTACATCCGAGGTGTTAGGTTGCCTTAGGATAGGATATATAACGCTATAGACGTATATAATGTTACCAAGGACAGGTCTGAGCCGACACGACCGGGATTCTGTGAAACATTACCAGCGAGGTGCTAGATGGGTCAGGTTCGGTTATATTACGCTATAGACGAATATAACGTTCCCACCGAGAAGTAGGGGCAGAACCGCCAGGAATGTTGTAAAATACTACATCCGAGATGTTAGGCTGCCTTAGGTTAGGATATATAACGCTATAGACGTATATAATGTTCCCACGGACAGGTCTGGGCCGACACGACCGGGA
The DNA here is from genome assembly GCA_963969225.1 of Xylocopa violacea. Lineage (NCBI taxonomy): Eukaryota > Metazoa > Arthropoda > Insecta > Hymenoptera > Apidae > Xylocopa > Xylocopa violacea. The sequence continues at coordinate 5,084,594 of CAXAJV010000008.1, forward strand.
TTCTGTAAAACATTCCCAGCGAGGGGCTAGAAGGGTTAGGTTAGGTTATATTACTTTATAGACGTATATAACGTTCCCACCGAGAAGTAGGGGCCGACCCGCCAGGAATGTTGTAAAATACTATATCCGAGGAGTGACGTTGCCTTAGGTTATGATATATAACGTTATAGACGCATATAATGTCCCCACGGAGAGGAACGGGCAGACACGACCGGGATTCTGTAAAACATTACCAGCGAGGGGCTAGATGGGTTAGGTTAGGTTATATTACGTTATAGACGTATATAACGTTCCCACCGAGAAGTAGGTGCCGACCCGCCAGGAGTGTTGTAAAATACTGCATCCGAGGGGTGAGGTTGCCTTAGGTTAGGATATATATCGTTATAGACGGATATAATGTCCACACGGAGAGGAACGGGCGACACGACCCGGATTCTGTAAAACATTACCAGCGAGGTGCTAGATGGGTTAGGTTAGGTTATATTGCGTTATAGACGTATATAACGTTCCCACCGAGAATTAGGGGCCGACCCGCCAGGAATGTTGTAAAATACTACATCCGTGATGTTAGGCTGGCTTAGGTTAGGATATATATCCCTATAGACGTATATAATGTTCCCACGGACAGGTCTGGGCCGACACGACCGGGATTCAGTAAAACATTACCAGCGAGGAGCTAGATGGGTTAGGTTAGGTCATATTACGTTATAGACGTATATAATTTTCCCACCGAGAAGCAGGGTCCGAACCGCCAGCAGTGTTGTAAAATACTACATCCGAGGTGTTAGGTTGCCTTAGGATAGGATATATAAGGCTATAGACGTATATAATGTTACCAAGGACAGGTCTGAGCCGTCACGACCGGGATTCTGTAAAACATTACCAGCGAGGTGCTAGATGGGTTAGGTTCGGTTATATTACGCTATAGACGAATATAACGTTCCCACCGAGAAGTAGGGGCAGAACCGCCAGGAATGTTGTAAAATACTACATCCGAGATCTTAGGCTGCCTTAGGTTAGGATATATAACGCTATAGACGTATATAATGTTCCCACGGACAGGTCTGGGCCGACACGACCGGGATTCTGTAAAACATTACCAGCGAGGGGCTAGATGGGTTAGGTTAGGTTATATTGCGTTATAGACGTATATAACGTTCCCACCGAGAAGTAGGGGCCGACCCGCCAGGAGTGTTGTAAAATACTACATCCGAGGTGTTAGGTTGCCTTAGGATAGGATATATAACCCTATAGACGTATATAATGTTTCCACGGACAGGTCTGGGCCGACACGACCGCTATTCTGTAAAACATTACCAGCGAGGGGCTAGATGGGTTAGGTTAGGTTATATTACTTTATAGACGTATAGAACGTTCCCACCGAGAAGTAGGGGCAGGCCTGCCATGAATGTTGTAAAATACTTCATCCGAGATGTTAGGCTGCCTTAGGTTAGGATATATAACGCTATAGACGTATATAATGTTCCCACCGAGACGTACGGGGCTACAAGAACGGCATTCTACAAAACATTCCCAGCGAGGTGCTAGATGGATTAGGTTAGGTTATATTACGTTATAGACGTATATAATGTTCCCACCGAGAAGTAGGGGCCGACCCGCCAGGAATGTCGTAAAATACTACATCCGAGGAGTGTGGTTGCCTTAGGTTAGGATATATAACGTTATAAACGTATATAATGTTCCCACCGAGACGTACGGGGCTACAGGAACGGGATTCTACAAAGCATTCCCAGCGAGGAGCTAGTTGGGTTAGGTTAGGTTATATTACGCTATAGAGGAATATAACGTTCCCACCGAGAGATAGGGGCAGACCCGCCAGGAGTGTTGTAAAATACTACATCCGAGGTGTTAGGTTGCCTTAGGATAGGGTATATAACGCTATAGACGTATATAATGTTCCCATGGAGAGGTACGGGCCGACACGACGGGGATTCTGTAAAACATTACCAGCGAGGTGCTAGATGGGTTAGTTTAGGTTATATTACGCTATAGACGTATATAACGTTCCCACCGAGAAGTATGGGCCGACCCGCCAGGAGTGTTGTAAAATACTACATCCGAGGTGTTAGGTTGCCTTAGGATAGGATATATAACGCTATAGACGTATATAATGTTACCAAGGACAGGTCTGAGCCGTCACGACCGGGATTCTGTAAAACATTACCAGCGAGGTGCTAGATGGGTTAGGTTCGGTTATATTACGCTATAGACGAATATAACGTTCCCACCGAGAAGTAGGGGCAGAACCGCCAGGAATGTTGTAAAATACTACATCCGAGATGTTAGGCTGCCTTAGGTTATGATATATAACGCTATAGACGTATATAATGTTCCCACGGACAGGTCTGGGCCGACACGACCGGGATTCTGTAAAACATTCCCAGCGAGGGGCTAGAAGGGTTAGGTTAGGTTATATTACTTTATAGACGTATATAACGTTCCCACCGAGAAGTAGGGGCCGACCCGCCAGGAATGTTGTAAAATACTATATCCGAGGAGTGAGGTTGCCTTAGGTTATGATATATAACGTTATAGACGCATATAATGTCCCCACGGAGAGGAACGGGCAGACACGACCGGGATTCTGTAAAACATTACAAGCGTGGGGCTAGATGGGTTAGGTTAGGTTATATTACGTTATAGACGTATATAACGTTCCCACCGAGAAGTAGGTGCCGACCCGCCAGGAGTGTTGTAAAATACTGCATCCGAGGGGTGAGGTTGCCTTAGGTTAGGATATATAACGTTATAGACGTATATCATGTCCCCACGGAGAGGAACGGGCCGACACGACCCGGATTCTGTAAAACATTATGAGCGAGGTGCTAGATGGGTTACGTTAGGTTATATTACGCTATAGACTTATATAACGTTCCCACCGAGAAGTAGGGGCAGACCCGCCAGGAATGTTGTAAAATACTACATCCGAGATCTTAGGCTGCCTTAGGTTAGGATATATAACGCTATAGACGTATATAAAGTTCCCACTGACAGGTCTGGGCCGACACGACCGGGATTCTGTAAAACATTACCAGCGAGGGGCTAGGTGGGTTAGGTTAGGTTATATTGCGTTATAGACGTATATAACGTTCCCACCGAGAAGTAGGGGCCGACCCGCCAGGAGTGTTGTAAAATACTACATCCGACGTGTTAGGTTGCCTTAGGATAGGATATATAACCCTATAGACGTATATAATGTTCCCACGGACAGGTCTGGGCCGACACGACCGCTATTCTGTAAAACATTACCAGCGAGGCGCTAGATGGGTTAGGTTAGGTTATATTACTTTATAGACGTATAGAACGTTCCCACCGAGAAGTAGGGGCAGGCCCGCCAGGAATGTTGTAAAATAATACATCCGAGATGTTAGGCTGCCTTAGGTTAGGATATATAACGCTATAGACGTATATGATGTTCCCACGGATAGGTCGGGGCCGACACGACGGAGATTCTGTAAAACATTACCAGCGAGGTGCTAGATGGGTTAGTTTAGGTTATATTACGCTATAGACGTATATAACGTTCCCACCGAGAAGTAGGGGCCGACCCGCCATGAATGTTGTAAAATACTTCATCCGAGATGTTAGGCTGCCTTAGGTTAGGATATATAACGCTATAGACGTATATAATGTTCCCACCGAGACGTACGGGGCTACAAGAACGGCATTCTACAAAACATTCCCAGCGAGGTGCTAGATGGATTAGGTTAGGCTATATTACGTTATAGACGTATATAATGTTCCCACCGAGAAGTAGGGGCCGACCCGCCAGGAATGTCGAAAAATACTACATCCGAGGAGTGTGGTTGCCTTAGGTTAGGATATATAACGTTATAAACGTATATAATGTTCCCACCGAGACGTACGGGGCTACAGGAACGGGATTCTACAAAGCATTCCCAGCGAGGAGCTAGTTGGGTTAGGTTAGGTTATATTACGCTATAGAGGAATATAACGTTCCCACCGAGAGATAGGGGCAGACCCGCCAGGAATGCTGTAAAATACTACATCCGAGATGTTAGGCTGCCTTAGGTTAGGATATATAACGCTATATACGTATATAATGTTCCCATGGAGAGGTACGGGCCGACACGACGGGGATTCTGTAAAACATTACCAGCGAGGTGCTAGATGGGTTAGTTTAGGTTATATTACGCTATAGACGTATATAACGTTCCCACCGAGAAGTATGGGCAGACCCGCCAGAAATGTTGTAAAATACTACATCCGAGGAGTGAGGTTGCCTTAGGTTATGATATATAACGTTATAGACTCATATAATGTCCCCACGGAGAGGAACGGGCAGACAAGACCGGGATTCTGTAAAACATCACCAGCGAGGGGCTAGATGGGTTAGGTTAGGTTATATTACGTTATAGACGTATATAACGTTCCCACCGAGAAGTAGGGGCCGACCCGCCAGAAGTGTTGTAAAATACTACATCCGAGGTGTTAGGTTGCCTTAGGATAGGATATATAACGCTATAGACGTATATGATATTCCCACGGATAGGTCGGGGCCGACACGACGGAGATTCTGTAAAACATTACCAGCGAGGTGCTAGATGGGTTAGTTTAGGTTATATTACGCTATAGACGTATATAACGTTCCCACCGAGAAGTATGGGCAGACCCGCCAGGAATGTTGTAAAATACTACATCCGAGGAGTGAGGTTGCCTTAGGTTATGATATATAACGTTATAGACGGATATAATGTCCCCACGGAGAGGAACGGGCCGACACGACCCGGATTCTGTAAAACATTACCAGCGAGGTGCTAGATGGGTTTGGTTAGGTTATATTGCGTTATAGACGTATATAACGTTCCCACCGAGAATTAGGGGCCGACCCGCCAGGAATGTTGTAAAATACTACATCCGTGATGTTAGGCTGCCTTAGGTTAGGATATATAACGCTATAGACGTATATAATGTTCCCACGGACAGGTCTGGGCCGACACGACCGGGATTCTGTAAAACATTCCCAGCGAGGGGCTAGAAGGGTTAGGTTAGGTTATATTACTTTATAGACGTATATAACGTTCCCACCGAGAAGTAGGGGCCGACCCGCCAGGAATGTTGTAAAATACTATATCCGAGGAGTGAGGTTGCCTTAGGTTATGATATATAACGTTATAGACGCATATAATGTCCCCACGGAGAGGAACGGGCAGACACGACTGGGATTCTGTAAAACATTACCAGCGAGGGGCTAGATGGGTTAGGTTAGGTTATATTACGTTATAGACGTATATAACGTTCCCACCGAGAAGTAGGTGCCGACCCGCCAGGAGTGTTGTAAAATACTGCATCCGAGGGGTGAGGTTGCCTTAGGTTAGGATATATAACGCTATAGACGTATATAATGTTCCCACCGAGACGTACGGGGCTACAAGAACGGCATTCTACAAAACATTCCCAGCGAGGTGCTAGATGGATTAGGTTAGGTTATATTACGTTATAGACGTATATAATGTTCCCACCGAGAAGTAGGGGCCGACCCGCCAGGAATGTCGAAAAATACTACATCCGAGGAGTGTGGTTGCCTTAGGTTAGGATATATAACGTTATAAACGTATATAATGTTCCCACCGAGACGTACGGGGCTACAGGAACGGGATTCTACAAAGCATTCCCAGCGAGGGGCTAGTTGGGTTAGGTTAGGTTATATTACGCTATAGAGGAATATAACGTTCCCACCGAGAGATAGGGGCAGACCCGCCAGGAATGCTGTAAAATACTACATCCGAGATGTTAGGCTGCCTTAGGTTAGGATATATAACGCTATAGACGTATATAATGTTCCCATGGAGAGGTACGGGCCGACACGACGGGGATTCTGTAAAACATTACCAGCGAGGTGCTAGATGGGTCAGGTTCGGTTATATTACGCTATAGACGAATATAACGTTCCCACCGAGAAGTAGGGGCAGAACCGCCAGGAATGTTGTAAAATACTACATCCGAGATGTTAGGCTGCCTTAGGTTAGGATATATAACGCTATAGACGTATATAATGTTCCCACGGAGAGGAACGGGCAGACACGACCGGGATTCTGTAAAACATTACCAGCGAGGGGCTAGATGGGTTAGGTTAGGTTATATTACGTTATAGACGTATATAACGTTCCCACCGAGAAGTAGGTGCCGACCCGCCAGGAGTGTTGTAAAATACTGCATCCGAGGGGTGAGGTTGCCTTAGGTTAGGATATATATCGTTATAGACGGATATAATGTCCCCACGGAGAGGAACGGGCCGACACGACCCGGATTCTGTAAAACATTACCAGCGAGGTGCTAGATGGGTTAGGTTAGGTTATATTGCGTTATAGACGTATATAACGTTCCCACCGAGAATTAGGGGCCGACCCGCCAGGAATGTTGTAAAATACTACATCCGTGATGTTAGGCTGCCTTAGGTTAGGATATATAACCCTATAGTCGTTTATAATGTTCCCACGGACAGGTCTGGGCCGACACGACCGGGATTCTGTAAAACATTCCCAACGAGGGGCTGGAAGGGTTAGGTTAGATTATATTACTTTATAGACGTATATAACGTTCCCACCGAGAAGTAGTGGCCGACCCGCCAAGAATGTTGTAAAGTACTACATGCGAGGAGTGAGGTTGCCTTAGGTTATGATGTATAACGCTATAGACGCATATAATGTCCCCACGGAGAGGAACGGGCCGACACGAAAGGGATACTGTAAAACAGTACCAGCGAGGGGCTGGATGGGTTAGGTTAGATTATATTACGTTACAGACGTATATAACGTTCCCACCGAGAAGTAGGGGCCGCCCCGCCAGGAATGTTGTAAAATTCTACATCCGAGGAGTGAGGTTGCCTTAGGTTATGATATATAACGTTATAGACGCATATAATATCCCCACGGAGAGGAACGGGCCGACACGAAAGGGATTCTGTAAAACATTACCAGCGAGGGGCTAGATGGGTTAGGTTAGGTTATATTACGTTATAGACGTATATAACGTTCCCACCGAGAATTAGGGGCCGACCCGCCAGGAATGTTGTAAAATTCTACATCCGAGGAGTGAGGTTGCCTTACGTTATGATATATAACGTTATAGACGCATATAATATCCCCACGGAGAGGAACGGGCCGACACGAAAGGGATTCTGTGAAACATTACCAGCGAGGGGCTAGATGGGTTAGGTTAGGTTATATTACGTTATAGACGTATATAACGTTCCCACCGAGAAGTAGGGGCCGCCCCGCCAGGAATGTTGTAAAATTCTACATCCGAGGAGTGAGGTTGCCTTAGGTTATGATATATAACGTTATAGACGCATATAATATCCCCACGGAGAGGAACGGGCCGACACGAAAGGGATTCTGTAAAACATTACCAGCGAGGGGCTAGATGGGTTAGGTTAGGTTATATTACGTTATAGACGTATATAACGTTCCCACCGCGAAGTAGGGGCCGCCCCGCCCGGAATGTTGTAAAATTCTACATCCGAGGAGTGAGGTTGCCTTAGGTTATGATATATAACGTTATAGACGCATATAATATCCCCACGGAGAGGAACGGGCCGACACGAAAGGGATTCTGTAAAACATTACCAGCGAGGTGCTAGGTGGGTTAGGTTAGGTAGTATTACGTTATAGACGTATATAACGTTCCCACCGAGAAGTAGGGGCCGACCCGCCAGGAGTGTTGTAAAATACTACATCCGAGGTGTTAGGTTGCCTTAGGATAGGATATATAAGGCTATAAACGTATATAATGTTCCCATGGACAGGTCTGGGCCGACACGACCGGGATTCTGTAAAACATTCCCAGCGAGAGGCTAGAAGGGTTATGTTAGCTTATATTACTTTATAGACGTATATAACATTCCCACCGAGAAGTAGGGGCCGACCCGCCAGGAATGTTGTAAAATACTACATCCGAGGTGTTAGGTTGCCTTAGGATAGGATATATAACGCTATAGACGTATATAATGTTACCAGGGACATCGTATGGGCCGACACGACCAGGATTGTGTAAAACATTACCAGCGAGGTGCTAGATCGGTTAGGTTAGGTTATATTACACTATAGACGAATATAACGTTCCCACCGAGAAGTAGGGGCCGCCCCGCCAGGTTTGTTGTAAAATACTACATCCGAGATGTTAGATTGCCTTAGGTTAGGATATATAACGCTATAGACGTATATAATGTTCCCACGGAGAGGTACGGACCGACATGGCCGGGATTCTGTAAAACATTACCAGCGAGGTGCTAGATCGGTTAGGTTAGGTTATATTACGCTATAGACGAATATAACGTTCCCACCCTGAAGTAGGGGCCGACCCGCCAGGAATGTTGTAAAATACTCATCAGAGATGTTAGGCTGGCTTAGGTTAGGATATATAACCCTATAGACGTATATAATGTTCCCACGGACAGGTCTGGGCCGACACGACCGGTATTCTGTAAAACATTACCAGCGAGGGGCTAGATGGGTTAGGTTAGGTTATATTACGTTATAGACGTATATAACGTTCCCACCGAGAAGTAGGGGCCCACCCGCCAGGAGTGTTGTAACATACCACATCCGAGGGGTGAGGATACCTTAGGTTATGATATATAACGTTATAGACGTATATAATGCTCGCACCGAGACGTACGGGGCTACAGGAACGGGATTCTGCAAAACATTCCCAGCGAGGGGCTAGAAGGGTTAGGTTAGATTATATTACGTTACAGACGTATATAACGTTCCCACCGAGAAGTACAGGCCGACCCGCCAGGTGTGTTGTAAAATACTACATCCGATGTGTTAGGTTGCCTTAGGTTAGGATATATAACGCTATAGACGTATATAACGTTCCCACCGAGAAGTAGGGGCAGACCCGCCAGGAATGTTGTAAAATACTACATCCGAGACGTTAGGCTTCCTTAGGTCAGGATATATAACGCTATAGACGTATAGAATGTTCCCATGTACAGGTCTGGGCCGACACGACCGGGATTCTGTAAAACATTCCCAGCGTGGGGCTAGAAGGGTTAGGATAGGTTATATTACGTTATAGACGTATATAATGTTCTCACCGATAAGTAGGGGCCGACCCGCCATGAATGTTGTAAAATACTACATCCGAGGGGTGAGGTTACCTTAGGTTATGATATATAACGTTATAGACGTATATAATGTTCGCACGGAGACGTACGGGGCTACACGAAGGGTTAGGTTAGATTCTATTACGTTACAGACGTATATAACGTTCCCACCGAGAAGTAGAGGCCGACCCGCCAGGAGTTTTGTAAAATACTACATCCGAGGTGTTAGGTTGCCTTAGGTTAGGATATATAACGCTATAGACGTATATAACGTTCCCACAGAGAAGTAGGGGCAGACCCGCCAGGAATGTTGTAAAATACTACATCCGACATGTTAGGCTTCCTTAGGTCAGGATATATAACGCTATAGACGTATAGAATGTTCCCATGTACAGGTCTGGGCCGACACGACCGGGATTCTGTAAAACATTCCCAGCGTGGGGCTAGAAGGGTTAGGTTAGGTTACATTACGCTATAGACGAATATAACGTTCCCACCGAGAAGTAGGGGCCGACCCGCCAGGAATGTTGTAAAATACTCATCAGAGATGTTAGGCTGGCTTAGGTTAGGATATATAACCCTATAGACGTATATAATGTTCCCACGGACAGGTGTGGGCCGACACGACCGGTATTCTGTAAAACATTACCAGCGAGGGGCTAGATGGGTTAGGTTAGGTTATATTACGTTATAGACGTATATAATGTTCCCACCGAGAAGTAGGGGTCGAACCGCCAGGAATGTTGTAAAATTCTACATCCGTGGAGTGAGGTTGCCTTAGGATATGATATATAACGTTATAGACGCATATAATATCCCCACGGAGAGGAACGGGCCGACACGACCGGTATTCTGTAAAACATTCCCAGCGTGGGGCTAGAAGGGTTAGGTTAGGTTATATTACGCTATAGACGAATATAACGTTCCCACCGAGAAGTAGGGGCCGACCCGCCAGGAATGTTGTAAAATACTCATCAGAGATGTTAGGCTGGCTTAGGTTAGGATATATAACGCTATAGACGTATATGATGTTCCCACGGATAGGTCGGGGCCGACACGACCGGGATTCTGTAAAACATTCCCAGCGAGGGGCTAGAAGGGTTAGGTTAGGTTATATTACTTTATAGACGTATATAACGTTCCCACCGAGAAGTAGGGGCCGACCCGCCATGAATGTTGTAAAATACTTCATCCGAGATGTTAGGCTGCCTTAGGTTAGGATATATAACGCTATAGACGTATATAATGTTCCCACCGAGACGTACGGGGCTACAAGAACGGCATTCTACAAAACATTCCCAGCGAGGTGCTAGATGGATTAGGTTAGGTTATATTACGTTATAGACGTATATAATGTTCCCACCGAGAAGTAGGGGCCGACCCGCCAGGAATGTCGAAAAATACTACATCCGAGGAGTGTGGTTGCCTTAGGTTAGGATATATAACGTTATAAACGTATATAATGTTCCTACCGAGACGTACGGGGCTACAGGAACGGGATTCTACAAAGCATTCCCAGCGAGGAGCTAGTTGGGTTAGGTTAGGTTATATTACGCTATAGAGGAATATAACGTTCCCACCGAGAGATAGGGGCAGACCCGCCAGGAATGCTGTAAAATACTACATCCGAGATGTTAGGCTGCCTTAGGTTAGGATATATAACGCTATAGACGTATATAATGTTCCCATGGAGAGGTACGGGCCGACACGACGGGGATTCTGTAAAACATTACCAGCGAGGTGCTAGATGGGTTAGTTTAGGTTATATTACGCTATAGACGTATATAACGTTCCCACCGAGAAGTATGGGCAGACCCGCCAGGAATGTTGTAAAATACTACATCCGAGGAGTGAGGTTGCCTTAGGTTATGATATATAACGTTATAGACTCATATAATGTCCCCACGGAGAGGAACGGGCAGACAAGACCGGGATTCTGTAAAACATTACCAGCGAGGGGATAGATGGGTTAGGTTAGGTTATATTACGTTATAGACGTATATAACGTTCCCACCGAGAAGTAGGGGCCGACCCGCCAGGAGTGTTGTAAAATACTACATCCGAGGTGTTAGGTTGCCTTAGGATAGGATATATAACGCTATAGACGTATATGATGTTCCCACGGATAGGTCGGGGCCGACACGACGGAGATTCTGTAAAACATTACCAGCGAGGTGCTAGATGGGTTAGTTTAGGTTATATTACGCTATAGACGTATATAACGTTCCCACCGAGAAGTATGGGCAGACTCGCCAGGAATGTAGTAAAATACTACATCCGAGGAGTGAGGTTGCCTTAGGTTATGATATATAACGTTATAGACTCATATAATGTCCCCACGGAGAGGAACGGGCAGACAAGACCGGGATTCTGTAAAACATTACCAGCGAGGTGCTAGATGGGTTAGGTTAGGTTATATTACGTTATAGACGTATATAACGTTCCCACCGAGAAGTAGGGGCCGACCCGCCAGGAGTGTTGTAAAATACTGCATCCGAGGTGTTAGGTTGCCTTAGGATAGGATATATAACGCTATAGACGTATATAATGTTACCAAGGACAGGTCTGAGCCGTCACGACTGGGATTCTGTAAAACATTACCAGCGAGGTACTAGATGGGTTAGGTTCGGTTATATTACGCTATAGACGAATATAACGTTCCCACCGAGAAGTAGGGGCAGAACCGCCAGGAATGTTGTAAAATACTACATCCGAGATGTTAGGCTGCCTTAGGTTATGATATATAACGCTATAGACGTATATAATGTTCCCACGGACAGGTCTGGGCCGACACGACCGGGATTCTGTAAAACATTCCCAGCGAGGGGCTAGAAGGGTTAGGTTAGGTTATATTACTTTATAGACGTATATAACGTTCCCACCGAGAAGTAGGGGCCGACCCGCCAGGAATGTTGTAAAATACTATATCCGAGGAGTGAGGTTGCCTTAGGTTATGATATATAACGTTATAGACGCATATAATGACCCCACGGAGAGGAACGGGCAGACACGACCGGGATTCTGTAAAACATTACCAGCGGGGGGCTAGATGGGTTAGGTTAGGTTATATTACGTTATAGACGTATATAACGTTCCCACCGAGAAGTAGGTGCCGACCCGCCAGGAGTGTTGTAAAATACTGCATCCGAGGGGTGAGGTTGCCTTAGGTTAGGATATATAACGTTATAGACGTATATCATGTCCCCACGGAGAGGAACGGGCCGACACGACCCGGATTCTGTAAAACATTACGAGCGAGGTGCTAGATGGGTTACGTTAGGTTATATTACGCTATAGACGTATATAACGTTCCCACCGAGAAGTAGGGGCAGACCCGCCAGGAATGTTGTAAAATACTACATCCGAGATCTTAGGCTGCCTTAGGTTAGGATATATAACGCTATAGACGTATATAATGTTCCCACGGACAGGTCTGGGCCGACACGACCGGGATTCTGTAAAACATTACCATCGAGGGGCTAGATGGGTTAGGTTAGGTTATATTGCGTTATAGACGTATATAACGTTCCCACCGAGAAGTAGGGGCCGACCCGCCAGGAGTGTTGTAAAATACTACATCCGAGGTGTTAGGTTGCCTTAGGATAGGATATATAACCCTATAGACGTATATAATGTTCCCACGGACAGGTCTGGGCCGACACGACCGCTATTCTGTAAAACATTACCAGCGAGGGGCTAGATGGGTTAGGTTAGGTTATATTACTTTATAGACGTATAGAACGTTCCCACCGAGAAGTAGGGGCAGGCCCGCCAGGAATGATGTAAAATAATACATCCGATATGTTAGGCTGCCTTAGGTTAGGATATATAACGCTATAGACGTATATGATGTTCCCACGGATAGGTCGGGGCCGACACGACCGGGATTCTGTAAAACATTCCCAGCGAGGGGCTAGAAGGGTTAGGTTAGGTTATATTACTTTATAGACGTATATAACGTTCCCACCGAGAAGTAGGGGCCGACCCGCCATGAATGTTGTAAAATACTTCATCCGAGATGCTAGGCTGCCTTAGGTTAGGATATATAACGCTATAGACGTATATAATGTTCCCACCGAGACGTACGGGGCTACAAGAACGGCATTCTACAAAACATTCCCAGCGAGGTGCTAGATGGATTAGGTTAGGTTATATTACGTTATAGACGTATATAATGTTCCCACCGAGAAGTAGGGGCCGACCCGCCAGGAATGTCGTAAAATACTACATCCGAGGAGTGTGGTTGCCTTAGGTTAGGATATATAACGTTATAAACGTATATAATGTTCCCACCGAGACGTACGGGGCTACAGGAACGGGATTCTACAAAGCATTCCCAGCGAGGAGCTAGTTGGGTTAGGTTAGGTTATATTACGCTATAGAGGAATATAACGTTCCCACCGAGAGATAGGGGCAGACCCGCCAGGAATGCTGTAAAATACTACATCCGAGATGTTAGGCTGCCTTAGGTTAGGATATATAACGCTATAGACGTGTATAATGTTCCCATGGAGAGGTACGGGCCGACACGACGGGGATTCTGTAAAACATTACCAGCGAGGTGCTAGATGGGTTAGTTTAGGTTATATTACGCTATAGACGTATATAACGTTCCCACCGAGAAGTAGGGGCAGGCCCGCCAGGAATGTTGTAAAATAATACATCCGAGATGTTAGGCTGCCTTAGGTTAGGATATATAACGCTATAGACGTATATGATGTTCCCACGGATAGGTCGGGGCCGACACGACGGAGATTCTGTAAAACATTACCAGCGAGGTGCTAGATGGGTTAGTTTAGGTTATATTACGCTATAGACGTATATAACGTTCCCACCGAGAAGTATGGGCAGACCCGCCAGGAATGTTGTAAAATACTACATCCGAGGAGTGAGGTTGCCTTAGGTTATGATATATAACGTTATAGACTCATATAATGTCCCCACGGAGAGGAACGGGCCGACAAGACCGGGATTCTGTAAAACATTACCAGCGAGGTGCTAGATGGGTTAGGTTAGGTTATATTACGTTATAGACGTATATAACGTTCCCACCGAGAAGTAGGGGCCGACCCGCCAGGAGTGTTGTAAAATGCTACATCCGAGGTGTTAGGTTGCCTTAGGATAGGATATATAACGCTATAGACGTATATAATGTTACCAAGGACAGGTCTGAGCCGACACGACCGGGATTCTGTGAAACATTACCAGCGAGGTGCTAGATGGGTCAGGTTCGGTTATATTACGCTATAGACGAATATAACGTTCCCACCGAGAAGTAGGGGCAGAACCGCCAGGAATGTTGTAAAATACTACATCCGAGATGTTAGGCTGCCTTAGGTTAGGATATATAACGCTATAGACGTATATAATGTTCCCACGGACAGGTCTGGGCCGACACGACCGGGATTCTGTAAAACATTCCCAGCGAGGGGCTAGAAGGGTTAGGTTAGGTTATATTACTTTATAGACGTATATAACGTTCCCACCGAGAAGTAGGGGCCGACCCGCCAGGAATGTTGTAAAATACTATATCCGAGGAGTGACGTTGCCTTAGGTTATGATATATAACGTTATAGACGCATATAATGTCCCCACGGAGAGGAACGGGCAGACACGACCGGGATTCTGTAAAACATTACCAGCGAGGGGCTAGATGGGTTAGGTTAGGTTATATTACGTTATAGACGTATATAACGTTCCCACCGAGAAGTAGGTGCCGACCCGCCAGGAGTGTTGTAAAATACTGCATCCGAGGGGTGAGGTTGCCTTAGGTTAGGATATATATCGTTATAGACGGATATAATGTCCCCACGGAGAGGAACGGGCGACACGACCCGGATTCTGTAAAACATTACCAGCGAGGTGCTAGATGGGTTAGGTTAGGTTATATTGCGTTATAGACGTATATAACGTTCCCACCGAGAATTAGGGGCCGACCCGCCAGGAATGTTGTAAAATACTACATCCGTGATGTTAGGCTGGCTTAGGTTAGGATATATATCCCTATAGACGTATATAATGTTCCCACGGACAGGTCTGGGCCGACACGACCGGGATTCAGTAAAACATTACCAGCGAGGAGCTAGATGGGTTAGGTTAGGTCATATTACGTTATAGACGTATATAATTTTCCCACCGAGAAGCAGGGTCCGAACCGCCAGCAGTGTTGTAAAATACTACATCCGAGGTGTTAGGTTGCCTTAGGATAGGATATATAAGGCTATAGACGTATATAATGTTACCAAGGACAGGTCTGAGCCGTCACGACCGGGATTCTGTAAAACATTACCAGCGAGGTGCTAGATGGGTTAGGTTCGGTTATATTACGCTATAGACGAATATAACGTTCCCACCGAGAAGTAGGGGCAGAACCGCCAGGAATGTTGTAAAATACTACATCCGAGATCTTAGGCTGCCTTAGGTTAGGATATATAACGCTATAGACGTATATAATGTTCCCACGGACAGGTCTGGGCCGACACGACCGGGATTCTGTAAAACATTACCAGCGAGGGGCTAGATGGGTTAGGTTAGGTTATATTGCGTTATAGACGTATATAACGTTCCCACCGAGAAGTAGGGGCCGACCCGCCAGGAGTGTTGTAAAATACTACATCCGAGGTGTTAGGTTGCCTTAGGATAGGATATATAACCCTATAGACGTATATAATGTTTCCACGGACAGGTCTGGGCCGACACGACCGCTATTCTGTAAAACATTACCAGCGAGGGGCTAGATGGGTTAGGTTAGGTTATATTACTTTATAGACGTATAGAACGTTCCCACCGAGAAGTAGGGGCAGGCCTGCCATGAATGTTGTAAAATACTTCATCCGAGATGTTAGGCTGCCTTAGGTTAGGATATATAACGCTATAGACGTATATAATGTTCCCACCGAGACGTACGGGGCTACAAGAACGGCATTCTACAAAACATTCCCAGCGAGGTGCTAGATGGATTAGGTTAGGTTATATTACGTTATAGACGTATATAATGTTCCCACCGAGAAGTAGGGGCCGACCCGCCAGGAATGTCGTAAAATACTACATCCGAGGAGTGTGGTTGCCTTAGGTTAGGATATATAACGTTATAAACGTATATAATGTTCCCACCGAGACGTACGGGGCTACAGGAACGGGATTCTACAAAGCATTCCCAGCGAGGAGCTAGTTGGGTTAGGTTAGGTTATATTACGCTATAGAGGAATATAACGTTCCCACCGAGAGATAGGGGCAGACCCGCCAGGAGTGTTGTAAAATACTACATCCGAGGTGTTAGGTTGCCTTAGGATAGGGTATATAACGCTATAGACGTATATAATGTTCCCATGGAGAGGTACGGGCCGACACGACGGGGATTCTGTAAAACATTACCAGCGAGGTGCTAGATGGGTTAGTTTAGGTTATATTACGCTATAGACGTATATAACGTTCCCACCGAGAAGTATGGGCCGACCCGCCAGGAGTGTTGTAAAATACTACATCCGAGGTGTTAGGTTGCCTTAGGATAGGATATATAACGCTATAGACGTATATAATGTTACCAAGGACAGGTCTGAGCCGTCACGACCGGGATTCTGTAAAACATTACCAGCGAGGTGCTAGATGGGTTAGGTTCGGTTATATTACGCTATAGACGAATATAACGTTCCCACCGAGAAGTAGGGGCAGAACCGCCAGGAATGTTGTAAAATACTACATCCGAGATGTTAGGCTGCCTTAGGTTATGATATATAACGCTATAGACGTATATAATGTTCCCACGGACAGGTCTGGGCCGACACGACCGGGATTCTGTAAAACATTCCCAGCGAGGGGCTAGAAGGGTTAGGTTAGGTTATATTACTTTATAGACGTATATAACGTTCCCACCGAGAAGTAGGGGCCGACCCGCCAGGAATGTTGTAAAATACTATATCCGAGGAGTGAGGTTGCCTTAGGTTATGATATATAACGTTATAGACGCATATAATGTCCCCACGGAGAGGAACGGGCAGACACGACCGGGATTCTGTAAAACATTACAAGCGTGGGGCTAGATGGGTTAGGTTAGGTTATATTACGTTATAGACGTATATAACGTTCCCACCGAGAAGTAGGTGCCGACCCGCCAGGAGTGTTGTAAAATACTGCATCCGAGGGGTGAGGTTGCCTTAGGTTAGGATATATAACGTTATAGACGTATATCATGTCCCCACGGAGAGGAACGGGCCGACACGACCCGGATTCTGTAAAACATTATGAGCGAGGTGCTAGATGGGTTACGTTAGGTTATATTACGCTATAGACTTATATAACGTTCCCACCGAGAAGTAGGGGCAGACCCGCCAGGAATGTTGTAAAATACTACATCCGAGATCTTAGGCTGCCTTAGGTTAGGATATATAACGCTATAGACGTATATAAAGTTCCCACTGACAGGTCTGGGCCGACACGACCGGGATTCTGTAAAACATTACCAGCGAGGGGCTAGGTGGGTTAGGTTAGGTTATATTGCGTTATAGACGTATATAACGTTCCCACCGAGAAGTAGGGGCCGACCCGCCAGGAGTGTTGTAAAATACTACATCCGACGTGTTAGGTTGCCTTAGGATAGGATATATAACCCTATAGACGTATATAATGTTCCCACGGACAGGTCTGGGCCGACACGACCGCTATTCTGTAAAACATTACCAGCGAGGCGCTAGATGGGTTAGGTTAGGTTATATTACTTTATAGACGTATAGAACGTTCCCACCGAGAAGTAGGGGCAGGCCCGCCAGGAATGTTGTAAAATAATACATCCGAGATGTTAGGCTGCCTTAGGTTAGGATATATAACGCTATAGACGTATATGATGTTCCCACGGATAGGTCGGGGCCGACACGACGGAGATTCTGTAAAACATTACCAGCGAGGTGCTAGATGGGTTAGTTTAGGTTATATTACGCTATAGACGTATATAACGTTCCCACCGAGAAGTAGGGGCCGACCCGCCATGAATGTTGTAAAATACTTCATCCGAGATGTTAGGCTGCCTTAGGTTAGGATATATAACGCTATAGACGTATATAATGTTCCCACCGAGACGTACGGGGCTACAAGAACGGCATTCTACAAAACATTCCCAGCGAGGTGCTAGATGGATTAGGTTAGGCTATATTACGTTATAGACGTATATAATGTTCCCACCGAGAAGTAGGGGCCGACCCGCCAGGAATGTCGAAAAATACTACATCCGAGGAGTGTGGTTGCCTTAGGTTAGGATATATAACGTTATAAACGTATATAATGTTCCCACCGAGACGTACGGGGCTACAGGAACGGGATTCTACAAAGCATTCCCAGCGAGGAGCTAGTTGGGTTAGGTTAGGTTATATTACGCTATAGAGGAATATAACGTTCCCACCGAGAGATAGGGGCAGACCCGCCAGGAATGCTGTAAAATACTACATCCGAGATGTTAGGCTGCCTTAGGTTAGGATATATAACGCTATATACGTATATAATGTTCCCATGGAGAGGTACGGGCCGACACGACGGGGATTCTGTAAAACATTACCAGCGAGGTGCTAGATGGGTTAGTTTAGGTTATATTACGCTATAGACGTATATAACGTTCCCACCGAGAAGTATGGGCAGACCCGCCAGAAATGTTGTAAAATACTACATCCGAGGAGTGAGGTTGCCTTAGGTTATGATATATAACGTTATAGACTCATATAATGTCCCCACGGAGAGGAACGGGCAGACAAGACCGGGATTCTGTAAAACATCACCAGCGAGGGGCTAGATGGGTTAGGTTAGGTTATATTACGTTATAGACGTATATAACGTTCCCACCGAGAAGTAGGGGCCGACCCGCCAGAAGTGTTGTAAAATACTACATCCGAGGTGTTAGGTTGCCTTAGGATAGGATATATAACGCTATAGACGTATATGATATTCCCACGGATAGGTCGGGGCCGACACGACGGAGATTCTGTAAAACATTACCAGCGAGGTGCTAGATGGGTTAGTTTAGGTTATATTACGCTATAGACGTATATAACGTTCCCACCGAGAAGTATGGGCAGACCCGCCAGGAATGTTGTAAAATACTACATCCGAGGAGTGAGGTTGCCTTAGGTTATGATATATAACGTTATAGACGGATATAATGTCCCCACGGAGAGGAACGGGCCGACACGACCCGGATTCTGTAAAACATTACCAGCGAGGTGCTAGATGGGTTTGGTTAGGTTATATTGCGTTATAGACGTATATAACGTTCCCACCGAGAATTAGGGGCCGACCCGCCAGGAATGTTGTAAAATACTACATCCGTGATGTTAGGCTGCCTTAGGTTAGGATATATAACGCTATAGACGTATATAATGTTCCCACGGACAGGTCTGGGCCGACACGACCGGGATTCTGTAAAACATTCCCAGCGAGGGGCTAGAAGGGTTAGGTTAGGTTATATTACTTTATAGACGTATATAACGTTCCCACCGAGAAGTAGGGGCCGACCCGCCAGGAATGTTGTAAAATACTATATCCGAGGAGTGAGGTTGCCTTAGGTTATGATATATAACGTTATAGACGCATATAATGTCCCCACGGAGAGGAACGGGCAGACACGACTGGGATTCTGTAAAACATTACCAGCGAGGGGCTAGATGGGTTAGGTTAGGTTATATTACGTTATAGACGTATATAACGTTCCCACCGAGAAGTAGGTGCCGACCCGCCAGGAGTGTTGTAAAATACTGCATCCGAGGGGTGAGGTTGCCTTAGGTTAGGATATATAACGCTATAGACGTATATAATGTTCCCACCGAGACGTACGGGGCTACAAGAACGGCATTCTACAAAACATTCCCAGCGAGGTGCTAGATGGATTAGGTTAGGTTATATTACGTTATAGACGTATATAATGTTCCCACCGAGAAGTAGGGGCCGACCCGCCAGGAATGTCGAAAAATACTACATCCGAGGAGTGTGGTTGCCTTAGGTTAGGATATATAACGTTATAAACGTATATAATGTTCCCACCGAGACGTACGGGGCTACAGGAACGGGATTCTACAAAGCATTCCCAGCGAGGGGCTAGTTGGGTTAGGTTAGGTTATATTACGCTATAGAGGAATATAACGTTCCCACCGAGAGATAGGGGCAGACCCGCCAGGAATGCTGTAAAATACTACATCCGAGATGTTAGGCTGCCTTAGGTTAGGATATATAACGCTATAGACGTATATAATGTTCCCATGGAGAGGTACGGGCCGACACGACGGGGATTCTGTAAAACATTACCAGCGAGGTGCTAGATGGGTTAGTTTAGGTTATATTACGCTATAGACGTATATAACGTTCCCACCGAGAAGTATGGGCAGACCCGCCAGGAATGTTGTAAAATACTACATCCGAGGAGTGAGGTTGCCTTAGGTTATGATATATAACGTTATAGACTCATATAATGTCCCCACGGAGAGGAACGGGCAGACAAGACCGGGATTCTGTAAAACATTACCAGCGAGGGGATAGATGGGTTAGGTTAGGTTATATTACGTTATAGACGTATATAACGTTCCCACCGAGAAGTAGGGGCCGACCCGCCAGGAGTGTTGTAAAATACTACATCCGAGGTGTTAGGTTGCCTTAGGATAGGATATATAACGCTATAGACATATATAATGTTACCAAGGACAGGTCTGAGCCGACACGACCGGGATTCTGTAAAACATTACCAGCGAGGTGCTAGATGGGTCAGGTTCGGTTATATTACGCTATAGACGAATATAACGTTCCCACCGAGAAGTAGGGGCAGAACCGCCAGGAATGTTGTAAAATACTACATCCGAGATGTTAGGCTGCCTTAGGTTAGGATATATAACGCTATAGACGTATATAATGTTCCCATGGAGAGGTACGGGCCGACACGACGGGGATTCTGTAAAACATTACCAGCGAGGTGCTAGATGGGTTAGTTTAGGTTATATTACGCTATAGACGTATATAACGTTACCACCGAGAAGTATGGGCAGACCCGCCAGAAATGTTGTAAAATACTACATCCGAGGAGTGAGGTTGCCTTAGGTTATGATATATAACGTTATAGACTCATATAATGTCCCCACGGAGAGGAACGGGCAGACAAGACCGGGATTCTGTAAAACATCACCAGCGAGGGGCTAGATGGGTTAGGTTAGGTTATATTACGTTATAGACGTATATAACGTTCCCACCGAGAAGTAGGGGCCGACCCGCCAGAAGTGTTGTAAAATACTACATCCGAGGTGTTAGGTTGCCTTAGGATAGGATATATAACGCTATAGACGTATATGATATTCCCACGGATAGGTCGGGGCCGACACGACGGAGATTCTGTAAAACATTACCAGCGAGGTGCTAGATGGGTTAGTTTAGGTTATATTACGCTATAGACGTATATAACGTTCCCACCGAGAAGTATGGGCAGACCCGCCAGGAATGTTGTAAAATACTACATCCGAGGAGTGAGGTTGCCTTAGGTTATGATATATAACGTTATAGACGGATATAATGTCCCCACGGAGAGGAACGGGCCGACACGACCCGGATTCTGTAAAACATTACCAGCGAGGTGCTAGATGGGTTTGGTTAGGTTATATTGCGTTATAGACGTATATAACGTTCCCACCGAGAATTAGGGGCCGACCCGCCAGGAATGTTGTAAAATACTACATCCGTGATGTTAGGCTGCCTTAGGTTAGGATATATAACGCTATAGACGTATATAATGTTCCCACGGACAGGTCTGGGCCGACACGACCGGGATTCTGTAAAACATTCCCAGCGAGGGGCTAGAAGGGTTAGGTTAGGTTATATTACTTTATAGACGTATATAACGTTCCCACCGAGAAGTAGGGGCCGACCCGCCAGGAATGTTGTAAAATACTATATCCGAGGAGTGAGGTTGCCTTAGGTTATGATATATAACGTTATAGACGCATATAATGTCCCCACGGAGAGGAACGGGCAGACACGACTGGGATTCTGTAAAACATTACCAGCGAGGGGCTAGATGGGTTAGGTTAGGTTATATTACGTTATAGACGTATATAACGTTCCCACCGAGAAGTAGGTGCCGACCCGCCAGGAGTGTTGTAAAATACTGCATCCGAGGGGTGAGGTTGCCTTAGGTTAGGATATATAACGCTATAGACGTATATAATGTTCCCACCGAGACGTACGGGGCTACAAGAACGGCATTCTACAAAACATTCCCAGCGAGGTGCTAGATGGATTAGGTTAGGTTATATTACGTTATAGACGTATATAATGTTCCCACCGAGAAGTAGGGGCCGACCCGCCAGGAATGTCGAAAAATACTACATCCGAGGAGTGTGGTTGCCTTAGGTTAGGATATATAACGTTATAAACGTATATAATGTTCCCACCGAGACGTACGGGGCTACAGGAACGGGATTCTACAAAGCATTCCCAGCGAGGGGCTAGTTGGGTTAGGTTAGGTTATATTACGCTATAGAGGAATATAACGTTCCCACCGAGAGATAGGGGCAGACCCGCCAGGAATGCTGTAAAATACTACATCCGAGATGTTAGGCTGCCTTAGGTTAGGATATATAACGCTATAGACGTATATAATGTTCCCATGGAGAGGTACGGGCCGACACGACGGGGATTCTGTAAAACATTACCAGCGAGGTGCTAGATGGGTTAGTTTAGGTTATATTACGCTATAGACGTATATAACGTTCCCACCGAGAAGTATGGGCAGACCCGCCAGGAATGTTGTAAAATACTACATCCGAGGAGTGAGGTTGCCTTAGGTTATGATATATAACGTTATAGACTCATATAATGTCCCCACGGAGAGGAACGGGCAGACAAGACCGGGATTCTGTAAAACATTACCAGCGAGGGGATAGATGGGTTAGGTTAGGTTATATTACGTTATAGACGTATATAACGTTCCCACCGAGAAGTAGGGGCCGACCCGCCAGGAGTGTTGTAAAATACTACATCCGAGGTGTTAGGTTGCCTTAGGATAGGATATATAACGCTATAGACATATATAATGTTACCAAGGACAGGTCTGAGCCGACACGACCGGGATTCTGTAAAACATTACCAGCGAGGTGCTAGATGGGTCAGGTTCGGTTATATTACGCTATAGACGAATATAACGTTCCCACCGAGAAGTAGGGGCAGAACCGCCAGGAATGTTGTAAAATACTACATCCGAGATGTTAGGCTGCCTTAGGTTAGGATATATAACGCTATAGACGTATATAATGTTCCCACGGACAGGTCTGGGCCGACACGACCGGGATTCTGTAAAACATTCCCAGCGAGGTGCTAGATGGGTTACGTTAGGTTATATTACGCTATAGACTTATATAACGTTCCCACCGAGAAGTAGGGGCAGACCCGCCAGGAATGTTGTAAAATACTACATCCGAGATCTTAGGCTGCCTTAGGATAGGATATATAACGCTATAGACATATATAATGTTACCAAGGACAGGTCTGAGCCGACACGACCGGGATTCTGTAAAACATTACCAGCGAGGTGCTAGATGGGTCAGGTTCGGTTATATTACGCTATAGACGAATATAACGTTCCCACCGAGAAGTAGGGGCAGAACCGCCAGGAATGTTGTAAAATACTACATCCGAGATGTTAGGCTGCCTTAGGTTAGGATATATAACGCTATAGACGTATATAATGTTCCCACGGAGAGGAACGGGCAGACACGACCGGGATTCTGTAAAACATTACCAGCGAGGGGCTAGATGGGTTAGGTTAGGTTATATTACGTTATAGACGTATATAACGTTCCCACCGAGAAGTAGGTGCCGACCCGCCAGGAGTGTTGTAAAATACTGCATCCGAGGGGTGAGGTTGCCTTAGGTTAGGATATATATCGTTATAGACGGATATAATGTCCCCACGGAGAGGAACGGGCCGACACGACCCGGATTCTGTAAAACATTACCAGCGAGGTGCTAGATGGGTTAGGTTAGGTTATATTGCGTTATAGACGTATATAACGTTCCCACCGAGAATTAGGGGCCGACCCGCCAGGAATGTTGTAAAATACTACATCCGTGATGTTAGGCTGCCTTAGGTTAGGATATATAACCCTATAGTCGTTTATAATGTTCCCACGGACAGGTCTGGGCCGACACGACCGGGATTCTGTAAAACATTCCCAACGAGGGGCTGGAAGGGTTAGGTTAGATTATATTACTTTATAGACGTATATAACGTTCCCACCGAGAAGTAGTGGCCGACCCGCCAAGAATGTTGTAAAGTACTACATGCGAGGAGTGAGGTTGCCTTAGGTTATGATGTATAACGCTATAGACGCATATAATGTCCCCACGGAGAGGAACGGGCCGACACGAAAGGGATACTGTAAAACAGTACCAGCGAGGGGCTGGATGGGTTAGGTTAGATTATATTACGTTACAGACGTATATAACGTTCCCACCGAGAAGTAGGGGCCGCCCCGCCAGGAATGTTGTAAAATTCTACATCCGAGGAGTGAGGTTGCCTTAGGTTATGATATATAACGTTATAGACGCATATAATATCCCCACGGAGAGGAACGGGCCGACACGAAAGGGATTCTGTAAAACATTACCAGCGAGGGGCTAGATGGGTTAGGTTAGGTTATATTACGTTATAGACGTATATAACGTTCCCACCGAGAATTAGGGGCCGACCCGCCAGGAATGTTGTAAAATTCTACATCCGAGGAGTGAGGTTGCCTTAGGTTATGATATATAACGTTATAGACGCATATAATATCCCCACGGAGAGGAACGGGCCGACACGAAAGGGATTCTGTGAAACATTACCAGCGAGGGGCTAGATGGGTTAGGTTAGGTTATATTACGTTATAGACGTATATAACGTTCCCACCGAGAAGTAGGGGCCGCCCCGCCAGGAATGTTGTAAAATTCTACATCCGAGGAGTGAGGTTGCCTTAGGTTATGATATATAACGTTATAGACGCATATAATATCCCCACGGAGAGGAACGGGCCGACACGAAAGGGATTCTGTAAAACATTACCAGCGAGGGGCTAGATGGGTTAGGTTAGGTTATATTACGTTATAGACGTATATAACGTTCCCACCGCGAAGTAGGGGCCGCCCCGCCCGGAATGTTGTAAAATTCTACATCCGAGGAGTGAGGTTGCCTTAGGTTATGATATATAACGTTATAGACGCATATAATATCCCCACGGAGAGGAACGGGCCGACACGAAAGGGATTCTGTAAAACATTACCAGCGAGGTGCTAGGTGGGTTAGGTTAGGTAGTATTACGTTATAGACGTATATAACGTTCCCACCGAGAAGTAGGGGCCGACCCGCCAGGAGTGTTGTAAAATACTACATCCGAGGTGTTAGGTTGCCTTAGGATAGGATATATAAGGCTATAAACGTATATAATGTTCCCATGGACAGGTCTGGGCCGACACGACCGGGATTCTGTAAAACATTCCCAGCGAGAGGCTAGAAGGGTTATGTTAGCTTATATTACTTTATAGACGTATATAACATTCCCACCGAGAAGTAGGGGCCGACCCGCCAGGAATGTTGTAAAATACTACATCCGAGGTGTTAGGTTGCCTTAGGATAGGATATATAACGCTATAGACGTATATAATGTTACCAGGGACATCGTATGGGCCGACACGACCAGGATTGTGTAAAACATTACCAGCGAGGTGCTAGATCGGTTAGGTTAGGTTATATTACACTATAGACGAATATAACGTTCCCACCGAGAAGTAGGGGCCGCCCCGCCAGGTTTGTTGTAAAATACTACATCCGAGATGTTAGATTGCCTTAGGTTAGGATATATAACGCTATAGACGTATATAATGTTCCCACGGAGAGGTACGGACCGACATGGCCGGGATTCTGTAAAACATTACCAGCGAGGTGCTAGATCGGTTAGGTTAGGTTATATTACGCTATAGACGAATATAACGTTCCCACCCTGAAGTAGGGGCCGACCCGCCAGGAATGTTGTAAAATACTCATCAGAGATGTTAGGCTGGCTTAGGTTAGGATATATAACCCTATAGACGTATATAATGTTCCCACGGACAGGTCTGGGCCGACACGACCGGTATTCTGTAAAACATTACCAGCGAGGGGCTAGATGGGTTAGGTTAGGTTATATTACGTTATAGACGTATATAACGTTCCCACCGAGAAGTAGGGGCCCACCCGCCAGGAGTGTTGTAACATACCACATCCGAGGGGTGAGGATACCTTAGGTTATGATATATAACGTTATAGACGTATATAATGCTCGCACCGAGACGTACGGGGCTACAGGAACGGGATTCTGCAAAACATTCCCAGCGAGGGGCTAGAAGGGTTAGGTTAGATTATATTACGTTACAGACGTATATAACGTTCCCACCGAGAAGTACAGGCCGACCCGCCAGGTGTGTTGTAAAATACTACATCCGATGTGTTAGGTTGCCTTAGGTTAGGATATATAACGCTATAGACGTATATAACGTTCCCACCGAGAAGTAGGGGCAGACCCGCCAGGAATGTTGTAAAATACTACATCCGAGACGTTAGGCTTCCTTAGGTCAGGATATATAACGCTATAGACGTATAGAATGTTCCCATGTACAGGTCTGGGCCGACACGACCGGGATTCTGTAAAACATTCCCAGCGTGGGGCTAGAAGGGTTAGGATAGGTTATATTACGTTATAGACGTATATAATGTTCTCACCGATAAGTAGGGGCCGACCCGCCATGAATGTTGTAAAATACTACATCCGAGGGGTGAGGTTACCTTAGGTTATGATATATAACGTTATAGACGTATATAATGTTCGCACGGAGACGTACGGGGCTACACGAAGGGTTAGGTTAGATTCTATTACGTTACAGACGTATATAACGTTCCCACCGAGAAGTAGAGGCCGACCCGCCAGGAGTTTTGTAAAATACTACATCCGAGGTGTTAGGTTGCCTTAGGTTAGGATATATAACGCTATAGACGTATATAACGTTCCCACAGAGAAGTAGGGGCAGACCCGCCAGGAATGTTGTAAAATACTACATCCGACATGTTAGGCTTCCTTAGGTCAGGATATATAACGCTATAGACGTATAGAATGTTCCCATGTACAGGTCTGGGCCGACACGACCGGGATTCTGTAAAACATTCCCAGCGTGGGGCTAGAAGGGTTAGGTTAGGTTACATTACGCTATAGACGAATATAACGTTCCCACCGAGAAGTAGGGGCCGACCCGCCAGGAATGTTGTAAAATACTCATCAGAGATGTTAGGCTGGCTTAGGTTAGGATATATAACCCTATAGACGTATATAATGTTCCCACGGACAGGTGTGGGCCGACACGACCGGTATTCTGTAAAACATTCCCAGCGAGGGGCTAGAAGGGTTAGGTTAGGTTATATTACTTTATAGACGTATATAACGTTCCCACCGAGAAGTAGGGGCCGACCCGCCATGAATGTTGTAAAATACTTCATCCGAGATGTTAGGCTGCCTTAGGTTAGGATATATAACGCTATAGACGTATATAATGTTCCCACCGAGACGTACGGGGCTACAAGAACGGCATTCTACAAAACATTCCCAGCGAGGTGCTAGATGGATTAGGTTAGGTTATATTACGTTATAGACGTATATAATGTTCCCACCGAGAAGTAGGGGCCGACCCGCCAGGAATGTCGAAAAATACTACATCCGAGGAGTGTGGTTGCCTTAGGTTAGGATATATAACGTTATAAACGTATATAATGTTCCTACCGAGACGTACGGGGCTACAGGAACGGGATTCTACAAAGCATTCCCAGCGAGGAGCTAGTTGGGTTAGGTTAGGTTATATTACGCTATAGAGGAATATAACGTTCCCACCGAGAGATAGGGGCAGACCCGCCAGGAATGCTGTAAAATACTACATCCGAGATGTTAGGCTGCCTTAGGTTAGGATATATAACGCTATAGACGTATATAATGTTCCCATGGAGAGGTACGGGCCGACACGACGGGGATTCTGTAAAACATTACCAGCGAGGTGCTAGATGGGTTAGTTTAGGTTATATTACGCTATAGACGTATATAACGTTCCCACCGAGAAGTATGGGCAGACCCGCCAGGAATGTTGTAAAATACTACATCCGAGGAGTGAGGTTGCCTTAGGTTATGATATATAACGTTATAGACTCATATAATGTCCCCACGGAGAGGAACGGGCAGACAAGACCGGGATTCTGTAAAACATTACCAGCGAGGGGATAGATGGGTTAGGTTAGGTTATATTACGTTATAGACGTATATAACGTTCCCACCGAGAAGTAGGGGCCGGCCCGCCAGGAGTGTTGTAAAATACTACATCCGAGGTGTTAGGTTGCCTTAGGATAGGATATATAACGCTATAGACGTATATGATGTTCCCACGGATAGGTCGGGGCCGACACGACGGAGATTCTGTAAAACATTACCAGCGAGGTGCTAGATGGGTTAGTTTAGGTTATATTACGCTATAGACGTATATAACGTTCCCACCGAGAAGTATGGGCAGACTCGCCAGGAATGTAGTAAAATACTACATCCGAGGAGTGAGGTTGCCTTAGGTTATGATATATAACGTTATAGACTCATATAATGTCCCCACGGAGAGGAACGGGCAGACAAGACCGGGATTCTGTAAAACATTACCAGCGAGGTGCTAGATGGGTTAGGTTAGGTTATATTACGTTATAGACGTATATAACGTTCCCACCGAGAAGTAGGGGCCGACCCGCCAGGAGTGTTGTAAAATACTACATCCGAGGTGTTAGGTTGCCTTAGGATAGGATATATAACGCTATAGACATATATAATGTTACCAAGGACAGGTCTGAGCCGACACGACCGGGATTCTGTAAAACATTACCAGCGAGGTGCTAGATGGGTCAGGTTCGGTTATATTACGCTATAGACGAATATAACGTTCCCACCGAGAAGTAGGGGCAGAACCGCCAGGAATGTTGTAAAATACTACATCCGAGATGTTAGGCTGCCTTAGGTTAGGATATATAACGCTATAGACGTATATAATGTTCCCACGGACAGGTCTGGGCCGACACGACCGGGATTCTGTAAAACATTCCCAGCGAGGTGCTAGATGGGTTACGTTAGGTTATATTACGCTATAGACGAATATAACGTTCCCACCGAGAAGTAGGGGCAGAACCGCCAGGAATGTTGTAAAATACTACATCCGAGATGTTAGGCTGCCTTAGGTTAGGATATATAACGCTATAGACGTATATAATGTTCCCACGGAGAGGAACGGGCAGACACGACCGGGATTCTGTAAAACATTACCAGCGAGGGGCTAGATGGGTTAGGTTAGGTTATATTACGTTATAGACGTATATAACGTTCCCACCGAGAAGTAGGTGCCGACCCGCCAGGAGTGTTGTAAAATACTGCATCCGAGGGGTGAGGTTGCCTTAGGTTAGGATATATATCGTTATAGACGGATATAATGTCCCCACGGAGAGGAACGGGCCGACACGACCCGGATTCTGTAAAACATTACCAGCGAGGTGCTAGATGGGTTAGGTTAGGTTATATTGCGTTATAGACGTATATAACGTTCCCACCGAGAATTAGGGGCCGACCCGCCAGGAATGTTGTAAAATACTACATCCGTGATGTTAGGCTGCCTTAGGTTAGGATATATAACCCTATAGTCGTTTATAATGTTCCCACGGACAGGTCTGGGCCGACACGACCGGGATTCTGTAAAACATTCCCAACGAGGGGCTGGAAGGGTTAGGTTAGATTATATTACTTTATAGACGTATATAACGTTCCCACCGAGAAGTAGTGGCAGACCCGCCAAGAATGTTGTAAAGTACTACATGCGAGGAGTGAGGTTGCCTTAGGTTATGATGTATAACGCTATAGACGCATATAATGTCCCCACGGAGAGGAACGGGCCGACACGAAAGGGATACTGTAAAACAGTACCAGCGAGGGGCTAGATGGGTTAGGTTAGGTTATATTACGTTATAGACGTATATAACGTTCCCACCGAGAAGTAGGGGCCGCCCCGCCAGGAATGTTGTAAAATTCTACATCCGAGGAGTGAGGTTGCCTTAGGTTATGATATATAACGTTATAGACGCATATAATATCCCCACGGAGAGGAACGGGCCGACACGAAAGGGATTCTGTGAAACATTACCAGCGAGGGGCTAGATGGGTTAGATTAGGTTATATTACGTTATAGACGTATATAACGTTCCCACCGAGAAGTAGGGGCCGCCCCGCCAGGAATGTTGTAAAATTCTACATCCGAGGAGTGAGGTTGCCTTAGGTTATGATATATAACGTTATAGACGCATATAATATCCCCACGGAGAGGAACGGGCCGACACGAAAGGGATTCTGTAAAACATTACCAGCGAGGGGCTAGATGGGTTAGGTTAGGTTATATTACGTTATAGACGTATATAACGTTCCCACCGAGAAGTAGGGGCCGCCCCGCCCGGAATGTTGTAAAATTCTACATCCGAGGAGTGAGGTTGCCTTAGGTTATGATATATAACGTTATAGACGCATATAATATCCCCACGGAGAGGAACGGGCCGACACGAAAGGGATTCTGTAAAACATTACCAGCGAGGTGCTAGATCGGTTAGGTTAGGTTATATTACGCTATAGACGAATATAACGTTCCCACCCTGAAGTAGGGGCCGACCCGCCAGGAATGTTGTAAAATACTCATCAGAGATGTTAGGCTGGCTTAGGTTAGGATATATAACCCTATAGACGTATATAATGTTCCCACGGACAGGTCTGGGCCGACACGACCGGTATTCTGTAAAACATTACCAGCGAGGGGCTAGATGGGTTAGGTTAGGTTATATTACGTTATAGACGTATATAACGTTCCCACCGAGAAGTAGGGGCCCACCCGCCAGGAGTGTTGTAACATACCACATCCGAGGGGTGAGGATACCTTAGGTTATCTCGTAAACGTTATAGACGTATATAATGCTCGCACGGAGACGTACGGGGCTACAGGAACGGGATTCTGCAAAA
This sequence comes from Xylocopa violacea, assembly GCA_963969225.1. Classification (NCBI taxonomy): domain Eukaryota; kingdom Metazoa; phylum Arthropoda; class Insecta; order Hymenoptera; family Apidae; genus Xylocopa; species Xylocopa violacea. Next base: position 5,115,773 of record CAXAJV010000008.1, read on the forward strand.
CATTCCCAGCGAGGGGCTAGAAGGGTTAGGTTAGATTATATTACGTTACAGACGTATATAACGTTCCCACCGAGAAGTACAGGCCGACCCGCCAGGTGTGTTGTAAAATACTACATCCGATGTGTTAGGTTGCCTTAGGTTAGGATATATAACGCTATAGACGTATATAACGTTCCCACCGAGAAGTAGGGGCAGACCCGCCAGGAATGTTGTAAAATACTACATCCGAGACGTTAGGCTTCCTTAGGTCAGGATATATAACGCTATAGACGTATAGAATGTTCCCATGTACAGGTCTGGGCCGACACGACCGGGATTCTGTAAAACATTCCCAGCGTGGGGCTAGAAGGGTTAGGATAGGTTATATTACGTTATAGACGTATATAATGTTCTCAGCGATAAGTAGGGGCCGACCCGCCAGGAATGTTGTAAAATACACATCAGAGATGTTAGGCTGGCTTAGGTTAGGATATATAACCCTATAGACGTATATAATGTTCCCACGGACAGGTGTGGGCCGACACGACCGGTATTCTGTAAAACATTACCAGCGAGGGGCTAAATGGGTTAGGTTAGGTTATATTACGTTATAGACGTATATAATGTTCCCACCGAGAAGTAGGGGACGACCCGCTAGGACTGTTGTAAAATACACCATCCGAGATGTTAGATTGGCTAAGGTTAGGATATATAACGTTATAGACGTATATAATGTTCTCACCGATAAGTAGGGGCCGACCCGACATGATTGTTGTAAAATACTACATCCGAGGAGTGAAGTTGCCTTAGGTTGTGATATATAACGTTATAGACGTATATAATGTCCCCACGGAGAGGAACGGACCGACACGACCGGGATTCTGTAAAACATTCCCAGCGAGGGGCTAGAAGGGTTATGTTAGCTTATATTACTTTATAGACGTATATAACATTCCCAACGAGAAGTAGGGGTCGAACCGCCAGGAATGTTGTAAAATTCTACATCCGTGGAGTGAGGTTGCCTTAGGATATGATATATAACGTTATAGACGCATATAATATCCCCACGGAGAGGAACGGGCCGACACGACCGGTATTCTGTAAAACATTCCCAGCGTGGGGCTAGAAGGGTTAGGTTAGGTTATATTACGCTATAGACGAATATAACGTTCCCACCGAGAAGTAGGCGCCGACCCGCCAGGAATGTTGTAAAATACTCATCAGAGATGTTAGGCTGGCTTAGGTTAGGATATATAACCCTATAGACGTATATAATGTTCCCACGGACAGGTGTGGGCCGACACGACCGGTATTCTGTAAAACATTACCAGCGAGGGGCTAGATGGGTTAGGTTAGGTTATATTACGTTATAGACGTATATAACGTTCCCACCGAGAAGTAGGGGCCCACCCGCCAGGAATGTTGTAAAATACTACATCCGAGATGTTAGGCTGCCATAGGTTAGGATATATAACCCTATAGACGTATATAATGTTCCCACGGACAGGTCTGGGCCGACACGACCGGTATTCTGTAAAACATTACCAGCGAGGGGCTAGATGGGTTACGTTAGGTTATATTACGTTATAGACGTATATAACGTTCCCACCGAGAAGTAGGGGCCCACCCGCCAGGAGTGTTGTAACATACCACATCCGAGGGGTGAGGTTACCTTAGGTTATGATACATAACGTTATAGACGTATATAATGTTCGCACGGAGACGTACGGGGCTACACGAAGGGTTAGGTTAGATTCTATTACGTTACAGACGTATATAACGTTCCCACCGAGAAGTAGAAGCCGACCCGCCAGGAGTGTTGTAAAATACTACATCCGAGGTGTTAGGTTGCCTTAGGTTAGGATATATAACGCTATAGACGTATATAACGTTCCCACAGAGAAGTAGGGGCAGACCCGCCAGGAATGTTGTAAAATACTACATCCGACATGTTAGGCTTCCTTAGGTCAGGATATATAACGCTATAGACGTATAGAATGTTCCCATGTACAGGTCTGGGCCGACACGACCGGGATTCTGTAAAACATTCCCAGCGTGGGGCTAGAAGGGTTAGGTTAGGTTATATTACGCTATAGACGAATATAACGTTCCCACCGAGAAGTAGGGGCCGACCCGCCAGGAATGTTGTAAAATACACCATCCGAGATGTTAGATTGGCTAAGGTTAGGATATATAACGTTATAGACGTATATAATGTTCTCACCGATAAGTAGGGGCCGACCCGACATGAATGTTGTAAAATACTACATCCGAGGAGTGAGGTTGCCTTAGGTTTTGATATATAACGTTATAGACGTATATAATGTCCCCACGGAGAGGAACGGACCGACACGACCGGGATTCTGCAAAACATTACCAGCGAGGTGCTAGATGGGTTAGGTTAGGTTATATTGCGTTATAGACGTACATAACGTTCCCACCGAGAAGTAGGGGCCGACCCGCCAGGAATGTTGTAAAATACTACATCCGTGATGTTAGGCTGCCTTAGGTTAGGATATATAACCCTATAGACGTATATAATGTTCCCACGGACAGGTCTGGGCCGACACGACCGGGATTCTGTAAAACATTACCAGCGAGGTGCTAGATTGGTTAGGTTAGGTTATATTACGCTATAGACGAATATAACGTTCCCACCGAGAAGTAGGGGCCGACCCGCCAGGAATGTTGTAAAATACTACATCCGAGATGTTAGGCTGCCATAGGTTAGGATATATAACCCTATAGACGTATATAATGTTCCCACGGACAGGTCTGGGCCGACACGACCGGTATTCTGTAAAACATTACCAGCGAGGGGCTAGATGGGTTAGGTTAGGTTATATTACGTTATAGACGTATATAATGTTCCCACCGAGAAGTAGGGGACGACGCGCCAGGATTGTTGTAAAATACTACATCCGAGATGTTAGGCTGGCTTAGGTTAGGATTTATATCCCTATAGACGTATATAATGTTCCCACGGACAGGTCTGGGCCGACACGACCGGGATTCTGTAAAACATTCCCAGCGAGGGGCTAGAACGGTTATGTTAGCTTATATTACTTTATATACGTATATAACGTTCCCACCGAGAAGTAGGGGCCGACCCGCCAGGAATGTTGTAAAATTCTACATCCGAGGAGTGAGGTTGCCTTAGGTTATGATATATAACGTTATAGACGCATATAATATCCCCACGGAGAGGAACGGGCCGACACGAAAGGGATTCTGTGAAACATTACCAGCGAGGGGCTAGGTGGGTTAGGTTAGGTAGTATTACGTTATAGACGTATATAACGTTCCCACCGAGAAGTAGTGGTCGACCCGCCAGGAGTGTTGTAAAATACTACATCCGAGGTGTTAGCTTGCCTTAGGATAGGATATATAAGGCTATAAACGTATATAATGTTCCCATGGACAGGTCTGGGCCGACACGACCGGGATTCTGTAAATCCTTCCCAGCGAGGGGCTAGAAGGGTTATGTTAGCTTATATTACTTTATAGACGTATATAACATTCCCACCGAGAAGTAGGGGCCGACCCGCCAGGAATGTTGTAAACTTCTACATCCGAGGAGTGAGGTTGCCTTAGGTTATAATATATAACGTTATAGACGCATATAATATCCCCACGTAGAGGAACGGGCCGACACGAAAGGGATTCTGTAAAACATTACCAGCGAGGTGCTAGATCGGTTAGGTTAGGTTATATTACACTATAGACGAATATAACGTTCCCACCGAGAAGTAGGGGCCGACCCGCCAGGTTTGTTGTAAAATACTACATCCGAGATGTTAGATTGCCTTAGGTTAGGATATATAACGCTATAGACGTATATAACGTTCCCACCGAGAAGTAGGGGCCGACCCGCCAGGAATGTTGTAAAATACTACATCCGTGATGTTAGGCTGCCTTAGGTTAGGATATATAACCCTATGGTCGTATATAATGTTACCAGGGACAGGTCTTGGCCGACACGACCGGGATTCTGTAAAACATTACCAGCGAGGTGCTAGATCGGTTAGGTTATTTTATATTACTCTATAGACGAATATAAAGTTCCCACCGAGAAGTAGGGGCCGACCCGCCAGGAATGTTGTAAAATACTCATCAGAGATGTTAGGCTGGCTTAGGTTAGGATATATAACCCTATAGACGTATATAATGTTCCCACGGACAGGTGTGGGCCGACACGACCGGTATTCTGTGAAACATTACCAGCGAGGGGCTAGATGGGTTAGGTTAGGTTATATTACGTTGTAGACGTATATAACGTTCCCACCGAGAAGTAGGGGCCGACCCGCCAGGAATGTTGTAAAATACTCATCAGAGATGTTAGGCTGGCTTAGGTTAGGATATATAACCCTATAGACGTATATAATGTTCCCACGGACAGGTGTGGGCCGACACGACCGGTATTCTGTAAAACATTACCAGCGAGGGTCTAGATGGGTTAGGTTAGGTTATATTACGTTATAGACGTATATAACGTTCCCACCGAGAAGTAGGGGCCGACCCGCCAGGAATGTTGTAAAATACTATATCCGAGATGTTAGATTGCCTTAGGTTAGGATATATAACGTTATAGACGTATATAATGTTCCCACCGAGACGTACGGGGCTACACGAACGGGATTCTACAAAACATTCCCAGCGAGGTGCTAGATGTGTTAGGTTAGGTTATATTACGTTATAGACGTATATAACGTTCCCACCGAGAAGTAGGGGCCGACCCGCCATGAATGTTGTAAAATACATCATCCGAGATGTTAGATTGGCTAAGGTTAGGATATATAACGTTATAGACGTATATAATGTTCTCACCGATAAGTAGGGGCCGACCCGACATGATTGTTGTAAAATACTACATCCGAGGAGCGAAGTTGCCTTAGGTTATGATATATAACGTTATAGACGTATATAATGTCCCCACGGAGAGGAACGGACCGACACGACCGGGATTCTGTAAAACATTCCCTGCGAGGGGCTAGAAGGGTTATGTTAGCTTATATTACTTTATAGACGTATATAACATTCCCAACGAGAAGTAGGGGTCGACCCGCCAGGAATGTTGTAAAATTCTACATCCGAGGAGTGAGGTTGCCTTAGGATATGATATATAACGTTATAGACGCATATAATATCCCCACGGAGAGGAACGGGCCGACACGACCGGTATTCTGTAAAACATTACCAGCGAGGGGCTAGGTGGATTAGGTTAGATTATATTACGCTATAGACGTATATAACGTTCCCACCGAGAAGTAGGGGCAGACCCGCCAGGAATGTTGTAAAATACTACATCCGAGATGTTAGGCTGCCATAGGTTAGGATATATAACCCTATAGACGTATATAATGTTCCCACGGACAGGTCTGGGCCGACACGACCGGTATTCTGTAAAACATTACCAGCGATGGGGCTAGATGGGTTAGGTTAGGTTATATTACGTTATAGACGTATATAACGTTCCCACCGAGAAGTAGGGGCCGACCCGCCAGGAATGATGTAAAATACTCATCAGAGATGTTAGGCTGGCTTAGGTTAGGATATATAACCCTATAGACGTATATAATGTTCCCACGGACAGGTGTGGGCCGACACGACCGGTATTCTGTAAAACATTACCAGCGAGGGGCTAGATGGGTTGGGTTAGGTTACATTACGTTATAGACGTATATAACGTTCCCACCGAGAAGTAGGGGCCGACCCGCCAGGAATGTTGTAAAATACTACATCCGAGATGTTAGATTGCCTTAGGTTAGGATATATAACGTTATAGACGTATATAATGTTCCCACCGAGACGTACGGGGCTACACGAACGGGATTCTACAAAACATTCCCAGCGAGGTGCTAGATGGGTTAGGTTAGGTTATATTACGTTATAGACGTATATAACGTTCCCACCGAGAAGTAGGGTCCGACCCGCCATGAATGTTGTAAAATACACCATCCGAGATGTTAGATTGGCTAAGGTTAGGATATATAACGTTATAGACGTATATAATGTTCTCACCGATAAGTAGGGGCCGACCCGACATGATTGTTGTAAAATACTACATCCGAGGAGTGAAGTTGCCTTAGGTTATGATATATAACGTTATAGACGTATATAATGTCCCCACGGAGAGGAACGGACCGACACGACCGGGATTCTGTAAAACATTCCCAGCGAGGGGCTAGAAGGGTTATGTTAGCTTATATTACTTTATAGACGTATATAACATTCCCAACGAGAAGTAGGGGTCGACCCGCCAGGAATGTTGTAAAATTCTACAGCCGAGGAGTGAGGTTGCCTTAGGATATGATATATAACGTTATAGACGCATATAATATCCCCACGGAGAGGAACGGGCCGACACGACCGGTATTCTGTAAAACATTACCAGCGAGGGGCTAGATGGGTTAGGTTAGGTTATATTACGTTATAGACGTATATAAGTTTCCCACCGAGAAGTAGGGGCCGACCCGCCAGGAGTGTTGTAACATACCACAACCGAGGGGTGAGGTTACCTTAGGTAATGATATATAACGTTATAGACGTATATAATGTTCGCACGGAGACGTACGGGGCTACACGAAGGGTTAGGTTAGATTCTATTACGTTACAGACGTATATAACGTTCCCACCGAGAAATAGAGGCCGACCCGCCAGGAGTGTTGTAAAATACTACATCCGAGGTGTTAGGTTGCCTTAGGATAGGATATATAACGCTATAGACGTATATAATGTTACCAGGGACAGGTCTGGGCCGACACGACCGGGATTCTGTAAAACATTACCAGCGAGGTGCTAGATCGGTTAGGTTAGGTTATATTACGCTATAGACGAATATAACGTTCCCACCCAGAAGTAGGGGCCGACCCGCCAGGAATGTTGTAAAATACTCATAAGAGATGTTAGGCTGGCTTAGGTTAGGATATATAACCCTATAGACGTATATAATGTTCCCACGGACAGGTGTGGGCCGACACGACCGGTATTCTGTAAAACATTACCAGCGAGGGGCTAGATGGGTTAGGTTAGGTTATATTACGTTGTAGATGTATATAACGTTCCCACCGAGAAGTAGGGGCCGACCCGCCAGGAATGTTGTAAAATACTACATTCGAGATGTTAGATTGCCTTAGGTTAGGATATATAACGTTATAGACGTATATAATGTTCCCACCGAGACGTACGGGGCTACACGAACGGGATTCTACAAAACATTCCCAGCGAGGTGCTAGATGGGTTAGGTTAGTTTATATTACGTTATAGACGTATATAACGTTCCCACCGAGAAGTAGGCGCCGACCAGCCATGAATGTTGTAAAATACACCATCCGAGATGTTAGATTGGCTAAGGTTAGGATATATAACGTTATAGACGTATATAATGTTCTCACCGATAAGTAGGGGACGACCCGACATGATTGTTGTAAAATACTACATCCGAGGAGTGAGGTTGCCTTAGGTTATGATATATAACGTTATAGACGTATATAATGTCCCCACGGAGAGGAACGGACCGACACGACCGGGATTCTGCAAAACATTACCAGCGAGGTGCTAGATGGGTTAGGTTAGGTTATATTGCGTTATAGACGTACATAACGTTCCCACCGAGAAGTAGGGGCCGACCCGCCAGGAATGTTGTAAAATACTACATCCGTGATGTTAGGCTGCCTTAGGTTAGGATATATAACCCTATGGTCGTATATAATGTTACCAGGGACAGGTCTTGGCCGACACGACCGGGATTCTGTAAAACATTACCAGCGAGGTGCTAGATCGGTTAGGTTATTTTATATTACTCTATAGACGAATATAAAGTTCCCACCGAGAAGTAGGGGCCGACCCGCCAGGAATGTTGTAAAATACTCATCAGAGATGTTAGGCTGGCTTAGGTTAGGATATATAACCCTATAGACGTATATAATGTTCCCACGGACAGGTGTGGGCCGACACGACCGGTATTCTGTGAAACATTACCAGCGAGGGGCTAGATGGGTTAGGTTAGGTTATATTACGTTGTAGACGTATATAACGTTCCCACCGAGAAGTAGGGGCCGACCCGCCAGGAATGTTGTAAAATACTCATCAGAGATGTTAGGCTGGCTTAGGTTAGGATATATAACCCTATAGACGTATATAATGTTCCCACGGACAGGTGTGGGCCGACACGACCGGTATTCTGTAAAACATTACCAGCGAGGGTCTAGATGGGTTAGGTTAGGTTATATTACGTTATAGACGTATATAACGTTCCCACCGAGAAGTAGGGGCCGACCCGCCAGGAATGTTGTAAAATACTATATCCGAGATGTTAGATTGCCTTAGGTTAGGATATATAACGTTATAGACGTATATAATGTTCCCACCGAGACGTACGGGGCTACACGAACGGGATTCTACAAAACATTCCCAGCGAGGTGCTAGATGTGTTAGGTTAGGTTATATTACGTTATAGACGTATATAACGTTCCCACCGAGAAGTAGGGGCCGACCCGCCATGAATGTTGTAAAATACATCATCCGAGATGTTAGATTGGCTAAGGTTAGGATATATAACGTTATAGACGTATATAATGTTCTCACCGATAAGTAGGGGCCGACCCGACATGATTGTTGTAAAATACTACATCCGAGGAGCGAAGTTGCCTTAGGTTATGATATATAACGTTATAGACGTATATAATGTCCCCACGGAGAGGAACGGACCGACACGACCGGGATTCTGTAAAACATTCCCTGCGAGGGGCTAGAAGGGTTATGTTAGCTTATATTACTTTATAGACGTATATAACATTCCCAACGAGAAGTAGGGGTCGACCCGCCAGGAATGTTGTAAAATTCTACATCCGAGGAGTGAGGTTGCCTTAGGATATGATATATAACGTTATAGACGCATATAATATCCCCACGGAGAGGAACGGGCCGACACGACCGGTATTCTGTAAAACATTACCAGCGAGGGGCTAGGTGGATTAGGTTAGATTATATTACGCTATAGACGTATATAACGTTCCCACCGAGAAGTAGGGGCAGACCCGCCAGGAATGTTGTAAAATACTACATCCGAGATGTTAGGCTGCCATAGGTTAGGATATATAACCCTATAGACGTATATAATGTTCCCACGGACAGGTCTGGGCCGACACGACCGGTATTCTGTAAAACATTACCAGCGAGGGGCTAGATGGGTTAGGTTAGGTTATATTACGTTATAGACGTATATAACGTTCCCACCGAGAAGTAGGGGCCGACCCGCCAGGAATGATGTAAAATACTCATCAGAGATGTTAGGCTGGCTTAGGTTAGGATATATAACCCTATAGACGTATATAATGTTCCCACGGACAGGTGTGGGCCGACACGACCGGTATTCTGTAAAACATTACCAGCGAGGGGCTAGATGGGTTGGGTTAGGTTACATTACGTTATAGACGTATATAACGTTCCCACCGAGAAGTAGGGGCCGACCCGCCAGGAATGTTGTAAAATACTACATCCGAGATGTTAGATTGCCTTAGGTTAGGATATATAACGTTATAGACGTATATAATGTTCCCACCGAGACGTACGGGGCTACACGAACGGGATTCTACAAAACATTCCCAGCGAGGTGCTAGATGGGTTAGGTTAGGTTATATTACGTTATAGACGTATATAACGTTCCCACCGAGAAGTAGGGTCCGACCCGCCATGAATGTTGTAAAATACACCATCCGAGATGTTAGATTGGCTAAGGTTAGGATATATAACGTTATAGACGTATATAATGTTCTCACCGATAAGTAGGGGCCGACCCGACATGATTGTTGTAAAATACTACATCCGAGGAGTGAAGTTGCCTTAGGTTATGATATATAACGTTATAGACGTATATAATGTCCCCACGGAGAGGAACGGACCGACACGACCGGGATTCTGTAAAACATTCCCAGCGAGGGGCTAGAAGGGTTATGTTAGCTTATATTACTTTATAGACGTATATAACATTCCCAACGAGAAGTAGGGGTCGACCCGCCAGGAATGTTGTAAAATTCTACAGCCGAGGAGTGAGGTTGCCTTAGGATATGATATATAACGTTATAGACGCATATAATATCCCCACGGAGAGGAACGGGCCGACACGACCGGTATTCTGTAAAACATTACCAGCGAGGGGCTAGATGGGTTAGGTTAGGTTATATTACGTTATAGACGTATATAAGTTTCCCACCGAGAAGTAGGGGCCGACCCGCCAGGAGTGTTGTAACATACCACAACCGAGGGGTGAGGTTACCTTAGGTAATGATATATAACGTTATAGACGTATATAATGTTCGCACGGAGACGTACGGGGCTACACGAAGGGTTAGGTTAGATTCTATTACGTTACAGACGTATATAACGTTCCCACCGAGAAATAGAGGCCGACCCGCCAGGAGTGTTGTAAAATACTACATCCGAGGTGTTAGGTTGCCTTAGGATAGGATATATAACGCTATAGACGTATATAATGTTACCAGGGACAGGTCTGGGCCGACACGACCGGGATTCTGTAAAACATTACCAGCGAGGAGCTAGATCGGTTAGGTTAGGTTATATTACGCTATAGACGAATATAACGTTCCCACCCAGAAGTAGGGGCCGACCCGCCAGGAATGTTGTAAAATACTCATAAGAGATGTTAGGCTGGCTTAGGTTAGGATATATAACCCTATAGACGTATATAATGTTCCCACGGACAGGTGTGGGCCGACACGACCGGTATTCTGTAAAACATTACCAGCGAGGGGCTAGATGGGTTAGGTTAGGTTATATTACGTTGTAGATGTATATAACGTTCCCACCGAGAAGTAGGGGCCGACCCGCCAGGAATGTTGTAAAATACTACATTCGAGATGTTAGATTGCCTTAGGTTAGGATATATAACGTTATAGACGTATATAATGTTCCCACCGAGACGTACGGGGCTACACGAACGGGATTCTACAAAACATTCCCAGCGAGGTGCTAGATGGGTTAGGTTAGTTTATATTACGTTATAGACGTATATAACGTTCCCACCGAGAAGTAGGCGCCGACCAGCCATGAATGTTGTAAAATACACCATCCGAGATGTTAGATTGGGTAAGGTTAGGATATATAACGTTATAGACGTATATAGTGTTCTCACCGATAAGTAGGGGCCGACCCGACATGATTGTTGTAAAATACTACATCCGAGGAGTGAAGTTGCCTTAGGTTATGATATATAACGTTATAGACGTATATAATGTCCCCACGGAGAGGAACGGACCGACACGACCGGGATTCTGTAAAACATTCCCAGCGAGGGGCTAGAAGGCTTATGTTAGCTTATATTACTTTATAGACGTATATAACATTCCCAACGAGAAGTAGGGGTCGACCCGCCAGGAATGTTGTAAAATTCTACATCCGAGGAGTGAGGTTGCCTTAGGATATGATATATAACGTTATAGACGCATATAATATCCCCACGGAGAGGAACGGGCCGACACGACCGGTATTCTGTAAAACATTACCAGCGAGGGGCTAGATGGGTTAGGTTAGGTTATATTACGTTATAGACGTATATAAGTTTCCCACCGAGAAGTAGGGGTCGACCCGCCAGGAATGTTGTAAAATACTACATCCGAGATGTTAGGCTGCCATAGGTTAGGATATATAACCCTATAGACGTTTATAATGTTCCCACGGACAGTTCTGGGCCGACACGACCGGTATTCTGTAAAACATTACCAGCGAGGGGCTAGATGGGTTAGGTTAGGTAATATTACGTTATATACGTATATAACGTTCCCACCGAGAAGTAGGGGCCGACCCGCCAGGAGTGTTGTAAAATACTACATCCGAGGTGTTAGGTTGCCTTAGGATAGGATATATAACGCTATAGACGTATATAATGTTACCAGGGACAGGTCTGGGCCGACACGACCGGGATTCTGTAAAACATTACCAGCGAGGGGCTAGATGGGTTAGGTTAGGTTATATTACGTTATAGACGTATATAACGTTCCCATCGAGAAGTAGGGGCCGACCCGCCAGGAATGTTGTAAAATACTACATCCGAGATGTTAGGCTTCCTTGGGTCAGGATATATAACGCTATAGACGTATATAATGTTCCCACGGACAGGTCTGGGCCGACACGACCGGTATTCTGTAAAACATTCCCAGCGAGGGGCTAGAAGGGTTATGTTAGCTTATATTACGCTATAGACGAATATAACGTTCCCACCGAGAAATAGAGGCCGACCCGCCAGGAGTGTTGTAAAATACTACATCCGAGGTGTTAGGTTGCCTTAGGATAGGATATATAACGCTATAGACGTATATAATGTCCCCACGGAGAGGATCGGACCGACACGACCGGGATTCTGTAAAACATTACCAGCGAGGTGCTAGATCGGTTAGGTTAGGTTATATTACGCTATAGACGAATATAACGTTCCCACCCAGAAGTAGGGGCCGACCCGCCAGGAATGTTGTAAAATACTCATAAGAGATGTTAGGCTGGCTTAGGTTAGGATATATAACCCTATAGACGTATATAATGTTCCCACGGACAGGTGTGGGCCGACACGACCGGTATTCTGTAAAACATTACCAGCGAGGGGCTAGATGGGTTAGGTTAGGTTATATTACGTTGTAAACGTATATAACGTTCCCACCGAGAAGTAGGGGCCGACCCGCCTGGAATGTTGTAAAATACTACATTCGAGATGTTAGATTGCCTTAGGTTAGGATATATAACCCTATAGACGTATATAATGTTCCCACGGACAGGTGTGGGCCGACACGACCGGTATTCTGTAAAACATTACCAGCGAGGTGCTAGATGGGTTAGGTTAGTTTATATTACGTTATAGACGTATATAACGTTCCCACCGAGAAGTAGGCGCCGACCAGCCATGAATGTTGTAAAATACACCATCCGAGATGTTAGATTGGCTAAGGTTAGGATATATAACGTTATAGACGTATATAGTGTTCTCACCGATAAGTAGGGGCCGACCCGACATGATTGTTGTAAAATACTACATCCGAGGAGTGAAGTTGCCTTAGGTTATGATATATAACGTTATAGACGTATATAATGTCCCCACGGAGAGGAACGGACCGACACGACCGGGATTCTGTAAAACATTCCCAGCGAGGGGCTAGAAGGCTTATGTTAGCTTATATTACTTTATAGACGTATATAACATTCCCAACGAGAAGTAGGGGTCGACCCGCCAGGAATGTTGTAAAATTCTACATCCGAGGAGTGAGGTTGCCTTAGGTTATGATATATAACGTTATAGACGTATATAATGTCCCCACGGAGAGGAACGGACCGACACGACCGGGATTCTGTAAAACATTACGAGCGAGGTGCTAGATGGGTTAGGTTAGGTTATATTACGTTATAGACGTATATAACGTTCCCATCGAGAAGTAGGGGCCGACCCGCCAGGAATGTTGTAAAATACTACATCCGAAATGTTAGGCTGGCTTAGGATAGGATATATAACCCTATAGACGTATATAATGTTCCCACGGACAGGTCTGGGCCGACACGACCGGTATTCTGTAAAACATTCCCAGCGAGGGGCTAGATGGGTTAGGTTAGGTTATATTACGTTATAGACGTATATAACGTTCCCATCGAGAAGTAGGGGCCGACCCGCCAGGAATGTTGTAAAATACTACATCCGAGATGTTAGGCTTCCTTGGGTCAGGATATATAACGCTATAGACGTATATAATGTTCCCACGGACAGGTCTGGGCCGACACGACCGGTATTCTGTAAAACATTCCCAGCGAGGGGCTAGAAGGGTTATGTTAGCTTATATTACGCTATAGACGAATATAACGTTCCCACCGAGAAGTAGGGGCCGACCCGCCAGGAATGTTGTAAAATTCTACATCCGAGGAGTGAGGTTGCCTTAGGTTATGATATATAACGTTATAGACGCATATAATATCCCCACGGAGAGAAACGGGCCGACACGAAAGGGATTCTGTAAAACATTACCAGCGAGGGGCTAGATGGGTTAGGTTAGGTTATATTACGCTATAGACGAATATAACGTTCCCACCGAGAAGTAGGGGCCGACCCACCAGGAATGTTGTAAAATTCAACATCCGAGGAGTGAGGTTGCCTTAGGTTATGATATATAATGTTATAGACGCATATAATATCCCCACGGAGAGGAACGGGCCGACACGAAAGGGATTCTGTAAAACATTACCAGCGAGGGGCTAGGTGGGTTAGGTTAGGTAATATTACGTTATAGACGTATATAAAGTTCCCACCGAGAAGTAGGGGCCGACCCGCCAGGAGTGTTGTAAAATACTACATCCGAGGTGTTAGGTTGCCTTAGGATAGGATATATAACGCTATAGACGTATATAATGTTACCAGGGACAGGTCTGGGCCGACACGACCGGGATTCTGTAAAACATTCCCAGCGAGGTGCTAGATCGGTTAGGTTAGGTTATATTACGCTATAGACGAATATAACGTTCCCACCCAGAAGTAGGGGCCGACCCGCCAGGAATGTTGTAAAATACTCATCAGAGATGTAAGGCTGGCTTAGGTTAGGATATATAACCCTATAGACGTATATAATGTTCCCACGGACAGGTCTGGGCCGACACGACCGGTATTCTGTAAAACATTACCAGCGAGGGGCTAGATGGGTTAGGTTAGGTTATATTACGTTATAGACGTATATAACGTTCCCACCGAGAAGTAGGGGCCGACCCGCCAGGAATGTTGTAAAATACTACATCCGAGATGTTAGATTGCCTTAGGTTACGATATATAACGTTATAGACGTATATAATGTTCCCACCGAGACGTACGGGGCTACACGAACGGGATTCTACAAAACATTCCCAGCGAGGTGCTAGATGGATTAGGTTAGGTTATATTACGTTATAGACGTATATAACGTTCCCACCGAGAAGTAGGGGCCGACCCGCCATGAATGTTGTAAAATACACCATCCGAGATGTTAGATTGGCTAAGGTTAGGATATATAACGTTATAGACGTATATAATGTTCTTACCGATAAGTAGGGGCCGACCCGACATGATTGTTGTAAAATACTACATCCGAGGAGTGAAGTTGCCTTAGGTTATGATATATAACGTTATAGACGTATACAATGTCCCCACGGAGAGGAACGGACCGACACGACCGGGATTCTGTAAAACATTCCCAGCGAGGGGCTAGAAGGGTTATGTTAGCTTATATTACTTTATAGACGTATATAACATTCCCAACGAGAAGTAGGGGTCGACCCGCCAGGAATGTTGTAAAATTCTACATCCGAGAAGTGAGGTTGCCTTAGGATATGATATATAACGTTATAGACGCATATAATATCCCCACGGAGAGGAACGGGCCGACACGACCGGTATTCTGTAAAACATTACCAGCGAGGGGCTAGATGGGTTAGGTTAGGTTATATTACGTTATAGACGTATATAAGTTTCCCACCGAGAAGTAGGGGTCGACCCGCCAGGAATGTTGTAAAATACTACATCCGAGATGTTAGGCTGCCATAGGTTAGGATATATAACCCTATAGACGTTTATAATGTTCCCACGGACAGGTCTGGGCCGACACGACCGGGATTCTGTAAAACATTCCCAGCGAGGGGCTAGAACGGTTATGTTAGCTTATATTACTTTATATACGTATATAACGTTCCCACCGAGAAGTAGGGGCCGACCCGCCAGGAATGTTGTAAAATTCTACATCCGAGGAGTGAGGTTGCCTTAGGTTATTATATATAACGTTATAGACGCATATAATATCCCCACGGAGAGGAACGGGCCGACACGAAAGGGATTCTGTAAAACATTACCAGCGAGGGGCTAGGTGGGTTAGGTTAGGTAGTATTACGTTATAGACGTATATAACGTTCCCACCGAGAAGTAGTGGCCGACCCGCCAGGAGTGTTGTAAAATACTACATCCGAGGTGTTAGCTTGCCTTAGGATAGGATATATAAGGCTATAAACGTATATAATGTTCCCATGGACAGGTCTGGGCCGACACGACCGGGATTCTGTAAATCCTTCCCAGCGAGGGGCTAGAAGGGTTATGTTAGCTTATATTACTTTATAGACGTATATAACATTCCCACCGCGAAGTAGGGGCCGACCCGCCAGGAATGTTGTAAACTTCTACATCCGAGGAGTGAGGTTGCCTTAGGTTATAATATATAACGTTATAGACGCATATAATATCCCCACGTAGAGGAACGGGCCGACACGAAAGGGATTCTGTAAAACATTACCAGCGAGGTGCTAGATCGGTTAGGTTAGGTTATATTACACTATAGACGAATATAACGTTCCCACCGAGAAGTAGGGGCCGACCCGCCAGGTTTGTTGTAAAATACTACATCCGAGATGTTAGATTGCCTTAGGTTAGGATATATAACGCTATAGACGTATATAACGTTCCCACAGAGAAGTAGGGGCAGACCCGCCAGGAATGTTGTAAAATACTACATCCGACATGTTAGGCTTCCTTAGGTCAGGATATATAACGCTATAGACGTATAGAATGTTCCCATGTACAGGTCTGGGCCGACACGACCGGGATTCTGTAAAACATTCCCAGCGAGGGGCTAGATGGGTTAGGTTAGGTTATATTACGTTATAGACGTATATAACGTTCCCACCGAGAAGTAGGGGCCGACACGCCAGGAATGTTGTAAAATACTACATCCGAGATGTTAGATTGCCTTAGGTTAGGATATATAACGTTATAGACGTATATAATGTTCCCACCGAGACGTACGGGGCTACACGAACGGGATTCTACAAAACATTCCCAGCGAGGTGCTAGATGGGTTAGGTTAGGTTATATTACGTTATAGACGTATATAACGTTCCCACCGAGAAGTAGGGGCCGACCCGCCATGAATGTTGTAAAATACATCATCCGAGATGTTAGATTGGCTAAGGTTAGGATATATAACGTTATAGACGTATATAATATTCTCACCGATAAGTAGGGGCCGACCCGACATGATTGTTGTAAAATACTACATCCGAGGAGCGAAGTTGCCTTAGGTTATGATATATAACGTTATAGACGTATATAATGTCCCCACGGAGAGGAACGGACCGACACGACCGGGATTCTGTAAAACATTCCCAGCGAGGGGCTAGAAGGGTTATGTTAGCTTATATTACTTTATAGACGTATATAACATTCCCAACGAGAAGTAGGGGTCGACCCGCCAGGAATGTTGTAAACTTCTACATCCGAGGAGTGAGGTTGCCTTAGGTTATGATATATAACGTTATAGACGCATATAATATCCCCACGGAGAGGAACGGGCCGACACGAAAGGGATTCTGTAAAACATTACCAGCGAGGTGCTAGATCGGTTAGGTTAGGTTATATTACACTATAGACGAATATAACGTTCCCACCGAGAAGTAGGGGCCGACCCGCCAGGTTTGTTGTAAAATACTACATCCGAGATGTTAGATTGCCTTAGGTTAGGATATATAACGCTATAGACGTATATAACGTTCCCACAGAGAAGTAGGGGCAGACCCGCCAGGAATGTTGTAAAATACTACATCCGACATGTTAGGCTTCCTTAGGTCAGGATATATAACGCTATAGACGTATAGAATGTTCCCATGTACAGGTCTGGGCCGACACGACCGGGATTCTGTAAGACATTCCCAGCGTGAGGCTAGAAGGGTTAGGTTAGGATATATTACGTTATAGACGTATATAACGTTCCCACCGAGAAGTAGGGGCCGACACGCCAGGCGTGTTGTAAAATACTACATCCGAGGGGTGAGGTTACCATAGGTTATGATATATAACGTTATAGACGTATATAATGTTCCCACGGAGAGGTACGGACCGACATGACCGGGATTCTGTAAAACATTACCAGCGAGGGGCTAGATGGGTTAGGTTAGATTATATTACGTTATAGGCGTGTATAATGTTCCCACCGAGAAGTAGGGGCCGACCCGCCAGGTTTGTTGTAAAATACTACATCCGAGATGTTAGATTGCCTTAGGTTAGGATATATAACGTTATAGACGTATATAATGTTCCCACCGAGACGTACGGGGCTACACGAACGGGATTCTACAAAACATTCCCAGCGAGGTGATAGATGGGTTAGGTTAGGTTATATTACGTTATAGACGTATATAACGTTCCCACCGAGAAGTAGGGGCCGACCCGCCACGAATGTTGTAAAAAACACCATCCGAGATGTTAGATTGGCTAAGGTTAGGATATATAACGTTATAGACGTATATAATGTTCTCACCGATAAGTAGGGGACGACCCGACATGAATGTTGTAAAATACTACATCCGAGGAGTGAGGTTGCCTTAGCTTATGATATATAACGTTATAGACGTATATAATGTCCCCACGGAGAGGAACGGACCGACACGACCGGGATTCTGCAAAACATTACCAGCGAGGTGCTAGATGGGTTAGGTTAGGTTATATTGCGTTATAGACGTACATAACGTTCCCACCGAGAAGTAGGGGCCGACCCGCCAGGAATGTTGTAAAATACTACATCCGTGATGTTAGGCTGCCTTAGGTTAGGATATATAACCCTATGGTCGTATATAATGTTACCAGGGACAGGTCTTGGCCGACACGACCGGGATTCTGTAAAACATTACCAGCGAGGTGCTAGATCGGTTAGGTTATTTTATATTACTCTATAGACGAATATAAAGTTCCCACCGAGAAGTAGGGGCCGACCCGCCAGGAATGTTGTAAAATACTCATCAGAGATGTTAGGCTGGCTTAGGTTAGGATATATAACCCTATAGACGTATATAATGTTCCCACGGACAGGTGTGGGCCGACACGACCGGTATTCTGTGAAACATTACCAGCGAGGGGCTAGATGGGTTAGGTTAGGTTATATTACGTTGTAGACGTATATAACGTTCCCACCGAGAAGTAGGGGCCGACCCGCCAGGAATGTTGTAAAATACTCATCAGAGATGTTAGGCTGGCTTAGGTTAGGATATATAACCCTATAGACGTATATAA
Source organism: Xylocopa violacea (assembly GCA_963969225.1). Lineage (NCBI taxonomy): Eukaryota > Metazoa > Arthropoda > Insecta > Hymenoptera > Apidae > Xylocopa > Xylocopa violacea. The sequence goes on from CAXAJV010000008.1 coordinate 5,134,815, forward strand.
TGTTCCCACGGACAGGTGTGGGCCGACACGACCGGTATTCTGTAAAACATTACCAGCGAGGGTCTAGATGGGTTAGGTTAGGTTATATTACGTTATAGACGTATATAACGTTCCCATCGAGAAGTAGGGGCCGACCCGCCAGGAATGTTGTAAAATACTACATCCGAAATGTTAGGCTGGCTTAGGATAGGATATATAACCCTATAGACGTATATAATGTTCCCACGGACAGGTCTGGGCCGACACGACCGGTATTCTGTAAAACATTCCCAGCGAGGGGCTAGATGGGTTAGGTTAGGTTATATTACGTTATAGACGTATATAACGTTCCCATCGAGAAGTAGGGGCCGACCCGCCAGGAATGTTGTAAAATACTACATCCGAGATGTTAGGCTTCCTTGGGTCAGGATATATAACGCTATAGACGTATATAATGTTCCCACGGACAGGTCTGGGCCGACACGACCGGTATTCTGTAAAACATTCCCAGCGAGGGGCTAGAAGGGTTATGTTAGCTTATATTACGCTATAGACGAATATAACGTTCCCACCGAGAAGTAGGGGCCGACCCGCCAGGAATGTTGTAAAATTCTACATCCGAGGAGTGAGGTTGCCTTAGGTTATGATATATAACGTTATAGACGCATATAATATCCCCACGGAGAGAAACGGGCCGACACGAAAGGGATTCTGTAAAACATTACCAGCGAGGGGCTAGATGGGTTAGGTTAGGTTATATTACGCTATAGACGAATATAACGTTCCCACCGAGAAGTAGGGGCCGACCCACCAGGAATGTTGTAAAATTCAACATCCGAGGAGTGAGGTTGCCTTAGGTTATGATATATAATGTTATAGACGCATATAATATCCCCACGGAGAGGAACGGGCCGACACGAAAGGGATTCTGTAAAACATTACCAGCGAGGGGCTAGGTGGGTTAGGTTAGGTAATATTACGTTATAGACGTATATAAAGTTCCCACCGAGAAGTAGGGGCCGACCCGCCAGGAGTGTTGTAAAATACTACATCCGAGGTGTTAGGTTGCCTTAGGATAGGATATATAACGCTATAGACGTATATAATGTTACCAGGGACAGGTCTGGGCCGACACGACCGGGATTCTGTAAAACATTCCCAGCGAGGTGCTAGATCGGTTAGGTTAGGTTATATTACGCTATAGACGAATATAACGTTCCCACCCAGAAGTAGGGGCCGACCCGCCAGGAATGTTGTAAAATACTCATCAGAGATGTAAGGCTGGCTTAGGTTAGGATATATAACCCTATAGACGTATATAATGTTCCCACGGACAGGTCTGGGCCGACACGACCGGTATTCTGTAAAACATTACCAGCGAGGGGCTAGATGGGTTAGGTTAGGTTATATTACGTTATAGACGTATATAACGTTCCCACCGAGAAGTAGGGGCCGACCCGCCAGGAATGTTGTAAAATACTACATCCGAGATGTTAGATTGCCTTAGGTTACGATATATAACGTTATAGACGTATATAATGTTCCCACCGAGACGTACGGGGCTACACGAACGGGATTCTACAAAACATTCCCAGCGAGGTGCTAGATGGATTAGGTTAGGTTATATTACGTTATAGACGTATATAACGTTCCCACCGAGAAGTAGGGGCCGACCCGCCATGAATGTTGTAAAATACACCATCCGAGATGTTAGATTGGCTAAGGTTAGGATATATAACGTTATAGACGTATATAATGTTCTCACCGATAAGTAGGGGCCGACCCGACATGATTGTTGTAAAATACTACATCCGAGGAGTGAAGTTGCCTTAGGTTATGATATATAACGTTATAGACGTATACAATGTCCCCACGGAGAGGAACGGACCGACACGACCGGGATTCTGTAAAACATTCCCAGCGAGGGGCTAGAAGGGTTATGTTAGCTTATATTACTTTATAGACGTATATAACATTCCCAACGAGAAGTAGGGGTCGACCCGCCAGGAATGTTGTAAAATTCTACATCCGAGAAGTGAGGTTGCCTTAGGATATGATATATAACGTTATAGACGCATATAATATCCCCACGGAGAGGAACGGGCCGACACGACCGGTATTCTGTAAAACATTACCAGCGAGGGGCTAGATGGGTTAGGTTAGGTTATATTACGTTATAGACGTATATAAGTTTCCCACCGAGAACTCTGAGATAGCGCGTCAGGAATGTTGTAAAATACTACATCCGAGATGTTAGGCTGCCATAGGTTAGGATATATAACCCTATAGACGTTTATAATGTTCCCACGGACAGGTCTGGGCCGACACGACCGGGATTCTGTAAAACATTCCCAGCGAGGGGCTAGAACGGTTATGTTAGCTTATATTACTTTATATACGTATATAACGTTCCCACCGAGAAGTAGGGGCCGACCCGCCAGGAATGTTGTAAAATTCTACATCCGAGGAGTGAGGTTGCCTTAGGTTATTATATATAACGTTATAGACGCATATAATATCCCCACGGAGAGGAACGGGCCGACACGAAAGGGATTCTGTAAAACATTACCAGCGAGGGGCTAGGTGGGTTAGGTTAGGTAGTATTACGTTATAGACGTATATAACGTTCCCACCGAGAAGTAGTGGCCGACCCGCCAGGAGTGTTGTAAAATACTACATCCGAGGTGTTAGCTTGCCTTAGGATAGGATATATAAGGCTATAAACGTATATAATGTTCCCATGGACAGGTCTGGGCCGACACGACCGGGATTCTGTAAATCCTTCCCAGCGAGGGGCTAGAAGGGTTATGTTAGCTTATATTACTTTATAGACGTATATAACATTCCCACCGAGAAGTAGGGGCCGACCCGCCAGGAATGTTGTAAACTTCTACATCCGAGGAGTGAGGTTGCCTTAGGTTATAATATATAACGTTATAGACGCATATAATATCCCCACGTAGAGGAACGGGCCGACACGAAAGGGATTCTGTAAAACATTACCAGCGAGGTGCTAGATCGGTTAGGTTAGGTTATATTACACTATAGACGAATATAACGTTCCCACCGAGAAGTAGGGGCCGACCCGCCAGGTTTGTTGTAAAATACTACATCCGAGATGTTAGATTGCCTTAGGTTAGGATATATAACGCTATAGACGTATATAACGTTCCCACAGAGAAGTAGGGGCAGACCCGCCAGGAATGTTGTAAAATACTACATCCGACATGTTAGGCTTCCTTAGGTCAGGATATATAACGCTATAGACGTATAGAATGTTCCCATGTACAGGTCTGGGCCGACACGACCGGGATTCTGTAAAACATTCCCAGCGAGGGGCTAGATGGGTTAGGTTAGGTTATATTACGTTATAGACGTATATAACGTTCCCACCGAGAAGTAGGGGCCGACACGCCAGGAATGTTGTAAAATACTACATCCGAGATGTTAGATTGCCTTAGGTTAGGATATATAACGTTATAGACGTATATAATGTTCCCACCGAGACGTACGGGGCTACACGAACGGGATTCTACAAAACATTCCCAGCGAGGTGCTAGATGGGTTAGGTTAGGTTATATTACGTTATAGACGTATATAACGTTCCCACCGAGAAGTAGGGGCCGACCCGCCATGAATGTTGTAAAATACATCATCCGAGATGTTAGATTGGCTAAGGTTAGGATATATAACGTTATAGACGTATATAATATTCTCACCGATAAGTAGGGGCCGACCCGACATGATTGTTGTAAAATACTACATCCGAGGAGCGAAGTTGCCTTAGGTTATGATATATAACGTTATAGACGTATATAATGTCCCCACGGAGAGGAACGGACCGACACGACCGGGATTCTGTAAAACATTCCCAGCGAGGGGCTAGAAGGGTTATGTTAGCTTATATTACTTTATAGACGTATATAACATTCCCAACGAGAAGTAGGGGTCGACCCGCCAGGAATGTTGTAAACTTCTACATCCGAGGAGTGAGGTTGCCTTAGGTTATGATATATAACGTTATAGACGCATATAATATCCCCACGGAGAGGAACGGGCCGACACGAAAGGGATTCTGTAAAACATTACCAGCGAGGTGCTAGATCGGTTAGGTTAGGTTATATTACACTATAGACGAATATAACGTTCCCACCGAGAAGTAGGGGCCGACCCGCCAGGTTTGTTGTAAAATACTACATCCGAGATGTTAGATTGCCTTAGGTTAGGATATATAACGCTATAGACGTATATAACGTTCCCACAGAGAAGTAGGGGCAGACCCGCCAGGAATGTTGTAAAATACTACATCCGACATGTTAGGCTTCCTTAGGTCAGGATATATAACGCTATAGACGTATAGAATGTTCCCATGTACAGGTCTGGGCCGACACGACCGGGATTCTGTAAGACATTCCCAGCGTGAGGCTAGAAGGGTTAGGTTAGGATATATTACGTTATAGACGTATATAACGTTCCCACCGAGAAGTAGGGGCCGACACGCCAGGCGTGTTGTAAAATACTACATCCGAGGGGTGAGGTTACCATAGGTTATGATATATAACGTTATAGACGTATATAATGTTCCCACGGAGAGGTACGGACCGACATGACCGGGATTCTGTAAAACATTACCAGCGAGGGGCTAGATGGGTTAGGTTAGATTATATTACGTTATAGGCGTGTATAATGTTCCCACCGAGAAGTAGGGGCCGACCCGCCAGGTTTGTTGTAAAATACTACATCCGAGATGTTAGATTGCCTTAGGTTAGGATATATAACGTTATAGACGTATATAATGTTCCCACCGAGACGTACGGGGCTACACGAACGGGATTCTACAAAACATTCCCAGCGAGGTGATAGATGGGTTAGGTTAGGTTATATTACGTTATAGACGTATATAACGTTCCCACCGAGAAGTAGGGGCCGACCCGCCACGAATGTTGTAAAAAACACCATCCGAGATGTTAGATTGGCTAAGGTTAGGATATATAACGTTATAGACGTATATAATGTTCTCACCGATAAGTAGGGGACGACCCGACATGAATGTTGTAAAATACTACATCCGAGGAGTGAGGTTGCCTTAGCTTATGATATATAACGTTATAGACGTATATAATGTCCCCACGGAGAGGAACGGACCGACACGACCGGGATTCTGCAAAACATTACCAGCGAGGTGCTAGATGGGTTAGGTTAGGTTATATTGCGTTATAGACGTACATAACGTTCCCACCGAGAAGTAGGGGCCGACCCGCCAGGAATGTTGTAAAATACTACATCCGTGATGTTAGGCTGCCTTAGGTTAGGATATATAACCCTATGGTCGTATATAATGTTACCAGGGACAGGTCTTGGCCGACACGACCGGGATTCTGTAAAACATTACCAGCGAGGTGCTAGATCGGTTAGGTTATTTTATATTACTCTATAGACGAATATAAAGTTCCCACCGAGAAGTAGGGGCCGACCCGCCAGGAATGTTGTAAAATACTCATCAGAGATGTTAGGCTGGCTTAGGTTAGGATATATAACCCTATAGACGTATATAATGTTCCCACGGACAGGTGTGGGCCGACACGACCGGTATTCTGTGAAACATTACCAGCGAGGGGCTAGATGGGTTAGGTTAGGTTATATTACGTTGTAGACGTATATAACGTTCCCACCGAGAAGTAGGGGCCGACCCGCCAGGAATGTTGTAAAATACTCATCAGAGATGTTAGGCTGGCTTAGGTTAGGATATATAACCCTATAGACGTATATAATGTTCCCACGGACAGGTGTGGGCCGACACGACCGGTATTCTGTAAAACATTACCAGCGAGGGTCTAGATGGGTTAGGTTAGGTTATATTACGTTATAGACGTATATAACGTTCCCACCGAGAAGTAGGGGCCGACCCGCCAGGAATGTTGTAAAATACTATATCCGAGATGTTAGATTGCCTTAGGTTAGGATATATAACGTTATAGACGTATATAATGTTCCCACCGAGACGTACGGGGCTACACGAACGGGATTCTACAAAACATTCCCAGCGAGGTGCTAGATGTGTTAGGTTAGGTTATATTACGTTATAGACGTATATAACGTTCCCACCGAGAAGTAGGGGCCGACCCGCCATGAATGTTGTAAAATACATCATCCGAGATGTTAGATTGGCTAAGGTTAGGATATATAACGTTATAGACGTATATAATGTTCTCACCGATAAGTAGGGGCCGACCCGACATGATTGTTGTAAAATACTACATCCGAGGAGCGAAGTTGCCTTAGGTTATGATATATAACGTTATAGACGTATATAATGTCCCCACGGAGAGGAACGGACCGACACGACCGGGATTCTGTAAAACATTCCCTGCGAGGGGCTAGAAGGGTTATGTTAGCTTATATTACTTTATAGACGTATATAACATTCCCAACGAGAAGTAGGGGTCGACCCGCCAGGAATGTTGTAAAATTCTACATCCGAGGAGTGAGGTTGCCTTAGGATATGATATATAACGTTATAGACGCATATAATATCCCCACGGAGAGGAACGGGCCGACACGACCGGTATTCTGTAAAACATTACCAGCGAGGGGCTAGGTGGATTAGGTTAGATTATATTACGCTATAGACGTATATAACGTTCCCACCGAGAAGTAGGGGCAGACCCGCCAGGAATGTTGTAAAATACTACATCCGAGATGTTAGGCTGCCATAGGTTAGGATATATAACCCTATAGACGTATATAATGTTCCCACGGACAGGTCTGGGCCGACACGACCGGTATTCTGTAAAACATTACCAGCGATGGGGCTAGATGGGTTAGGTTAGGTTATATTACGTTATAGACGTATATAACGTTCCCACCGAGAAGTAGGGGCCGACCCGCCAGGAATGATGTAAAATACTCATCAGAGATGTTAGGCTGGCTTAGGTTAGGATATATAACCCTATAGACGTATATAATGTTCCCACGGACAGGTGTGGGCCGACACGACCGGTATTCTGTAAAACATTACCAGCGAGGGGCTAGATGGGTTGGGTTAGGTTACATTACGTTATAGACGTATATAACGTTCCCACCGAGAAGTAGGGGCCGACCCGCCAGGAATGTTGTAAAATACTACATCCGAGATGTTAGATTGCCTTAGGTTAGGATATATAACGTTATAGACGTATATAATGTTCCCACCGAGACGTACGGGGCTACACGAACGGGATTCTACAAAACATTCCCAGCGAGGTGCTAGATGGGTTAGGTTAGGTTATATTACGTTATAGACGTATATAACGTTCCCACCGAGAAGTAGGGTCCGACCCGCCATGAATGTTGTAAAATACACCATCCGAGATGTTAGATTGGCTAAGGTTAGGATATATAACGTTATAGACGTATATAATGTTCTCACCGATAAGTAGGGGCCGACCCGACATGATTGTTGTAAAATACTACATCCGAGGAGTGAAGTTGCCTTAGGTTATGATATATAACGTTATAGACGTATATAATGTCCCCACGGAGAGGAACGGACCGACACGACCGGGATTCTGTAAAACATTCCCAGCGAGGGGCTAGAAGGGTTATGTTAGCTTATATTACTTTATAGACGTATATAACATTCCCAACGAGAAGTAGGTGTCGACCCGCCAGGAATGTTGTAAAATTCTACAGCCGAGGAGTGAGGTTGCCTTAGGATATGATATATAACGTTATAGACGCATATAATATCCCCACGGAGAGGAACGGGCCGACACGACCGGTATTCTGTAAAACATTACCAGCGAGGGGCTAGATGGGTTAGGTTAGGTTATATTACGTTATAGACGTATATAAGTTTCCCACCGAGAAGTAGGGGCCGACCCGCCAGGAGTGTTGTAACATACCACAACCGAGGGGTGAGGTTACCTTAGGTAATGATATATAACGTTATAGACGTATATAATATTCGCACGGAGACGTACGGGGCTACACGAAGGGTTAGGTTAGATTCTATTACGTTACAGACGTATATAACGTTCCCACCGAGAAATAGAGGCCGACCCGCCAGGAGTGTTGTAAAATACTACATCCGAGGTGTTAGGTTGCCTTAGGATAGGATATATAACGCTATAGACGTATATAATGTTACCAGGGACAGGTCTGGGCCGACACGACCGGGATTCTGTAAAACATTACCAGCGAGGTGCTAGATCGGTTAGGTTAGGTTATATTACGCTATAGACGAATATAACGTTCCCACCCAGAAGTAGGGGCCGACCCGCCAGGAATGTTGTAAAATACTCATAAGAGATGTTAGGCTGGCTTAGGTTAGGATATATAACCCTATAGACGTATATAATGTTCCCACGGACAGGTGTGGGCCGACACGACCGGTATTCTGTAAAACATTACCAGCGAGGGGCTAGATGGGTTAGGTTAGGTTGTATTACGTTGTAGATGTATATAACGTTCCCACCGAGAAGTAGGGGCCGACCCGCCAGGAATGTTGTAAAATACTACATTCGAGATGTTAGATTGCCTTAGGTTAGGATATATAACGTTATAGACGTATATAATGTTCCCACCGAGACGTACGGGGCTACACGAACGGGATTCTACAAAACATTCCCAGCGAGGTGCTAGATGGGTTAGGTTAGTTTATATTACGTTATAGACGTATATAACGTTCCCACCGAGAAGTAGGCGCCGACCAGCCATGAATGTTGTAAAATACACCATCCGAGATGTTAGATTGGCTAAGGTTAGGATATATAACGTTATAGACGTATATAATGTTCTCACCGATAAGTAGGGGACGACCCGACATGATTGTTGTAAAATACTACATCCGAGGAGTGAGGTTGCCTTAGGTTATGATATATAACGTTATAGACGTATATAATGTCCCCACGGAGAGGAACGGACCGACACGACCGGGATTCTGCAAAACATTACCAGCGAGGTGCTAGATGGGTTAGGTTAGGTTATATTGCGTTATAGACGTACATAACGTTCCCACCGAGAAGTAGGGGCCGACCCGCCAGGAATGTTGTAAAATACTACATCCGTGATGTTAGGCTGCCTTAGGTTAGGATATATAACCCTATGGTCGTATATAATGTTACCAGGGACAGGTCTTGGCCGACACGACCGGGATTCTGTAAAACATTACCAGCGAGGTGCTAGATCGGTTAGGTTATTTTATATTACTCTATAGACGAATATAAAGTTCCCACCGAGAAGTAGGGGCCGACCCGCCAGGAATGTTGTAAAATACTCATCAGAGATGTTAGGCTGGCTTAGGTTAGGATATATAACCCTATAGACGTATATAATGTTCCCACGGACAGGTGTGGGCCGACACGACCGGTATTCTGTGAAACATTACCAGCGAGGGGCTAGATGGGTTAGGTTAGGTTATATTACGTTGTAGACGTATATAACGTTCCCACCGAGAAGTAGGGGCCGACCCGCCAGGAATGTTGTAAAATACTCATCAGAGATGTTAGGCTGGCTTAGGTTAGGATATATAACCCTATAGACGTATATAATGTTCCCACGGACAGGTGTGGGCCGACACGACCGGTATTCTGTAAAACATTACCAGCGAGGGTCTAGATGGGTTAGGTTAGGTTATATTACGTTATAGACGTATATAACGTTCCCACCGAGAAGTAGGGGCCGACCCGCCAGGAATGTTGTAAAATACTATATCCGAGATGTTAGATTGCCTTAGGTTAGGATATATAACGTTATAGACGTATATAATGTTCCCACCGAGACGTACGGGGCTACACGAACGGGATTCTACAAAACATTCCCAGCGAGGTGCTAGATGTGTTAGGTTAGGTTATATTACGTTATAGACGTATATAACGTTCCCACCGAGAAGTAGGGGCCGACCCGCCATGAATGTTGTAAAATACATCATCCGAGATGTTAGATTGGCTAAGGTTAGGATATATAACGTTATAGACGTATATAATGTTCTCACCGATAAGTAGGGGCCGACCCGACATGATTGTTGTAAAATACTACATCCGAGGAGCGAAGTTGCCTTAGGTTATGATATATAACGTTATAGACGTATATAATGTCCCCACGGAGAGGAACGGACCGACACGACCGGGATTCTGTAAAACATTCCCTGCGAGGGGCTAGAAGGGTTATGTTAGCTTATATTACTTTATAGACGTATATAACATTCCCAACGAGAAGTAGGGGTCGACCCGCCAGGAATGTTGTAAAATTCTACATCCGAGGAGTGAGGTTGCCTTAGGATATGATATATAACGTTATAGACGCATATAATATCCCCACGGAGAGGAACGGGCCGACACGACCGGTATTCTGTAAAACATTACCAGCGAGGGGCTAGGTGGATTAGGTTAGATTATATTACGCTATAGACGTATATAACGTTCCCACCGAGAAGTAGGGGCAGACCCGCCAGGAATGTTGTAAAATACTACATCCGAGATGTTAGGCTGCCATAGGTTAGGATATATAACCCTATAGACGTATATAATGTTCCCACGGACAAGTCTGGGCCGACACGACCGGTATTCTGTAAAACATT